>BPTQ01000006.1:308302949-308752293 GCA_019973895.1 Chrysanthemum seticuspe
AGGATTAGATTACTTTATTTAATTTTATGTCATTCTAATAATACATAAATATTTAATTTGAAGTAGTCTTATATATCATTTTGACACATGTTCTAAATACTTGTCTAATTTAGAAACTGCAAATATGTCCATGCAAGGTCTGACTTCACATAGAGATTTACTTTGTTGTTGCAATCTCGCCAAGTTCTCACATGACTTAAATTGTAACATCAAGTGTTTCTTGAATTAGATATGTACAAGTTATATTAGAACGTTAGTCTCTTTCCTTGCAGTCAAGAGAATCCGTTAAATCATATACTTATATGTTGTACCTTGCACACAATATAGATTTCTCCCACTTGTGCTTGGAACAACATCATGTAGCAGATAAACAACACGACATATGTTTGTTTATACGACTAATATGATTGTGTCATTAATATTAGCATAACTAGTAGATGTAGAACCACTTCATTGTCTAATAAGGAAACGTACATGACTATCCTTGAAAACATAAGTATCTACAAGTGGAAAGTAATTATCGTAAGACATTCTAGAGATAATCTGGGTTACTACCAAGATGACAAAGCTTGTAACTCCCACTGAATAAGAGATCATTACATTAATTATTTATTCAGTAATAAGAACAACATACTCCCACTGGATTTGACAACATTGTAAGTGTTTCATTAACCAGTAAAAGAAAATAGTGTTCTATTTACTTCCCTAAACCTTTGAGAAAGTCCATACATAACAATTTCTTATGTACTTTAAAAAAAATGTATTCTACTATGTAGATGATGAATTTATCCATCATTGCTATTAACTTGAAAAATTGGGCATGCAATTTCTTTCTTAATAGTTCTACTATTCCAACAATTGTAAGTAGTACTTTTAAATGGTCAAAGCACAACAACTAGATAAAATATGCTAGTTTGTCTTTTACCAATTATACAGTAATTAGTCTAGCTTCTAATTTAATAACTCATAAAATATGCAATTTTCTTAACTATTAAAATTTGCTTACGAGTTATGTATTTAGAATTTAGACAATTCTAATTGTCCTATCATACCTTTCTTCATTCATGAAAAGGAATAGGATTTAATCTCACTCTTTCTTGTGAAAAGAGGACTAGGTTTATTCTATTAGCAAAGTTGACTCTACCAAAAAACCCTTACAGGTGTAGATCAATTTACCAATACAAGAATAACCTACGTTTACGATTTAATGTTGCATTAATACATTTAAAGAATTAGCAAAATTCAATTTTAGTATTTTCGATAATTAAACTTTTCAAGAAAATAAAATACCCAAGGTAATATTCATATAACCATAGAATTTTCTCGAAAACTAGGATCCAAATAATCGTAGTTCCATTACATCAGTTGATCTGCTAGTAACGAAAGCACATAATAGGGTAATCTGTCGAACAATAATTGGCAAACCTGTCGAACAATAATTGGCAAACAATTTCCAATTCCTAGATCATTATGGGATTTATATTTTCCAACGCTATTGCAAATATAAACATGTTTCATCCCATCTTATGCCATTGAGTCCAAGATCTCACTTCCTACTCAACTTAAGTGTCTAACTTAAAGAACTGCAAATATGTCCATATAAGGTCTCACTTAACATAGAGATTTACCTCTCCATCACAATCTAGCCAAGTACTCTCATGACTTAAATTGCAACTTCAAGTGTTCCTTTTAATTAGATGGCATATACCTTAATTTAAAAGGGTACTAGTTTTGATTTTATGTGGTCAAATCAAAGATGTACAAAGATGTCATGCATTCATCTTGTAGCATAATTTTAATAAAAAACTTTTTATTACCAATTCATAAAGATCAAATTATCAAAGTTTTGATTGAGGTATTGGGTTCACCAATCAAGGAATTTAGTGTTAATTATCATCCATTATACCGTACTTTTGCATAAGTGTAAACACTTAGTGTTTCGGATAATTACCACCGAAGTGGCGCATGGAATTAAACTAATTCGCCCTTAAGATGAGCTTGTACTTTTATGGCTTACTAAGTAGCTCCATTCGAACTTACAGAGGGCAGAGGACCAGGTAAGCGCAAACGCATAACCTTAGACATCCATTCAGTGTGACTGTGCGCACTTCTTAAATAACCCCTTTATAGTTCATTCGAATGGGTGAGCCGTTCAGTCATTGTACCAAAGTCACCAATCAATTAAACTATTGAAAACTTAACTCTTCCAAAACAAATCAAATTTCACCATTGTTTAGTCCTTATTATTTTTCTATTCAAAATTACCCTTTGCTTAAAACTGTCGCACATAATAAACAAACAAGTAATACCAATAAAAAATATAAACAACTAAAAACAATGCGCACATAATAAACAATTTATACGTGTAAACAAGTAGCCACATGCAACTTATTCGATAAAACCCTATTAATAATCAATGTCTAGGTTAAATTAACGTATATATTAATTAGGGCTTTCACTCTCTCAATTGAAAGTGAGCCACATACATCGACGAATCGATTGCGTAAACCCATAATTAATGATATACCAAATTGCACATAATTGATTCATTAATGTATATAATTGGAGTCATCCCCAATTCAAGATTTATCATAAATATACATGTGTATAAAACTTAACAATTAATCCAATCTTAACAATTAAATAATAATACAAGCAACTATCCATGACAAACATGCATGTATCATCATGGATATAACATAACAATTATTCAATTAAGTCACAAGATCGCATACAATTCCATGTCACATAACACTTTATTCATGAATTTATCACGTAACAAATATATTAAATCTAGGTTTCGATATTGATAACATAACAATTAATATAAACCCTAAAAAAAATTTAGGAAATCGACTAAAAAAAATTTTAGGGTTTCCACCCAAAAAAAATTTTCGATCCATAATAGATTTTTAAAACCAAATTAGGGCAAAATCCTTAACCCTAAAACTAGGGTTTATATAATCATAACCAAAACCCTAGAATAAATCATATCAAACACAATACAATATCCGTTTTTTACGTGTTTAGTAATTAATTACTCATTAAAACCAATGACTCGTGATGCCACTGTTGGAATTATATAACATGACAATCATAAATATAAACAATAAACATCAAAGTAAATGCGGAAGCGTATAGGAACATATAATGAATAATTAATTAACTAAAGAATAAAGTATGCGTACCTTTCTTGATTCTAGCCGAACAAGAATCAAATCCACAAACTAGCAATTAGGATGAACCCTAATTAGGGTTTATAGGATTATGTGAATTGCCCCTTACCGTTTTGTAATTCAATCCAAGATAATAACAAAAGTATGTTATTACTATGTTCTTGTACACACGTACTAAACCGAATTAAAGTAATGCTAGTTTTTATCAAACAAATAACTTGGTTTGTGGAAAAGACTTGGATCGACACCCACAAAGGTGTTCTACCGGTTTGGAGAAGAAAAACACACACAAAACTATTTTTAGGGTTTAGCTAATGAGCACAAGAGATGGAAAAATAAAACCCCTAGCCTTGTTTATATACCCAAGCAAACTTGGTGAACAAGTTGATTTTTGTTTCCATGTTTCTCCTTATGGCCGATCGGTTCATGGTATCCATAGGGATTCCGGAACCTTCCCAATCTTTGCAATTAAGTCCTTTTCCAAATACCTTTAACGCCCGTTAGTCCATTACATTAATTACTTAACGTCCGTTAGTTATTTCATTTAATAAATAAATAAATATAACATTTATATTTAATTATTAACTTTAAATTCTCATACGTAAAGTGTGCAATCCCATAGTCTCGAGTTCGATCCTAACACACGTCTATTAATTTATTGTCCATAAAACCAACAATACCTTGGTGAAAATACGTCACATTATCAGCTAATTCCCGAACATCAGTGACTAGAGACGGATACGAGTCATTGTAGAACGAGCGGTGACGGGAAGGAAAGGTGGAGATTACATCATCGACACGAGGGTCGGTAATAGACGGCCAAGTGGATTTGGAGATGTGAGACCATAGATTGTGATCAGAACAAAGGAATTCTAGATATGATGACACAGATGAGGCGTTGGAGAGTGATGGACCATCCAGAAGTGGTAAGATGTGTGTTTGAATGATGTCTCGATGGATGTCTTCAAAACTAGTAGTATTATTGTTAATGGTTGCCATATTAAAGTTAATGCGGTGGTTCAGATTTTCTTTGATTTTGGGGTAGTGCTATATATATCTTACATGGTACTCCCTCCGTCTCAAAATTATTGTCATGGGACAAAATTCATCAAGTTTAATAAAAGTGGGACCACGACAACCCAAAAAGGAAATATGGACTATTAATCTGAGACGGAGGGAGTACGATCTTAATTATTATAATCGTTGTTACTATTTGTGAGAACAATCTCACGTCTTCTGTGTACCTAATAAAGCACGATGAATAAATAAACATTTTGTTTTTGTACGTTTATAATAATTAAGATTCTTCGATGAATAAAATATAGCAAGCCTACGTAGGCATCCCATGAAATCCTTGGCAGGCACTTCAAGTAGGGTGAACCCCCCATCCGTACGGCGGCCATTTTTTTTTTTTTTTTTTTTTTTTTTTTTTTTTTTTTTTTTTTAATAATTGTGTGTGTTGTGTTTTTTTAGTGTATTTAATTTGTGTAGTGTATAGTGTGTATAGTATATTTAATTTGTATAGTGTTTTTTTTATGTATAGTGTTTTTATATGGTATTTATTTTACGTTATGTTTTTTAATTGTGTATAACAACAAATGTAAACATTAAACAAGTAAAACAACAAATGTTTTCAATATTACAACGAAATCTACTCCACATGAAGATTATTAATGTCATCTATAAGCTCATAGAGTATTCCACTCGGCTGACATGCGTGATCAACTGGATTTCTTGCCAATTCCAGTGATGCTTCCAACGCCTTTATTTTTGCCTGCAACAAATTGTTTTCAGCCAATAGCATGTTGATCGTTGTATTTTTAGTTTCGCAGTTTGAGCACTGCGTTGAAGAAGAGGCTTCACCAAAGTACTTTTGTTGAAATATTTCCTTCCACATGAAGTATCGACACCCATAGTCTTTAGTCCCTGGCTGTTATATGACGAAACAATTATAAGAAATGTATTCTAAACAAACAAGTTATTGATATATTTACGCAAATAAGCAAACGTTTAATTATTTACCTTTGAGAAAGGACATAAATAATACTTCAGACCACAAGTTTTGGGCTTGTGGGATGTTCTTTCAATTATTAATCCACGTTGACAACGACACAAGTTAGGATTTTATTGTTGCATCTGGCCAAAAGAATTTGTATAATTATTCACAACATAAATTAGTAATATCATGGTTCACAAAATTAGAAGCTTCGAATACATAAATAACCAATCTTGTTATAGATTAATAGTTGATACATGGTTCACAAAATTACAATATAACTAGAAACTAAGATCAATCACGCCCGAGGCGTAGTCGCTCCAATGATGCTGCCATCTGTCCCACACGAGACTCTAACTCTGAAATGCGTCTCCTCAATCCGTCAATCTCTCGCTCGTACTCGTCAACGCGAGACGGCTGTAACAAAAGATGTGGAAGAACCGGAGGACGGTGTATAAAATTGTCCTCATCTGCAGCTGGAGATATAGCTGGAGAGGGAGGCACATAAGATTGTGAAGAAAGCACATAATCTGGACTCTCAACACGAGCTGGTGTGTGGTTGACACAATGAATGTCCCTCCACTGAATGTCATCCGATTCCTGTAACAAAAGATGAGGAAGAACCGGAGCAGGAGCAGAAATCTGTAACAAAAGATGACGAGTCGTTTGCTATAAATCAATCATCGTCTATACATGTTTTGTCATTTACAATATAAATCAGTAATCGTCTATACATGTTGTGTCATTTACAATATAAATCACTAATCGTCTATACATGTTGTGTCATTTACAATATAAATCAATAATCGTTTTCTACGTATATCTAAACATCCTCTGTCGTTGAGTAAACACATGTTCCCATGGCGCGGCCACGGCATTTCTAAAATATCTCCATTGTGGGTGATTATACGGGAGTGGTGAGTCTTCATCAAGAACCGCAAGAACGAAGTGAGCACATTCGTTGTTCCCCACACGAAGAATCACAACCGGAGACAATATTTCTGCTGAATCGGGAGAACCTCTCAGCGGAAGACACAAAAGAGATTGTGAATTGGTTATACATACAATAGGACGGTTAAGAGTTGTAGCAATAACCACTCCCATTTCTGGCATAGTCATCCAATAACGTCGGGGTGCTGCACCGTTAAACCAATTCATCGAGTTACGTGTAGATGTAAAATATTCACCCCACATTTCCCTGTAAACTTCCTCGTGATTGTCTACCTCTTCCCTGGCAAGAGCTCGAATTCTGGGCCACATTTCTTGCTGATGGCCAAGACCTACGGCAAGAGCTCGATAGCCACAATTTCCATCACCCTCCACGTTAAAGATCCCTAGGATCCAGCGTCGGAAAAGAGCTGGAATTTCAGTCATACAATATTCGCTAAAGTAATCTGGAACGTACAAGTGGTGTCTTAAGTCGCCCTCGCTAGGTCCTTCGTTAGGTCCTTCGTTTAAGTCTGGGACGTTAGAAGGCTCTCCCACATAAGAACTGTGTCTCGCAGATTCTTTATTTACTTCTGGGACTTTTTTAGGTTTTGTGTAGCTTCTGCGGTGCCTTGTGGGGGGGTCTTCGTTCAAATCCGGGAGATTTGGTTTAGACTTGGATTTGTTGTCCTTTGCGCTCGTACGTCCACGATTACTTTCTTTAACAGCAGGTTTTTGGGCTGACACAGATTCAGGAGCGTATATACCTCTGAGCATGTTTAACATATTTTTTTTGACAAACGACGATGCTCTGGTATAAACACTTTGGAATTTCTGTACGTCATCTTGACAAGAAAAATATTCAGGCTCTTCAGGCCCTTGAGGCTCTTGAGGATATTCAGGCTCATCAGGCTCTTGAGTATTTCGGACAACAGGCCAGGGAACGCTTAGTGTTCTCCAAAAATTATCAACAAAATCAAGCGGAATTGGCAATCCTGTATTCGAAAAAAGGAACTAGTTAAAATTATCGGTATTGACGGGAAGAATAACTTGATAGGCATAAATTTTAAAGTACATACCGTTTGCTTGAAGCCAATACAGTTGGTGATAGCATGGTAAACCATACACTAACCGCATCTGATGACCACATGCATGTGGGTCAACATCCCGTTTACTTTCTGCGAGTATGAGCCTTAAAGCATCCATTGAAACATTATACCGCAATTCGTTAAATAGAGTGCTCTTACAAGCATGCAGTTTCTTGATTTTGCTTATATTCAAAGAGGCTCGTATCGCAGTTTCTTGCGCAGCTATAATCTTGTCGACCGAACACAACAACGTGTCTAAGCTGGACTGTGTGGAGCCCAAGTATAACTTCAACAGCGCGTGTTGACCCTCAACTCTACATGTTGTTGTTTGGCCGAAGCTGCGATATTGATCGGTAATGTACGACACAAACATGCGATCGTAATCTCGCAGCCAGTTACGAAAATACCGGAAAATATCTGAGAAAACAAAGAATTACTAAAGTGAGAAAACAATCCGGGTAGTTATTTATTAAATAATAATAAAAAAATGTATTATTAAATAACAATTCGAGTACCCTTTTTTTGGATCAATAAACCACGTAGGTGCTGATAATAATGCCTGAACACTTCTTCGGTCGGAGCTGTAATCATCGAATCCCATGTCAATCTAACGGACTCATACTCCTTTAACGTATCGAATCTGTTTCTGCAATGCTTTAGCACATTTTGATTGATATTCCATCGGCAGAGTAATCTGTTAGCGTTTGGGAATTCTTCTGCGCATGCCCCAACCAACGCTAAATCTCTGTCGGTGACGATAACCCGCGGGTAGTATTGTTCTTGTATCACCAACTTAACACATTCCAACACCCATTTGAAATTTGGCTTTTTTTCCTTGTCCAAAAAGCTAAACGCTATTGAGAATGTTGTGTTTGTTGGAGTAACCCCAACAACTGTAAAGAATGGCAGTTTAAACATGTTGGTGTTGTATGTGGAGTCCATCAGCATGATTTCCGGATATGTTGTCCACAGGGCATATGACGTCGGGTGAACAAAAAATATTTCATCGAGCTCATTTGTGTGGTCATTTATCCTAGGGTAATATGTATAACCTTTACGGCGCAAATGTACTAAAAGCAGTTGTATCGGAGTCAAATCACCACGACTGTCGCGACGTATCTTTTCTTGTGCATTATACACCGTTTTAATGGTAGACACGTTATTAGGATCCATCTCTTTTATTGAAGAAAGTATAATTCGTGGTGCTACACGCTGTTTTGTCATCTGCCTCACAAAAACTAACTCACTTTCTTTTAATCGCATGGCATGTGAAAAACTATGCAACGAGTCTGGAAAATTATGATTATGCCCCGGACACTTAACCTTCAATATCCAACCATTAAAACGTTTTATAAATTTAGCTAGTAATCTGAATGGGCAATTACATTTGTCGGTACTAGTCTGCCGTTGAAGTTCATCTTCTAAACCTTCACGTGAAGACGTCCCATGTCTAGAACACAAAAATTCGATAGAGTACTTATAGCCCCTATCTGTTTTACTTTTTCCAATAACAATAACAAAACCAATCGATTCAGCAGTAGATCGCACCAATTAATTAAATCAACTTCAGTACCGAACACCTATACAATATAAAAACACAACAACCTTTTATAAATAACTTTCTATTAATACAAATTTTTTACAAACTTTTATAAAAACTTTTTATTAATACAAATTTTTACAAACTTTTATAAATACTTTTTATTAATACAAATTTTTTACAAACTTTTATAAATACAAAATTTTTATAAAACTTTTTATTAATACAAACTTTCTTTTATTGAACTTTTTATAATACAAACTTTTATTAAGACAACATTTTAAAAACTTTTAATACAAATTTTTAAAAACTTATAAAACTTTTTATAATATAAACTTTTTTATTAATACAAAATTTTTATATCTAAAACTTTTCGTTATTAATACAAAGGGGACGTGTGTGTGTTTTTGTGTGTATACGTGTGTGGTGCTTAAGTGGTTTACGCGTTTCTTTTTGAAACCGTGTGTGCGCACATGGTTTCTCTGTCTTTTGCTGGTGATATTCGTCCTTTGCAGTTTACTCTCTCTCTCTCTCTTAAAGTTTTAGATCTAAAAACTTAACGAAAAGTTTTAGATCTAAAATTTTGATCTAACAAGTATTTTACTTGTTAGATCTTGAGTATGGTTATGATATTGTGTTTGTGGTGATGCTTTGGTGGTAGTGGTGATGCTGTGGTGGTTACGTTGTTAAAGTTTTTAGATCTAAACCTTTTTTAAGATCTTGAAACTGATATGTTGTTGAAAAAATTGTGAGGTTTGTAAAAAAAACGTTAACTCTTGAAACTGATAAACTTTTCGTTAAATTTTTAGATCTAAAACTTTTCGTTAAGTTTTTATATCTAAAACTTTTCGTTAAGTTTTTAGATCTAAAACTTTTCGTTAAGTTTTTAGATCTTGAAAAACTGATGTTGTTATTTTTTAGATCTAAAATTGATGTTGTTGAATATGGTTATGATGTTGTTGAATATTGTTATGAAAAACTTAAAGTTTTTAGATCTAAAACTTTTTTAGATCTTGATAAAAAATGTGTAGTTGTTAAAGTTTTTAGATCTAAAACTTTTTGTTAGATCTTGAAACTGATGTTGAAAGAGTGGTTGAAAAAATTATGAGGTATGTAAAAAAACGTTAACTTTGATGTTGTTATATCTAAAACTTTTCGTTAAGTTTTTAGATCTAAAACTTTTCGTTAAGTTTTTAGATCTTGAAAAACTGATGTTATTTTTTAGATCTAAAACTGATGTTGAATATGGTTATGATGTTGTTGAATATTGTTATGAAAAACAAGTTTTTATATCTAAAACTTTTCGTTAAGTTTTTAGATCTAAAACTTTTCGTTAAGTTTTTAGATCTTGAAAAACTGATGTTATTTTTTAGATCTAAAACTGATGTTGAATATGGTTATGATGTTGTTGAATATTGTTATGAAAAACAAGTTTTTATATCTAAAACTTTTGTTTGTTTTTTTTCCAGATTTGCATTGGAGGACCCTTTGTGGGCAAGCCTACGCAGGCACCCCATGAAATCCTTGGCAGACACCTCAAGTAAATCCTAGCCATGGTAATGTATATTCATTACTGGATGGTAAAGTGAGTTTTTAATTCACTTTGCAACTTTAATGAAAAAAACGTAGTGTTTTGGCCTAAAAGAATTTCATTACTGGATGGTAAAGTGACAATTTAAGGTCATTTTGCAACTTTAATGAAATAAAAAAGGCAATGATGATTTTTAAAAAAAAAACTTAAAAAGAGTTTTGGCGAGGCAAAACTGAATTTGCAGCCAACATGAGCTAATAAGTTAATAATGTGAGCCTTTGATAAGTTTACCTCTTGTGTGTTAAATGGTGGACTAGACATGGTGGACTGGTATGCTGTTGCTTTTGCAGTTGTTGCTTATTCTTGTTTGTTGTTGTTCTGGATCACTTGTTGCAGTTCTGGACCACTTGTTTGTTGTTGTTCTGGACCACTTGTTGTTGGTTGATTGTTGTTGGTGTTGTTGCTTTCACCAGGGATTATATGAGGTGCCTGCCTAGGATTATATTGTTGTTTGTGTTGTTGGTTGATTGTTGTTTGTGTTGTTGCTTTCACTTGGGATTATATTGGGTGCCTTCCTAGGATTTCATGTGAACTTAGTACATTGCCTTTGAGAATCTTGTGAACTTTTGCAGTACCTGGTAACTTGTGAGAATCATGTTCAAAACGTGTAACTTGTGAAACCTGTGAAGTTCATGTGAACTGGTAACTTGTGAGTGTCTTGTGCTTGTGCAGTTTGAGACTTGTGCAGTTTGAGACTTGTGCAGTTTTGTTAGACTTGTGCAGTTTTGTGCAGTTTTGTGAGGCTTGTGCAGTTTTGTGAGACTTGTGAACTGGTGACTTTGTGCAGTTGTGACTAAAACTTTTCCGAGGCGATGATGATTTTTGAGCCTAAAAACTTTAAAAACTTTCCGAGGCGATGATGATAAAAACCGAATGGACGGTAAAGTGAGATCAAATCTCACTTTGCAACCTTCGGGTTTGAGCCTAAAAATTTTCCGTGGCGATGATGATTTTTGAGCCTAAAAACTTTCCGAGGCGATGATGAAAACCGAATGGACGGCAAAGTGGGATAAAATCTCACTTTTGCAACCTTTTCGAACTGAGCCTCAAAAATTTTCCGACTACGGTTTTTTTAAAAGTTTTTAAACTGAATTTATATCATAAAAAAACTTGTAAAACCAAAAACAAACTTGTAAAATTGTAAAACCAAAAAAAAAAGTTATAAAAAAGTGGTATAAGTTATAAACAAAACTTGTAAAAAAAAAAAACATGTACAAAAAACTGTAAAAAAAACTTGTAAAATAAGTGGTATAAGTGGTAAAAAATAAGTTGTAAAAAAACTTGGCACGTAAATTGAGAAATCAATCATTGGTACTAATAATTGGCACGGAAATCGAGGCACCCCATGCAAAATTTCAGCCACCCCCAACCCATAAGGTGCCTGCATAGGAGGACCCATAAAATATCATGAATAAATTTCACGATGAATTAATAAACATTTTGTTTTTGTACGATTATAATAATTAAGATTGTAGGATGAATAAAATATCATGAATAAATTTCACTATGAATAAATAAACAATTTGTTTTTGTCATGAATCATGATGAATAAAGATCATGATCACATGGCTATGTTTGATAGGACGATACTCCCTATAAGAGGTTGTAAAACGTTTCTATTTTAACTCTAAAAATTACTTACATGTGAAGTTTAATTTACCGTAAGTGCATCTTTCTTTTTCTGATGCACTTACATGCTCGTAGCAGTGGTTTAGGGTAGCAGTAGTGACCTAGGTCGATCATGCAGTATCAGCTTTTTTTTTTGATGACTCGACGACAACCTAATTAGCACAGTGATGATTTGAGATTTTTTTATTTTTTTTTTTAATTTTTTATTAATTCAAATATTTTTAAAAACAAAATTAAACTTCATTAATAAAAATACTTAAACATTACAACAATAATTAAAAACTTAAAAACAAAAAACATCACAAGAAATCTTCATCGTCAGTTGCGTCTTCGCCTTCAATCTCTTGATTGCCTGCATTTCCACGGTTTCTCCAAACGAGTTCGACCAAATCAGATTTTAAGTTTAGATGAGTTGATCGGTCTATTATCTCATGAGTAACTACTAAGGATTCTGCATGGGATCTTAACGGATCATGATCACGGTGGCCTTCTTGATACATGTATACACAATATCTTGGAGATCCTGTTTATACAGCACTCGAGCCAGAACTTTAAGCATTTTCCATTTCTTCTTCAACACACCGAAAGCTCGTTCCACATCTTTACTTGCTGCTTCATGCTTCCTCTTGTACAGTATTCTTTTTTCACCACCCGTAGGATGATTTGAAATGGACTCAATAAGAACAGACCATTCCGGATATATCCCGTCAGTAAGATAATATCCCCTTTGGTAAGCAACATCGTTAGCCTCGAATTCAAGTTCCGGTGCTCTCCTAGATTTGATATCATTGAAAATGGGGGAACGATGTAAAACGTTTATATCGTTATTCATCCCGGAGACACCAAAGAACGCATGCCAAATCCATAAATCTTGGGAGGCGACCGCTTCCAATAAAATGAATGGATGTGGCCCGTGATCACCCCTAACATATTGACCTCTCAAACTACTTGGGCAATTCTCCCACTCTCAACTTGTACAATCAATGCTTCCCATCATCCCAGGAAACCCATGATTTTGCTCGTAATGAGCATATATTCTTTCAAGGTCAGAATATGTGGGCTTTCGTAAGCACTCAGCACCATATAACTCTATAATAACCGTACAAAAGTTACGGAGACAGTCACGTGCTTTTGTTGCACCCAATTGCTGATACTCGTCAAGAGAATCAGGAACGGCCGCGTATCCCAATTGACGAATTGTCGCAGTACACTTTCCCAATGGGGAAATACCAAGTACACCCCTACAATCAGGAGTTTGTTGAAAATAAGGAGAATAATTGGTTACCTCTCGAACAATTCGGGTGAATAGTTCTCGGCTCATCCAGAACCGCCGACAAAATGTTTTTTCGTCATACAACGGTTCTTCGGAGAAGTAAGCGGTAACTAAACGATTATGAGCACCCTCATGATCCCTA
Organism: Chrysanthemum seticuspe; assembly: GCA_019973895.1. Taxonomy (NCBI): domain Eukaryota; kingdom Viridiplantae; phylum Streptophyta; class Magnoliopsida; order Asterales; family Asteraceae; genus Chrysanthemum; species Chrysanthemum seticuspe. The sequence continues at coordinate 308,316,312 of BPTQ01000006.1, forward strand.
GGCGTGTAGTTTCGTTGAACCTTTGGCAGTGACGCTTGGTAAGCGTCCCAAGCATACTGCGTAAATTCCACAAACTCTTTAAACTCGCTCATAACTTCTTCCTCGTCGGAAGACGAAGAATTAAAAAATATCTCATAAGACATAATTAACAAAATGTGTTTGAAGGTGTTTATGAGAAGTTGTTTGAATTGTGTTTGAAATTATGTGTTTAGAAATGTGTTTGAGGTTGGTATTTATATGTTGCAAAAGTGGTAAAGTTTTAATTTTTTTTTAGCCTTTCTTTCCAATTCGGTTGTCTCAGCAACCTAGTTCGCTTGAAATCTCATACTCGACCGATCAACACCCAACACCCACAATGTTGTCACCCATGTCAACCGATCGGTTGACCTTGCCCACAACCCACCCACTGTGGGTAGCCTATTAGGGTGATTGATAAAAAGTTTTTTACTTTTTGAAAAAGTTTTTCAAAGGCTTTTTATCATTACATGGAATGAGTATTTAAAACATTTAAAAGAATGACTTAGTTGTTGCCAAGTGGTGGGAGAGAATAGCTTTTTAATTGCAAATATTGTAATAAATGCATCAAGTCATCACAACTTTAGCATTTATTGTTATAAATGCATCAAGTCATTTAAAGGGTACAAGCATTATGGTTGCTCTAAGAAGCTTTTTTTTTAACAAGCATAAGGAGCTAGTTACATGTTAATAACTTGTACATTGTATTTTTTCCCCCTTTTTTTTCTTGTATTTCAATAAACTGTTGTTACTTTTAAAGTGATTATTGTTTAATGTAATGTGATTGATTAATTAATAAAAAGATGTTTTTACAATATAATTACAACACTGATGGACACATGGGTTTGGCCCAGTATACATAATATGCAATCTGCTAATAGCCCCTGCATTCGAAGCAGAGGGACACTAAACGCTCAAACTCGACAGAAACTCATCAAATAACACAAACGGAAGACTTTTGGTGAAGATGTCGGCACACTAATAACGAGAGGGAACATATAAAACACAAACGTGAGGTGTTGCAACACGGTCTCTAACAAAATGTATGTCAATCTCGATATGCTTTGTGCGCTGATGTTGCACAAGATTAGAAGACAAATATACTGCACTGACATTATCAAAATAAACTAGGGTGGCTGAATGGAAAGGAGAATGAAGTTCGCAAAGGAGATTCCGCACCCAGGAAGTTTCAACCATCACAATGGCAACACCACCGTACTCAACCTCGACACTAGAACGAGGCAGAGTGTATTGCCTTTTGGATGACCAAGATAGAAGGTTGTTTCCAAGAAAATTATAATATTCTGAAGTAGAACAACTGGTAGTCTGGCAACCTGCCCAATCAACATCCGAATAGGCAACCAATGAAGAAGTCGAGGAAGAATACAACTGAAGACCATAATCCAAAGTAGCACAAACATATCGTATAATCCTCTCAAGAGCAGCAAGATGAGGCTCTCAAAGATCATGTACACAAAGACAAATATGTTGTATTGCATAAGACAAATCAGGTCTAGTAAGGTGGGCTACTGTAAAGCCCCGACAAGACTCTTGTAAATGGTCATATCAGAAACCGGGGTACCATCAGCTCCTAACTTGGAATGCGTATCAACAGGGGTCCGACACAAATGAAAATTGCGCATAGCTACGAGCTCAATAATCTTCGCTTCATACTTTTTCTAGCTAAGAAACATCCCCTTGATGGAATGTGTGATAGAGATGCTCATAAAATAGTTTAGCAGACCGATGTCAGTCATCGAAAACTCCTAATGTAAAGAAGCATTAATCCTCTGTAAAAAAGATTTAGAAGAAGCTATCAACAAGATGTCATCCACATAAAGTAATAAGTAAGCAACCTCATATCCCTATTTATAAATGATCAAGGACGAATCGCATCTGATGGGACCAAAACCAACACGAATAACATAACTCGCAAACCACAGGCACGAGCAGCCTGCTTAAGGCCATATAATGATCATATTAAGAGACAAACATGTTCAGGACATTGAGGATCCCGAAAACTAGGAGGTTGATGCATGTAAAAAATTTCAAATAAGGTGCCATAGAAAAACACATTCTTTACATCGAACTGATGAACATGCCAATGCCGAATAGCAACAAGACTGGGAGAGGTTCAAATGGTGGCCAGTTTAACAACCGAACCATATGTCTCAACATAATCAACACCAAGTTGTTGATTGTTCCCACTAGATACAAGGCGTGCTTTATACCTGCTTAAGGATCCATTTGCAAAATGCTTCTGCTTAAACAACCACATGTAACAAATTGTGTCACGTTAGATGGTTGTGGCAAAAGAACCCTAGTATTAATTTTAATTAAAGCATTATGTTCGTCTAGCATAACTCATTTCCAGTTAGGATCTTTGATGCGATGGTGAATGATTTTAGAAGAGGGGAAATGGTAGACACATGACAATTATAACACATGTTCTTTCTATTATTACCAACTTGATAAAAGTGACAATTGGGCGAGTTATGTTAGGTTTGGGCGAGTATTAGGTTGAATAGGGTTAGCCACAGGAGGCAGGGGTGGATTGGGCAAGATAGTAGGAGTTGGGCTGGGTGAAATAATACAAGAGATAGGCCATTGGTAACAGAAGTGGGTGTAATAGTTACGAAAGCTAGGGCATTTTAGTAGGTGTTGGGCCAGTTACCACTAAAGTGTGAGAAGTGTCAGTGTGACCCATTGTGGGTTGGAGTTAGGTCAGATCGATGGTGGTAACATAAGAGGTGTGGATGTGTTAGTATATGTGGGTTGAGGAGTATGTGTAACTATGGTAGGAGTTAATTGTAAAAGAATATGTCGGGCTTTTGATACAATATGCTCAAGGCAAATTACATATTTATACGACTAAGTTTATGCGAACCTATGAGGTCACACACAAATACACTTAAATACACTAAGTTATAATATAATTATGTTATTTATATTATATTAACATCAAATGATTAATAAGTCATTTTAGTTATGTATTTATTATATAAATTATTAATAAATAATAACGTTAAATACTTATTAATTAATTATTGATAATTTTATTAATAATAAACTAACTAAATCAAAATTAAGGATTCTCTAATTTACCCTTAAGGAAATCGGCCTGTGGGGAAGGAAAGCTCGAGGATTAAGTTAAGAAGAACCTAGAACCTTTGGATTTAGTATAAATAAAAAGGGACTATGCAAGAGATTCATAACTTAACATAATAATTTTTTCTCTCCTCTTACTTCTTTGGTGGTCGGTCGAACTCCAAGAACCAAAGGGTTCTAGTTTTTTGTTTTCTTGTATTGCAAGTAACTACGTAAGGGTAAGGTTAAATCGTGTATTCAAGGCTGTTACGACAAGCATCACTAGGTATCGTTTAACGTGTAGCGTGGATCAATCATGGAGAATAATCTACATTGATTATTTAGTTTCTTGATCATACTGAGCATACAAGGTTGGTATCTCTTTTATATTTTGCGCAGTTAATTGCATAAATCGTATGATCCGAATTAGTGTTTTTATGTGCTTCCTCTTACTTTGTTTTAATATATTTGATAGTCTAATATGTTAATTATATATTAAATCGTTTAACTAAAGCTAGAACCACTAACAACTATTATGTATGGAGTGGTGTCGAGAAAGTGAGGTGTGTCATTATGGATGGCGGTCGATGGTAAAATATTCAAGAGTTAGGTGGTCATGTGAAGAGCTTCGACCCAAAAATGAGGTGGAATATGCTTGGGAAAGTGGAACACGGATAAGGGTGTTTATTTTCTGAATCATACGTTAGGAATTACTGTATTGTTGTAAGGTGCGAGGACACGAGAAACATGTATGGATGTCGTGTTTGGTAAATAGTTGATGAAACACGGTGTTGTTAAACTCACCACTATAGTCATATTGAAAAAGTTTAATTTCCGCATTAATCTGTGTTTTTACAAGGGAACGAAATTCGAAAAATTTAACAAATCTGACTTATATTAAGCAATGGATATACCCATAAGTAATGAGAAATATAATCTAAAAAGATAACAAAATATTTAATACCACTTTTACTCGGAAGTGGGGATGTCCACAAATCCGGATGCACAATTTAAAAAATAGAGTTAACGATAGTATGGGAAACATAAAATGAAAGTCTCACATGCTTGCCAAGGTGACAAGCATGACAAAGTTAAGGAGACTTCACTTTATTACATAAAATACTATTGTTGGAAAGTAAAGAACATAACGCTTTATTTCTTGATGTCCAAGTCGTTGATGCCACGCGTGATGACTAGTGAGAAAAGCTTGTGGGTAGGAGGTAAGCTTGGTGAGAGGATAGAGATCGGCGGTGCTATTAAATCGCATCAGAATATGTCGAGTGAAATAATCCTTCACTGGGAAAAACAAACTCGTCAAAATCAATAGAAACTTTGTTTTCACGAGTAAAATAGCGAGCATAAATTAAAATTTCTACAATATGTGGAGTAACTAAAACACTCGGAAGATAAAAAGGACAACGAGGGTTAGGCAACAAGCTATATCCCGTGTTGATGACGGGTATGCAATTACCGTCACCAATAAAGACAGAGGGATTATTATTATTATTATTATAAATAGTACTAAGATTATTTTCATTGGAATTTATAAACGCACATGTATCCAAATTCCACCCTACGTCTCTGAAAACCTGACAAGTCAATGTGTTAAATACTTGCAGGAGAGGTGTTTCTTAAAAATTGTATCCCGCAAATGAACTCAGACTATGCTGCAAAGCCTGTGGTACCTGCTGTTGGGCGAAGAAGCTGGTTGGTGGACCTGATGAACGGTAGTTGAAAGGTGTGTGGCATCAAACTTTCCAAGGTGATCCTTATAACTGTAAATGAAGACACCTCAAGACATAAAAGTACATGATGTTTGGAATTCTTCCATGAAACATCTCGTAGGGTGTTTTGCCATGTCATTTAACAATTTTGGATCTGTTTTGAGTTAAGCATGCAGTGTATACAGCTTCCCCTAAAATACTTAGGTAAAATTGAACCACTTAGCATTTTGTTCTGGTGTATAGTGAAAAGAGTATTTTCTTCTTTAAGCTACAACATTTTGTTCTGGCTTAAGAGAACTTCTAAGAAATTCCTTTTTCATCACAGAAGCTATTAAGAACATTATTTTTGAATTCAGATCCACTGTCACTTCTCAGTTGTTTGTCTTTTGTGTCATTTTGGTTATCAACTTTTCTAATGAAGGACATCATTTCAACTACTTCACTCTTCTTTTTAAGACAAAATACCAATGACCTTAAGTACTCATCAACAATGACTAAGGCATATTTGTCTTGATTTATGGATTGATGGTTGAGTGGTGCAAATAAATCCATATGTATAAGATGAAGTAATTGCATGATTGAAAAGTTTTGTTTGGTTTAAAAAAAAGGCTCTTTTGTGTTTTCTTTTTCACATGTTGAGCATGGTTTGTCCTTAGAGTATACAAGTGAAGGAAGTCCAATGACAATGTTTTGTTTGGCAAACTGATGCTGGTTATGTGTGAATAACATAACATATAAACTTATATTGATCATTATTTCCGAGACCTGATGGTCGCACACATATAACACGAGAATCCCGAATAATATATATTGCATATATATATTTGGATTAACAAAAAGAGATGTTAAATGACTTATTTACTAATTGGGCTTAATTAGCTACCGGACTTAATTAGGACTATAAGTAAATAAACATTTAAATATGTTGGGTTGGATAATTAACAAAAATAGATGTTAAATGACTTATTTACTAATTGGGCTTAATTAGCTACCGAGCTTAATTAGGACTATAAGTAAATAAACATTTAAATATATTGGGTTGGATAAAAGCCCGATAACCCCCCCCCCCCCCCCCCCCCCCTCCGCGCTTTGTGCTATAATCGGCCGAACACCCCTTTAAGGGGATTGGGGTTGTTTTTGGTTTATCTTGGGAGAGAAAGTAATTATCTTTTCTTTAAATAAAAGTGATTTATTATAAATAAGATTTGTTTCCCTATTAGATAAGAATTTGGTTTAGTATAAATATTATCATTAGGATTAATAATTATTTAAGTTTACAATACCCTACAATCTTCCTTCCCTCCTCCTTGCTTGCGTCGACCAACTACACACACATACAATTCGTGTGTTTTTGTTATTACTGATTTGATCATTCTCTTGTCTGTGTGACGAAGTTAGACTAAGGGTGTGTTTGTTTCATTAAAATGTTTTAGGTCTGAATCTGACTACCACATCTTATCAGTAAGAGGTGGTTAGAAAGTCTAAATCTGGACGAAATAATGTTGTTTGTTTTTTATAATTGTCCGAATGATTTTAAGTGCTCGTTTCTGCAATTTATTTATTAAACCAACGCAATACGATAATAAGTAACTTATGTAAATATGAAACAAGATTTTTTATCATAAATATAACATAGTTAATAAACCATCAAATATATTATATTAACACAAGTCTTCAATCTTTTATTGAGTAAGAGGCAGTAAGACAAGTCCTTCACCTCTTACTGAGTAAGATGTTATATGTCTAACTGGGTCTGACTCAAAAAAAAAAAAAAAAAAAACAAACAAAACGTCTACCCTTCTCTTACTGGTAAGAGTAAGAGGGAGTAAAAGGACTAGTAAGACGTTTTTAAAAAAAACAAACACACCCTAAATCTAGCAGTGCTAAGACGTCGTTTTAGTGTTAGTGTGGATATTGAAAGCCAAGGTATGTTCTACACTCATTCAATTTAAACGAATATTTTTATTTATGTGAGAGTTGTTTCCATATAGATGACACATTACTTTATGTCAACTTATGAGACATGTAGGCCGTTATTAGGCTATTAGTTACCGTTGTATATAAGACGAGGGATCATTTTCTATTAACTCATGCGTTTTTAGCATCTAATTTATACCATATTACCATTTATGTTTTCTTTATCAATTGTTACTAAGATAACTAAATACAAAATTCAGACCATTATTATAAACATGCAATGAGATAGGATTCAAGAGAAAAGATCTTTGTTTAAACACCTGTAGATGAGCTTGTTTCTATACATTTTGTTGCAATGACAAATAATTTCGGTATCCAGATTATTTCAAGTAGTTATATCTCTTTTTTTTCATATAGAATTTGTTTAAACATAAACGATGAGATGTTAGCTAACATTATATTTCTCTCTTAAGACATACGATCTGTGTACATTCTAGTAATTTACAATAATAGTACAACCATCACTACTTACTCAAAAATAATACAACTTTTGATTATATAAAAAACACAACTAAGTACATTAGTAACTCAATCATGCCTAAACTATAGCTAACTGCACTGTTTGCTATCAACTTAGTAGCCCGGACGGGTTCACTTTCATTCACTGCGGCAAAGTGTTGAACCATTTGAGTAGGCCCCGGTTTAGGCATGTCACAGTGACCGATATCAGAATCCGATAACAAACCCAAATCGTCACCTAACCCGTTTCGACCATCGTAACATAGTCCTAAGTTATTTTGAAGCTTCAACTTTTTTCTCATCTTCCAAATCATTTCTTTGCCAAATGGAATTGGGCCGGTCAACTCGTTATCATTAAGCCTAAGCTCACTTAGCCCATTTAGATTACGGTAAATTGTTGGTATCGACCCATTTAAGCGGTTCCTATCGAGGTGGAGGATACGTAAGTTAGGTAATCGTGCTATCGATTCGGGTATTGGCCCATGTAGATATGTATCAGAGAGAATAAGGATCATCAAGTTTTTTAAGTTGTCAAGTGCCGTGTTTGGGATCATTGAGCCCATTGGATTGCCATTAAGAATTAGAGCTTGAAGGGAGTCCAAGCCTTTTAGGCCCAATGGAAGTGGGCCTGCAAGACTATTGTAGCTCAAATCCATCAACATTAGACTCGTCAACCCGTTTATGGAATCGGGTATTTGGCCCGAGAGTCTATTACGACTTATATCCATTTTCATTAGCGAAATGCAATTTCCAATGGTGGGCGGAATTGAGCCCGTTAGGTGGTTTTGGTTGAGGTCGAGTATAGTAAGTTGAGGAAAATTGAGGCTCGGGATCGAACCGCTTAGTTTGTTGCTACTCAAATCTAACGACTTTAAACCCGTAAACCGGTTAAAAGAAACTGGTATTGAACCATTGAGATTGTTTTTGTGAAGATCAAGAACTCTTAAACCGGTTAGATTACCTAGCCCAATAGGAATTGGGCCTACATGCCCATTTTCTCTAAGAACAAGCGTTTGCAAAGTAGGGCCCAGCTGGCCCAAAAATGTAGGAATGGGTTGAGGCTTGTCGCTAAAACACCGGTAAAAAAACAAGGTACGAATGTGTGGTAATTTAGTAACGGAATGTGAAATATAGGAGCGTGTCGGGTCACACGTAGGAAAAGCCGTGTCATCCGATAACGCCCCGAAAGATAAAGAAACAACATGGAAAACATTATTTTTGTCGGGCATGCACTCGATACCATGCCAACGACCCCTACAAACATCAGGGATCTCAGTGGCCCATTCGTTACCCGTAGCTTTCATGATATCATAAACCGCTTGTTGCTCTTCTGGGTCAGTTTTAGCCCCGTTGTTGTTGACCGAGAAGCCTGTTTGAGGGGCATCTACGAGTGCAGACGGGACCCCCGAATCGGACATAATAACTGTAAACGAGAGGCATGTTGGAATGAGCAATATGGTAGTTAGGATGTAAAAAAAGGTAGTCATTTTGTGATATAAGAATTTTAGTGACATGGAATGGTTTATAGTATTTGAATTTGAAAGAATAATAAAGGGTGTCACGAGGAAATGAGGATGTGAAATAAATGTGGGGTGCGTCAGTAAATGTAATTCACGAGTAGTTCACTTCGGTTTTCAATGTTTGTAAGTTGTGGGGTTTGGCTATTTAATGGACACATTCTGTTATTTGCTTCCGTTCTGGTTCTGGTTCTGGTTCTGCTTCTTGTTTGACTTTGTGTTTGGGCTGATTGAAGTTTTCTCATTTAGAAAAACCAAAACACGTAAACCCGAGACCAGTCTTTACCTAGCCCAGTTTCGAAGTCCAGTTAAAAGTTAAAACTCAAGTCTTTCCAAAGACTTGTAAAGCATGAGTGCATGACTTGATTATAAGCCTCCTAAGAGCATTGGCTGCACTAACGAAACACCCATGCCAAATTTATGTAGCAGTCATTTGGTTTGAGCCAAAGGCATGTTACTGCACGCCCACCCTCGCTAGTGTCTAAGTGAAAAAATTGGCGTGCGCCAAAGATTTTGTGTGTTTCTTTTGTTTTTAATTGATTTTTGTATTGAGTTTGTATTTTAATTGGATATGATGAGTCTCAAAAGTGGAGGTTTGGCTTGAGTTACTAAGGATGTGACAGAGAAAATAATGAGAAAATAATGAAGTGGCATGATGTGACACATATGTGACAGTTGGTTTGAGCCACTGCACCTGACAGTATACCTAACAAGTGCCAGTCAAGGACCGAACCACCAAGTCAGTCACCTAATAAGCATAATATCAGTTCAAAGTCTAGTAAAATATAGTAAAATGCAAGTTTTACGTAAAGAATTATGGTCGGTTATGTCTACAACAATAAAATGAATAAGTTTCATTTGAAAAATGAAATTATTGATGAATCTCTAAATTTCAATACCATGTTAATTTAATGATAATAATCTTGGAGTAGTCCATTCGACAAATATGGAATTGCTTTTCGGTGATGTATGTCACAAATTGATGGCTCGTGGCAACATGTATTGCTCCACAAGTTTACATGATTGATTAAACATTACACATGTAGACTACTGACTTTAGTCCCTTTATAGTATCAAACAACACAACGTGGGCACATAATGCAAAAGCTAAGACAAGTATGTGTTGTCACCCCGAGACGTAAAGCTCAATCCATTGTTTCGGTGAATATCTAAACATAGTTGTAACCGATGTTTTAAAAATCGGATCTTGAATCGACCCGATCAAGTTATCGGGTTATTGGTTCAATCGGTTCAAACGCAGAGTCAATCCTGTTTTCTATTTAAGTATATTGCAATATATCGGCTCATTTAACACTTATAAAACCTTTAATTTTTAACACCAAACATACATAAAGCCTAAAAAATTTAATACCATTCATACTATAGGTTTATAATACATTATATATCACCAACCACATATAATTCAACGATGATAAAAGTTTTTAATCTAAAGCACAACATCATCCATCATCGGTTCAATCCAAACTTATAATATACATTTTCTAAAATATAAAAAAAAAGAATATCAAACACGACCGACTTTGGTGCACTGGTTTTATTCGGGTCACATGATACTCGGTAGGTCAAACTAGATTCTCAAGCCTTTAAAAATTAGTTCATTTTGACCGGCCTGTTTTTTCGGCCAAAAATGGTTCAACCAGGCCGGGTTGAACCGGGCTTCAAAACACTGGTTATAACATATGGACCAAAGTGATTGATATTTTAGCTTAGACTAAGTGTATGTATTAAAAAACGATTAACAAAATTTCCTTTGTACAATCAACTAGCTAATGTTTATCTATTTAGCGTTATGTTTATTTTGTTATAATTATTTACATATTTCTTATTTTAGGTTACACTTTTGACGATTTCCTAATAGACACATGATCAGATAGCTTGTTTTAGGCTCTAGCTAGAAGCATAAAGTCGAGTGTAGAGAATATTGCTCATTATTTCTTAAAATAATAAAAGAAAAATAAAATGAGTGGTTTGTGTTTTAATGATACCTTATGTTGCGTAAAAAAATTTATCATTTAAATAATTGTTGGTTCAAGTCTTATTTATTATACGTGAGACATATTTATTATGTATATATATGTAAAATTGTTAGTTGTCGTTAAAAAGGTAAAATAAGAAAAAAAAAAATATATTTGACATCTCAAATTGACAAATATATGTTACACTTTTGACAATTTTAACGAATGATCTACGTGGTAGCTTGTTTTAGGCCCCTCGCTAGACGCTTTAAGTCGAGCATGGAATCAGAGGCGGAGAATACTTGGGGCAGGAAGGGGTGCTGGCCCCCCCTAAAAGTTTAGTCGTTATTAGCAATTTTTTTATAATTCTAGAGAAAAGTCAAAAGTTTTACATTGTGGCCCCTTCAAAAGTTTAGTACGTAGCAATAAAACTTGCATATGAGAAAAGTCAAACTAAACAAAAATAAAGAAACTGAAAGGTCGGAGGGTGGTTACTCTTTCTTTGAATCGGTACAACCACAAACACAAGGCTCTCAAATCTCTCAATCAATCCAAACTAATTTTAAGTGACCACAAACAATTAATGATTAATGTCTTAAAATTAGTTTGGATTGATTGAGAGATTTGAGAGCCTTGTGTTTGTGGTTGTACCGATTCAAAGAAAGAGTAACCACCCTCCGACCTTTCAGTTTCTTTATTTTTGTTTAGTTTGACTTTTCTCATATGCAAGTTTTATTGCTACGTACTAAACTTTTGAAGGGGCCACAATGTAAAACTTTTGACTTTTCTCTAGAATTATAAAAAAATTGCTAATAACGACTAAACTTTTAGGGGGGGCCAGCACCCCTTCCTGCCCCAAGTATTCTCCGCCTCTGTGGAGAATGCCCCTTTTAATTCAAAATATACTTCTGGAGATATTCAAAAGGAATTATTGAATATAATTGCAAACAAGGTTCGGAAGCATATCAGGAGTGAAGTGGGAAACTCATACTTTTGTGTCATGGTCGACGAAGCACGAGATGAGTCTAAGAAGGAACAAATGGCCATAGTTTTGAGGTTTGTTGACAAGGATGGGGTTATAAGAGAGAGGTTCTTAGATTTGGTACATGTAAGTGATACTTCATCACTAACTCTTAAAAAAAACTTGTGGAAACAGCTTCTCAATTACGAGTTTGATACTAGTAAAATTCGTGGCCAAGGCTACGATGGTGCTAGTAACATGAGAGGGGAATGGAATGGTTTACAAGCTCTTGTTGTTAAAGATTGTCCTTTTGCATACTATGTTCATTGCTTTGCTCATCGGTTACAACTTGCTTTAGTTGCTGCTGCTAGTGAAGTTATTCCTGTTCATCAGTTCTTCACAAAGTTATCTTCCATTATAAATATAATTTGTGCTTCTAGTAAGCGACATGACGAGTTGCTGAAAGCTAAATCAATTGAGATTGAACGTTTGTTGGAACTTGGTGAAATAAAAAGTGGTAGAGGGAAAAATCAGGTTGGGACTTTAAAACGAGCTAGTGATACAAGGTGGGGTTCTCATTTGTACTCAGTTGAAAACTTGCTTAGGTTGTTTAATCCTACTCGTGTGGTTCTTGAGAGTATAATTAGAGATGGGTATTATTCTCAACGTGCTGATGCTGATGCGGCTTACACCTCTTTAAAATCATTTGAGTTTGTGTTCATTCTGCACTTGATGAAGGAAATAATGGGGAGGACTGATATTCTTTCTCAAGCTTTACAAAAGAAAACTCAAGATATTGGCAACGCGATCGATCTAGTTTCAGCAACAAAAGAAAGTCTTAATGATTTCAGAAATAACGGATGGGATTGTTTTCGTCAAAAGGTAATGATTTTCTCAGAAAAGCATCAAATAGATTTGCCTGACATGAATGCTTTATATAAGTCAAGTCGTTATCGCCCTCGACAAAATGATCATCACTTTACCTTTGAGCATTATTATCGAGCAGAAGTATTTATCTCCATACTGGACAAGCAATTGCACGAGCTAAACAACAGATTCAATGATCATGCAATGGATTTGTTAACTCTTGGTTCTGCTTTAGTTCCTAAAAGTGATTCTAATGGTTATAATATTGATGAGATTTGTCTTCTAGTTGAAAAATACTATCCTGCGGATTTTACCGAACAAGAGAGACTTCGATTGAATTCCGAGTTAGAGATTTTCAACATTGAAAGGTCAAATAATCCGAAGCTAAGTAAGGTTTCCACTATTGCTGAACTATGCAAAGTACTTGTGGAAACTAAGAAACGTGAGTCGTATTATTTGCTTGATAGATTGATTCGACTCATCTTAACACTTCCGGTTTCAACTGCTACAGCCGAGAGGGGATTTTCAGCAATGAAGATATGCAAGAGCCGACTTCGCAATAGGATGTCAGATGATTTTCTTGCCGATAGTTTGGTGGTTTACATCGAAAAAGAAGTTGCTGAAAATTTTGATTCAGAATCCATAATTGATGAATTCAAAAAGCTTAAAGGTCGTCGAGCTGATTTGTAATTAGTTTGCTTTAGCCATTGTTTGTGTTTTTGTTTCTCTATGACTCTATGTACGATTTTTTTATTGAAGTAGTTTGTTTTTTTTCTAAAAATTTTTTGGCCCCCCCACTCATAAAGTTCAAGCTCCGCCACTGCATGGAATATAATCACCATTATTCACTTTTTTCTTAAAGGTGATGCACATATGAAGACGTGACAGTAAACGCACCAAGTGTCATGGCTTGAGTCATTACTTTTTTTTTGTCATATAAGACTAGCCACAGTCATGACCTGAGTCACCGACTGCTATATCAGCTTTCTCTCTCCGGCGATCAGACACGACTAAATTATCACAGTCGATTGCCGACATTTTTTTTAATTCAAACATTTTAAACAACTAATTTAAAATTCATTAAAAATAAAAATATTACAATACTAAATAAAAACATTAATATATTAAAAATAAAAACGATACAAAATACATAAATCATAAATCCTAATCTGAATGTTCCCCGCATACAGAATCATTCCAAGGAGACTGATAACCAGCAAATTCCTTGATGTAAGCCAAACGTTTCTCGTCTAACAGAGGTTGCCCAACAAATCTAGCAGACGAACTTGATGCACCTACACCATCGGTTTTGTTCTCCCGATAGCTCCAATTAATTTTGGTACTGATGCTGTTTTGTATTTGTTGAACATACCCCCACAACATGTCAGCAATGTTGTCGTCTTTGCGGGCTTCATCCATAAAAAATTTGTCGATCACAGCTTTTTGTTCAGGCGTTATGTCGTTGCAAATCTTATATTTTTCTCTCATACGTTGCTTCTCTGCTCTTGCCTGATCAAACAGCTTGATAACGTCTATAATAGCGTTTTTTCGAGCCTCATCGTCTTCTTCGCATTGTTTTTTAACGTACATTTGCATATTTTCAACGGAATGGGGGAGACAACAAGCCATAATAATTTTGTGTTGAGAGGTAGTTTGAGGTTGAGTTATATTTGAAATTGTGTGTTTAGAAGTGTGTCTGAGGTTAGTATTTATAGGATGTAAAGTGGTAACGTTTTTTTTTATTTTTTATTTTTTTTATATATATTTTTAATGTTAAACGTTAACAAAAGTTGGGAAAATAAGATTTTGAAATCGGTTGGATTTTCGACCGATATCAACTTTTTTGCCCTAGACCGACTTTGCGACCCACACTCCACAACTGAGTCGACCGACTTTAAAGTCGGTCGACGTGCGTGACCAACCGATAAAAATCGTTCCATTGTAGCTAGCATAATTTTTTCTCCTTTATAATTTTTTACTTGCATACCCAAAAATATCATCCCTCATCACTCAATTACTCAAGCCAAAAAACATTTTTTTGACTTATAATTTATTTTATTTTTCATTTTTTCAAACCAACTAAATTTTCATTTATTAAAATTAAAAATACTTTTTATATAAATATCTTTCATAAGAATATAAAAATTACAATAATATTAGATTAAATTTGCACTTTGTTCATTAATTTATATATGAATTTCATAGTTTAGAGGTGTAAATTGAAAACTCAATATTTTTAAAAGATTTAAAAAGGAAAGAAAACAAAACCTAGTTCATCTTCTTCATCCCGTTATACACGTACAGAGAAACGCGCGCACACACGCACACACACTTAAAAACACAACACAAACACAAACCCAACACACATACCCATTTTTAATCGATAAAAAAAGAGAAACATCATTTTGGCTCAGGCCAATGTCTTAACGCCGTCGATTGCGCTGTCCCTTCTCGATAATTTGGGATAAAAACTTCCTTGTTAAACCTATCACTCTAAATTTATTAAATTTATTTAGATACGTGATATTTTAGGACATTATAAAAATTTATATAAAACTTGTATCTTTTGATTAATACTTTCAAAGTTTCAATCCATTTGATACACAATTTCTATAGAGCCGTTCTTTTTATACTAATGTGCTTAATTCACATTCAATAGAAATGCTATCAAAATTGACATTTTAATTACTTTTTTCGTCTCAAAATAAATATTTCACTTCCATATTGTACAAAGTTTTAAGATTTCACACTAAAAGCATCTCTAATACAATACGTACTTTATACTTTTAACGTATTTCTCAACCTATTACTCCAATGATAAAGTCCTTTTGAACCTATTCTTCAGACACAACCAAAAACTCAATAGGTTGATGTATATCAAGTTATCAACATATTACACAAATAAAGCATCCTTAACCTTTTACTCCAATGCATCAACTTTTTTTCAAGTACTTTTTAACTCATTTCTAACTTTTTCATTGAAGATACTTTAACTATGCTCTCTAGTCCCTATCAATCAAATATCATTCTTACACATTAAAAATTATTTTTTATTGATTAAAACATATAACGGACATTTATTTTCAAATATCTAAAAATAGATAAGTGAACACTTAATTTGGAACGAAAAGAATAACATTTTAGATGTTTATCTACGGTAGCACATATTAACTTATTTGGCCTAAATTAAATACTTCTATCATGGAAGCCATAACGACAAATTTGTTTTAGCATACTGCACCAAAATAAAATATGTTTTAGCATGGTGGTAGATCTCATTAATTTTAGGAGTGATAGGTACAGTGAGAGTTATCCGTCAAGTTATATGCGTGTCACGTTAGCTTTTACCTTATAACATTTTTAAAAGACAAAACTTCAAAGACGCCTTCTCGTATAACCCAGGTTTAGATATACGTGGGTCATATTTTTTTTCTTTTTATTTTAAACATAAGAAATAAAAATAAAATTACATAATATCAAAATACAAAAACATAAAAGAAGAAAACAAATCGCAATTCATATAAAAGTTACAGTTTATAAACAAAAGAAATCAAAATATCAAACTTAAGGGACCTGAATATTAGTGGATAGATATAAGATATGTTTGGCACATAAAATTATAGAGAGATTATGATTATTTTTAAAAATAATAAGCTACTTAAAAAACAATTTTTGTTTGGCAGACATACCTTATAAGAGATTATAAAAAAAATAATCTTTCATAATCTCTGAAAATAAAAAGTTACTTCATGTAGCTTATAAAAATAATCTCTTTTTATAATCTTTTTCAGCAACAACACCAGCACCAACACAAACATTAGCAACAGCACCAGCACCAACATTAGCAACAACATCAGCACCAACATAATTTATTTTTGCCAAACATACCCATAGCCCAAACCCGATTGAGGGTTTGAGTCCATTACGATGTGTTCTTGAGATTGAGATACAAGAGAAAGGAAAAGAAGTGGAAGAAGAATGAAAGAAGATGTAGTGTTTTTTTTGGGTATAATGTTCCCGCCAATTTTCCGAAAAAAAAGAAGAAAGAGAAGAGATCCTTTTCCTTTCTTTTCTCTCCTATCTCTTCTTTTCTTTTCTTTTATGAACTTGACTCGAAAACACGACATTAGAGTTTCATGATTTATTTTCCTTCTTCCTTGTGAAACATGCAACACAAACGCGCACACACTAACAGACGAACTAAAACACAAACAAAAGCACAAACATAGCCCAAGTTAAATTTAAAAAAAAAAAAACAAAAACAGAACACACATTAAGTGGTCGTTATGCGCATGGCTGGGGACCTATAACGAGAAGGTAACTAATTGCACCATGCTTTCATATAGGTGAAGTTACATGGGTCAAGTTTTTCTCCCTCCCATTTTTTTTTTTTTTTTTTTTAATAGAACGGCAACTTAAAATATAGATATATAATCTACAATTTATTTATATATTTATCTTTTTGAAGTTTACAAATGTTAAATTTTGTATTGTTCTTTTATCCGCCGCTATAGCATGTCACTTTATAAAACGCTTTTCGGATCCTAAAAGTTTAAAGAGACGAAAATTATGTAAATCAGAAACTAATTCGACATATGAAAAATATATCAAAGTTTCGCGCAGCAATGCACAAGTTACTATTTCTTGTTATAACCATATATGAAAGCTTTAACAATGTTAACCATATAACATTATAAAATACGGAGTACTTGATATTCTAAATGCACATATGAGTGAGTAGTGCTATTTAGACATAAAATATATATTTAAATATATGGTTAATGCATAAATTATTTGTACAATTATATCATGTACAGTTTATCTCCAAATCTTTATTAATTATTTTTTCAAAATCAACCAATCAAATCATTAAATATATAATAGACATATTAGGCACACCAATCATTTTTCGTTAGTAATAACTTTGACATTTTTTGTCCATATCTTTGCACAAATTTTATGTAGAACATGCACCATAAAAAACCTTCATATTAAGTACGTGTGTAAACGTGTGCAACAAAACCCTGCAATATATATACACATCCTAAATGTACATATTCTTTATGTATACCACCTTTTTCTCATTAGCATGATCTCGACCACCTTCCTATAAATAGCCCATCACACCACCAGTACCACCCATGACGATGGACGGTGACACCCTCCACCACCGTTCCCCTACCCACGCTACCGCCACAACCACCATCGACTTAGACAACACAACATTTTCTAGTACTAGTCTTAACAAGACCAAAAAAAATGTGTCATTGTGGTTGCAACATAGTGGCATTGGCGGATTCTGGTCGTGGACGGGTGATCCATTGTTCATGAAATGGACGATGGATGATGTCTGGGTGGTGCTTAGACATCACCCAGTATTGTGTTTGCTAGTTGTATTGGTGTTGTTTTTTATGGGTGTTGAGTATACGCTTAAAATGGTTCCATCATCTTCGCCACCTTTTGATATCGGGTTTGTTGCTACTATTGGCTTACATCGCGTCCTTGCTGCTAGCCCTGCGTTAAACACTGTTCTCGCTGGACTTAATACGGTACTTAAATTACTCATGCTGACTATTATTTGTATTTTATCACTTTAGATAATCACAATATTGAGATTTAATTTGTTTCTTAAGAGGGCTTAGATAGGTCCATGTTACTAGATTATGAAATAAACATTTCTTATTCATTAGTGAGGGTTGTATGTAAATATTTTAGGGGTTATTCAAGTATATTTTCAGTTTTGTTTATGCCAAATGAGTAAAAAAACATGCTAGACTAATTACGAATATATTTTTAAACCTTCTTTTGGATCTGGTACGTAGAAAGTGGACACAAGCTTGGGTTATAAAATTGTTTGAAGATCTATAAGTACTTTATTCTTTTAATAAATTGTTTGATACTTATATGTTATAGACTATATCTCACTGCATGAATTGTTAAAGTGTTAATAACAAATCCCAAACTGCTTCTTATTAGATTTTGTGGAAGTAATAATTTCTTAAAAAAAAAACTCTTGTCTATTTCAATGAAACCATGCATAAAGGGGTTTTTTTTTTTTTTTTTTCCTTTAATTTTTCTTTCTTTCTGATTTTCTATTTTATTCAAAGGATAAATTTATTGCCAAACATACTCATAATAGTAAGACTACTCCCTTAATTACAAAGCCTGCACAAGCACTCCCTTAATATAATCTTGTTGTGTGATTATGGAAAAAAATATATGAAGGTGTTCGTCGCAATGCAAACAGTGTATATACTCGGTACATGGGTGGTGGAGGGACGTCCGAGAGCTACCATCGCCACACTGCTAATGTTCACTTTCAGAGGCATTTTGGGTTATTCTACACAACTTCCTTTGCCTCAGGTATCAACAAATCCAATTCTTACATATGGTGGTGGAAAAGAGTTAACGCACCGGGTGCACAAACCTTTTGAATTGAAGAAATATGTACGATTTTGTTATAGCAATTGAGTTTGATGAAAATCTAGTTTATTTTCACCAATTAATACTTAGCAAGTACTATAAACACAATTTTTTGAAAAGGGTCCATTTAAAAACATTACGTTTTTTTAATGAAAATGGAAACTACAAAATAAAATTTAATTGGACCTACTTCCCCGCTGTGTACACGTAGATATCATTAAATTAGATTGAGATCTTCTAAAGTTGGTTTCAACATGATAAGTCATGTTGACCAATCATAAACAAGTAAAATTGATAAATTTTTTCTTTAATTAAAATTAAAGGCCTACTTGTGTTATTCGCTCTCGCAATACACATAACATGACCTCTTAAGTTGAAACCAATTTAAGAGTATCTTTATCCTATCAAATTGAACCTTACAAAAATGGTTTGAAACATGACCGCACAAATGACCAGTTTTGGATTCTATCTAACAGGAGTACTTAGGTTCGGGTGTTGATTTTCCAGTTGGGAACGTATCATTCTTCTTGTTCTACTCGGGTCATGTAGCCGCGTCGGTCATAGCATCTCTTGATATGAGAAGGATGCAAAGGTTGAAACTAGCTTATCTATTCGATATCTTCAACTTACTGCAAGTTGCAAGGTTATTAAGCACTAGGGGTCACTATACCATCGACCTAGTTGTCGGGGTTGGTGCAGCCATCTTATTTGATTCCATAGCTGAAGTGTACATCCAACAAACGAACATGACACTACTACCACAAGAGGGAACTAACATTAATTTTCAGTGTCATTGTAAAACCTTTTCGAAGGTCGGAAATGGGACAAAATCAGTGTCTCTGATCTAATTATCCATATGTAAAAGGGTTTTTCTGCATATATTATCAAGGTACTTTTTCATTTGTCCCGCTTTAGCTATTACAGATACTAGACGAGTACCCGCGCCTAGCGGCAGCGATGTCTAGTTTTCTGCAAAGTTCCGACGACCCATAAGTTTCTTTCAACAAATTGTATTTGTAGCATTAGAGAATCGTTTTCTAATAACTACAATTCTGATGCGTGGTTGCATAGAAGCATAAATATATAGTTTTTTAAAAAATTATGTGGAGTCGATCTAAGTGTGTGAGTATATTGTTTTAAGTTATCAAGATTTTTAGTAATAATAGATTCAAGCATTACAAAAAGCAACGGTATTATGTAGTTGGCAATATTATATTGTAGTTTAGAGGTATAGCCAACATGTGTGACCGTTTTTTCTTGTTTTGTCAGTAATTTAGGCAGTGATAACTATTTTTTTTTACATGTGTAACGTTTATCATTTGGTGTGTGGCTTTTAAAATTGTAACTTTGCAAATTGGATATCACCATATAAGATTATTTTGTACTATCAATTTGTATAGATATTTATGCATTGTTCAAAGCTATTTGTTTGAGCCTTTGAGGTACAATAATTATCGCTAAAGATAACAATACTATTTATTTTTGTGATTTTAATAAACTTACATAACGTTATTGATACACTGGACAAAGGCTATACAATATATATTAACTTTTAAACGACGATTCATATCCCTTAAATGGTGCAAGAGCAACATTTTTTAAAATAACATTATACAAATGACAAATTACATGTGTCAAAGCAAAATAAACCAAAAACTACAATTACTTGGTCTCTCCTTTCAAAAAAATTGTCACGGGTTCCACAACTACTTCATCATTTCTCATATAATTTTGTCAAATTTGAAACCCGATTTCACCCGGGTGATTCAACTGGTTGAACCGTTCCGATAAAAAAACAGGTCAATTTAAACCGAGTAAACCGATAGGTTGGGTCGAAAAAATGTCAAATTAAACCGGGTCAGCCCGCCGGGTTTGAAGCGTCCCGGGTCAACCTGATATCGGTTTCAACAGGTCAACCCGGTATCGGTTTCAACGGGTCAACCCGGTATCGGTTTCAATTGGTTGTTTTTAATTTGGTATATGTGCTTTTAATTGGGTGTACAATGTGAATAAATTATTGTACTTTTAAGTAATGGGGTGTTTTAATAAGAGTATTAATTATATTATTTATTTCTCTCTTCATTGACCATGTTTTCAACATTCAACTTTCAACATTTTTCACTTTTTCCACTTTGACCATTTTTCCATTTTATATAGTATAGATATAGATATAGATTAGTCTTTAAGTGGTTTTGTGTCTCGTTGCAGTCATTTTGAACCCAAAAAAAAAATAAAAAAAAAAAAAAAAAAAAATTCTTAAAACCCTGTAAAAATGTGAAAAACACGGTTTACAAAATGACCCAATCGGGACACCAAAACCATCTCTTAATGATTAGAATGTACCTAAAACACAGTTGATAAAACAAGACGAATGAATTTTATGCAAAAAAAACTTGTTTGTAAATATAGAACGTTAATTTGCGCGCGTGTGTTCTAATTTACTAAACATTTCAGAATTACATTCTCAAGTTGAAACAAATCTTGATAATACAAGCGAAAGAAATAAGAATGTAGTTCATAAGTATATTGTATTCAGACCGTATTAACAAAAGAGGCGTAGCCATTAATACATGCCTCTGAACTAGGACTTCAATTCACATATCTATTTGTGCGTTTGTAATTTTTAATCTTCAGAATCTGAGTAAGGAGGGCAGGATCCATCATCTACGTTTGCGAGAGGGTTATATTCGGGAGAGCCTGGATCTGTGCAACCAGTTACCAAATCAAGTTCACAACGATCACCCTGCACCAAATATGACATCGTTGTATGTTAGAAAGGTACTCATTATTCGATAGTAGAGGTGGAAAGATAGACACGAAAGACGGACGTGGGTAACATTTCAAACGAGCTGCGGTTGAAATATGCTATTATAAAAGTTTGGATGCATAAAAAATGATTTTATGCGCCTTTTCAACCCATTTGACCCATTCGCCATTCAAACAGTTCCCATTTAGGCTAAACATTTTTATTTGACCAATCACCAATCTGAACTGTCCGAATACCCACCGGCTATGTTGCACGGAAACTCCGTCGGGGTGACGTTTCCGTACCGGAAACATTTCGGAAACGCGAAACGCCTTAGAAACGTTTCTAAAAAATAGGAAACTTTTCACATCATTTTGAAACATCCGGTGTTAGGCAGAAACGTTTCTGGGCCATTTAAAAGCGTTTCTACTATTAAAAACCATATATTTAAGCCCAATTGAAGACTCAATAGTTTACAAATTTTATAATTGAAGCACTTTCTTGAATTTTATTAATAAATATATATACATTTATATAAATTACACAAACGTTTCTGGCCGTACCCGTTTTTTGAATATTAGGATATTGGCGTTTCTAAATACCCGTTTCCGTCCCCGTCCCCGTGTCCGTATCCGTCCCCGTGCAACATAGCCCACCGGTTACTCTTATTTATATAAAATCAAATGATTCTTTTACATACCCCTTCGCTGGTCAAGTTACCCATGATTTGACATCTATCGATAACAATGCTTGTGTCGGGAAATATTGCTTTTTCACAAGCACCCTCTCTGCTTAGCTCCTCCGTGAGACCCTGAATCACCCATTTCCATAAATTAATTTATATCCATTTTTAATTGCGGCTAAAAAGGGTCAAAATGTCAAATGACCAAACAGAAGTCTATTTGTCGATAAAGAAGAGTCTTCTTTACCTGATTAAAGAAGTCTATGTCTCGATTACGCCATGCCTTTGGCACTTGAAACTGAAGTCTGTAAGGACCGTCCCATTCACCACCGTTTGTGAACGAAAATATCAAGTTCACAGCTGCAATTACAAGCTAGTCAACACCATGAACAGGTACAAAAGAGCATTACAAAACAAGTGATGCTAGAGTGGCAAAAAGAGTTCGTTGTGTCATGGGTTAGATTGGATTCAGGTTGAAACGGGTCATTTATAATACTGGATTGATCAATTTGACCTTTTCTCAAATTAGTTTATATTTTTTTCATTTTCCCAAACTGACCCGTTTAAGTTCAACACAACCCAAATCGACTAATTATAAATAAACGGATCGAAATTGGCAACAGTAAAACATACCATGCTTGGGGACACATATTTGGATGGTGTAAATAGGAGAGTCAGCCTTTCCACGATCTTTACGAAGCATTGCTCTGGGCTCTCCACCACACATGATTGGTTGATTGAACCCGCCTATAGAGATATATAAATATCACACTTTCATAATTGATTGGTTAATCTTGAGTTAATGATAATAACAGAAGTTACCATTAAAAGCGATGCCGAATTCTTCATTTGGAGTCAGTTTGCTCGCAGCTGGATTGTAGAATATCTTCAGTCTTTCACCCTGCAAGTTCCACATAAGACTTGAAGGTTTAGGAATAGTTGTCAACTCGTGATTCGGCTCTTGAATGAAATTATGGACTTACAGAACTAGGAGGAAGGCCATTCATTGTTTTCCAGTATACCGGGGATCGGCCAATGTCGAAGTCAGCCCAAGAGGGAAGCACAAAGCTAAAAAGAAAAAACAATTTGTGAGCTACCTAGCTAAGTAACATAGATTGAACAAGTGGAATTACATATATGAAACAGTTGAAACATGATAAATAAGGCCCGATTTCAACATTTGGAGCTCTAGTTTTAGCTTTCCCCGAGATTTCAACGTTATTTTGGTTTTAATTTATATTGTTTGTAAGGTAAATCGCGTAAAATCCACAGGATGCCCATCAATCAAGGGCTAGCTTATGTACTGAACTTTAGCTATTTATGTATGGCTCCGAATCTTGTTTGGAAGAACTTCCCAAAATTTGATCATCCTATAATAAGTCTTTCAAAACCAGATTTTTGAAACTAGTTGTGCTTTCCTTGTGCGCTACATATCATCTTATCGCCTTATAGAAAAGCAGTTTTCGTTAAGCAAAATCAATCTGTTTATCTAAAAATAGCTAATCTCATCCCTATAAAGTATAAACAATCCAAAACACCCTCAAAACTAACTATCAATGCATCAAAACACTCGTGATGACGAAAAACGACACTAGTAAATGACTCATATAACAATATCGAAAAAATCACAAAACATAAAACATATAAGGAGAGTGCATGGGAACATACTCTTTTAATTCCTCAGCAGGAGGTGCTTCAACGATAGCCGCAGCCTTTATCTTCCCACTCGTCTTAACCGAACTCTTCCATCTTTGATGCTCTTGTAAAGAAGCACCCATAAAACTTTTTCCAACTATTAGTATACAAAAACATTAGCATAATTCAAATATAAACATACAATCAATATTAAAGTGGGCAACAAAGTAGTACCATGCAAGTTTGCTATGGCAGGATTGAAGTTACTACTAGATGTTGCACAAGAAGCTGATATAATTTGTGTCCATGATTGGAAAACTGGAGTACTTGTTGTAGCCATTGTTAGTAAGAGATAGTGTGCATCTTTCCATTTTTAAAGGATAACAATTTGATAAATTAAAAAACAAAATCTTGAAAAAATATCTTTTTATTTTGTGTGGGTGTAATTTTATCAAAGGCTGAATTTTCTTCACTCAGAAAATGCCAACACCTACAACAAGATATTTTTAAAATACATATTCACAATAGCTGACTTTATTCAATATAGATTTTTTCCTGGAAAAGCAGCCAAGAAATACTAGCTGATATTTGTTAAAAAATATATTAGAATATACTGAAATTAAATTAAATTTTATAGAAACAAGCTTTATTTATATAAAAAAATAAAAATAAAAAAAATAAAAAAAAATAATACAACTAGAGATCAGCAAGTTTTTTCTAGAAACTTTTTATAGGAAAACTAGAAAAACAGAAAACATGTTCAAATCTATATTTTAAAATTTTTTTCCCAGAAAATAAAAAATTTACTTTTCTAATTAGAAAAGTGAAATTTATAATTTTCCATCTTTTTCCTCCTTACTTTCCCAATCACCCAACTTTTCTAAAACCAAAAATACAATATCATCTAAAACACGTTTTTTAAATTTTCAACACTCTATTAAAAAAATAACACATCCAGTTCTTTCAAAAATTAATAAAATTTTCAACAGCTAAACACAACCTAAAAATTACTACCAAGAAAAAAAAAACTACAAATAACCAACAAGCCCATCTAACAATCTTTTGGCCCAGTATATGATATGAAAATTTTGAAATCTTCATTTCCTTAGCAAAAAACCAAAGCCCATTTTTCAAACTTTTCAGCCCAATCACCATATTTACAGCTTGTAAATTTCTTACATTTCTTTTTGATGAAGTCGTGCTTCCTTAAACGTTACCTTGAGAGTTGAGACTATTTCCTCCGTCTAAAAATATATGTGAACTTTGATATTTTTGGCTGTTTTTAAATAAAAGTCTTATGACAATCAATCAAAATGTTTATAACCGATGAAAATGGTATTTTATTAATTAATATTGTAAAGGACCCACTTTTTTTTAACACTGTGAAATATAAAAGTGGACATTTAGTTTAACACGAAGAGAATATAAATATTTAAAACCTGTGTTTTAGGCATTTTTAAGTAAATCTAACGAATTTCTTTTCTAGACAACTTCTCGCTAGGACCTTTACCGGAGTTTCACCCTAAGGGCATGGCTCTAGCGAATAAGGGGTACACAATATCGAACCCATTGTTAGTTAGAAGCTAGATAAAGTTACCTAAGGCCTTTGGTTTAGTGGTATGTGAGTGACCCATTGTGATATATTATGTGTGGGATAGATAAGATAGGAATACAAAAAGTTATTGTTCTAAAAAAAAGCTAGATAAAGTCCAAACCCCATAACTGTGTAAACTGGTTTACTTATACTAGATCATAAAACTAAATAATGATAGCAATTAAATCTCCATAAAGATTAAGCAAGCTAAAGGTTTTTTCGGAGATTTTTAAAAGATATAACATTAATCAGACATTCACACCACAAATGAAACAATATGAGTAGGTGTAGGGGTGTTATTCGGGTTGACCCGGTCGGGTTCGGGTCAGCTCGGGTCAGGTCAAATCTGGTCAAGCTTTAAAAAAAGACCCGAACCCGACCTTATTTAGATCTTGGGTCAACTCGGGTCGGGTCAACTCGGGTTCGGGTCAACTCGGGTCGGGTCAATTCGGGTTCGGGGTCAACCAAAGTATTTTACATTGTAAAAGTGTTGTTGAGCCGGGTTAGTCGGGTTCGGGTCGGGTCAAGGCTAAAAAGACATACCCGAACCCGACCTTGTTTAGAACTCGGGTTGACCCGATTGACCCGAACACATTTTTGAACCAGATTGACCCGACCCGAATTAACTCGAGTAAGGTCCAAATCTTGTTCTTTCTCATTAAGATTTCATCTTATTAATTAATCAAGATTATATGCCATTTCATTACTGAAATCTATAGAATCATATCACAAAGGCATTCATTATATACAACAAACAAGAGTGTGTAAGGACTATGAAGAAATAAGTGCAACTAATATGCAGACGAAAACATGACGATCGTTGTTCCTACTACCTTTTTTTTTTTTTTTTTTTTTTTTTAGTTTCGTAAAAAATTTGTAAGAAGCTATGAGCGGAACAAATTATGAAATTAGCAATTACTAGAACTCTCTATTTTGGTATTCTTGGTGCTTTTGGCGTATACTTCTTTTCAAGCTTCAAAGCTACAACTTGTGTGATTCAATAACTTAAAAAGATCCGTCACAATTTATTTTTGGGGTGGGATTCTTGACAACAATAAAATAGCCTGGATTGCTTGTAATAAGGTATGTTCAACTCGGAAGAATGAGATTTTTGGTATTGGTAGTCTACGTGTTCTACCAATATATGTTATGCTTACCAAATGGCGGCGGCCATTTTGCACGGAGCCTAAATTGTTGTGGAAATCAATCATTACCTCCATTCGTGGTGATCTTGGAGGGTTCGGGTTACCTTGAAACATCACCTCTCGGCTGCCATCATGCATGTGGAAAGATATCATCTTGTTGAACAAAGATTTAAGCCGTGATAATATCGACATGCTCACGGCTTTCTCCAAAAGAGTTGGGGATGGCTCATCTATTAAGTTCTGGCATGACGTTGTTAACACATCCAACTTCAAAGTTTTATTTCGAGGCTCTTTTATTTGGAGCCTTTTGTTAAAATATAATATGATTCAAGCTTTATAGAATCTAAAGAACTGATTGCTATTTTTTATTTTTTTTGTAGTTTATGTTGATAAGGAAGTTTGGATCATATTTGCATAAAGTGAAAAGATCTGATGATAATAAGAGGAAAAACACGGAGGGACTTGGAGTATATAATGAATGAAACAAGACTTTGTCTTACACTTCTGCAATATCAAAGATGTTTCATCTATCTTGATATTCATACTCTCTCTCTCATACATATTAATACTCTCTTTTACAAATCATATTATATGATCTTGTAATTCTTTAGTTTCAGTGTGTGTAATAGAACTAATGTTATTTATATATCCGAGATACAACAGAATAACATGGGTATCTTTTGGTTGGTTTGATTAAACTGATTGACAGTTTCTTGTTTTGTTAAATTGAGATTTAATAAAGTGTTTGTGTGTGCTAAATCACTTTTTCTACATGGTATGAGCAGATACGATCTATCTTGCTTTGAATCGTTTTAAAAAAATTACGGTTTTGATAAAATTTGGGGTTTGTTAAATTTTCAAAGTGTTCTCATATTATTAGTATATGAGTCAAGAAGCATAGGAGTACCAATCTTATAAGCAATTAAGCTCGACCCATCCGAAGTATAAGTAACCAATATGACATCACGGAATTTCACCCAAACAAGAACACAAAACAAGTCCTCTTTTAAAAGGTTTATCTCGGGAGACCACTTATTAAGGAATATTGGAATACCACGAATTATCCATGGACCATCACGAAGAACTGATTCCGCACCCTGAATAGACGAGAAATAAAGAAAAAGAAACCATTCGCGTTCATCGTAACTTTCTCAATACCATACTTTTCCCAATTGTTGTGCACGAAGCAATCAACAACGGGAAATCCAAGTTTTTTTACCAATAAAGTACCCATATAATGAGTTTTTCAACCTCTCATTCACTCCACAAGCATTATATCCTAGTTTAGTATAGTCATATATAAATTTTTTCTCGTTTTCTGTGCTACTTATAAATTTTTGGAATTTCTCAGGTCTTAATTTTCCAGAAAATCTGTAAACATCCATTCCACAAGCATTATATCCTAGTTTAGTAGAGTCATATATAGTGTTACCGCCGATTTTACGCGAATGGTTCGTTTGTTTTCTTCAAGTGTGCAGGTTTTATTTATCAAGAAGAAGATACATAAGATTGGATGGAGCTTTTCACGCATACGTTCTTCTTGGAGAAGAATTTAACCATTACTTCACACGGATCCTACCAAGCTAATCAGGGGAGTATTAGTTTCTTTCGTTTTTTAATTACCTTCCATTATCATAACTTTGATACTTTCGGGGAACATTGGGGACAATGTTCAGTTTAAGTGTAGGGAGGGAAAATAAAACGGGAACTTTGAAACTATGCTTATCCTTGACTATTTGCCTTTTCCAATTTCAATTGTGTAATACACCATGAGAAATATCGGTTAGGGTAATTTTGGCACCAAATTTAAATTTTTTCATGACATGTATGAGTGGTCCATTAGTCTTAATAAAGCGTCTCATGGATATGAAGTTATATGACTAGTACAAAACCCTTTACCACTTAAATTTCACCCAAAATGTGAGGATCGCCCTTAGATTTGTAGGAATTAAAGCATTCCACTTTAATGCTTCGAGAGTGTACCGGTAGTATAATAGATTCTAGAACTTGTTTTGTGATGCATTCCGAGATCGCTAGTGAGACTTCATTTGTGTAGTTAGGAATAACTAAATGGTAAGAGACATTAGGATAACCCTTGTTTGATACCCGTATTATAATTACTTCTTCCACATCGGTTGAGTAATTCCCCCACACCCTTGCGTTGTACTCATCTTTAGTACACGATACCCCTAGTTAACCCGTCATAGCCTATCCTTTTCGCGGTTCTCGTGATGTTTCGGTTTTCCGGAATATCAATGAAGAGCATTGTTTACAATCCATCCCCAAATGTACACCTAAATCGCCTTAGCCTACCTGGTATGCACTCACTTTTAGTGCATTATTGTTATCATACTAAACCCTTATTTCAATTATCTAGTTGCTTGCATAAGTTGCTAAGTCGAGTCATATCCTCTGTACACAGTTTTGGGATGATTGGGACTCATGGGAAAAGTTAAATTTTATGAAGTGACGGGAAGGAACGTTAAATTCAAATTCCCTTTATTTACGTAATAATGTACTCCAAGTGTTTTGATCTTCTCAATTCGGGTCAAATTAGTGTTAGAGTAATAAAAACTCAAGTGTAGGGATGTGCCTATAAATCCCTATTATTTTGATCTTATCGTAGAGGATGGTAGAGTAAAAGTGTATGGAAAAAAAATCGAAAAAAAAGAGTGTTGAAAAAAATGAAAAAACATACGGGCTACCATCCTACATCTATCTTTAAATTTATGTTTGTTTGTTTCAAGTTATCTAGAGTTAAGAGTGTCGAGTCTTGGCTTAGCAACGCCATTCTTCTCATGCTTGTAACATAAAGATTTTTGACTTGCCACCACTAAATCGCCTATCCCACAAAACCCTTTGGTTTCCTACCGTAAGCCTAACGTTACAACCCGTTAAAAGACCTCTTGGATAGTTTTTCCTAGGTGCTTACGCCAAAGCGATGGAGGTTTGATCTAGTCTCAAGCCTATGGTAATCTATGTACTAGGACCGGTTAATGAGTGTTTATCTTCCATTTTCAACTTGATATATTTCATATACACCCGAGAGATGAGAATATCCAAACACCACTTGTGAGGTGCTAGTATGTAATTTCCGTGCTTGTTATGACTTTTGCGGGGCTTATACGTGTTATGAATTGTTCTAAACTAATGCTTCATGACTCATAACTTATAAATTAATTGGCTAAAGCACATTTGCTTGAGGACAAGCAAATACCAAGTGTAGGGATATTTGATAAGGATTTAAAAGGTACACTTTTGAGGGGTCATTTAAGCCCTTAATCGACCACTTTTATATCCGTTACTGCTTAATTTCGTTTCTTTTCCCTTTTTAGGTCTCTTGAAGGCAAATTGTTGGAATGACACTTATTCAGACGAAAAAGCGCGAATATATGAAGAAAATGGCCAAAGTCAAGAATCAAGGCACTCAAGCTGCTGGAATTGAAGGTGACGGCGTCACAGCCAAATGGCGACACCGTCGCAACACACTTTGTGACGACTCAGTAGCCAAATTGCTATTTTGCACTTGACGGCATCAGGTTTTAAAGAGTAGGGCGTCACAACTCAGACGACGTCAGAAGATGAAGCCGGAGTTACAACCATAAGGTGACGCCGTCACAAAGTCGACGTGGCCAAGACGAAAACCTAATGGCGGCGATCCGACGGCGTCACAAATAAAGAGTGACGCCGTCGCATGTTGTAACTCTATATAAAGAATTCGAATTTTCAGATTTTTAGAGAGGTAGTTTTGTGGAGTAAAACCTTAACCGAACTTTGGCTGTCTTGGGCAGTATCTTAGGGTTCCATACCCTATTTTACAACAAGATAAGTGATTTACTTCATTAATTAAATTATTTCTTCAATTGTTTGTGTGTATGCTTGCATGTTTTCCATGTCCGGCTAATTTACTTGTGTGTATGCTTAGATCTATGAAACCTAGGTATTGAATATTGATTGGTTGTCTCTTATCTTAATCGTGATTGACCTAGTATTGCGATAGGTCATTCGTTGTGTTTTTAATGCTTGAGTAATCTTTGTGAACATTAGTTTATAATCACCTAGAGTTATTGTAGGCTAAACATCCAAAG
This sequence comes from Chrysanthemum seticuspe, assembly GCA_019973895.1. Taxonomy (NCBI): domain Eukaryota; kingdom Viridiplantae; phylum Streptophyta; class Magnoliopsida; order Asterales; family Asteraceae; genus Chrysanthemum; species Chrysanthemum seticuspe. The sequence continues at coordinate 308,347,208 of BPTQ01000006.1, forward strand.
ATAACCTTAGAGTTAGTTTATGTATCCTAAAGATTTCGTAGGCAATAACCTTAAGGTAGTCTCAAAGAGTTAGGGAAAAACGCATACCCTACGACCTTAGAAGACACAACGCGTTAAGAATAAGGACGTGACAATTCAACCATCAATAGGAGATAACTAGGGAGTAATAGCATCTTGGTAAACACATCTTTAATCATCATACGAGCACACAACAATAGACATAGACTACCCCTTAGCTTAGTAAATTAGATAATTAGATAAGTAGAGTAATCGGTAGAAATACCACCCCCTAAATCCTATACCCCGAGATTCGTACATTTCAATTTTTTAAAAAATATAAAAAATAATAAAAAATAATCTTTCTCAACCCCAACCTTAGCGTAGTAATTTATCACTAGCATTCCTATTCCCCTAGAGAACGATATCAATTCCTGGGGCTTACCCTAATACTACACTACAACGATTAAGTTCACTGCCTAGGGTGTTGAAAAACTTGCTCGACGAAAAGGAAGTTCCTTTGACCCCGGGGAATAGAATAGCTAGTTAGATTTCCACCTCGTTTAAGTTCCCTTGCTTGATTCCTATCAAGTAAGTTTTTTTCTCAATTTTTAGCTTCCTCGTAGTCTATCCCCCTTCTTCGTGACCTTTGTTAGTAATCCCATCACTTTTCATCATGGAAGGTGATAATCAACCACCACTTATCAACCCACCCCTAAATGACCCACCAAGAGGCCGTACTCTTGGTGAATACTCAAGACCAAGCAACCTAGGCTATAGAAACACCATTAAGCTTCCCGACCAAGCCCAAACTACGGCCATTCGATCCGACACCATCCGGTTGGTGCAAACGGATGTGCATTCCATGGACTTCGTTTCGAAGATCCTGATCAGCATCTTAAGGATTTCCTTAAAATCGTCGATTCCATCGACCTCTATGCTACTACTCGGGAGGCTACGTGCTTGCGTCACTTCCAATTCTCTCTACAGGACCAAGCTAGTAATTGGCTTGAGCGACTTCCCGCCGGCTCCATCTCAAGTTGGGATGATCTCACCTCTCGTTTCCTTGCCCAATTTTTCCCACCGGGGAGAACTACTAAGCTTAGGAATGAAATCTTGATGTTCCAACAACATCAAGGTGAATCTCTCTACGAAGCATGGACTCGATTCAAGGACTTACTCCATAGAGTCCCTCATCACGGCATTGATCTTTGGCTTCAAGTCCAACTCTTTTATGATCATATCAACTTCCCAACTAAGCAATCCATTGACCAAGCGGCCGGTGGTAAACTTAGTGATCTCACCGCGGAAGAATCATGGGGTATAATAGAGGACCTTGCCGTCTATGACAACGAAAGTTGGAATGACCCCCGTGAGTTGACCAAAACCGTAAAGGCAATCTCCTTGCCTCCCACTGACTCACAACCTTCCGACCGTAGGATGCTCGAGCTTGAAGATCAAGTTAAATTCCTAATGAGCTCCTATAAAAATCCTAAGTCTTCACATCAAGTGAACAAAATCACTCTACCTACGACACTCGCGATTGCACAAGACTCCCCGAACAAGCTTTTGCGGACTACGCCTCAACGTGTACCGACGGAGCGGGAGAGAAGTGGTACACTTTCAAGCCCGAACAAAACAACTTAGGAAACTCCTATAACCCCTCATGGAGGAATCACCCTAACCTTAAATGGAACCAAAATTCAAACCCACCCCAAAGCTCATCTAGTCCACCTAATAGGTTCAACCCTCCAAACACCGGGAACCCCACTAGTCTTGAGGCAATTGCGTCTAGATTCATGTCATTTCAAGAAACTCGATTGACTAAGCTTGAAGCCGATTTCAAGCAACGACAAGGCGAGATGACAAACAAGCTTGACGACCTCTTAAAAGCCTTCAATGACCGGGAAATTGGAGCACTCCCAAGTGATACTATAAAGAACCTAAAAGTGAATTCGATTTCATCGACTTCATGTTCTTGTTCACCATGGGAGAGTACGCATCCATACCCCTCACACCCAACGGTCCACTTGGTAAATGCTATCAACAAGGGTTCCAAGCGATCCCAAATGAGGTACCAAGGACCCGCACCATTGGTACAACCCACTCTTGAGAAACCCGTCAACCAAGAACCCAAACCTAATCTAGAGGAGGAGTACAAGGAACTTCATCAAGAAAAACCGGTTCTTGAAGTCTTAGCTCATGCACCTTATTATAATGCTTTAAAAGAAAAATATGAGCGAGAACTAAAACTTGGAAAACATGGGTCTGTGTTTGTGCAAAATAATTTACCTAAGAAGTTAGACGATCCTGGGCTATTCACTCTTCCGTGTAGGCTTGGAACCTCCAAACCTCTCGATGCTCTAGCCGACTTAGGATCATGCATCAATCTTCTTCCGTTGTCCCTCCATAGAAGCCTTAACTTAGGTAAGATAGAACCAACGGAAACTATCTTAGGTCTAGCGAACGGTAGTATTGCATATCCGGTAGGGATAATAAAAGACATGGTAGTAAACGTAGGAGAATTGACTCTTTTGGCGGATTTCCATGTGCTAGACATGAATAAGGACCCGACATGCCTATTATTAGTATGAAGGGGATTATTAGCTACCGCTAGTGCCATCATTGATTGTAAGATGTCTAAAATAGTGGTAGGAGAAGGGAGTGCTAGGTCAATTTACGATGTCAAAAAGCATCTTTACTACAAAGAAGAAGAAATTCCCCATGAGATTAGGTTGGATAGAACGCCATCTAGATATGGACCTTGGATTAATAAAGACTTCATAGGTCCCCAACGACCTTTCTATCTAGATGAAGCCTTTGCTAGTAAAGCAACTTTCCATGAAAAGAATTGGCTAGGGACATGGAAGTGAACCCCGTTCGAGGACGCCTTAGTGTGTAGGAAGATGTCCGAGTTCCTAGGAAGCTTGCCCGTCAACCTTGTCATGAATAAGTGGAAAGTTGAGAGCGATATGCTTAAGCATAAGTGGAATTGGGATAGACCGTCTAGTGATGGTAATGGAGAGTGGCACATTAGGATAACGATCTATGACCCCGATGGAGAGAAGTTTGAAAAGGCATACCGAACTAAGCGTACCACTAGGAACTTAAATGATAAGTTTGATCCTTATGACATTTTTGAGGATAAGCTTACTTATATAGGTACGTAGGGGTACGACTTCGAGTCTAGCTACAAGACTCATAAATAAAGAAAAGCGCTTCGTGGGAGGCAACCCATGCTTAATTGTTTGCTTGTTTGTGTGTCATATATCTTTTATTGATTGTTTATTCTCATGTTTGAATTTGTAAAAATGCTTTATTTTGTCTTTAACCTCGTCTTAATTACATATAAAGGTATTTTACAAAAGGGATAAGTGTAGGGAGGATTACACACGTTTTCAAAAAGAATGTGAACATGAGAATTACGATTACTAAAGAGATATACATGTGTGTTTGTTTGAGTCAAATGCTTGTATCGAGTCATAATGGATGTTTTGTAGGAAGTCTTTCCAGATTCTAAAGATAAAAATTTTTCAAAAAATTGCAGACCAGTTTCGGTTAGGATAACCTGACGGCGTCAGGATCGCAACCTGACGGCGTCAGGAGGAGTAGAAACAACTTCTAACTTTTTCTCGTTTTCTGTGCTACTTATAAATTTTTGGAATTTCTCAGATCTTAATTTTCTAGAAAATCTGTAAACATCCATTCCACAAGCATTATATCCTAGTTTAGTAGAGTCATATATAGTGTTACCGCTGATTTTACGCGAAGGTTTCGTTTGCTTTCTTCAAGTGTGCAGGTTTTATTTATAAAAAAGAAGATACATAAGATTGGATGGAGCTTTTCACGCATACGTTCTTCTTGTAGAAGAATTTAACCATTACTTCACACGGATCCTACCGAGCTAATCAGGGGAGTATTAGTTTCTTTCGTTTTTAATTACCTTCCATTATCATAACTTTGATACTTTCGGGGAACATTGGTGACAATATTCAGTTTAAGTGTAGGGAGGAAAAATAAAACGGGAACTTTGAAACTATGCTTATCCTTGACTATTTGCCTTGTCCAATTTCAATTGTGTAATAAACCATGAGAAATATCGGTTAGGGTAATTTTGGCACCAAATTTAAAATTTTTCATGACATGTAGGAGTGGGCCATTAGTCTTAATAAAGCGTCTCATGGATAAAAAGTTATATGACTAGCACAAAACCCTTTAAAACTTAAATTCCACCCAAAATGTGAGGATCGTCCTTAGATTTGTAGGAATTAAAGCATTTCACTTTAATGCTTCGAGAGTGTACAGGTAGTATAATAGATTCTAAAACTTGTTTTGTGATGCATTCCGAGATCGCTAGTGAGACTACACTTGTGTAGTTAAGAATAACTAAATGATAAGAGGCATTAGGATAACCCTTGTTTGATACCCGTATTATAATTACTTCTTCCACATCGGTTGAGTAATTCCCCCACACCCTTACGTTGTACTCATCTTTAGTACACGATACCCCTAGTTAACCCCTCAGAGCCTATCCTTTTCGCGGTTCTCGTGATTGTTTCGGTTTTCCGGAATATCAATGAAGAGCATTGTTTACACCCCACCCCCAAATGTACACCCAAATCGCCTTAGCCTACCTTGTATGCACTCACTTTTAGTGCATTATTGTTATCACCCTAAAAGCCCTCAGTTCAATTATCTAGTTGCTTGCATAAGTTGCTAAGTCGAGTCATATCCTTTGTACACAGTTTTGGGACGATTGGGACTCATGGGAAAAGTTAAATTTTATGAAGTGACGGGAAGGAATGTTAAATTCAAATTCCCTTTATTTACGTAATAATGTACTCCAAGTGTTTTGATATTTCCAATTCGGGTCAAATTAGTGTTAGAGTAATAAAAACTCAAGTGTAGGGATGTGCCTATAAATCCTTATTATTTTGATATTATCGTAGAGGATGGTAGAGTAAAAGTGTATGAAAAAAAAAGTCGAAAAAAAAGTGTGTTGAAAAAAAAAAATGAAAAAACATACGGGCTACCATCCTACATCTATCTTTAAATTTATGTTTGTTTGTTTCAAGTTATCTAGAGTTTAGAGTGTCGAGTCTTGGCTTAGCAACGCCATTATTCTCATGCTTGTAACATAAATATTTTTGACTTGCCACCAGTAAATCGCCTATCCCACCAAACCCTTTGTTTCCCTACCGTAAGCCTAACGTTACAACCCTTTAAAAGACCTCTTGGATAGTTTTTCCTAGGTGCTTACGCCAAAGCGATGGAGGTTTGATCTAGTCTCAAGCCTATGGTAATCTATGTACTAGGACCGGTTAATGAGTGTATATCTTCCATTTCCAACTTGATATATTTCATATACACACGAGAGATGAGAGTATCCAAACACCACTTGTGAGGTGCTAGTATGTAATTTCCGTGCTTGTTATGACTTTTGCGGGGCTTATACGTGTTGTGAATTGTTCTAAACTAATGCTTCATGACTCCTAACTTATAAATTAATTGGCTAAAAGCACATTTTCTTGAGGACAAGCAAATACCAAATGTAGAGATATTTGATAAGGATTTAAAAGATACACTTTTGAGGGGTCATTTAAGCCATTAATCGACCACTTTTATATCCGTTACTACTTAATTTCGTTCTTTTTCACTTTTTAGGTCTTTTGAAGGCAAATTGATGGAATGACACTTATTCGGACGAAAAGGCGTGGATATATGAAGAAAATGGCCAAAGTCAAGAATTAAGGCACTCAAGCTGCTGGAATTGAAGGTGACGGCGTCACAGCCAAATGGCGACGCCGTCGCAACACACTTTGTGATGACACAGTAGCCAAATTGCTATTTTGCACTTGACGGCATCAGGTTTCAAAGAGTAGGGATTCACAACTCAGACGGCATAGATTTGGATCCCGACGGCGTCAGAAGATGAAGCCGACGGCGTCACAACCATAAGGTGACGCCGTCACAAAGTTGACGTGGCCTAGACGAAAACTTAATGGCGGCGATCCGACGGCGACACAAATAAAGCGTGACGCCGTCGCATGTTGTAACTCTATATATAGAATTCGAATTTTCGGATTTTTAGTGAGGTAGTTTTATGGAGTAAAACCTAAACCGAACTTTGGCTGTCTTGGGCAGTATCTTAGGGTTCCATACCCTATTTTACAACAAGATAAGTGATTTACTTCATTAATTAAATTATGTCTTCAATTGTTTGTGTGTATGCTTGCATGTTTTCCATGTCCGGCTAATTTACTTGTGTGTATGCTTAGATCTATGAAACCTAGGTATTGAATATTGATTGGTTGTCTCTTATCTTAATTGTGATTGACCTAGTATTGCGATAGGTCATTCGTTGTGTTTTTAATGCTTGAGTAATCTTTGTGAACATTAGTTTATAATCACCTAGAGTTATTGTAGGCTAAACATCCAAAGATAACTTTAGAGTTAGTTTATGTATCCTAGAGATTTCGTAGGCAATAACCTTAAGGTAGTCTCAAAGAGTTAGGGAAAAACGCATATCCTACGACCTTAGAAGACACAACGCGTTAAAAATAAGGACGTGACAATTCAACCATCAATAGGAGATAACTATGGAGTAATAGCATCTAGGTAAACACATCTTTAATCATCATACGAGCACACAACAATAGACATAGACTACCCCTTAGCTTAGTAAATTAGATAATTAGATAAGTAGAGTAATCGGTAGAAATACCACCCCCTAAATCCTATACCCCGAGATTCGTACATTTCAATTTTCTAAAAAATATAAAAAATAATAAAAAATAATCTTTCTCAACCCCAACCTTAGCGTAGTAATTTATCACTAGCATTCCTATTCCCCTAGAGAACGATATCAATTCCCGAGGCTTACCCTAATACTGCACTACAACGATTAGGTTCACTGCCTAGGGTGTTGAAAAACTTGCTCGATGAAAAAGGAAGTTCCTTTGACCCCGAACGAGCGTTGTACGCGTATCATAATACATAATTATTTAAAGTTCAAAGTCAAATATAGATATTACTCGGTTTTTTGACCATTTTTAAGCGAGCTTTGACCAATTTTGTTTGATTAATCGGTTTGTTGATCGATTTTTAAAATGTTTTGTCTGATTTTTACGCGATTTTGTTGACCAATTTTTAAGCGATTTTGTCCGATTAGAACGATTTTGTTCGATTTTGTCCGATTAATCGTTTTGTTGACCGATTTTTAAGCAATCTTTGACCAAACCGATTAAATAGGCCGATTATGATAAATCAAGGCGCTTACTGAGCGATCAGCGATTATGCGGGGATTAATCGGCCGCCTGGGCCAATTTTTACAACAAAGCTAGCAACCTCATTCGTTCCAGAATTTTGTGACACACCACTAGCAACATTCGTATCACTATTAAAAGCAACATCAATAGATGTATCATACGAGACAGTGCCGAACGGTACATCAACAGGTAGTGTCTCATTACGTTCCACACACATTTCAACAGATGAAATAGACTTCATATGCTCAACATCTTAGGTTGAGTTTTGCATAACAGTAGCATTATTCATTGTACCAAAATTAGTATCCTGGACAATGCTAACATCACACTCACTAGTCACAACACTCGCGTTCCACGGAACACTAACCTGTTGTTTCTCCTCATGCGTTCTTCTAACAGGTTTAAGAGGCTTCCCATCCTCCCCCATTAACACAAGTTTACCTTCGGCCATGTTCTGTTCAATACTTTTTGAAAAGCATGCTTTTTGAGTCGTTCTAAAATTGAAAAACGACAATAATACCTCTTTGATTTTTCATCTCTAGCCACCAATGACAAAATGTATTTTTAGCCGCCGCATAGCACGACAATTCTGCTAGTACGTAAATAATAAGTCAATAATGAATGACAATATTAATAATAAGGCTAGTATCTATACATATACCAACAATAGCTTGTAATAAACATAACAACAATAGTATAAGTGGCAAAGATAATAATACTAGTAGCTGAACTTTAACAATAATAGCCTGTTGTAGTAATGACAACAATAATAATATAACTAGGTAAAAATTATTGATAAAAAATAATTTTATTGTTAAAAAGTTTAAACATGAAAAACATAAGAAAAGAGCATTTGCAAACATATCTTTCGAAGAGTTACTTTATTTTACTTACCTACAAATTCATGCTTATTAAAGGACAAATCCTCATCAATTATCTAGTTTAATCTAATGGTGGAGATTAATCTAAGATTTAATATATAAAACTAAGTCATTTTTTTTTTCACATTATTCACCTTTTTTTAATTCGTGTTTTTTCTTCGCTTTCAGACGTTTTCGTCTGCTTTCATACGTTTTCTGACGTTTTCGTCCGTGTTCTTACGTTTTCGCCTGTTTTCATATGTTTTCGTTCGTTTTCATATGTTTTCGTCCGTTTTCATTCGTTTTCGTCCGTTTTCATCAATATTCTTTCATTTTCGTCCATTTTTCATACGTTTTCGTCCGTTTTCAAACGTGTTTTTATGCTTTCATACGTATTCGTCCGTTTTCTTACGTTTTGGTCCGTTTTCTTACGTTTTGGTTTGTTTTCTTACGTTTTTGTTCGTTTTCAAACGTTATTGACTACCACAAGTGATATTTTGTGATATTTAGAATATCACTTGTGATTTTCTGAATATCACTTGGTGATTTTCTGAATTTCACTTTGTGATATTCAGAATATCGCTTGGTGATTTTCTGAATATCAGTTTGTGTTTTTCTAAATATCATTTGTGATTTTCTGAATATCACTTTGTGATATTCTGAATATCACTTTGTAATATTATGAGTATCACTTGTGATTTTCTAGATACCACTTTGTGATATTCTAAATATCACTTGTGATTACTTGGGATATTAAGAATATTACAGAATATCACTTGTGATCATCTGAATATCACAGAATATCACTTGTGATATTCAGAATATCATTTGTGATATTCTGAATATCATTTGTGATATTCAGAATATCACTGTGATATTCTGAATATCACAGAATATTACTTGTGATATTCAGTATATCACTTGTGATATTCTGAAACGTATGAAACGTCTGAAAACGGCCGAAAATATTTAAAAACGGACGAAAGCAAATGAACAATGATAAAAACGTTAGAAAATGGACGAATATGTATGAAAACGGACGAAAATGTATGAATAATGGATGAAAACGTAAGAAACCGGTCGAAAACGTATGAAACCGGATGAAAATGTATGAAAACAAACGAAAACGTATGAAAACGAACGAAAACGTATGAAAACAGACGAAAATGTATGAAAGCAAAACGTGATAACGTGAATTAAAAAAATAATAATAAAATAAAAATAATAAAAAAACGTTAATTAAAGAAAACGTGAATTTAAAAAAAAAAAGACAAAAAAAAAAATGAAATAAAAAAGAAAAACAAAAAGACAAGAAAAAAACATGGACTTATGTTTATCTATTAAATCTTATGATAATCCTTACCATTAGATCAAACTAAATGGATGGTGGGGATTAGTCCATTAGTAAGCATTCAAATAATAGTAAGCAAATAAAAATTCCTCATCTTTCGAAAGAAAACGAAGATTGCAAAATGGGAGAAGGACTTTTAGATGATAGAATTGATCGCTATCTTGTATTACTGTTTGGATGATGGAATTTATCGCTATCTTGTATAATAAGTTGGTATTAGGGTGTGATAATCAAACATTACATGGAAAATATTTTAATTGTGTAAAAGTTCATTTTTCTTATACAGTATTTCTATTTTATTAATTGCTTTCAGTTACAAGAAATTCGTATAAAAATAAGACTAGAATGAACACTCAAATATTAAAAGAAAAAAGAGAGAGAACAAAACATAGAGAATTTGTTGAATTTATTGTTGATATGAATATATTAATAAGGTCATACTATACAAACCCCCAATGATGTGACATAAGGGGGGGGGGGGAGGGGGGTTGGTCAAAGATGTCTTTTGTCCCTCTTTGTTTTCAGTACAAGACATTTTTTGGTCAGTTTCTGTTTCGTATTTCTGACAGTTTTAAGCGTTTGACTTGTTAAACTTTATATTTTATGTTTCGTACTTTTAAGTTTATAGTTTTTTTATATAAATAAAATTATAAAAATAGAAAAAATAATAAAAAAAAACGCAAAAAGGGGGGGGGGGTGCCATTTGTTAAAAAAAAGGGTGTTTGTATAACCTACCCCATATTAATATGAAAGACCACATTAAGTTTATATAAATACCAAGTGAAAAGTCACAACTTTTAATGAATGGTCATACCTTTTGGTGAATGGATACACCCTTTGGTGAATGATCAAAACCTTTAGTAATAACCACCATTTGTTGTGTTGGAACTAAGTTAAATTATATGAGTGTGCACTTCGCACCGTCTAACCCGTATAATAGTTTAACTTGAAATTGTTTTAGTCTTCGAGTAAATCAAAATTACATTAAAAATTGATGACACTATGATCACCAACATTATGCATGTCATATTTACAATTGCATCAAACCAAAATGTTAATGGACCTTAAAAACAATCAAACTTAGGTCAAATCACTAACATCTAACAGTTTCTCGTAGTTCGAGTGATAAAATTACTAAAACTCGATCTCGAGAGAAAACTTAAAACATGACAACAATAACTAATTAACTAAGTTCTTGATGAAGATATATGACAGTAAGTGGAAACACATCTTCAAGCAGTAACAAAAACAAATCATAACAGTAACCAAAGCAAAGAGTTGATGAAGATATCCGACAACAAGCGAAGACACATCTTCACACAACAGTTAAAAGCAAATTAAAGAAGCAAATAAAAACCATGAGCAAAAGCCAAGATAGGTTGTTGGGCGACAACATGAGCATCATTAAACGTTTTGTTTGTTTGTTTTTTTTCCTTTTGCAACATGCGGCTTCCGGCGGCTCGTGAGCCAACAGTGGTTATATTTGTTTGGTTTTGCGTGTAATTTAAAAAATAAGAAAATGACGCTTGTAGAAAGAAAATGAAATACTGGCCAATATATTATTCAGATTCAATAAATTACAGAGATTATATGACATTAAATAGAAAACTAAGTAACATAAACCTAGCAACTAACGGGTCAAACCCAACAGGCTTCCGGGCCTTTATTATCTAACACCTCCTCTCAAACTCGCAATGCTGCAGCGGTAAATATTGAGAGTTGACAAATAGAAAATAAACTAAAGAGTGTCCAGAGTGCAAATAGACGAGCAAATTCAGGCGGACTAATGCAGACAGACATATGCAAATTCAGACAGGCAGATTCAGATTCATATTCCGATAGATTCAGATTCAGATTAACTACGCTACCCCAATCAGTTAACTCAAAACGGTATGAACCTTAGATCGAAAACAGTATGCATGTGTTGTGTTTGTGTTTGTGTTGTTCCCTTTTAGAATGATATGAACTTAAATTAACCAAGTTAAATCACTCTCCATGTAATCTAATGTAAGTTATAAACACTTTAAAGCAATAATACGTAAAGCAAATTAAACAATAAACACAACAAAGTATTTCAACTTTTAAATTCTTATTAAAAATGTATCAAAGAATTTACTATGATTTTTTGCGAAATAACAATTAAATTTGAATGACAAAGTATAATGATCTTGCACTTTCTTAAATATAAACCAAAATATATGTTTAAGTAAGAACTATGCTAACACACTCAAAGAATTTAAGGACTTAGTTTTGGGAGGAGTAAATGTTCTTTTAAATGTTCACACAATAATTGTACGAGATCCATTTATTCCTTTACAACATTCTTTTATAGATGCTAACTCGAGGTGGATATATGTGGGGTAATAGCGACGTGTCGAGCATTTAACTTAGAAGGTACACTTGTATTTTACTTAAATGCTTCTATTCTTATAGCGTGTCCAACCCTACTTTAGTGTACGTTGTTGACAACTATTTTCTCTCTTTGTACCAACTCTTGTACTTCACTGACTTTCTTTGATAAGTATCTTTCACTTATCTTATCATTAAAGTTTCCACCTATTTGTTTCAGGAACTTGGATACTTTTTCTAAGTATATAAGTTTAGGATGCTTTGTTAATGAGGAGATAAAGGGGAGTCAGTGAGATATTGTCATCATTCACGGACTCCATCATCTTTTTTTCAGGTTCAAACTTCACTTGCTGAGTACCGCCTCAGAAAGTGGAGAGAATTTATTTAGTCTCCGAATAACTTTTGAAGATGACTCCCTGAATGTTCTATCATTCATGGTCTTCTTTTACAATTACGGAATTTTATATTCAAATCCTATTCGATGATCATTGGGCTCTGAAATAGGCCTAACAGTTTCGCCGAAAATTGCATACATTTTTTCTTTTAACAAGAATATACTTAATGTTACAAAGATATATATTAGTGAGCTTAGTAAAACTTATTATTTTATGTCACGAAAACTGTAACTTATTTAACAAGAATATACTTAGGTTTAAAATGCTATCCACGTCTTATATAACAAGGATAGTACTACTTGTAGAACTCCATGACCCAAAAGGTGCAGACCTTGCATATCTTTCTCATACCACCGAATCCAGCCCCTTTAGCCAAGGCTAGAAATTCATCCTCCGTGCGCTCCTTTCCTCCAGGAGTTTGAGTCATCATGATTGTATCAGCATTGATGCCGCCTTTCATATAAGAGCTAGTATCCGGTAGAACAGGAAGAATATTGTCTACAACAATAACCTTCCCATGTTCTGGTAGAGACTTGTAGCAGTTCTTTAGCAACTTTATGCAATTACTATCACTCCAACCATGTAGTACCCACTGTATCATGCATAACAGTTATGTTATGATCAATAACAAAGATGGTCAATTCTAAGTATAAAATTTACTCGAGGAGGATCAGATTACCTTCATGAAAATGGCATCACCTTGCGGAAGATTTTGAAACATGTCTCCTCCTACATGTTCTATACCTACACTTGAACAAATAAAAGTACTAAGAATGTGTTCCATTTTGTAAGAAACATGACAATAAACATACCAGGATATTGCGGTGCATGTTGAATCACATGTGGCAGATCTAAGTTAATGCCTTTAATTTTCGGGTATTCTGATATAATCATATTGAGGGAGATTCCAAGACCACCTCCAACATCAACCAGAGATTTGAGGTTGTCGAAACCATGGTAAGAGTTGAGAACTTCCTTGATCACGATAATAGAAGTATCTACCATGGCCTTGTTGAAAATCTCATTGAGCCTAGCATCCAACCCTGTATACTCAAATCCAGACGTTCCATGAGCCTTGTCAAATGGAGTTCCTCCTTCCAGTACTGCCTCTTCAACTTTAAACCTTGACCGATAAACCAAAGAATTCAGCATATGATTAGTTAAAAGAATCTTCAAAGACTAAAACATGTTTCTAACTTGCTACAGTTTTTGATCCTTTTGTAGTTTTTTCAAATGGATGGCAGTAACTAGATCGAGTTGCTTTTGTTGCAACAACAAACAATCTGATATCATCAAAATACAAATTTTTATTTACTTCATCTGAGAAGTGTAACATATTTTTGAAATGTATTACATCTTCTTTCACAACTGGCCGGTATCGTTGCAAAGGATATAAACTAATGTAAAAGGTAGCGTTTCTATGCTTAAACTCGTCACTTTAAAATTTTCTCAACTTTGCTATAGAAATCATCTACTTGCCATTTATTGTTAAGGATTTCACAAAAATATAGTTATAAATTAAGATAGCAGTTGCCACCATTATCCAACAGTGCATCTGCATCATATATTCAGGAAGTTGCAATTGCCTTAAAATTGTCATTTACAACTTTATATGAGAATATATTAAACTTACCATGAATCTACTGACAACTTATCTTGGTGCAACTCCAACATTGGGACTAACGACACACCATCTTCATTTGGTAAAAAGTGTTTGGCAACGGGTGCAAGTCCATACTCTCTAACCGGCTTACTTTCATGGTTTCGCTGGCTACAGGTGAGAATTGAATAGCTTGCAAGCAACCGGAGCATGCGGTCAAGCATTTCAGGGGCATTTTGGTTAGAGATGGACAAATGGGACGCGATCTCATGAGCTGAGAGTCGAGCATTTGGACCCGCCTTGGCTATAGTATCAAGGACCTTGAGCTTGGCAGCATTCAACAGCACCATTGGCAATGCTATGGAAGTGACAAGTTGCATGGCATAAGCGAACTGCTCCTCCGAATCTGACATGACTTAGTACGTGTTTGTGATAAAGTTTGCTTGATCTCACAAATAACCTCACCTTTAATAGAATAAAAAGTTATTAAAATGAACGGTAGAACATCATTATTGATTGAAGTCAATAGTGGGTTACATTAATTTTGTACGTAATGTTTTTTATATTTTAGCTAAGGGTGCTCATATAAAAGGCGATGTTCTGGCAAAAGATTATTATTTTTTTCGTGTATACTAGCTAGTAGTAACTAGCTGCTTTGTGGCCTTGTGGGGTATTATTTGTTTTAATAATTTATTGCCGCTTAATAGGTTAGTGATTCAAGTCAAGGCTCGAATATAAGACCTTACTCCAAATACACAGGATAAAAGCTAGTATACTTATTCACCAATAAGTTTAACCAGAATTGTTTCTTATATTATTTAAGGTAAATGTCTTATATTCCAGCGTTGCCTTTAATCACTTACCTATTAAGGGACTGATGGGGAAATTAAATGTTATATTTGATGACATTATCATATCAATTTTTAGGATTTGAAGGTAGCCAGTGTGACCATTCAAATGCTTTGATCAAACTGTTAGTGTCGTAATTCCCAGAACAGGATAAGACAATCAGTAGCAACTGCAAATACCACTTACCGGATATTACTTGGAATCGTGTGATCACTTTCCAAAGTAAACTATTCGACCCTAATGCCTGGGTTACACGAATATCTACTTGGGATAAGACCAAATGTAGTTATAGAATTAGGCACAATTCAATAACCATTGCGCTTATAAGTGTTTAAGCTTTTAGTTTGTTTATCCTGATATTGTTATTTTCAGTGTGTGTTCAAGCTGAAGATGACAATCTCTATTTATAGTAGAGAACACTCAACACTAATCAATGGACATTATGTATGATTAACGGCCAATTAATCACCCATAATAAACCTCCATTATCATAGAAATAGTGGTTACATGACCAATTAAATGTGGTCATAAAGCAGTCATAACAGTCAATTGAATGAGTCAAAGCTGTTATAAATTAATCACTGCAACACTACCAGTAGGAACCATTACACTAGCAGCAGAAACCATACACTACCAGCAGGAACCATCAGCAGGAACCATTACACTAGCAGCAGGAACCATAACACTACCAGCATGAACCATCAGTTACCACACTAGTAGTGGTAACCAATACACTAGCAGTGGAAACACTGGCTATCAGTACTAACTTAGCACTATCCGTACTAACTTAGCACTACCAGTACAAACAACTATTGAGTCAGGGTGTTCAGGGACCTCATGGGTGTACACTCCGTACCTCCTTACCCAAAACCAGGTGTGAACTAATCCCACAAGTGCACTAAATTTTCCAACAATCCTCCCCAAATTTAGGTCACTTCCTTTTCAAGAAAAACAAACATCAAACAAAACATGTGCATAAACGAAAATATCCTGAGGATTGAATTTTCATCTTAGTACATTACACGTTCAAATATTCGAGTATCAGAGTGTTCTAAGAATTGAACCCTTCAACCCATTTGAATACCTGAAGATAAAATACATACAAGTTTTCTAACACTTAACAGCTCCTGACACTATATAAGCCATGTGTCCATATTCAAATTCATAAATGTTGTAAAAGCTAAAAGTCCAAAAGCTCCCTAAAGCGGCAAAACTTCAACATTTACATAGGTGGTTCCTCTTTATTCATGCTCCTGCCAAGCACTTTTTCAAAGAAAATTAACCATTAAGAAGTAAAGACTTCATTCTCCTTTCAGCAGGTTCTGAGCACAACCTTGGTATATAAAATAAAACATGTGCTCCAGTCCAGTAAATGTTCAGCTTTCCACATTGAACTCAGCTCCCAAGTTTCCTTAGGAGGGAGTTGGGTGTCCTAGCATTCAGTGACTAAGTTGGACTTAAACCCATCCCTTTAGCAGACTTTATAACCAAGTCTCTAGCCAATCCCTTCGTCAAGTGATCAGCTAAATTTTGTTGAGATCTAACAAACTCTATAGATACCACCCCATTCATGATAAGCTCACGAATCATGCTATGTCTGACACCTAAGTGTCTAGACTTACCATTGTACATCTGGCTATAAGCATTAGCCAATGTAGCTGCACTATCACAACGGATATAAATGGGTGCTATAGGTTTAGGCCACAATGGAATCTCAAGAAGCAAGTTTTTCAACCATTCAACTTCTTTACCAGCAGCTGCTAAAGCCACAAATTCAGATTCCATTGTTGAACTGGTGATGCAAGTTTGCTTCTTGGATGCCCAAGAAATTGCACCTCTACCAAGTAGGAATACCCAGCCACTGGTAGACGAATTGTCTTTAGTGTTACTGATCCAACTTGCATCAGTGTATCCTTCCAACATTGAAGGGTAGCCAGTATATGAGAGACTATAATCCATAGTTCTCTTTAGATACTTCAGTACCCTCTCAACTGCTTGCCAGTGATGAGCACTAGGATTACTAGTATACCTGCTCGATTTACCCACTGCAAATGCAATATCAGGCCTTGTACAAGTCATGGCATACATCAGGTAGCCAATTACCATAGAATACTCAAGTTGAGATACAGCCTTGCCATTATTAGGCATCAACTTCTCACAAGTATCCATAGGTGTACTCACTGGAGTACAATCAAAGTAATTAAATTTCCTCAACACCTTCTCAATATAATGAGACTGAGAGATAGAAATTCTTTTACTTTCATGTTTAATCCTTATACTAAGAATAACATCAGCCTCTCACATGTCCTTCATGGAGAACCTTGATGACAAAAATTCCTTTGTCAGGTCAACCTGTTTTTGGTCAGTGCCAAAGATCAATATGTCATCAACATATAGACAAATGATGACTCATTTACCAGATTCATCAAATTTTCTATATACACATTTGTCAGCTTGGTTAAGAACATAACCACTAGACAAAACCACTTCATCAAATTTTTGATACCATTGCTTAGGTGCCTGCTTTTGTCCATAAAGAGACTTAATCAGTTTACACACCTTGTTTTCATTTCCTGGCATGATGAAGCCCTGAGGTTGGTTCATGTAAACCTCCTCATTCAATTCACCATTCAAGAAAGCTGTCTTCACATCCATCTGATGAATAATCAGATTGTGAATTGATACCAAAGCAATAAGCAATCTAATGGTACTGATACGAGCCACAAGGGCATAAGTATCAAAATAGTCTATCCCTAACTTTTGTTTAAAGCCCTGAATGACTAGTCTAGCCTTGAAATTTTCAATAGTTCCATATACCTTCATTTTTCTTTTGAAAATTCATTTGCAACCCAAAGGTTTGAAACCTGGTGGTAGATCAACCAACACCCAAGTGTTGTTGCCCATGATGGAATCCATCTCATCATTAATTGCTTCTTTCTAGAAAGCAATATCTTGGGACTTCATTACTTCTTCAAATGTCTTGGGATCATCCTCAACAACGAAGCAATAGGAGTATTGGTCAGAGACCTCATCCCTTGTTCCTTCAATTAAGTATAATTGAAACTCAGGTCCAAATGACTTTGGAGTCCTGACCCTTTTGCTCTTTCTGAGCACAGGTTCAGGTTGTTGAACCATAACCTCATCAGGGACCTCTGATGTTTCTTCATCAGGGATCTCTGATACACCAATGTCATGAGTTCCATTAGAAATCCTTTGACTTGGTCTAGGGACTGATGAAAATCTATTCTCATCAAACATTGCATCCCTTGATTCAATTATGGAGTTAATTGAAACATATTCATTAGGTTCAATAACCTAGAACCTAAAAGCTTTGGAATGCTCAACATATCCAACAAAGATGCAGTCAATGACCCTTTCACCCAAAGTTTTAAGCTTTGGATCAGGGAGTTTCACAACAGCCCTACAACCCCAAACCCTGAGATAGTTCAGGTTGGGTTTCCTTTTAGTCCATAGTTCATAAGGGGTAACCTTGTTCCTTTTGTTGGGAACCCTATTTAATAAATAGCAAGCTGTTAACATAGCTTCACCCCAGAACCCTTGACTCAGTCCTGAATTGGACAACATGGAATTAACCATCTCCTTCAGCACCTTGTTTTTTCTTTCAGAAATGCCATTTTGCTGAAGAGTATAAGGGACAGTCGTTTCATGGATTATACCAATAGACTGAAAAAACAGAGTATCCATGTACTCACCTCCCCTATCAGTCCTTAATCTTTTGACCAGGGACCCAAGTTGTAATTCAACTTCAGTTTTAAACACTTTGAATTTATTTAATGCTTCATCCTTGGTATGTAACAGATAGACATAACAAAACCTAGAAGCATCATCAATAAATGTCACAAAGTACTTCTTATTCCCCAAAGAAGGAGTGGCATGCAAATCACATAGGTCACTGTGTATTAGCTCCAAGAGCTTAGTCTCACGACTAACACCCTGAAAAGGTTTCTTGGTTATCTTGGTCAACATGCAAGTTTTACAATTTTCAGTGTCTATGTCAAATGCTGGGATTAATCCATCCTTAGACATATCTTGCATTCTCTTATAGTGTACATGGCCAAGTCTAGCATGCCATAGGGTAGAGTCAGTCAGGTCAGTGGTGGTCACAAAGGCTGAATTAACACTATCAGTGACAATATTAAGCCTGAACATTTGATTACACAAATATCCAAAACCAATAAAAACACCATGCTTAGAAAGAACAAATTTATCAGACTCAATAACTTGTTTATATCCATGATTATTCAAAATACTACTTGAAACCAAGTTTTTCCTTATATCAGGAACATGAATAACATTAAACAAAGTTACAATCTTTCCAGAACTAAAATTAAGATCTACACAACCATGACCATGCACCAAGGCTGTTGTCTCATTTCCCATGTGAAGAATAGAACCATCATTCAGTGACTCATAAGTCTTGAACCAGCTTCTATCTTTACACACATAAACTGTTGCACCAGAGTCAACCCACCACGCAACATCATCATCCTGCACATAATGAGATTCAGATACATATGTAACATAATAAATCTAAAAAGACTTATTAACCATATTTTGACCTTTCAGTGAGATGGAAGAACCACCACTCCATGAACCATTATTTCATGATCCATTGGCTTTACCACCAACCTTAACACCTTTGCAATCCCTTTTAATGTGACCAGATTTGCCACATTTCCAACAAGTAGGTGTTGCCTTCTTGTTAGGATCTGCCCTTGTGTTGTCATGATATTTGCGTTTGCCTTTGTTGTCATTGTACCTGGTGGAGTTGTTATGCTCCACCATATTGACAAAAAAATGCACCAGTAGCATTGCTACTCTTTGACTTGTCATTATCCTGCACGTTGAGAGATTCCTCAATGCGCAGATGACTGCCCAACTCAACCAGAGTTAACTCCTCATTTTTATGTTTCAAGGTATGCTTGAAATCTTTTCAAGAAGGAGGGAGTTTGTCAATGACATAAGAGACTGAAATAGCCTCATCCATGTGCATATTGTGTTGTGTAAACCTTTCAAGTATTCCAAGAATTTCATTGTATTGTTCCATGACTGGTCTTGAATCAGTCATTTTGTAATTTGTGAAATTACTTACAAGAAACTTCTTACTTGATGCATCCTCAGCCATATATTTGGCATCCAAGGAATCCCACAGTTCTTTGGAAGATTCAAAGTTCTGATAAATGTCAAATAGAGAATCAGACATACCATTGAGAATTAGACCTCTGCAAATGTAGTCATCATTCTCCCATTTTCTCCTCCTCCTGATCTGCTCCACAGTAGCATCATCCCCATCATCAGGAATAGGAGTGGTTAGCACATACACCACGCTTATGTTTGACAGCAGGAAGTGCATCTTCTTCTGCCATCTCCTAAAGTCCACCCCTTCAAACTTGTCCAGCTTGGAAAAGTTCGAAGCCATGTGTTTCATTGCAGCAGCAGCCATTGATTATCACAAATAGTTTACTTTGATTGTTAGTGTTGTAATTCCCAGAACAAGGTAAGACAATCAGTAGCAACTGCAAATACCACTAGGTGGTTACCGGATATCACTTGGAATCGTGTGATCACTTTCCAAAGTAAACTATTCGACCTTGATGCCTGGTTACACGAATATCTACTTGGGATAAGACCAAATATAGTTATAGAATTAGGCACAATTCAATAACCCTTGCGCTTATAAGTGTTTAAGCTTTTAGTTTGTTTCTCTTGATATTGTTATTTTCAGTGTGTGTTCAAGCTGAAGATGACAATCTCTATTTATAGTAGAGAACACTCAACACTAATCAATGGACATTATGAATGATTAACGGCCAATTAATCACCCATAATAAACCTCCATTATCATAGAAATAGTGGTTACATGACCAATTAAACGTGGTCATAAAGCAGTCATAGCAGTCAATTGAATGAGTCAAAGCTGTTATAAATTAATCACTGCAACACTACCAGTAGGAACCATTACACTAGCAGCAGGAACCATACACTACCAGCAGGAACCATCAGCAGGAACCATTACACTAGTAGCAGGAACCATGATACTACCAGCAGGAACCATCAGTTACCACACTAGTAGTGGTAACCAATACACTAGCAGTGGAAACACTGGCTATCAGTACTAACTTACCACTATCCATACTAACTTAGCACTACCACTACAAACCACTATTGAGTCAAGGTGTTCAGGGACCTCATGGGTGTACACTCCGTACCTCCTTACCCAAATCTAGGTGTGAACTAATCCCACAAGTGCACTAAATTTTTCAACACAAACATCAAGGACTTCATATATGTTTTAGAAAAGAATCAGTGCTTCTAGCTAGTTCATTACACGAACACGTGGTGTTGCTAATATACATAATTGCATGCTATCTTAACCCAAAATAAGAGAATACCTATGATACGACCCGTTAAGGTTGTATCGATAGTAGCACCACTTCAAGCGTGATGCGAGCTTTTTAAGAAAAGAAGAAGAATACCAGATATATTTTTATTTGACAAAGCTTAAGCGATTTCATTAATTACAAACCTTAAATAGACTCTTATGAGATAATCTCATATAACACTAATGCTTATCCTAAACAATGACTCACTTAACCTACTTTGGCACTTATCACCAGACACCTACTTTGAGACTTATCACCATACGGAACTAGACACGGCTCTCTTAGGTAACACTTTTCATTTGGCTCGGTCGTAACATTCCCCTCTCCTTTAAAGTCACCTTGTCCTCAAGGTATTGCTTCAAAATCTCGCCTCATATAACTCCAGGATCCCATATTCTTCTTTGAATTTTAGCCTGTATCTTTTTCTCTTTTAGACACTCGTCCTTAAGACGCTTCAAGAACGGAATAAGAACATGTAGGATTGATAGCGTGGGTTCGGGGTCGAGAAAAGCTCATTTTTTACGAGCAAGCTTTTCAACCCTCTAGGCAGTGAACCTAATCGTTGTAGTGTAGTATAGGTTAAGCCTCGGAGATTGATTTCGTTCTCTAGGGGAATAGGAATGCTAGAAAGAGATATATGACGAGAAGGTGGGGTTGAGGATGATTCTTTTTATTCTTTTTTATGTTTTTTATAAAGCAAGGGTAAAATCTCGGGGTATATGATTGGGGGGTGGTACTTCTACCGATTTCACTACTTTTACTAATTATCTAATTTAACTAATTAACTATGGATAGTTTATGTTTATTGAGGTGTGCTCGTATGATGATTAAAGATGTGTTCACTTAGATACTATTACTTCTTAGTTATCTTTTATTGGTCAGTTGAATTGTCACTTCCTTTATCTTAATTGATGCGATGTATTCCTATTAGTCGTAGGGGTGGTGCCTAATTCCCTAGCTCTATGAATTGTAACTCTCCTATAGAATACACGGGATCGGCAAGTGCAATAGCATCTCCCCCGAATACCCTATTATCATAAAGTACGACACACGCAATAAACACAACGATGGCCTAGGTGAACTCCTATGGCTATTTGCTATTTAGGATGTTCAAGCTCGCAACAATTAAAAAAGAAGCCAGTTTTCCTTACTCTAGCATCTACCAATTAAGACAAGAGACAACCTAGCAACAATTAATAACTAGATTTCATAGATATAAGCAAACACACAAGTAATTTAGCTAGACCTGTTAAACAAGCAAGCATACACACAATCAATTGAACATGGGGTAGACATAATGATAAATTGGATAAACAAACTTATCTTGATGTGTAAAATAGGGTATGGGACCCTAGAATACTGTCCAAGTCGGACTACAACTGAGTTAGGGTTTGCTCTCCAAAATTTTACCTCTTAAAATACAGAAAAATCGAATTATATATATAGATTTACAATCTCGACGGCGTCACCTTTTGCTAGTGACACCGTTAGGTCGCCGTCATTAGGGTTTCGTTTGGGCCAAGTCATCGTTGGGACGACGTCACTTAAGATGCGTGACGCCGTCAGTCTTCATGCAGGACGTCGTCTGAATCTTGGATCTTGGGCGTCTGGTGCAGTTTTTGTGAGTGACGCCTTCCAGAAATAAGGCGTGACGCCGTCAGTCTTTAGGACCAGAAATTCCGCTGAGCCTTCGCGTGCACTTTTTGATCATGTCTTCTATAGAGGGACGACGTCGCCCTTTGGATGGGACGCCGTCAGGTGTAATGAACAGCTTGGAGTGTCTTCGATCTTAACTTTGCCTTTTTCTTTCATGTTTTTGCACCTTTTCGTCCAGATATGCTTCATTCTAGCATTTTGCTTCCAAAAGACCTAAAAAGTGAAAAGGAACGATTTTAAGCAGTAACAGATATAAAATGTGTCGATTTAGGGCTTAAATGACCCCCTAAAAATGTATGTTTTAAATCCTTATCAAATATCCATACACTTGGTATTTGCTTGTCCATCAATTTATAAGTTAGGGGGCATGAAGCATTGGTTTAAGATAGTCTACAACAAGTACAAGCGCCGGGTCATAACAAGCACAAAAATTATATACTAGCACCTCACAATTGGTGTTTGGATTCTATCATCTCTCGAGTTTATATGAAATATAATATGAATGGAAATGAAAGATAAACACTCATTATCTGTCATAGTACATCGATTACCATAAGCTTGAGAATAGATCAAACCTCCACCGCTTTGGTATAAGCACCTAGGAATAACTATCTAAGAGGTCTTTACAAGGGTTGTAACGTTAGGCTTAGGGTATGAAAGTAAAGGGTTTTGTTGGATAGGGTATATTTAGTGGTGGTAAGTCAAAAATCTTATGTTACAAGCATGTAAAGTGTGGTGTTGCTAAGCAAAGACTCGACTCACTAACACTAGATAACTTGAAACAAAACATAAACATGAACTTAAAAACATAAACATAAAGATGGATGTAGGATGATAGCCCCCCCCCCCCCCCTTTTTAAATTTTTTTTAACAACTCCTTTCTCCTTTTTTTTCTTTCGATTTTTTTTTCATACCTTTTTACTCTACCATCCTCTACGATAACATTAAAATATAAGGGATTTATAAGAGCATTCCTACACTTGAGTTTTTATTTAACTAACACTAATTGACTCGATCTGAAATGATCAAAACACTGGAGTATTTAATTACGTAGAGAAAAGGAATTTGAATTTATCGTTCTTTCCCGTTACTCCATAAAATATTACTTTTACCCATGATTCTCAATCGTCCCAAAATTGTGTACAAAAGATATTACTCGACTTAGCAACCATGCAAGTAACTAGATAATTAAAATAAGGGTTTATTAGTGATAACAATAATGCACTAAAGATGAGTGCATACAAGGTAGGCTAAGGCGATTTGGGTGTACATTTGGGGGTGGATTGTAAACAATGCTCTTTATTGATATTCTGAAGAACTGAAACATCACGAGAACCGCGAAAAAGATAGGCTCTGAGGGGTTAACTAGGGGTATCGTGTACTAAAGATGAGTACATCGCAAGGGTGTGGGGTAATTACTCAACCGATGTGGAAGATGTAATTATAATACAGGTTTAAAACAAGGGTTATCCTAATGCCTCTTATCATTTAGTTACTCCTAACTACACAAGTGTAGTCTCACTAGCGATCTCGGAATGCATCACAAAACAAGTTCTAGAATCTATTATACTACCGGTACACTCACTAAGCATTAAAGGTGAATGCTTTTATTCCTAAAGATCTAGGGGCGAACCTCACATTTTGAGGGTGGAATTTGAGTAGGAAACGGTTTTTGTACTAGTAATATAATTCCTATCCATGAGACGCTTTATTAAGACTAAAGTTTAGCTTGTAAATGTCATAAAAAAATTTAAATCTGGTGCTAAAATTGCCCTAAAAAATATTTCTTATGGTTTATTACACAAATTACCAAGGACAAGAAAAATAATCAAGTGAGTGAATAGTTTCTAAGTTCCCGTTTTATTCTCCCTCCCTACACTTAAACTGAACATTGTCCCCAATGTTCCCCAAAAGCATCAAATTTATGATAAAGGAAGGTAAGTAAGGAAAAGAAACTAATACTCCCCTGATTAGCTCAGTGGGATATGTATGAAGTTGCGGTTAAATTCCTTTCCAAGAAAAATGCATAAGTAATAGGCTTCATCCAATATGTGTTTCTTCTTCTTGTCCAATATAACCTGCATACTCATAAGAAAACAAACGAAACCTTCGCGTAAAATCGACGGTAAAACTATATATGACGCAAAACTACACTAGAAAGCAAGTAAGATATAATGCTTGTGGAATGGATATTTGCAGTTTTTCTGGAAAATTAAGACCTGGGAATTTCCAAAAATTTACAAGTTACACAGAAAACGAAAACTGAACATTATGTTTCTACATTGTCTGACGTCGTCAGGCTTTAATCCTGACGCCGTCAGGTTGTCCTGACAAAAACTGGTCTGTTGCGTTTTTTTGGAAAAATTACCTCATTACAACGTAGAAAAATTTCTGCAAAACATCCATTATGACTCGATACAAGCATTTGACTCTAACAAACACACACATATATATCAATTTCAATTATTATAATTCTCATGTTCATGTTTTTAAAAACAGTTATGATCTTCCCTACACTTATCTTTTTGTAAAATACCTTTATATGTAATTAAGACGAGGCTAAAAACAAAATAAAACATTTTCACAAAGTCTAACATGAGAATAAACAACAATGAAAAAGATATATAAACACACAAATTGAAAACAAAACAAACAAATAATTAAGCATGGGTTGCCTCCCACGAAGCGCTTTTCTTTATTTATGAGTCTTGTAGCTAGACTCGAAGTCGTGCTCCTATTTTCCACATATCTTAGATGCCCATTCGAATTCCTTGACTCTTCCTTCATCATGGATATATTCGGGGTCTAACTCTGGAGAAGCGGTGTAGTAAACATTGTCCTCACAATCAACCTCAAAAGCCGGAATATTGTCCACGTCTAACTCATCAATGCCCTTAAACTTTTTTTTTTGCAAGGCATTATATACTTAACACATTCGGTCCCATGTGAGAACTTGGCTATTCCTTCCTCGTGATCATAAATCATTATGGATTCCTCAATAAATGGTCTTCCAAGTATCACATCTCCTAGGAATCCATCAATGATGCCTTAACATCTTCCAAGATCATGAAATCACACCTATATGTGAAATTACCTACAAAGACATGCAAAATAGAAAAAAATCCCACTTGATAGGAATCAAGCGAGGGAACCTAAACGAGATAGAAATCTAACTAGCTATTCTATTCCCCAGCAGCGGCGCCAAAAACTTGATAGCGTAGGTTCGGGGTCGAGAAAAGCTCCTTTTCTACGAGCAAGCGTTTCAACCCTCTAGGCAGTGAACCTAATCGTTGTAGTGTAGTATGGGGTAAGCCTCGGGAATTGACTTCGTTCTCTAGGGGAATAGGAATGCTAGAAAAAGATATATGACGACAAGGTGGGGTTGAGGATGATTATTTTTATTCTTTTTTATGTTTTTTATAAAGTAAGGGTAAAATCTTAGGGTATATGATTGGGGGGTGGTACTTCTACCGATTTCACTACTTTTACTAATTATCTAATTTAACTAATTAACTACGAATAGTTTATATTTATTGAGGTGTGCTCGTATGATGATTAAAAATGTGTTCACTTAGATACTATTACTCCCTAGTTATCTTTTATTGGTCGGTTGAATTGTCACTTCCTTTATCTTAATTGATGCATTGTATTCCTATTAGTCTTAGGGGGTGCCTAATTCCCTAGCTCTATGAATTATAACTCTCCTATAGAATACACGGGATCGGCAAGTGCAATAACATCTCCCCCGAATACCCTATTATCATAAAATACAACTCACGCAATAAACACAATGATGGCCTAGGTGCACTCCTTTGGCTTTTTGCTATTTAGGACGTTCAAGCTCGCAACAATGAAAGAAGAAGCCAGTTTTTCTTACTCTAGCGTCTACCAATTAAGACAAGAGACAATCTAACAACAATTAATAACTAGGTTTCATAGATCTAAGCAAACACACAAGTAATTTAGCTAGACATGTTAAACAAGCAAGCATACACACAATCAATTAAACATGAGGTAGACATAATGATAAATTGGATAAACAAACTTATCTTGATGTGTAAAAAAGGGTATGGGACCCTAGAATACTGTCCAAGTCGGACTACAACTGAGTTAGGGTTTGCTTTCCAAAATTCTACCTCTTAAAATACAGAAAAATCGAATTCTATATATAGATTTACAATCGCGAAGACGTTACCTTTTGCTAGTGACGCCGTCAGGTTGCCGTCATTAGGGTTTCGTTTGGGCCAAGTCATCGTTGGGATGACGTCACTTGAGATGCGTGACGCCGTCAGTCTTCATGCAGGATGTCGTCCGCATGTTGGATCTTGGGCGTCTGGTGCAGTTTTTGTGAGTGACGCCTTCCAGAAATAAGGCGTGACGCCGTCAGTCTTTAGGACCAGAAATTCCGCTGAGCCGTCGCGTGCACTTTGGATGGGACACTGTCAGGTGTAATGAACAGCTTGGAGTGTCTTCGATCTTGACTTTGCCATTTTATTCATGTTTTTGCTTCTTTTCGTCCAAATATGCTTCATTCCAGCATTTTTCTTCCAAAAGACCTAAAAAGTGAAAACAAACGATTTTAAGCAGTAACGGATATAAAATGTGTCGATTTAGGGCTTAAATGACCCACTAAAAACGTATGTTTTAAATCCGTATCAAGGATATAAACAGATTATTGGACTTCTTTATCAACCCCTTCATTATTTTCATTTACCCCAACATGTATAACACTAACACCTTCCAACACATCTGGCACGTCACTGTTTTGTTTATCGACCACACCCTCATTAACAACCTTGTTAGCTTCCAATCCCGTCGCCGACTCATCATTGGAGGTAGCAATCCTCTATATTCTCTGCTAAACTAAACCCTTTCATCTCAGTAACACCATCAACAATTTTCCTTGTAGCATACGTGTTTTCCTCAACAACATTCCTTTTCTCATACACACCGCTGGATTTCGGAGCGTATATAAGCCTTAAATCAACGAAGCAGGTTGTGATTCGAGTCAAGAAAGCATCATAATGTTCTTTTAAAAGAAATCTTAAGGCTTTTTCGTCCATAGTTATGAACAATACTCTGAGATGAACAATTAATTCCGGCGATGAGCAGTTTTATTATTATTGTTATTGTTATTATTATTATTATTATTATTATTATTATTATTATTATTATTATTATTATTATTATTTTTTTTTTTTTTTTTTTTTTTTTTTTTTT
The DNA here is from genome assembly GCA_019973895.1 of Chrysanthemum seticuspe. NCBI lineage: Eukaryota > Viridiplantae > Streptophyta > Magnoliopsida > Asterales > Asteraceae > Chrysanthemum > Chrysanthemum seticuspe. The sequence goes on from BPTQ01000006.1 coordinate 308,375,157, forward strand.
TATTTTATTATTATTATTATTATTATTATTATTATTCTTATTATTATATTTAATTGAAACCCTAATTTGGTAGCCCTCTCAACGAGGACTCTCAATGAAAACACCAATTGATACGACCTGTTAAGGTTGTATCGATAGTAGCACCCCTTCAAGTGTGGTGCGAGCTCCTTAAGAAGATAAGAAGAATACCATATATATTTTTTATTTGACAAAGCTTAAGCGATTTCATTAATTGACAAACCTTAAATAGATTTTTATAAGATAATCTCATATAACACTAATGCTTATCCTAAACAATGACACTTATCCTAAACTATGACTCACTTGACCTACTTTAGCACTTATCACCAGACACCTACTTTGACACTTATCACCATACGGGACTAAATACGACCCTCTCGGGTAACACTTTTCATCTGGCTCGGTCGTAACAACCTGCCACACAAATAATAGACAGAGTACTAATCTAAGCAAAATCTCACACGTGTTAATTGTATTCAAGGTGTTTTATCGATCCGAGAAAAAAATTACTAAGAAACAACACAAACCACTACAAAGGCTAAGGGCCATAAAGATTGTGACAAGGGATACGCTATACAAACCCTCCCTATATTGTCATATCAGGAGGGTTTTGTCAAACCGTATAACCGGCGATGCACATCATACAATCTGACGATGCGTCCAATCATTGCAAATCCTCCCTATGAGGGGGTGTGGATAACTTGCCTCTTGCGACAAATACCAGCGACAAAGAAAGTCCCAAAAAGCTGATGTGCACTAGTACAATACAGAACACATGACTCATGTCGCCATAATGAAAACAAAACGAGAAAATGTATATCCCCGTTATCTGTTTCAACATCTAATTTTTTTTTTAAAGGATACTTACTTAGGAGGAATGTATTTAACTTGTTATTTTTCTAGTTGTATGTAGCATTTATTTTTATTTATGTATTTATTTATTTATGTTTTAACACAACTTTTAAATTTCGACTTTGTAATGTATCGGATGACTAGCTAAGTAGGTTGCCAGTTTTTATTATTATTAAAGGGTAAGTAATGCATTTTATTTCAACTGCATATGAAAAAGCTAAAGGCTAACAAAAATGTTGTATCTTAAACCGTGTTTGATGTACACGTCTGGTCAAACCAAAAATTTAGCCGTGTTGGTCGATATTAGGGGTGTTCATGGGTCGGGTGATAACCGAATAAACTGAAAACCGAACCCGAACCGAACCGAACCGAAAAAACCGAACCAAATTTGTCAAAACCGAACCGAACCGAACTAAAAATTCGGTTTTCGGTTTGGATATGGTTTTGAGTATCTGAAAAGTTTCTTATAATGAAAAGAATGAGAAGGCATGTGGAGGTGACATGTGTCACCTTTGCCACATCATCATGCCACATCACCATACCCCACCCCCCCCCCCCCCCGCCCCACCCCCCCCCCCCCCCCGAAAAAAAATTTTCCCGCCAAAAAAAATTATTTTTTTGGGCAATTTTTTTTTTTTTTTTTTTCCCGCCAAATTTTTTTACTGCATCACAATTATGAATTTAGTGCATCAAGGTTATAAATTACTGCATCACAGTTATAAAGTTACTGCATCACAATCATAATTTTAGTGCATTAATGTTATAACCTTGATTTTAGTGCATCATAGTTGATGCACTATTAACTATGATGCAGTAACTTATAAAAAAGATGCACCAAAACTTATTAGTGCATTAAGGTTATAAGTTACTGCGTCACAATTATGATTTTAGTGCATTAAGGTTATAAATTACTGCATTACAGTTATAAAGTTACTGCATCACAATCATGATTTTAGTGCATTTAAGGTTATAACCTTGATTTTAGTGCATCATAGTTGATGCACTGAACTATTAACTATGATGCAGTAACTTACCAATAGAGCATTAGTCTAATGGTTGGAGCACTTGTGCTTGAGTCAATTGACCCAAGTTCAAGTCCCATCCTTGGCATTTGCTTCATATAGGTACCCACCTCCGCAAAACCTGTGGGCACACTGGAGAGACTTTGTGGAATAAGAGCTTAGGGGTCCGAGTCTTGGCTCGTGCTCACTCCAGTTGGTGCCCCACTAGGCCAGGAGAGTTTCCGGAGCTATTCCTTGTGGGGTGGACAATGGTTGGTTCCAAAAGGCACCCGGGGTCATGGTGTTCCCGCCAATCTACACCTTTTGTAGAATGATGCAGTAACTTATAATAAAGATGCACCAAAACTTATTAGTGCATTAAGGTTATAAGTTACTGCATCACGGTTATAAATTAACTGCATCATAATCATGATTTTAGTGCATTAAGGTTATAAATTACTGCATCACAATTATGATTGTGATGCAGTATTTTTATAACTGTGATGCAGTAATAAATTTTGGCGGGAAAAAAAATTTTTTTTTGCCAAAAAAAAAAAAATTTTTTGGCGGGAAAAAAAAATTTTTTTTGCGGGGAAAGGGGGGGGGGGGGGGTGGGTGGGTGGGTGGGGTGGGGGTGGGGGTGACACATGGCATGGTGATGTGGCAAAGGTGACACATGTCACCTCCACATGCCTTCTCATTCTTTTCATTATAAGAAACTTTTCATTTTAACCCTACCCTATATATATATATATATATATATATATATATATATATATATATATATATATATATATATATATATATATATATATATATATATATACTTATATATAAAAACACTTTATATATTTAATATATATATCTTTTTATATATTTATATATACAAAAAGATCATTAAAACTTTATCCTAATATAAAAAACACTTTTTATTCTTGAAATAATTTTTTTTACCAAAAATATATTTAATTAAATTAAAAAATATATATATAAATTCGGTTTTCGGTTTTGACCCATAATCGAACCGAACTTCGATTCGGTTCTCGGTTCTGTTTAGTTACAAATATTTTTTGTTCGATTCGGTTTTCAATTATGCTCAAAAAAAATTAACCGAACAAACCGAATCGAATTAACTGATTAATCCGAGAACCGAACCGATGAATACCCCTAGTCGATATTTATTAGCTACTCCTACTACTATTATTCACGGTTTGGTCAATATTGCCTGCTACTCTAACTATTACTATTCACTTTGTGCATAGGTAAATTCTACACGTATTCTAATCAATTTAAATTAAGACTAAAATACATTGTTTGTCCCTAAACTTGTTCAAAAACATCACGTTGAATCAAAACATGCCATTTTTATCGCCAGAGGTTCTTTTACCAAGTTTTTGAGGCTAAACTAGTCCCTTGACCACTTTTCCGTTAGTCAACCACGTTAGTCGGCGTTTGCTTTGTGTTTATTCCAAGGGCACAAATGTCATTTTCTTATTTCTATATTTTAATCAAACCGTGTGTGGTTTACTCTTTTTCTGTGGGTGCTACAGTGATTAGTGGATAATAAAACCAAATTTTATTCACCACTCATCCCTAAAGTCTCCTCTAAAAAAAAATAATAAAAAAAAAATCTTATCCTTAATAATTTCGAGCAAATAGTAATAATGGTGCGTTGTGGTTGTGGTAGGCGGGCGGTGGTTAAGACATGCTGGAACAATGTAAACGCTGGCAGGCGTTACTATGCTTTTCCAGTTGAGATTGTCTAGTCTTTGTATAATAATACGTGTTTTTTTTTTATTTAACATGTTATGTTTATAGTTTAATCTTGGTTTAAGCTTTTAAGTGTTTTCAAACGATTGATTTATGCTTTTTAGGGATATAGATGTCCGATAAATGGGTTGTTGGATCCACCATTGACAACGAGAGCAAGGGAGGTGATCCTCTGCTTGCAAAGCACATTCACCGCAATGAGGCGACATTACAAGAATGCCAAGCAACCCTCATCGGTGAGACAATGGAGGCTGTCAACGCAGTCGCCAGGGCCAACGAGCTAGAGGTTGGTCAACAAAAAACCCTAGCTGAACTCCTTCTTGAGAAAGAGAAAATATGCCGTTTGAGGAACTTATGTGTTTTCTCGTGGATACTGATCATTTTCGTTTGTCTATGGTTTATTTAGTGGGTTTACAAAGTCAGTAGTTTTTTGCGTTTTGAATCGGTGGTAGGTTGTCTGTAATTGGTCTTGTGGTGTTGGTTGACTTCTAAAAAGTCATGGGTTGATGTACATTGGTCCTTGTACAATACTAATAGTCTTACTTTTATGGTTTAGTCCTAATGTTATGCCTTTAATACTTCGTCCTTGCCCCAATAAATGATCAAACCCACATCAGTTGTCACACAAATATTATCCAATTCAAACCACAACCTAGTAAAATGATCAAACTCATAACACAGATACAAGTATGGTGAATGATCAGAGATGGATGAACAGACACCACTTTTGAGTATCAACATAAACTTAATACGGTGTTGTTCATCCATTTTTGATTCTTCATTGCTGTTTGTGATAATAGAATAACAGTATCCAACTCAAAACACAGATCCAAGAAACACAAATCCAAGTATCAAAGACGTATGAAGTATCAAAGATGGGTGAACAGTAATTGACTTTGTAAAAGTCAACAGTTAATATGCGTATGAACTTGCAACAATATGTAGAAATGGGTAAAGTGGCAAATCAATACATTTAAAACACAATTTTTCCCATAGACTAACATGACATGATTTCATACGTAATGCAAATGGATATATTTCCAAATGCATAAAATTTTGTAGTCTACAAAGTTCAGAAACAAACATTGTTTAAAGATAGCAAATAATGTTTATGGGAATACATATTCGATGGAAAACATTGGCTTTCAAATGCTTAACCAACATTTTTTTGTGGTGAAGACAGCTTTGCTGCTATAATCTTGTTCCTAGTCCAAAATTGTTTTGGAGACCCACCAGAAGCAGCATCGACTTGACTTCCAGATTCAGACTGGACCACACTTGGTTGAAAGTCACCTTGAGATTGAGCATCATTTTTACACTGAGGTTTTTCATTTGCTTCAAAGTTGTGACCTGTAACCTTTGCATTCTTCTTTGATGTAACTTTTGGTTGGGATGAACCTGTTTTTTGAGACTCTTGTGTACTGCTTTGACTTCTTGTTACACCTGCTTGCCCAAGACATGTTTTCTTGTTGTGTCCAGCATTGCCACATATACCACAAACTACACTCCTAGTAGACTGTGACAACTTACTGGTTTTGTCACTATCATCATTTTCTAGTAAAAGCCATAGTTTTTTTCTTTTGTGGCCTACCTAATTGTTTATGATGTTTAGGTGGAAGAATGATTGTAGGCACTTGTGACTTTTTCCAATGTTGATTTATTGGCTGGATGTGGTGTCTGTAAGTGTCTACCCAAGTCTTAAGCAAGTAACATGGATGAACCCATGATTCAACATATCCTACTTGCATTCCATTGAAGCTCATATACTGATGGGTAGCAACAACATGTTTACATGGCTTACATGTAAACTCCCATCTTCTACATGCACAAGCCCTAGCTTCAACATTCACAAAAAAATTATCTCCCCATCCACTGACCTGATACCTATCTCCTTCAACCCGTAAAACGATGTACTTATAAGCCTATTTCTTTATCAAGTCTAACACGAGTGTTGCCTTTGGTGTTAATGGTCCGACACACTTGTCAATTACATTTACAACATTCATTATTCTTTTCAAACAGTATTCTCTAATGTATTATAAAGCAGTAATGATGGGTTGGTGCCTACCTTCCACTAGTTTCCCATTGAACACCTCACACATGTTATTAAGTAACACATCAGAATAAGCCATCCCTACACGTTTATAGAACATGTTTGAGTTATACAAACAACAGTGTTGAACACTGTCATAGAACAAAAGATGTACACTTAGACATAGATTTGGTTAGTACCTGAAAAATGAGACCTTCTTTAATGGGTTGGTGGTAGCTTACTTAACCAAGCATGGGCAGGTTCGCTAAAACTCTTGAAAGCCAGCATGGCTGCCTCAAATTGTTGGATGGTTGTTGCTGCTGCACATCTCCACAAATGTTTCTTGTATGTTTTAGCATTCCATTGCAATTTCATATTATCATGGATGTGCCTCAAACAATATCTATGTTCAACACTAGGGAATACTGCTACTAATGCTGGAATGATACCCTACACAAAGGAACATCAATTCATTACTAATAAAAGTAGCATTTATCAAAAATACAAGTGAATATAATCAACTAAAAGTAACATCACATTTTTCCTGTCGCTGATAAAAGTGTAGTTTGAGTTTTGTTACAAGTCAAGATCATCTTCTAGACATTCAAGAAACCAAATCCATGAGTCTTTGCTTTCAGCTTCTACAACAACATAGGTTAAAGGGTATATTCCATTGTTGCTATCTATACCGACTACTGTAAGAAGTTGACCAGGAAAAGGACCCCTCATAAAAACACCATCTAACCCCAACAACTCTCTTTTGCTTGTCGCTGATAAAAGTGTAGTATTGTCCCATAATTCGAAGGAGTTCGTGATAGTGTTCCATCACATGCATTGTATCAACCATTTTGTAATTATTAAAATTACTAACCAGAAACTTCTTACAAGAAGAATCTTCTGCCAAGTACTTTGATTCAAGTTGATCCCATAAATCCTTGGCCGATTCCACGTTTTGGTATACATCAAATAAAGCATTAGACATACCGTGAAAGATGTGCCCTCGACATATGTAATCATCGTTCTCCCACTTCATCTGTTTCCTCGTTTGTTCCAGTGTCTCCTGATCTTTAACATACTCTGGCATGGGGGCACTCAGAACATACACAACCTTCAAATTTGTGAGAAGGAAGTGCATCTTCTTCTGCCAACGCCTGAAATCACTGCCCTCAAACTTGTCCAACTTTCCAAACTTTGTCGTCATATCTTTCACATAATCCATCACGATTAAAACCCGAAAATACTTCAATCTTTGTTTTAAGTTGGGTGTGTGTGGGTGGTAATAATCCTGATATGTTCTCTGAATAGTGTAAAGATCACTTTCAGATTGAAGTATTTTGACCCTATATGCCCCGGGTATCATGAAATCCTCAATTGGATAAGACAGAGGACAACACTTTGTTTCTAAGGCACAAGAAATCAAAGCAATATACAGAAAGTTGTTTTTATCTGTTATGTTCTGTAAGAGATCAATAAATAAGGAAAAACCATAACCAAAAGTTAGTTAAAATCGGTTAAAAGCAGTTGGAGGGAAGGGTTGCGACTGTTGGGAAAAGGGGTGACTTTTGGTAGGAAAAACTATTCTAGAAGTAAATCGGGTAATACCCAAAGCCAAAAATCGTTTAGGTTTTGGGGCGCTGCCCCAAACCCCGCGAGGGGCGTCCTCCCTCCTCTCGACCCCCGCCCGCTCACCAGCAAGGGGCTCTGCCCCTTGACCCCTCAACGGGCGCTGCCCATTGACCCCGCAAGGGGGCGCGACCCCCTTTACCTCCGCTCTTTGTTCGTGGCGGCATCAAGCTAGCTAGAACGAGTGTGCACTCCGCACCTCCTAACTCGACTGTAAGCTGAACCTGATTAAGCCCTTGATCTTAAGTAAATCACAATTACATAAAATATAAATGATGACACTAAAATCATCAACACCACATGGGGTTACCATGTGATGTTTTTAGTGAATTCGGCTTGTCACATACTGGGAAATCAATCTCGGGACACAAATGATCTATCTAAAAATAGCTAGTACACGCTTAAATCTAATAAAAATCTAATTATTTTAACATGAGAGGATCTCAATCCATAAATTTCATATATGAATACATGTGGGTAGTAATAGTTACTTTCGGGGAAGGAAGGCATAACAACCATCATGCATTAGAATATTCAGCTCGACATGGCTTAGAATGGTGGCAAATTGATTTTTGTTAGTATACAATAAAAATTATGGAGGCACTGGGGTTAGCAACAAATCTTAAGCTGTCGACCGAAGAACACAATATTAGATGATAAGTAGGCCCAACCCCGTTTGTGGGTGTATGGTTTCTAGGGTTGCCTCTCTCTATATATATTGTGTCTTAATAAAAGTTATAACCGACGGGTTTCATTGTCTAACATGGTTTCATTGTCTAAAAAAAAAAAAAAAAAAGAAAAAAAAAAATTATTGGTTTGTTCCAGATCCTACATTTTGCCGTCGGTTTTTCAATTTTGTTAGAATATGGTGTACGTGAAGATTAGAATATTAATGTTTATTCTGGCTTATGTTTATACAGTGGAGATCTTGCAATAATTGATTCACAATGATGGTTGGTAAAATTAATGGAGCAAAAGAAGAAAAGTTGAGGCTGGATAGGTTGATCTTGCAGTTATTTAATTGTTTGTTTTTGTTTTATGTCGAATCCAGGGTATTAATTCCTGAGACGATTTTTGTTGGTGTCGAATCTATGGTTATTATCCCCGATGACGACTTTTGTTGGTGTCAAATCTAGGGTTCTTATTCCCGAGACGACTGTTTGGGATACTTTGGTTTATCCTTCGGATACTTTGGTTATCCGTAAACAAAAAAAATTAGAATAGGGGATACTTTGGGTTATCCCGTTTTATTTTGGTTATTGTTTTATTTTTCTTTATTAGTTTACTACTTCAGTTCAAGCTTTCGCGATTTCGCCGCCCGAACTGCGGGGAAGTATTAGATGATAAGTAGGCCCAAGCCCGTTTCTGTGTTTAGGGTTTCTAGGGTTGCCTCTCTATATATATTGTGTCTCAATAAAAAAAAAAAATTTCTAGTCGTCTATTAACAAATACAAGTGAATTAACCCTTTCAATTTGTTTACATTTGACTCATAAGTGTGTAATGTTTCTATAAGGAAGACGAACAATGTCTATGCTTGTGGGCAAAATCTCTTTATATAATGATTATACCGTTATACGCCATGCATGGATATAACAGACAGTGACAAGATGCATCGTTGGTTACTTGAGATTTTGATATATTTACTGAACTATTGTTTAATTTTCGAAGCTGAAGCCTGAAAGCTCTATATGTGATATAGTGATAAGATAAGTTTTCATTAAGCAGACTGAAAGGTGTTATTTATTTGCATTTCTTTTATAATTCACAAGCACATCGATTTACCGGCTTGTTTTCCAAATTATGTCAAATTCAAGTATGATCATCTAAACATGTTGATTGCTAAATTTGATTTTCGAATTTTAGTTATTTGATAATCTCTATAAACCACGTTTAATTTATTGATACAATTATATTTCTCTCTAATGACAGTTAACGTATCTAGTAAGATATTAGGGCCGCTATAAGTATAGTTAAGATTTTTCTAGTTGCAATGAGTAAATGATGATTAATCGATTTTACAAGTACTGTCACCCATGCTAGACGTCCTAAAGATTATCAAGCGTAAGATATTACCGGTGAGAACTCTAAAAGTAGGATTAGAATCCTCTAATATTAAGATTAACGTTGCTGGTTTTGCTATCTCATATAACAAAGACGAATTTCACTATTTGAACAATGAAAGGTATTAATCTATGATTGTGTTGTCTCATACGGAGTATATCATTAGAAATAAAAAGACAAAGCCCAAAATGTAGATCCGGCCTATTATAGATGAGAATTGCATTTATCGGTCATGTGAGACTTCTTAAGTTTTTTAGCCTATGGCTGCTGAGTTAAAGCTTCATAATTTGGACTAGGATTCTAATGGGCTGGTTATTGGTAACGTTAAACAACAGGATATATGAATTACTTTCATTTTCAAACTTACAAGATTATTTGGATTTGAAGAAAGTCATAAGTTAGATTTTCTCTAGCCAATAACATCATTAAGTTGAGCTTATGGACTTAAATAATTTATAGACTATAAGCGCCAGTTAAGCTTATGAAGTTTAACGTAATCGACAACCTATTTAGGGTTTGGCTAGTCTTGACGTTTATGTTTAAAAACTTTAAATCATTTCTGTAGTGCTATGTTGTTAACCTCTTGTTAACGTTACATGAAATTCACGCTTGTAGTTGAAAAATGTAATTTCTGAAACTCATAAACCATGCTATCAACGTCTTGAAAAGACTAAGGGTGTATGTGGTACATAATTACATATTTACATATATCTAACGGAATCACATAGCTGAGTCACAATCATATTCGTTGTAATTGTCTGGTTGAGGGGTATGGGAATGAATGTATGAAAGTATGATCATAAAACTATAGTTATGAGACCTTTTTGTTTTTACTATTCCATCACAATTTATTAATGGTTCGGTTTGCTTGACGGTCAGATTCTCAAAATATCTATACTACATATAATGCACGAAGATTATTGTCGAAAATTCTAACTCCAGGAAATTACTGATTACCTTGATCATTTATAAAATATTTACTGCAAAAATGCTTTGATATCTTCCAGCCAAATACTACGTTCAATACATGTCATAGTTACCATACTACGTTCACATGGCCATGGACCAAGATATACTTGACGATGCTAACAATATTACATCCCCCGCGGTAAAAAAATACTACGGAAGATTCGCACATTGGGTAGAAGAAACACATGTTGTTGCGGAATTAATGCGGATCAGATAGCTAAGTTAAATGGATGAAATACATTTAAATATCATTTTAACTAAACAAGTAATAAAAGGTATATCTATAGAAGAAAAAGGAAACATAAAAAAACGCTGGTATAATTGTCCCATTGCGGCACTCTACACACTGTCTCTCTCGATACGGTTAAGTAGTGCATGCGGAAAGTAAATAAAGAGCTAGGGGATAATAATAGCTAAATTCACAAGAATCCTGCATTTACGTGATAAGTCATTAAAGGCTATATAAGATCTATGTAGCTAAGTAACTATGTTACACATCATGCAAGACTCATATGTTCAAGTCACGATGTTATGTTTTCACAACAATAACTAGCTATGCTACAGATCATGCAAGACTCATATGATCAACTTCATCAGATGTTATTTTCACAACAAGAACAAGAAATCTATGATAAATTATTTGTTAGTACCGGTTTAGTCATTAGCTTAGGGGCCATCAATGTAAACTTCAGTAGCCTTTTGGGACTGATGGCGGATACATTGTTGGAGTTACGGAGGCTAAAAAAACTGTAAGACTTGACGAAGCTTTTCGCAAAAACATCTCTGTTTGGGACGGGAGTTTTTATCTTAGCCACGGTCTTCGGGAGATAGTTATGATGCGTCTAGTCGAGGAAAAATACTTTTGTTTTTCACAAAATGTTTTGTGAAAAACAAGGAAAACAGAGATCGCGTTCAAATAAACGTTTTTCAACAAAATGTTTTTCAACAAAATGTTTTGCAAAACACAAAATCCCCTATTTCCTAACTTAATAAAGAAAATTACAACACAAATTTTAGTTGTTTTTCTTTGTAACCCACAACGTACACCCTTCCTCCTTTTTTCAAAATAGAAAATACAAACATAAACTAAACACGTTTTTCTCTATTTTCAAGTGTTTTGTTAAGATAAATTTCCTTTCTAATTTTTTACAAAACTAAAGATAGAAAACAAGATAATTTTTTTTTCAACTAAACGCACCCTTAGTGTTTCAGTCGTTCCAACTTTATAAATACCTCTTATGTTACTTGTAAACCCTTGTACGTACATAGTACTTCTGCGTTAGCATTAGTACCCCGTGAAGTTTAACACGGAACCTAATAATATTCTCGCTAGTTTAAGAGTGGACCGAGCACGATCACTTAGATCGTGGGAACTACTATACGCTATGTCTGTCATATGGTAGTGGTTATACAAGGTGTTCGTGTGTTCGACTATTTACTCTTACACAATTATCTTGTTTGAGTCTCTAATTCCTAACAAGTTGTATCGTAAATGAAAAGTATCAGAGCTTGCTAGCTGGCGGAGCTAGAAAAATTTTCGTGGGAGGGCCGAAACAATTTTTTTCAGGAAATACATTAAATAGGAGGGTCGAAATAATTTTTTTCCCGAAAATACACATAAAATCACGAAAAAATACACTAACGGATTTAGGACTAGGGGGCCGGGACCCTTCCCGGTCCCTTAATAGCTCCGCCCATGCTAGCTAGGGTGTTGTGCTGGGATCAGATTCTTCAACATATGAGTTGGTTAATCCTATAACTAACTAGTAGAGGTGTGTATGGGTCGTTGCATAGTTTAGTTTTCTTTCTTGTTTGATACTAGTTTTGCAAGCATAACCAACTCATTAGTAACAAGAATATATATTTCTTATTGCGTCCCAAAAAAGGTGTTTATAAACAAAACAAAAAAGACAAATTATGATATGTGTAATTAATTATAGTTTTGATTGATAAAAAGTCATTTGTTCCCTCATAGTTAATATAAAAATTAGAAATGAGTAATTAATGCAAGTTTTGATTATAAGGATAAAGTTGGAAAACTAGTAATTACCCCGTCAAAATTATTGTCCATACATAAAAATTGAATACTTATTTTGAGACAAAAATAAATAATAAATTGGACACTTTTTATTAGAAAGAGGGAGTATAAATTTACAATTATTTGGTTAATCTTGTTTCTATTTTTCCAAAGGGATTAAGTCGTAGAATATCAATGTACATTTCAAAGTGTCCCGTTTTGGTACGTGTACTTTTTAAAGTTGTAAAATATCAATGTACTTTTTCAATGTGTTCTATCTAATTTGGTACGTGTATTTTCTTTTAAACTTTATTTAAGTTATATAATAGCAATGTACTTTTTATAAGTTGTAGAATAGCAATGTACTTAAACAAAGTTAAAAAAAAAGTACACGTACCAAAACATAACACTTTGAAAAGTACATTGCTATTCTACAACTTCAAAAAAATACACGTACCAAAATGGGACACTTTGAAAAATACATTGTTATTCTACGACTTAATCCCTTTTTCTAAGTATATATAAGGCTGATGGTAATGATGACCACAGTTTTTTGTGGTCAACTCTGCCACATCAGTACAACCTTAGCTTTTTCAAGACTACATCTCAATCACAAACAAGTAGTAATGTGACCGAAAAAAAAAAAAAAAAAAAAAAAAAAAAAAAAGGTACAAACTCAGCCAAAACTAGTAGTAGGGAGGGGAACGCAGTGAGGGTGCTCGGTTAGTTGGGGTGCAACGGACGCATTGCCATTGGCCTAAGAAAACTAGTTAGGAACTAGATGATTACAAAGTTGGAGTCGGGACATTAAGTACAAGGATCAACTTGCTACAATCAAGCATTAAAATGACTACTACCAAACTTTGCGATTCATTTAATATATCTGAATTAATGCTCGCAATCTTCCATGCTGTTGTAATGATTATGAAGTATAAAACAAGCAAATAAAGCTTTTTAAAATCATCTCTAATAAACATTATCACTTTCAAATTTGATCGATAAAATAATTTAGCAAATATATTCTTCTTTTTAAAGGGGTATATTAACTTTCTATTTTATAAAGATAATGTCTTATACATGAATTGTACTATATACGTAATATAGTTGTACCCGCAGAGACTAATTATTTACACGAAGGCAAACTATTGTTGTAAGGAAACACTGAATATCTCTCATGACTCTCCATGAAGGATGTGTGAAAGTGTTGTAGTTCATTCATCTTTCTTATCTTAATAAAACACATTCTTTCACATTTCTCTCTCTACTTGCTCTCCTTTAGTTGTTTTATGTTTATCATCATTCTCGACCTCCCGACCTCTTATATTCTTGTGAATCTTTGATATTATCAATTGGCATCAGTGCCTAATCATGAGTGTGTGATGTTTGTGTTCAAAAATCGATTCGAAATGGGCTTTAAATTTTAAAAACGTGTACAGTGTTCTTAAACCGAGATTCTATCTCAAATTTTGTGTGTTTCACGTGTTAAAGGTTAATCTTTGCTATCATTTGCGCTTTCTTAAGTGCTTCTACTATGGCTATGCATCAAACGTAAAGATTTAACTTGATTTGAAGGTTTTTGAAACAAAAAGTGTGTTAATGGTTTCTAAAGTTTTTAAAGGTTTATGGTCTATTTGATTCCAATTTTTGGTGTTTTGATGATATAAGATTGTTAAAGATCGACAAAAACATGTTCCTCTAGCATTTCTAAGCTCAAATCAATCAAAGGATTACATTTCAATGAGTTTTTTTTTTTTTTTTTTTTTTTTTTTTTTGCTTTCCAGCCGAGTATCTCGGTCTGACGGTGTTCTTGACACCGAGTGCGGTCCCAAGAAGACACCGAGCTTGGTGTGGTATACTTACAGTAGTGGTGTTATCCAAAAAAGTGGAAACCGAGTTAGGCTTAGGAACCGAGCTTGGTGTGGGCTGAATAGAAACCGAGCTTAGTTTGGGAATTAGAACCGAGACATGTTGGAGCCAAACTTGGTGTGGAGCCGAGGTTTGACGAAGCCGAGATTCACCAAGGAACCCAGATAGTGTGAAGCCGAAGTTTGACTATTTGAAGCCGAGATTTGTCCAATTTTAAAGCCGAGATTGTCCATGTTTCGGAACCGAGACTGTTGAATTTGGAAGCCGAGATTGTCTAGCCGAGATTGTGTAGTTTAACTTTTGAAGCCGAAACTTGACCAATTTTCAAATCATCGTAACTTAAGCTACGGGAATCCATTGTAGGCCCATAACCTATCAAATCAAAGCTTGGATCGAGTAGAACGACGTGTTAACCCACTACGCCGGTTAACAAAACTTTCTTGCTCAACATGCTCTAATTTTTTAGTTATTGACGATTTTATGAACAAACACCGAATCGTTTTACTATTATCACTGCTAAAACCTTAACCTTAAACCTGAAATACATTACAAAAAACGTTCATCACACGTCAAATGACAACAGCTAGTATCGTTTTTTTTTGTGACTACGGAGTTTTTGTACGATATTGCTTATTTGATATTGAAGTGACATTTCATGGGTGTACTCATTTATCTTAGAATCAAGCTGGTTAGTTGGTTGTATGTATCAAGATAACTTGTATGGGCATTTATTCACTGTGCACCTGATACTTAAGGAGTTACGTTGTAGTGCTCAGTATAGGTGCTAAGTCACAATTATTTTCCGTACAATCATTAAGTCACAAAGTTAGGGTGTTTACTTCATTCTCAAGTTTGTTATATTGGGTTATCTCCATACGTGGTCATTACTAGCTGGTGGGATTTTAAAGAGGTCACTTATAGGTTGAACATAAAAGATGAGATTGTAAAGATAGTCATAGATCAACATATGACTCATAAGGTATTGTAAACAACAGGTGTTGCATCAAGATTGACTTTATGGAATGTACGCAACATTATAATAATTCCGGTAACTCTCAACCAAGGAGGGAGAAGTAACGTACTTGGGGATTTATCGGGTCAATAAAGAAAGGCTATAGGCATATAGACCAATGATTTTTCTGGTAGGTTAGCCGGGTTATATTTTTTCGTCTTTCGTGATTTGGTTGACTGAGGGAACTGCTTAGATAATGTGTATATCAGGGCTTATTTACCAACTTGGATGCATTTTATGTTAGTTATGTTGATACGATGCTCCCTGAACATACAACCATGGCGCTATAGTCTACAGTCTAGTGTCTCCGCTGCGTGTTTGAAGACTATAAAGATTTTATGAGGGGTTGTCAGTTTGGAAGGGAGCAAATTAAAGAATAAGGCTCACTAGTTAGAAGGGAGTAATGACCTAACTAGATAATTACAACACAAGAAGTTAATACCTACGAGGATCAATGCAGTAAATTCCAAAGATCAATGTTGAAGTATTCAGGAGAAGGAACTTCAAGGGTGATACATAGGGAGTTCAAAGCTACAAAGATAAATGCAGTCAGTGCCAAATATAAAAGTTGAGATCAACAGAAGAAAGAACTTTAAGTCATCCTCATTATCTTGATTACAGTGACATCCTTAGAGACTCTACACTTAAACAACATTGTTATTTTACTGTGTTATGTACTTATAGGACTCATTGTAACCATTCACGTGTGACACCATCTTAGAGGGAGATTGTTAGCTTTGCTATTTCGTGAAGATAATATCTTACACGTGAATTGGACTAGATATGTAATATAGTTGTGCTCGCAAGGACTAATTTTATACACGAAGCAAACTATTGTTTGTTTGGCATTTATAAATAACCCTCATGACTCTCAATAAGTAGTGTGATAAAGTGTTGTAGTTCATTCATCTTTCATATCTTAACAAAACACATTATTTCACCTTTCTCTCTTTACTTTCTCTCTCAAAGATGTTTTATGTTTATCATCATTCTCGAACTCCAGGCCTCTTATATTGTTTGTTTGGCATTTATAAATAACCCTCATGACTCTCCATAAGGGGTGTGATAAAGTGTTGTAGTTCATTCATCTTTCGTATCTTAATAAAACACATTATATCACCTTTCTCTCTTTACTGTCTCTCTCAAAGATGTTTTATGTTTATCATCATTCTCGACCTCCCGGCCTCTTATATTCTTGTGAATCTTTGATGCTATCAATTAGTATCAGAGCCAAATGAGTTTTATTCTAAAAGGGGTAACATTTTTATTAGAATAAAACACAAAGCACAATTATACAATAAGGATAAGGGCATAACCTCTACTCGTTCAAACATATTCTTAGAGTATTAAAGTTACCAAAAGAAGTATAAATATAAAACAATATAGCTGATATGTTCTTGTCTCCACGTCTTTTAATTCTGTTTAACTTTGAATTTTTTACTTTATTGATAGCCTAAATATAAAATCCTCAAGACCCTTATGCGAAGTGTGGTCACTCGGCTTGTTTTAGGAACTACACTATCTTTTTTGTAAAGAGAAGAGTTATTTGTATTGTACTTATAAAGTGGAAAAAATAATCAAATCCGCCGAATGTAATAAAAAACTCATGTTATCGTTCAACTACCTATTTAAACTTAAATACGGTATTTTTAAATAATGGGAAGATCGTTTGAACTTTGAAGCAGACGGGTAGCAAATCCAATTTCGGCCATTATGTGTTATTAAGCACTCTGATAGGTAGATGAATTTGTCTTGCTGTATCACTGATTTAGGATTTGTTTTGGATAAAATTTTCATAAAACATGATAGTTTAGCGTGAACTTGATCAAAGAACTCACAATAAAGTCAAAATATCAAAATCACAAGATAATCGACAAAAGAAATAACAATATGCACACAATATATATCATCAAACTCGCTTTATTAATGACCGATAAACCTTATGATGTGCTATTTCATCCTGCCTTTAAATTTAGGGTAGTGATAATTACACGGATAGATTTACTTAGTACACAGAAAATTTGAGTGATTTTACAATATTGCCCTTGCAACCTTTTTATCCAATTATCCTACTTTGATTTTTTGCCACATACTTCTCCTTCATTTCTGAAATCTTTTTCAACTCTCAATCCGTCCAGCATCGTCGCTTATTTTCACCACAATCTACTCAACAGAAGCCGTAAAAACAAAAATATAAATCATCAATATAAATCCATTTTTTGCATTAAAAATCTACAATCACTTGGAAACTCACCACTTCAGATCTACATATTGTACAAATATTATTATCAGATCTAACATTGAAAAGAAAAATACCGTGAAGACACGAAAGAAAATGACAAAGACAAAGAATAGTTATAGTTAGCTAATTGAGCGAGTAACAAATGATGATACAACGGTTAATATATACTCCTTCGACACCACCGGAGCTAGCAAGTACCAACTACATTGTCTCGTTTCACAGACTATAATTTTTCGTGTATCAACACAGTTTTCTATGCATTTTTCTTTTGATCCTATATCTCTTATATACATGGCAACTATTTTTGGGTGGATGGCAGTGATCCGAGATTCACAATTCAGAAGAATCGAATCATGCAACGACAACCACCTAATTAGATTGGTCACAACTATTGCAGTATCAGTTTTCATTTTCAAATCGGATAAATGATAGAAAGAAACAAATAGAGAATGAATGTGAATATAAATAACCTAAACATGTTGTGCACCATTGGGGAAAGAGCTGAACGTTAGCACTTGACAAGTAGCGAATATTGGGTAAAAAGCTAAAATGGTTTTGGAGGGCATAAAAGTAAAATCGCACAGATTTTCTGTGGATGAAGTAATTTCTTCCGTGTAAATATCAATCTCCTTAAATTTATAAAACTAAGATATCCAAGGATCAACACATACTAACGGGCAGAAAACCCGATAAGATGTAGTAAAGCCTAGGTAAATCCGAGTGTCGTCCCAAGAGAGCTGTTATCTGAAAGAACTAAGGTACTGTGAGATAAATAAGATAAAATGACAGTGATATGATAAAATAGATAAAAATAGCCTAATTAAATAGGAGGAGAACTTAGGACAAAGAAGTAAAAAGATAAAGCTTAACCAATATTTTAGATACGTTTAATTCTCAATTCTTAAGTTCAATATTGTAGTGGGTAAATGTCACTAGACTCCTTTTATCAATTCGTCTAGCCTATGGTTTTTAGACTCCTCACCAAGATGATTATAGTTCACCAAGGATCATTCGACAATCTAATAGCAGTCATTAAGTACCAAATCTAATAGACCTGGTTCTATGGAAATCCGGCCGTTAGGATTTTAGATTTCCTCTAGCTTCTTAAATACCTCCACTTTATAGGTGACCCTTTGGTCAATTCTTACACAAATAATGGTTGTACTATGGCCAGTTCCTTAAATTCTTCGCAATCTAGTGAGTTGGGGTCCTTTGGTCAATTCTCCCATCCCACTAGATACTAACAAGCTTATAATATTATCAAAACTAGCGATCTATGAAAAGGCTAAGTAGATGTCTATAAAGAGTAGTAAAGAGAATGAATAACATAATCAATAACTTGAATTAATAACATGAATTCATAGTGTGATCTCTAGAAAAACATAAAGGAATTAAAACTTGAATACAAAGATAATCGTAGACGAGAACTTCATTCTTCAGACTCCTAAGCCATAATTCTTCTTCTGTAGCTGCTCTCCCATAACCCTAAAGAGGTTTGGGAAAGGGGAGATATCTTGAAATGCATAATTCCCGATGTATTTATAGGAACAAAACCCTAATTCAAGTTACGACGTAACTCTATGTTATAGTTACGCTGTAATTCATCTTAAACAGATATCTTTCGCAGCTTATTCATGATTATAGCGTAACCTTGGAAGGTGGTTACGCCGTAGTCTTCATAACTAGATCGAAGTATCAATTACGCCGTAACCTTAGCTGATGGTTACATCGTAGTCTTCATAACTAGATTCGGAGTGGTAATTACGCCGTAACCTTAGCTGATGGTTACGGCTTAGTCTTTATAAATGTTATTACGGCGTAACTTCATCACTTTGTTACGCCGTAATCTTCGTAATATAAGAGTGACAACCCATTTTTGTCCAAATACCGCTTCACATTAGATAATTACTCCTGAAATGAAATAAGAAGAAATAAGGGTGAATCTAATAGTATTTTAAGCATAATAAGTCAATAAAGGGGGAAATTGACACTTAAAAAATCAGGATTATTTGATGTTATCAAATATCCCTTCACTTAAACTCTACTTGCTCTCAAACAGGCCTTTAGATTAGATGTAAAATAATTCATTCGTCGAATAACTTCGAAGAACATGCAGTTAAGAGTTTCTATGCTCGAATAATTTAGAGCCGAAAACCTCACGAAATGGGGAACAAAACACTCTCACACTCATCCTAATCTAAGTATTCAATTTCGGGGTGATCACTCAATTGCACAGACATATTAAGCATTCTATCATAGGCTTGGTGATAACACAAAAGTCCACCACTAGAGCAAAGATCAAGACAATCCTTAGAAGGCAATGTTGGGTTATAATGTTGCATAGGTTTAGGGTGATGTGTCATTACTAATGTGCCATGGAAAAATGGACAAAACCAATGATACATGACAAAATTCATGGTCAAGACACCAATAATTGCTCGTGTTATCACCTAGACACGCTTCATGACTAAAGGGTAAGGTAAGACATGGGATATTTAATGGTTGTAAAATGAAAAACAACAAACAAATAGTCTTAGCCTATAATCAAGTTGTCACCGCCCATAAGATGAAAAAACCGGATTATGATGTATCAAGTGAATGTGCCATTAACCGACGTCATGATGAGCACGTTAACTGTTCTTCAAAATGTTGGTGTAATAACGTCACCAACTCAAATCTTCAAATGTGATCGAGGTGGCCTCCTCGATGCTAATATCTAGTAAGCTCATACCATAATGCTTATAACTATGCACTTAAATAACATAAACTAATATGCAACCAGGTTTTTTTTTTTTTTTTTTTTTTTTTTTTTTTTTTCATAACTATTATAATAAAAGATAAAGAGATATGATATATAGGCCTAATTAAATAGACCTAATTATAGGCCTACAAATCTTATTGATGCATTTGTTCATGTAAGTAATGACTAAGTCACTCTATTATACTATTCCTAATATACCCTTTCCAAATAACTACTTAAAAAAATCAATGGTACTTTTTTTTTCTATTCCTAATTTCTCACAAAAAAAACTAATCTGCACTATAGTTTTAGCAGTGACAATGTGACATACTGATAGTTTGACATGATGTATCAAAAATATATCTTACACATTTGCATGCGATTAAGGTTTCAGTCGAAAGAAATATTTAAAAATTCCATTTAAAACATCACAAAATCTCTCCATTGTTCAATTTTAAGAAATTATTATAATTATATTTTGTAGGACTCTTGCTCATGGCATTCAATCCATCACCAATAGATATAAAAACATTGCTTTATGTTTCCGTAGTAAGTATATATAGCTTGTCTCAAAGTAATTAAATCATTATCAGTTATTACATGTTTCCCGTAGGTGTAGAGATTATGGTGCAAACTCGTTACGAGGTATGAGGACGTTGTGCCGGGCCAAAAGAAAAAAGAAAAATTAGATTTATTTGCAAATCATAAGGTATATTAGGGTTAATATAAGATGTTGACTTAGTCATTAAATGCATGGACAAATGAGCCAATCAAATTGTTAGGTCTATATTTAGGTCTATTTAATTATGCCTATATATCATTTCTCAAAGATAAAATATCTCCCCATTTGAGATGAACATATGGAGAATATGGGGGGTCTTCAATGATCTTCAAATATATGTCTTTAATGTAGGCGTGATTTCCGAACCTCTCTACTCAAACCTTAAACTTGGGTAAACAGTGACTTCCAGATTATAAACTAAGACTACACGGTATGCTAAGGTGAATAGGTGTAACGAAACAAACAGGATAAGGGTATAAAATGAAAATAATGGCTCGGAAGGGTGTATCTAGGGGTATCTTGCACTAAAGGTGAGTGCAACAAAAAGGGTTTAACACGGTGGTCGAAAATTCGATGGGACTAATCGATAAACGCACACAAATGAACACATATGGGCTATTTTGGTTTATTCATAAAATATTACCTCTTCGAATTATCTTTCCCAAATTTATCAAGCTACTTAACACACTACTTGTTTATGGTCTCGAAATGATGTAAGGGCCAAGTTCTAAAGTCTACAATACTACCGGCACACTCGATTTTTGGTAGATTTGGGTAAAGTAAGCGAAACGGAAGGGCTAAATCTTACGAATTAAATTAAAGGTTATTGTGTGCTCGGCTACCTTCTATTCTAGTTTGGTTAAAAATCTGTCAAAAATTTTCAAAAAAAAGCTTAATTTTTCAAAATTTCAAAACAACTAGAAAATTAGGGGCAAGTGGGCTAAGTATATAATAACTTCATTTCTATTCCTATCCCCCCACTTCAATTTTACAAAGCCCCTTTTGTACAAAAATAAAAGCAAAAGAAAATAGAAATGAAAATTAATATAGAAAGAAATAAACTCCCCTCTCAATCACTCGCAAAGGAGATACCCACTATGGTCTGACAATACGTTACCGCGTATCTAAAGATATGGGTTACGTTGTAATTAAAATAGCCACTCAACTGGCCTTTCGGTGTAATGGTTACGGCGTAACTTTATCATATGGTTACGCCGTAATTGACTCCCAGTGCGAAATCTGCAGACAAAAACATCAGGAAAATAGTACCCATTGGTACTAGATAATGATAATGTTAGTCCTAATTATTCAACTATTACATACATAATTCAAAATAAATATTGTTCAGAAATAAAGATAGAGAAATTGTTTTTGAAGCAAAGGAGTCATCACTCCCGATCATGGTCATGCTCCATGTACTGGTACTGAGTGGGATCAAATGGGGTGCTTGTGGTGCTTCCAAGGGTCTACTAAGGCTGCATGAATGCCAATCCTTGTTGAACTCCAAGATCAGGCACATCCGACTGATACACATAAGGAGCTTCATGCCAAAGAGTGTGGCTCAAGTGCATTTCTTCCAGTATTTGGCTTATGCGATCGACATTCCACTGAAAGAAGTCATGTTGAAGCACCTGCATTTGATTCAACTCATGAGAAAAACCATCAAACTGGGTGCTCAACCCATACATCCCCACGGCCAAATCATCTATTTCCTCATTAAAATGACTCTCCATCCGGTCGAGTCGTCCATCAATCCCCCGAAGCCTATCTCCTATGCTCATGGTAGCCTTCATCTTAACTCTCGGGGCTTCATCCTCAACACCCGCTTTGCTACCACAAGCCTCACTTCCCCCAACTTGACTCCCATTAGCTCCTTCACCTCTAAGCAGAGCTTCCGGCATCAACTCAGCTTCCCCAAGTCCATTTAACCGACAAATCTCAGACTCCACTAGCTTGCTAATCTCAATTAAGCTAGTGTCCACAGATCGATTAACCAATGAAAAAGCTTAAGAAGTCATCAACCCAAGACTCCTAGCAAGCTTCCCAATCAAGTTAGCTCCCTGAATCATATTATTCTTGTTGAACCCCTTTGCACCAGTAGCCATGAACTTCGCCAAGTACCATGGGACATCAATCAAATTCCCTCCATCCATAGCATGCAACAGATACAAATCATCAATGGTCATCTTCTTCCTAGCCGAATGTCTTTCCTTAATCAAACAAGCAATGAGCCTATGTACTGAATGGCGAATGGGGTTTTTGATCGAGGTGTAGGATGGTAGGTGCCTAGAATTATACCCAAGAGCGGTAGAGATGTTATTGAAATAGTTGGTGGGATTGTAGTCAGCAGGCTTGGTTCTCCAACAATTATTGTAAAATTCGATCCACGTACTGGACCCTAAATCCGCCTCAGTGTACAAACCCATGTGAGTCATAAGTTCCCTCAACGTCATCTCTCTCATTACCCCCTCCTAGCTGAAAATGAAATGATGTTTGATTTATGCTCAAAACTCCATCATCAAACTCAATGGAAGCCAAAAATTCTCTCACATATTGTGGGATGACAGGCTCCTTAATTTTGAAAAGCCTCGACCATGCCGAGCATATAAATGTACCACTGTTGCTTGAGTACTTAACCTTGCAAAACTTCTTAAGTAGCCTTCCCGCTACACTATTGGTCACGGTTTAAATTCGGAAAAGTCAATGGCTTCAGGCGTATCAATCTCCTTTTTTACCAACTTAATATAGTCATCCCTGAATGCTTGCCCTCCTTGATCACCGTAGGCTAAGAACTGAATCCATGTAGCGGGGTTGTTGTTATTTCCAGCCATTCTTGAATATAGGAGATGATTAAGATCACACAAACAAAATTGCTTTAGGAAAAAAATTTATTGTAGCGACGTCTGTGAAAAGTTGTGGTACGTAAAAACTAAGAGTTTAAGCCGTAGCTTTGTTTTTATACCAGGTAGAGATTACGGCATAATTGAGATAGGGAATTACGCCGTAGTTATGTTTACGAATGTCTTTTTAATTATATAATAATTATGCCGTAACTTGATAGGAAAGTTACGTCGTAATTACAAATTTCATGAAAAGTATTTAGGATATATCCAAAGATTTGTAGTACGAGAGAGTGGATTACGTACCTTAGAAGTAGTTGTGGAGCACACACGTCTCTTAACATAGGTTAAACATGATTAATACATACCTTAGATCTTCAATTAAACTGCTCCCCGGCAGCGGCGCCAAAAATCGGATGTGCTATTTTATCATGCCTTTAAATTTATAAAACTAAGTTATCCAAGGCTCAACACATACTAATGGGCAGAGAACCCGATCAGATGTAGTAAAGCCTAGGTAAATCCGAGTGTCCTCCCAAAAGAGCTGTTGTCTGAAAGAACTAAGGTGCTGCGAGATAAATAAGATAAAATGATAGTAATATGATAAAATAGATAAAAATATCCTAATTAAACAGGAGTGGAACTTAGGACAAAGAAGTAAGAAGATAAAGCTTAACCAAGATTTTAGATATTTTTAATTCTCAATTCTTAAGTTCAATATAGTGGGTAAATATCACTAGACTCCTTTGGTCAATTCGTCTAGCCTATCGTTCTTAGACTCCTCACCAAGATGATTATAGGTCACCAAGGATCATTCGGCAATCTAATAGCAGTCATTAAGTACCAAATCTAATAGACCTAGTTCTAAGGAAATCCGACCGTTAGGATCTTAGATTTCCCCTAGCTTCTTAAATACCTCCACTTGATAGGTGATCCTTTGGTCAATTCGCACACAAAAGATGGTTGTACTATGGCCAATTCCTTCCATTTTTCGCAATCTAGCCAGTTGGGGTCTTTTGATCAATTCTCCCATCCCACGAGATAATAACAAGCTTATAATATTACCAAAACTAGCGATCTATGAAAAGGCTAAGTAGATGTCTATAAAGAGTAGTAAAGAGAATGAATGACATAACCAAAAACTTGAATTAATAACATGAATTCATAGTATGATCTCTAGAAAAACACAAAGGAATTAAAACTCGAATACAAAGATAATCGTAGACGAGAACTTAATTCTTCAGACTCCTAAGCCATAATTCTTCTTCTGTAGCTGCTTTCCCCAAACCCTAGAGAGGTTTTGGAAAGGGGAGATATCTTGAAATGTTGAATTCTCGATGTATTTATAGGCACAAAACCCTAATTCAAGTTACGGCGTAACTCTATGATATAGTTACGCCATAATTCATCTTAAACAAATATCCTTCGAAGCTTATCTAGGATTACGGCGTAACCTTGGAAGGTGGTTACGACGTACTCATCATAACTAGATCAGAGTGTCAATTACGCCATAACCTTAGCTGATGGTTACGGCGTAGTCTTCATAACTAGATTCAGAGTGGTAATTACACCGTAACCTTAGCTGATGGTTACGGTGTAGTCTTTATAAATGTTATTACAGCGTAACTTCATCACTTTGTTTCGTCGTATCTTCGTGATATAAGAGTGATCCATCTTGAGCCCATTTTTGTATAAATACCGCTTCACATTAGATAATTACTCATGAAACAAAATAAGAAGAAATAAGAGCGAATCTAATAGTATTTTAAGCATAATAATTCAATGAAGGGGGAAATTAACACTTAGAAAATAAGGATTATTTGATGTTATCACCTTACATCGAGGCAAGAAGAATTAAATGAACTAGCGTCTCACTCGCCTCTATTTAAAAATACATGGCTGCAATCTATATGAATTATAATTTCATAATACACTTCCTTGCCTTGCACAACAAGCAAACATTAAGTCTAGCCCTAACTTTATTTAACTAAGTACAATTAAATCCCTATACAAAGACTAACTTAATTCACTAAGAATTGCTACTCTATTATAAGAATTTCTACCTTAGAAGTGATTCTTAATCTTTACCAATACCCATCATCTTCATCCAATACTCGACACTCGAACTAGGGACCACCTTATAACTAGGCATTCAACCTTATTAAATATCCAAGTTATCTTTCTTTGACTCCTTCACCTTCTTCCATTTGAGTAGCATTACCATCTACACTCTTTTGACCAGGTTCTTCGATTATTATAATGCTTTCCCTTACCTTTGCCCCAATGTGTACATGCTCATTTATCAAGAAGTTCGTGATGTAATTTCTTCAAGTTGTTTAACCTCGAACTATCTTTGACCCACTACAATATCATCTTTACTATCAGGAATAACAACAGCATCACGATTTTCGTGATCTCCCTATAGTTGCACCTGAAACTAAACATGCCTTTAAACATGTACTATATGGACTATTGTTTTAACATAAGGACCAAGTTGCTTAAACCCAACATATTTGTTAATACAAATAAATCGTAAAATGTTTATTCATATTTAGCGATCTCTTTGTGTTTTGTTGATAACAAATATAAAGTTATCATAAGTAAAATTATAAGGATACATGTTATTTTTGTAAAGCATTTATATATATAATCATTTAACATAAATTGTTGTAATAATTCATTTGTTTTAATAGTTTATTAGGATGGGTAAAAACCATAACCCATGACCCATACCCATGGAGCATATCCATAACCCATGGAGCTAACCCATGGCCCATTGACTAGATGCATTGCATCTTCTAGATACATTGTATCTATTTGGATACCCATTATCCAAAGTCTATGACCCATAACCCATGATCCATGACCCATAACCTAAATAGGAGGAGCGTCCTACGGATCCCCCAGTTTACACTGGATGGATCCCTCATGTAAGGGATCCGTGGGATCCGGGGAACAGTAGTGATTTTTTTCTTATAAATAGTAAGCCATTTCTTCATTGTAACTCACCCCTCTTCTTACAAACTCTCTCATATATTACTTCTCTCTTCTAATCTTAGATCTCTTGATCTATATAGTAGTTCTTCTTTCTTTTGTTGTGATTCTCATATAGGTCCTTCTCAAAGGCGAGATCACGAGATACTACAAGTCATCCAAGCAAGGGGTCCTTGATTGATTTGTTCCTCCACAAGATTTCTATAGCAAGAGCTTGTATTTCATATTTCACATAGTTGTTGTGTTGGTTTTGTCCTCCGTGTTAAGGACTCGGTATTGAGCTATGAACCGAAAAAAGTGTAAGCGACGTTGTGAGGCTTCTCCTCCAATTTGAAGGAGCTTGTTGACATAGTGCTTTAACTATCGAGTAGGTGAATCGGGGAGTGGAGTAGGGCAAGGAAGGTGTCCTTGTAGCCGAACCACTATAAATCGGTTGTGTCATTTCTATCCTTTACTTTACTTGCTTTCATCACTTACATTAGTTATTGTTTTATACTTTCTATCCATCCATACGATTTCACATAATATCGAATCTAAAGTTTTGAAACTAACTAGAAATAGACAAAACTATTCAACCCCCCTTCTAGTTTTCCACAATTGGCATCAAGAGCAAGGTTTAAAAAAGTTTTAAAGTAAATTGTATTTTAAAAACTTTCGATCATAATGGGTTCTGAAAATTATAAAGAAATGCAATCTATGCAACGACCTCCACTACTTGAAACTAATGGTTTTGTTTATTGGAAAAATATATTCGAAACTTATGTGAAGTCAAAAGATATTGATTTTTGGTACATCATTGTTGAAGGTGACTTTGAAGCCACTACAAAAGAGGATAAAACCGGCAACCAAATAAACACACCTCATGATCAACTCTCCGAAGATCAAAAAAAAAAACCTTTCCAAAAATAGTGAAGCTAAAATGGTTTTATACAATGCTTTACCCAGAAAGGAATTCAAAAGAATTTCTACTCTTAAAACCTCTAAAGAAATTTGGAATTCTTTAGTTGTAACTCATCAAAGGAATCAACAAGTTAAAAACAATAAAATAGATTTATTTGTTCAACAATATGAACAATTTTCAATATCGGATGAGGATAGTATACATAATTCTTTTGCTAAATTTAATACTATAATTACATCATTACAAGCACTTGTTGAGTCTTTCTCTAGTCGTAATCATGTCAAGAGATATCTAAGGGCACTTCCATCCAAGAGGAGATCAAAGGTAACGGCCATCGAATAATCAAAAGACTTATCAATCCTCAGCCTCGACGAACTCATAGGCAATCTAAAGGTCTATGAGCTTGTCCTCGCTAAAGATTTCGAAGCCTCAATAGAAAAGAAAGAGAAGCACAAATCTCATGCCTTAAAAAGAAGGTCTCAAGCGATGAAGAAAACTCTTCTTCGGATAGTGATGACGAACAAGATGCCATGGCGGTAAAGGATTTCAAGAAGTTCTTTAGAAGAAAGAGAAGATATGTCAAACAACCATATGACGACAAGAAGGGGTTCCGGAAAGGCAAAGACGACAAGAAAGCAAGGGATGAACGAGCATGTTTTAAATGTGGGGACTCTAATCACTTCGTTAGTGAGTGTCCCAAACATGACGAACAAAAGGCGTTCGTGAGTGGTTCGTGGGGAATGAGTGAGGAGGAGAACGAAGAAATTTGTCTCATGGAAGATGACTCAAACGAGGTATGTCCCGAATCTCTATATTATTGTAGCTCATCATTAGATGATGAATCATTGCATCGTGAATATGATAAACTTTGCAAAATTAGTCTGAAAGTAATTAACAAAAATAAGATTTTTAAAAACAAAAATGAACGTTTAGAAAAGGAAGTCATTGAGTTAAAAGGCAAATTAAAATGTTTAGAAAAAGGGAAGATAGCAAGTGGGGAATGTGAGCTTTGTGTTCAACTTCAAACACTAGTTGATAATCTTGATTCCAAGATTGATAGAATGAACACTAAGGGTGCGTTTGGTATGGGTATATGGGTATGAGGATATGGGTTTGAGAATGAATTAATGTGTTTGCTTTAATGATATGGTTTGATCACACCCTTAAAACAAAAGTTTGTTCATACCAACTTATATGCCCTGGTTTCAGGAAACCATCATGTTTTCTATCAAAAATTTATAATAAAATATTATAAATAGTGGGTAGGGTCCACAATTTGTGAAGATTAACGTTTTTTTAATAACACAACAAGAATAGTGGGTAGGGTCCACCACTTAGATTCCTATATCCTTAAAAACATACCAAACAAGATTAATGATACTTTTATTCTTAATCTCATACCATCCATTTATCAAATACATAGTGATTGTGATTCCCGTTAGCAAACCAAACACACCCTAATACTCTAGATATGATACTAGATAGTGTTAAAACACGAAACAATCAAAAGGGTTTAGGTTTTCAGGAACTTAATGCATCAACTAGCGAGAATAAAGAAACACAATTCGTCAAAGCAGCTGAAAAACCAGCTACTGTAGTCACGGATCCCTTGAAAAGGGAACCGTCTAGTGTAAAACCAGGGATCCGTGCTGTACCAGCAAACAGTAGAAATAATGTAGCTACTTCATCTAGAACCGACTTTGTTATCATTAACAAGAAGAAACCAACCCACGTTACTGTTAGACAACCACCTCCACTAAAACAAAATCAAAGTTTTATGAGAAACAAAGGTCCATCGTTTTCAAAACCAAACACATTTATAAGGAGGCCTAATAATGTTTATCCGAGAAGTAACCACCATCAAATGGGATGGAATCCTAATCTACAAAACGGATTTCCATTTCAAAACTTTACGCCATGGAATGCATTCTCACCTTCTCCATATATGCCTAACATGAATGAAATGTATAACACTAATAGACCCATGAACAAATGGGGACCAAACTTTTGAGTTAATTGTTTTTTAGGTGTGCTTAAAGGTCGACATAGATCCAGATGAATGGATCAAGGATAGCGGGTGCACGAGGCACATGACCGGTGACAAAGACTTGTTTTCCACATACGAATCCTTCAATAGATGGAATGTGGTATTTGGTAATAGCAAGAGCAAAATCATCGGTAAAGGTATAATTTCTCACAAATCTTTAACCATTAACGATGTGTGTCACGTAGAAAACCTAAACCTCAACCTTCTAAGTATAGGACAAATATGTGATAAAAAGTGTAATGTACTTTTTAGTGAAACCGGTAGTAAAATATTGAAAAACGGTATCACTATAGGAAGAGGCATTAGAAAACATGGAGTCTATGTCATTAAAATCGGTAATGAACCTAAAGACAAACTTTGTCTTACTTCTATGGATGATACTTTGACCTTATGGCATCGAAGATTGAGTCACGCCAATATGTGAGTTCTTCAATCATTATCATCTAAAGAACTAGTAAGAGATCTACCAAAATTAAAATACGAACATCATTTTTGTGATGCTTGTAACGTAGGAAAGCAAGTGCATGCTAGTCACAAAGCTAAAAATATGGTCTCTACTACTAAGTGTCTAGAACTACTTCACATGGATTTATTTGGTCTATCCGCTGTTCAAAGTTATGGAGGTAACTACTATACTTTGGTCATAGTGGATGATTACTCTATGTACACATAGACTAAATTTTAAAAGAATAAAACTGAAACGTTCGATTACTTTGAAATATTAAGTAAGAAAATACAAAGAAAATTAGGAAGTCCTATAGTGTCTATTAGAAAAGATCATGGTAGGGAATTTGATAATGAAGTGCAATTTGAAGCTTTTTGTGACGCTAATGGTATTACTCATAATTTCTCGGCTCCTCGCACTCCACAATCAAATGGGGTAGTTGAAAGGAAAAATAGAACCCTACAAGAAATGAGTCACACCATGATTAATGAGCAATCTATTCCTCAAAAAATTTGGTGCAATGCTGTTGATACATCAACCTACATACTTAATCGAGTCCTAATTAGACCATTCTTAGGTAAAACTCCATACGAGTTAATTCGAGGCAAAAAGCCTACGTTAGAACATTTTATAGTCTTTGGTAGTAAATGTTTCTTACTTAACACTAAAGATTACCTAACTAAATTTGATCCTAAATCAACCGAAGGTATCTTCTTAGGTTACTCTCCTAATAGTAAAGCTTATGTTATATTAAAGAAAGAAACAATGAAGGTTGAAGAGTCATTAAACCTAAAATTGGATGAAAGTCCACCTAAACCTACCCAACCTCTTGTCGATGACGAGATAATCGAAAGTGAAGCCATAGAAATCAAGAAAAATATAAACAAAGAAGATGGATCATTAAACAATGAAATCATCAATATTAAAGAGTCTAAAGATCACCCTGTAGATAAGGTCATAGGAAAGTTAAATGAAAGAACCTTAAGATCTCAAGTCCAAAATCAAAGTAGTTTATTTTGTTTTGTCTCAACCATAGAACCTAAAAATACACAAGAAGCCATAAAAGATGAAAGTTGGGTAATGGCTATACAAGAAGAGTTAAATCAATTTGTTTCTAACGATGTTTGGACACTTGTCCCTCCACCTAATAACCAAACCATAATCGGAAATAAATGGGTATAGAAAAACAAGTTAGATGCAAACGGTGTAGTGTCTAGAAACAAAGCTAGACGCGTTGCCCAAGGGTATAATCAACAAGAAGGCATATTATTTGATAAGAACTATGCTCCCATTGCTAGATTAGAGTCTATAAGAATACTTCTTGCTTATGCTTATGCTAATGATCTTAAGCTTTTTCAAATGGATGTTAAAAGTGCTTTTTTAAACGGCTTTATTAATGAAAAAGTCTATGTAGCTCAACCTCCGGGCTTTATCGATTTCGAAAAACCTAAACACATGTATAAACTAAAGAAAGCTCTTTACGGTATTAAACAAGCCCCAAAAGCTTGGTATGATAGACTAAAATTATGTTTAATAAAAAACAATTACACCATGGGGTTAGTTGATAATACACTTTTCACTAAGAAAAAGGAATCACATATAACTATTGTTCAAATATACGTGGACGATATTATATTCAGATCAACTTGTCAAGACATGTCTGATGATTTCTCAAAAATCATGCATGATGAGTTTGAAATGAGTATGATGGCAGAATTAAGTTTCTTTCTCGGTCTACAAATCAAACAACTAGAAGATGGTATCTTCTTTAATCAATCCAAATACATAAAATAAATGTTAAAGAAATTTGGTTTAGAAGAGTCAAAACCCATAAGAACATCAATGTCATCCGATACTAAACTAAAAAAAGATGAAGACGATGAATCCATTGATAACACAAAATACCATGGCATGATTGGTAGTCTTCTCTATCTTACGGCTTGTCGGCCGGATATCATGTTTAGTGTTTGTCTATGTGCTAGGTTTCAAGAAGACCCTAAAACATCACATCTAGAATCGGTCAAAAGAATATTTAGATACATTAAGGGTACGACTCAATTGGGATTATGGTATCCTAAGGGAACGGGGGTAGAAACTATTTTATATGCGGATTCTGACCATGCAGGTGACTACGTTGACCGAAAGAGTACAAGTGGTGTATGTACCTTTATGGGATGTTGTTTAACATTTTGGTTTTCGAAGAAGCAAATTGCATTGGCCATATCAACAACCGAAGCCGAATATGTCTCCACGGGCAAAGCATGCCAATAAGCACTATGGATGAAACAAGCGTTAGTTGACTACGACATTCAGCTAAGTGACATAGCCATTTTATGCATCAACAAAGGTGCTATTGATTTAAGCAAGAATCCGGGGTTACACTCTTGCACCAAGCATATAGAGATCTGTTAGGAATTAGAAAATTTAGTCGTTAAAGAGTCGGTCACCTCAAGTATAAGCATTCAATAGAAAGCTCGTAGTCGTAGTTATGTTATGTTAGTAAGTAGTTTGTTAAGTAACACCGTGGAGGACGGACGGGTCTTTACCCACTGTATGCCTGATCCACAGCCCGTAGATGGCGTTTATTTGTAAGACACTATAAATACCCTCTACCTTTCAAGGTAGAGGGTTGGAGCTTCAATACCATTTTTCTTTGTTTCACATAGTTCCCAACTCTCTTCCATTTCTCTCTCTAGAACTTTCTCTCTCTAAACTATTGTGAACGCCCCATATGTTATTGATATGATGTGTTAGTGAAATCCTATATATTACAATTGGTATCAAGAGCCATGGTTTGATCACTCATCTTTCATGCTCTTTGTTTTGGTGGATTTCATAAGGTTTTTGGGGTATTAAGGGTTTAGGAGAGTTTGATTCATTTGGACTAATTCTAGTGTTAAAGTTTGAATTTTGCTTGTACTTTTGTGCTTAGGATCATCATATGTGTTTATGTTTTGAATTGGAAGGCTTAAATCATTGTGGTTTGGTTGTTTTTTATTGATAAAGTGGTTATTTGTGAACATAGGAGGCAGCGAGTTGAGTCTCGGACTTGTTTTTCTTCAAAGCGAGTTGCTTTGTTTCTGTATGCGAGTTAGTATATGCGACTTGGCTATTTAGCGAGTTGATTTTTATGCGACTTGGGTTCTAAGCGAGTTGTTTCCTTAAGCGACTTGAGTTCTAAAGCGACTTGTTTCATTAAGCGAGTTGTGTGTCTTGCGAGTTGATACTAAAGCGAGTTGGCTATTTAGCGACTTGTTCCATTAAGCGTGTTGACAGTGTTGCGAGTTGATGCTAATGCGACTTGGCTATTTAGCGAATTGATTCCTTAAGCGAGTTGTCTCCTTGAGCGAGTTGGTCGTTTAGCGAGTTGATAACTAAGCGAGTTGTGTGTTTTGCTACTTGTCTATTTCAGGCTTGTTACTTCTTCGTGATACATTCTTACAGTTGTTCTTTTGGTTTAGTAAAATCCTGTGAAAGAATCAATTTCCCGGTTTAATCAAAGAATAGTAAAATCCCGCAGAACTTGTAATCATGGCAAACATCGTTCCTACTATTTCTTCAGTAGCTGAGGACATTCAAGCTGCTGGTTCAGATACGCGTCCACCCATGCTTGACAGAACTGACTACGACTCTTGGGCTCAAAGAATCAGACTGTATTGTCTTGGAAAGGAAAATGGGGTCAACATTCTCAAATCGATTGATGAAGGACCTTATCTGGTTGAGACTACAAGAGACATAATTGATACTGCTGCAGATGGAACAATGATTTTTGGAC
The DNA here is from genome assembly GCA_019973895.1 of Chrysanthemum seticuspe. Classification (NCBI taxonomy): domain Eukaryota; kingdom Viridiplantae; phylum Streptophyta; class Magnoliopsida; order Asterales; family Asteraceae; genus Chrysanthemum; species Chrysanthemum seticuspe. Next base: position 308,408,928 of record BPTQ01000006.1, read on the forward strand.
TAGACAGGCCAAAGACGTATGATGAGCTCGATGATAAGGAGAAAAAGAGATTCGATGCTGATATCAGGGCTTCTAACATCGTACTTCAAGGTCTTCCAAAAGATATCTACAAGCTAATAAATCACAACACCGAAGCCAAGGCAGTGTGGGATAATGTCAAGATGCTTCTGTCTGGTTCTGAATTAACTATGGAAGACAGAGAATCATAACTCTATGATGAGTTTGAGCACTTCAAGATGAAACCAGATGAGAGCGTCTATGAGTATTACGTGAGATTCCACAAGCTTGTCAATGACATGAGGAATATCAGAATGACCATTCCAAATATTCAGTTGAACTCTAAATTTGTAAACAACATGAATCCCGAATGGCACAAGTTTGTCACTTCTGTGAAGCTAACCAAAGGATTGAAGAATACAAACTATGAGCAACTCTATGCATTCCTTCTTCAGAATGAGAGACATGCTATGTTTGAAAAAAGGATTCTTAATCAGTTCAAAACCAACCAGGGAGAGTCAAGCTCATCGAATGATTCAACTGCCTTCTACTCAAACATAGAAATCACAACCAAAGCCTCACAAGTCATACCCATGGGTAATGGTAATCACAAACTCATTCCCGACATAATGTTCAAACAAGCTGATGCTGATGCACACGTGTGAAACTTCATTAATCAACTGGCTCTCATGATCAGTCAAAACATGAACTCTCTCCCACACACCAACAACAACCTCAGAACAGCATCTAATCTACACAATCAGGCCACTGTCAGAGACGAAAGGTTATGGTACAACCTGTTCAAGAAAGACAGTATGAACAAGGAAGAGGTGGAGTTGGTAGAGGTTTTGCTGCAAATCAGAATAGGGGAAGAAATGGAAATCAAGGACAAGTAAAGCCGATCAAGTGTTACAACTGTGGTGGTGAGGGACATATTGCAAGAAACTGCACATCACCAAAACGCCCTCAGAATGCCGAGTACTTCAGGGATAAGATGTTGCTAGTGCAAGCTCAGGACAATAGAGCAGCTTTGGATGAAGAGGAGTTACTGTTTCTTGCTGAAGGGAATGCCAAGACATATGATGCTGATGTTGATGAACAACCAATTCATGAGATTGGTCATAATCATCAAAATGCCTTTCAAGTAGCTGATTGTGATGCATTTGACTCTGATGTAGATGATGAACCTACTGCTCAAACAATCTTCATGGCTAGCATCTCACCTATGGTTTCTCCAAAAGTTTCATCACCACAAGATGGTCCATCCAAAGACAAAATCATTTCTGAGGTACTTAAACTATACGATGAAGTTGATGAGCAAAAGATACATGATGAAGTACAATCAACTGTAATTATTGAGTCAGATATTGAAAATATGGGCAATGTCGATGTTGTCCTATATGATCAATATGTGAAACAAAGTGAAAGTGAGATTGTACCATGTGATGTATCTTATGCAGTCAATGATGACTATGCTTTTGACGAATACACTGCATGTACCCCTGATGAGTCTGTTATCTCTGAACTTAATGCTTATAAAGAACGTGTTGCTATTTACGAACAACGAGCTAAGTTTGAGTTAACCACTCGTGAGCAGGAGATGGATGACCAAATGCGTACAACTATTAGACAAAGTAAGTTTAGAGAAGAAATATTAAAACAAGAGTTAAACTCCTTACAAGAAAAGCTTTCTAAAACTGCTAAGCAAAAACAAGTCTTCAAGAAAATGTTAAAATGCTTAAGCAAGAATTCTGGGCTAAGGAATCAAAATTTTTGAATGATTTTTCTAATCTAAAAACCTTGAAAAACAAGCTTGAAAATAAGTTGTTCGTACAAGGAAATACCATTCAAAATGCTCACTTAATCACTAAGCACAAAGTGTTAAGTGATAAGCATAGTACTCCCCTTGTTGAGGAACCAAATCCAGAGGTCATTAAAAAGGCTAAAAGTGCTCATAAGGTATTCTATGATGGTAATGAAATCCTTAAGCCTAGACAGAAACCTAGTTACGTTGAGTGCACTGAGGAAGATAGAAAATTAGATGATGCATCTAGGGAGAAAATGAATAAGAAGCTAGATGATCCTGAATGTAAAAAGAATAACATAATGATCAAACCCCATGATTACAAGAAGGAAAACTGGATCTCCTTAAAAAAATTTAAGCCTCAAACGTTGTTAACACCTGAACAAGTATTCTGGAAAAGGGACTTAGATAAGCAAAAAGCTGAAAATCTTGTTGAAACAAACCCTCCCCTTAGGAAAATGCCTGCAGCGACTGTGTATCCTCCAAATACACCAATGCATTTAGTTCCTAGAACTATTGCCACTAAGAGCAAGACCTTAATCAGTCAATATGTTATTTTTCAACTATTTGTCGATTTTGAGAAAACTTGTAAGAAAAGGATCACACCCACTGGGATTACTGAAGGGGAAAGGGGTTTTGAGCAAACAAAAGAATGCTATCTAACTGAGGTCATGCCTTTCTTTAAACAACTAAAAGATCAATTTGAGAGTCTTAAAAAGGGGATAGATTCATATATTAAAGGAATGGAAAAGGAATTTGATGCAATGATAGTTGAGGTTAGTGACTATGAGCGAGCACTAAAATATAATGAGATTGAGAGGAAGAACTTGCATACATTGAATGAGACTCTTATTTCTGAATGTATTACTCAAGATGTGTTTTACACTGCTACGAATTGTTCCATTAATGCATCTCGATTTCATGAATTATCTGTTGCTCTGAAAGTCTCCCATGATCGTGTCATTGAGCTTGAAAAAACTAACTCTAAACTTCATGATAAAGTTGAACAGGATGATCATGATAACCTGGTAAAACAGTTTTCTAAATTAGAAGTTGAGCATCTTGCTTTGCAATTAAAATATCAACATCTGAAAGAAAATGTTAAAACCTCAAATATCAAGACATCTTTGGATGTTCCTGAATTTGATGCAGTTTTTGAAATTAGCAAACGTGATGAACAGATTCGAGCTCATTGTATCACGATCAGAAATTTGAAAGCCCAAATCTCTCAATTAAAGGGTGAAATGAACAATGTGTCTAGCTCCCAAATGCCTCCTCCTTTAGATTCTCGGAATTCTCAAAGTTTTCATCTATAAAACTTGGTCAATGCTTTACAAAAGGAAAATGAGAGTTTTCTCAAAGAAAATGAAAAGGTTAAACGTCATTTCAATGAGTTATTTGAGTCAATAAAAGTCACTCGTAATAAAAATAATGAACAAATAACTTCGTTATAAAAGGAAATTGAGAATCTGGAGAGTCAGGTAAAAGGGAAAATGCCAATGACCAATGGGGAGAATGGTCCATCAAAGGTGCATGGTTGTAATAAATATGCTCTGTCTGTGAATTATGTTCCTCCTCACCTTAGGAATAACAAACTTGCCATTCAAACATATTTCTCATACCTTAAGGATAGTCTAGAATGTCTCCGTGAGATTGTAGAAGAGGATAAATTAGTGAAACCACTTGATAATGCAATTGGCCATGCATGCTTATATGCCAAACAATCTCAAGAACTTCTAGAATGCTTAATTACAATATGTCCTAAATCCCTAGGTGAGCAAGTCAACCCCTTGATACCATGTTCTATGCCTAATGCCAAGTATACAAATCATTCAATGCCCAATGTTAAGAATGTGAACTTTAGTAGGCCTTCAAATAGTTCAGATCCCAGCACCTCCAGTGTTAAGAAAGTGAACCTCAATGTGCCTTCGAATAGTTCACATCCCAGCACATGAAAACAGGAAAGGCAAAAAGTAGCAAAACCAACTAATGTTCCCGTTCCCACTACAAGAGTAATCAGTGACATTAAAGCGAGCAGGTCAAGTCTCAAGGCAATACAAGGAATGATAGGGCCTCGCAAGCTAAGAATGTGCATTGGAAGAAAGTAGAAGATCACCGTAGGGAGAATTTGAATAAAACGAATCGTGTTGATTCTAGTATTAGCCATAGGCGTACTGTAATTAATTCGAATTCTAATACTATTTGCAAACCATGTAATGATGTCTGCGTGAATTCTGTTACTAATCATGAATGTGGTGTGAATGCTTTGTCTAATGCGGTCAAATCCCCAGTTAATATTGTTAATGCAAAAAATCATTCTAAGAAGGCTAAAAGGCAAAGGCGAAAGAAAGTTAGAAAACAGTGGAAACCCACAGGAAGAACATTTAGTAAGATAGGTTATCAATGGATACCTATTGGCCATAAGGTTAATCAGACAATGCCCACTAGAAAATGGATACCTACTGGTAGAACTATTCCCTTAAGAAGTGAACATACTTTGAATAGGGAAAATACGGACACTAGTACTGCATCTATTCATAATGATTCCATTGCTTCTATTTCTGATATGGATGTTTCTATTTCTGATGTGGGTGTTCCAATCACTGTTACTAACCAAATGGAACCCATTCTTGCATGGGGATCCCAATTATCCAGTTATCCATTCTTGTCTTTGTTCAACTGCAGATCGTTCAAATCGTTCTGTGGTACCTGGACTCAGGCTGTTCCAAGCATATGACTGGAGACCGGTCGCGGCTCATGAACTTCGTGAGTAAATTCATCGGGACAGTTAGATTCGGGAACGACCATTTTTGAGCTATTATGGGTTATGGAGATTATGTGGTTGGTAAAAGTGTGATTTCTAGGGTATATTATGTGGAAGGTCTTGGTCACAATCTGTTCTCTGTTGGTCAATTCCGTGATTCCGATCTAGAAGTGGCTTTTAGAAAACATTCTTGTTTCATTAGAGAACTTGATGGTGTGGAACTATTAAAAGGTACTCGAGGTTCAAACCTATACACCATCTCTATCGACGACATGATGAAGTCCTCTCCAATCTGCTTGCTGTCAAAGGCTTCTAAAACAAAGTCTTGGTTATGGCATCGTCGTCTCAATCACTTGAACTTTGGTACCATAAACAACCTTTCCAGAAAGGATCTTGTCAGAGGTTTACCAAGATTAAAATATGAAAAATATCATCTTTGCTCAGCTTGCAAATTGGGAAAAAGCACGAAATATGCCCACAAACCAAAACCCACAAACTCTGTAATGGAAGTTCTTCATACCCTTCATATGGATCTGTGCGGACCAATGAGAGTGCAAACGATAAATGGGAAGAAATACATTCTAGTAGTTGTTGATGACTACTCTCGATTTACTTGGGTAAAGTTTTTGAGGACAAAGGATGAAACTCCAGATGTCATCATCAAACTAATCAAACAGCTTCAGGTTCGAATCAACAATACAGTTAGAATTGTTCGAACAGACAATGGCACAGAGTTTGTTAACAAAGACTTAATTCAGTTTTATAAAAGTGTTGGAATCAGTCATCAAAGAAGTGTTCCACGAACTCCTCAACAGAACGGTGTAGTTGAAAGACGAAATCAAACTCTTGTAGAAGCCGCAAGAACAATGCTTATTTATTCAAAGGTTCCAATGTTTCTATGGGCTGAAGCCATTGCCACTGCTTGCTACACCCAAAATCGTTCCCTTATTCACACCTTTCATGGAAAAACTCCATATGAACTTATTCATAAACAAAAACCTGATCTCTCCTACCTTCGTGTGTTTGGTGCCTTGTGTTATCCAACGAATGATGGTCAAGACTTAGGAAAATTAAGAGCAAAGGCAGATATTGGAGTTTTTGTTGGTTATGCACCAAACAAGAAGGGTTACAGAATCTACAACAAAAGAACCCGAAATATCATGGAAACAATTCACGTTACGTTCGATGAGCTGACCGGTCATATGGCTCCTGGACAATCTAATTCTGGACCCGCACTTCAAAACAGTCCCATTGGTTCATCCCTTGTACCAAATCCCTCTCCAGCAACTCCATATGTACCTCCAACTGAAGATGATTTGAAGAAATTGTTTGATCCGATGTTTGATGAACACTATGAGCCAAGTGCTAATGAACTGTCAATTCCCACAACAGAGGCTACTTATATCCCTGCGAATGAAGTCAATCCTTCAGTCTCAATATCACTAAGTCAAGAAGCGCCTGCTGTTGATCACTCTGTCTCATCAACAAATCATCAATCTTTAAATGTACATCATGGAACTGTTTTTGGCATCAATGATGAAGTTAATCCCTTTGCTACTCCTGAAGATGCTCCATTTGAAAACATATTTGCTCCTGAATCATCATCAGAACCATCTTCTTCAGGAGACATCGACTCTGCTACTTTAGTCCCTCAACAACAGCCACATGAACACCTCATAAAATGGACTCACGATAATCCATTAGACAACATCATTGGAAATCCCTCTCGTCCAGTATCCACACGGAAACAACTGGCAACCGATGCCTTATGGTGCTTCTTCAACTCCGTACTCTCTAAGATCGAACCAAAAGATGTTAAAACTGCCATGAATGAAGATAGCTGGTTCAATGCTATGCAAGAAGAAATTCATGAGTTTGATCGACTTGATGTATGGGAATTAGTACCTGCTCCAGATTGTGCTATGATCATTGCTCTATAATGGATCTTCAAAGTGAAACTTGATGAGCATGGTGATGTGTTAAAGAACAAGGCTCGATTGGTTGCAAAAGGATACCGTCAAGAGGAGGGTATTGACTTTGAAGAATCATTTGATCCTGTTGCTCGTATCGAGGCAATCAGAATCTTCTTGGCTAATGCTGCAAGTAAGAACATGGTAGTCTATCAGATGGATGTAAAGACGGCGTTTCTTAACGGAGATCTTAAAGAAGTCGTCTTGGCCAGCCAACCTGACGGCTTTGTGAATCCAGAGCATCCTACTCACGTTTATCATTTGAAGAAGGCTCTGTACGGTCTAAAGCAAGCTCCAAGGGCATGGTATGATACACTATCAAAGTCTCTTCTATCTACTGGATTCAGCAAAGGAGCAGTTGATCCTACATTGTTCACCAGAAAGTCAGGCAAACATTTAATTCACGTTCAAATTTATGTTGATGATATCATCTTTGCCTCAACTGACCCCAATGAGTGTGACCGTTTTTCAAAATAAATGGGTTCTACATTTCAAATGTCAATGATGGGACAAATGTCATTTTTCTTGGGATTACAAATTTCACAAAGTCCCGTGGGCATTTTTATAAATCAATCTAAATATGCAAATGAGATTTTAAAGAAATTTGGATTTGATTCTAGTGACCCTGTTGACACTCCCATGATTGAACGTACTAAACTAGATGAGGACCACTCAGGGATCATGGTAGACCAAACAAAATATCGTAGTATGATTGGATCCCTGATGTACCTCACCGCTAGTAGACCAGACATCCTGTTCGCTGTGTGAATGTGTGCTAGATATCAGTCTAAGCCTACTAAAAAGCACCTTAAAGCGGTTAAACGGGTCTTTCGGTATCTCCAAGGAACCATCAATATGGGACTATGGTACCCGAAGGACACCGGTATGTCACTAACTGCCTATGCAGATGCTGATCATGCAGGTTGTCAAGATACACGTCGAAGTACGTCTGGAGGTGCTCAGTTTTTGGGTGATAAGCTTGTGAGCTGGTCTTCAAAGAAGCAAATGAGTACTTCTATTTCCTCTACAGAGGCTGAATACATAGCCGTGTCATCTTGTTGTGCTCAAATCCTATGGATGAGATCCCAATTATCTGACTATGGCTTTGAATTCAACAAAATCCCTCTGTACTGTGATAATAAAAGTTCTATTGCTCTCTCATGCAACAACGTTCAACACTCAAGAGCAAAGCATATCGACATTCGACATCATTTCATCAGGTAACAAGTGGAAAAAGGTGTGGTGGAACTCTATTTTGTGAGGACTGAATACCAGTTAGCAGACATCTTCACTAAAGCTCTTCCTAGAGAACGTTTTGAGTTTATCCTTCCACGTCTTGGTCTAAAGAGTTTACAACCGGAAACACTCAAGCGTCTTCAAGAGGAGGACAAGGAGTAAAGGTCTTTATTCATCTATCTCTTGTATATATTTATTCAAAAAATAAAATACAAAATTACAAAACCTCCAAAAAGTAAATAGAAAAATATAAAACTTTCAAAAATCCCTAAAAATTTGAAAAATCTTGAAAAATTCTCAAAAAATATTCTTATTTTGTCATGTTTTTTCCATATTCGATGTCATCTACGGACTTTATGTTGATATTCAAAGAATTTCACGGGTCTTTAGATGTTCTTCGAATGTACATAGTTTTAAAAAAAATGAGGCGGAGAAAAATGGTGGCTTGTTGTTATTTCAGGCAGTAACCCGTTTTCAAAGAAAGAACAAAGCCATGCTATATCTGGTTTTTCAAATCTCATGCTCTGATTCGATAAATACAATTTCTTACTATCTAATGAAAACTAATTTCTTTGAAAAATTACTCGGACTCTATTTTTGAAAATCATCTGAACTTAACAGTTGTCATAATGATACGCCAAGGACTGTTGTTGAACCAAGGCGAAGTACAAGGGTGTCGACTGCACCGGTGAGGCACAAAGAATTTGTGTTCCACTAGGATTATCTTATGTTTATGTTTTATTAGGATATGTCATTGAGTTATATTAGGATAAGAGTCATTGTGAGTTATTGTCAATCTAGGATACGTCTTTTAGCTTGTGTGGGATTATCCTTCAAGTCGTGTAGGCTATTTAAGCCATTCGTTTAATGAAATCAATCAAGCTTTGTCAAAGAAAATATATCTGGTATTCTTCTTCTCTTCTTAAGGAGCTCGCATCACGCTTGAAGGGGTGCTACTATCTTGATACAACCTTAACGGGTCGTATCAATTGGTGCTTTCATTGTTCTCACGAGCATGGATGAAAACACTGTTCGGTTGTTGCTTAAAGAGCAGGCCGACGCAGCTCAACAGCTTGCACGAAAACAAGCTGCGGGTTTTCAGGAGCAATTTAATGATTTGCGTGCTGAGTTACAGGTCACGCATGGGTTACTTCAGAATCATCAGCGAGGTGGTGATCATGGGATATTGTTGCCACGATCAATGCGTTTGGACGTTCCCCAGTTTACAGGGGATGATCCGGATAGCTGGATTTTCGCAATCACAGAATACTTTGCATTACTTAACACACCTGCAGATCAACGTTTGCGGATTGTGGATTTTAGCCTCGAAGGCGCAGCTGCGGAGTGGTTTCGTTGGATGTCAAAGAATAGGTTGATCACTGATTGGGATCGGTTTGTGGAAAGTGTTAAGAACCGTTTTGGACCTTCCAAATATGAAGATCCACATGGTGCTTTGTCGAAGCTGCTACAACTCGGTACCATTGAGGAGTACCAACGCGAGTTTGAAAAACTCATGAATCGGGTTAGGGATATCTCGGACACCTTGCTCATCTCTTTCTATATATCCGGTCTTAAATTCTCTCTACAACGAGAGCTGTTGGTGGCAAAACCAATGTCTCTTGGGGATGCGTTTTCATTGGCTCGTGTCACGGAGGCAAGGTTGGAAGATCAAAGTACGGCTACTGTTGTTTCCAGCGCTGCGGGTGCCAATGGCGGTCGGCAGTATCAAAGTTTTACATCAGTTGTAAGTGTTAGTGTTACAAATGAAAATGATGTTGGTTTGGAAACTAGTAATCTTGATAACATGGAGCTTTCTAATGTTGTCGATGAACATGTGATTCTGCATGAGAATGAAAGTGTGGGACCAAACGTTGGACTATCTGTTTCTCTTGGGCCTACCGTTGGTGAGCGGGAGCATGATAGTCACAGTTTTAATGACAAGATTGGTTCTTTTGATGTTCAACCTGATGTTGTGAATGGTGTGACAAGTGATTTGTCACACAAACTTGGATCGTGTGGGGTTGAGCAGGGTACCACTTCGCATGTGAGTGATTTTGCTCAAAAACATTTTGGTGGTGATTTTGCTAAAAAACATGGTACCAATTCTAATATAACGACTAATGAGTATGTTGTTGTCTCATGCATGAGTAACTTGGCTACCATGCATAATACTACTACTATTATGCCTATCGTCACAGAATTTCATGACTACTACATGTACTTGGTGTCATCAAAAGGGAGTCAACAAACAACGTGGGATCCGGGAGTCACGATCGTTCGCAGCAACACCTTGAGGGCAAGGTGATTTTTGAAGAAAAGGGGAATGATACGCCAAGGACTGTTGTTGAACCAAGGCGAAGTACAAGGGTGTCGACTGCACCGGTGAGGCACAAAGAATTTGTGTTCCACTAGGATTATCTTATGTTTATGTTTTATTAGGATATGTCATTGAGTTATATTAGGATAAGAGTCATTGTGAGTTATTTTCAATCTAGGATACGTCTTTTAGCTTGTGTGGGATTATCCTTCAAGTCGTGTAGGCTATTTAAGCCATTCGTTTAATGAAATCAATCAAGCTTTGTCAAAGAAAATATATCTGGTATTCTTCTTCTCTTCTTAAGGAGCTCGCATCACGCTTGAAGGGGTGCTACTATCTTGATACAACCTTAACGGGTCGTATCACATAAATATCTATCTTTCAATCAACAACTTATGTCATTGATTGAGGGGGAGAATGATTTTTCAATTAAATTAAAAAGTGTATTTTTCAAACAATGGTACCAGACCGTGGTTATTATTAAGTTTTCAAAAGATATTCAAGCATGTTTAATCTTTGGAGTATAAAGTCTCAAAATTCGATCCTTATCAGTTAAAAAGATTCTCAAGATCAAGTCACAATTCTCCTTAAAAGCTTTCAAATTCAATTTAAATCTACAGAGATCACAATTCTCAAATGACTTGATAATTGTGATCGGGGGAGAATTTGTGATTTAAATTGGATTTAATCTGATAATTCGATAAATGGTTTTATAAGGATGTATAAGCTCTCCTCCCCGCATGTGACAAACGATTTCAAATTTTTCCATGCACATGTTGAGGGGGAGAATCTACTTTAAACCTTAAATTATTGAAACGTGATTGAATTATCTCTATGTGCAGGTTCCTTCAAATATGTGCAAAACTCTTTCAAACTTCGAGGCACATATTGAGGGGGAGCAAACTTTTGAAAACCTCATCCTTCCTCAAAATGTTTTATCTAAAGTAAATTGATTGGGAAGTGATGATGATCATTTTAGAAAATGTTAATCAAAAGATTGGACCTATCACTCTTAATCTAACGATTTCAAAGATCTCTTGCCTCCATGTGCTAAACAATTTCTGAATTATATGCATATGTTGAGGGGGAGCATTTCTAAAATATCAAAACAATTGAGATACAAAATGCTTTGATTTTATATCACAAGTATCTTGATTGATTTTCAAATGGTTTTCAATTGGTTTCAAGGCGGAAGAACTATACCAAAAGACCGACCAATCCTACTTTATGCATGGTGATATAAGGATTATAAGGTTAGGTTATGGTGCCATGATCCGCCAGAACCGGAGGGATCTACCCAGGGACAATCCACTAGTTAGTGTAGAAGTCCTTATGTATGATGATAAAAGGAGAAAAATGAGATATGGGAAGAGTGCGGACTGAGACAGAGCTAGTACTGGAATAAACCCAACAAGGTTCTAGCTATGAAGTCTCGGTAAGCACTGAAGAGGTTGAAGAATGAAAAAGAATTGAATGAGAAAAGGGTGAAAAGAAATAGCCCTCCATTTATTCAATCATAGGGCAGAAACCGGGTACAATTCATATGCTACTGATGGTAACATCGGTATTGAAGACCAGACGTCATGGACCCAGTGACGCTCTGCACTACAACTTCCCAAACCACTCAAGTTCCTCTTATAAGGGCTTGTTTCATTCTCACGGGGAACCTACATTAACTAACCACCTTCTCTTAGAGTTTGTTGATATTGACGAAGGAGACCCTCTCCCTAGTCTCCGGCATAGGAACCAAATGTGCACAATTGAGTTTAGAGCCACGAGATCATCAATAAATCTCTTTAGGACACTGTCAATGAAGACTCTCTGTTTCACACAATGTGGAAAGAGAGATTATATCTTATGAGTCCTTCGTAATATCCTTGTGGTATTGCCAGCACATCTGAGTGATATGCTAACATATTCACAATGAAGATGGAAAGCCTTCTGGAGCCATCATCAAACAAGCTCCTGGTAGGTGGCATGTGAGATCTATTCAATAGATCAACCATGTGACAAATGAACAGAAACAATGGGGCGATTAAATCTGTTGAATCAATCCTGGTTCAGGATATGGATTGACGGATACCTTTGAAAAACCGGTCGTTGTGCTTAAAAACTCTTTTCTTTCGCACATTGACTGTGTACAAATTTCTCAAAATAAAAGGTGATTATGATTGATAATTGATTTTCATTAAAACCTTCGTTGTATTGCAAAAACAATTTATAATTGAGCGATACACGATTGTTTTTCAAATCTCTTTTCATCAATCAGTGAATCTCAAATTCGCTGGTTCACTAACTCCGTGTTGTCTTCTTTGAGACGTTCCGAATTGAGAACAGCTAGTGCAGCTGCGAAACCCTATCAAGGAAATTCTTCAGAATTCTACCTGATCACAGGCAGTACTTGTACTGATCAACGGGGAACCGTGGGCCGTGTACCTCAATTCAACGAAAGTGATCAAAGACACTTTCGTGCGCTTTATTGCTAACTGTTGTATGCAGGTTCGCCCGACGGTTGCAGCTGATTAGAAGGAAGCGGTCAATCCATAGCCGCATGCTCACACAACACATTCATATCCAAAGAAATCATGATTAGTGCATCAATGACTCTGATATTTTCACTCCATGCTTCTGCTACGCTGCTACCAATATCATGAATCAACGAAAGCTTCCGCTACTCTGATAAGAAGAAATCATGATCCAGAATGTGAGCATGTCGGTCCAAAAGTCACAACATCACATAATACCAACATCACAAAGGAAGAGTCAGAGATCTAATATGGCTGATGATCTCAAAGCAGGCTCAACAATCATTCTCACGTGGATCAGTTAATGACCTCAACTTGGAATTCCCTAACATGCAATAATGAAGAATCAAAGACTACGAGCTACTGAGTAAAGGACTTAATCAAGAATCCTAGAACAATCTAATGTAATATATGTTTGTATTCATTGTAAATTGAGGTGACCTCCCTTAGGGGGAGATTGTTAGGAATTAGAAAATTCAGTCGTTAAAGAGTCGGTCACCTCAAGTATAAGCATTCAATAGAAAGCTCGTAGTCGTAGTTATGTTATGTTAGTAAGTAGTTTGTTAAGTAACACCGTGGAGGACGGACTGGTCTTTACCCACTTTATGCCTGATCCACAGCCCGTAGGTGGCGTTTATTTGTAAGACACAATAAATACCCTCTACCTTTCAAGGTAGAGGGTTGGAGCTTCAATACCATTTTTCTTTGTTTCACATAGTTCCCAACTCTCTTCCATTTCTCTCTCTAGAACTTTCTATCTCTAAACTATTGTGAACGCCCCATATGTTATTGATATGATGTGTTAGTGAAATCCTATATATTACAAGATCCGTCATCACTTCTTAAGACACAATGTTCATAAGTGGAACATTTCTATTGAGAAGGTAGCATCCGAAGATAACATAGACGATGTCCTCACCAAACCGTTGAAGTAGGAACAATTCAACTTGCTTCGTCTTGGTCTTGGTCTCATGGAACAATCGTCGTCATTTGTTTCTCAACTCTACAAGGTATGTAAACATTATCCTTCCTTATTTTCTGAGTCTAGGATCTCTATTTCACACACAACTCACAAACAATATGGGGATTTTCAAAACTCAAAATATGTTATCTTGTACCCTTTCAAAACTAACGATAACTTTTTGTTTTCAAGAAACTTTTCAAAATTTTTTCTAAAAGGATACTTCTCCCCGTATAATTTTTCTACCACTATTCTCACGTCTAGGACAAACCTTTTTCATTATTAATAAAAAGTAAAAACCCATTTTCATTGCATCTCATGTCTTTTGAATGCTAAAGGGAACACATAACTAATATGTGTTTTCGGGTACATTCATTCAAGCAACAATGAACTAAGGAGCACTCGAGTTATCTCACATAATAATATGCTTTTTCACTTCTAGTTTATTTTCTTTTTCTTTTTAGGAGTCGAGATAACCGCAACTCCAAATGGTTTGCATATAGGCACACACTAGGCACAAATGTTTCCAAAAGGAAAAATTTGAGCTGCCTGAGTCATCAGTACCACGGATCCCAGCATTAATGCTAGACGGTTCCCTCAAGGAACGGATCCGTGGGAACCGTGGGACAGAAGCTGAATTTCTCTTCTATTTTTCTTACTTTGGCTATCAACCTTCATATTTTCATCATTTTACCTCTTTCACTAATGATTATGTTACTTAATGCTTGTGTTCTCATGATCACATGCCTTAAATTCATATCTAATCATTAGATTATAGTCCACATTTTAGGTCTAGCATTCATTACAATGCACTATTTTCTCTATAGATAAGATTCCCAAAATGCTTGCAAATCCATCATTCTCAACCTCACAAACAATCATCATCATGTCATCCAAAAGATCTTCCAACATTGATGAATCACCTAATGCAAACAATGCTCTTCATGAAATCCAAAACTTTGTCCTACCACCTTCCGTAGTGCCACCACCCAAATCTAGAAAAACCGCACGGATTAGCATCCGACCTTGTTGTTTATCCAAACCATTGTCACAAAGTTCATCACCACCTACTCATTCACCACTGAATGATTCCATTGTAGCACCCCCATCATCTCCAACAAGCACATCACCACGATCACCTATCAAGTCTCCACCTAAGATCACCATATCAGAACTTCTTAAGACTTCAAAAACAACCCAACTACCCGTGTCTAGTCCACCACCCACGTCATTTCAACAAACTTCCAACCCAAAAGAACTAGTATTTTTAACACCATCAACATCTCCAAACACACTTTACAAAGATCTAGCAACTTCACCACTTTTAGCTCCCATTATCTTACAACAACATCTAGGTTCATATATTCCACCACTTACCAACATAATGGATTTTGATCCATATTTTCCAACTTTTCCACCACATATTCTGCCTTCCACAATTAAAACTTACACGGAAACCATCCACACACAATACCCACATCACTTACATTGTGAACATTGCCAATCCACTAGGGAACTTGCAATGGAAATAAGGGATGAAATGCGATTCACACTTAACCACATCCTTGATCATATCAACATCATCACTCACCAAAACTTTCATAATTAACCTTATGCAAGCATGGAAGGAATGTTATTATTATTTTCTCTATTTTTTTAGTCATTTTAAAGAACAAACATTGTTCTTAGTTTTTTACATGTTTGTATGTGGCCTATATACCACTACACTTTGTCCTTTTATTACAAGGCTTTGTTTACATATCTTGGCTCTCCATCTTGTTTCTCATCAGTTACAAGATTATATTGCCTGTTACTACTAACTTTTTCTTTGAAGGTATTTTATTTTCTCACTTGATGCCCTATTCTAGGGGGAGCTACCGTCAAGGGGGAGTTAGTGCTTCGTGGATTATACTATTTTTTCCACACTTTATTTCTTCGTTAGGTTCGCTTTTTGTTTTGACAAAAAGGGAGAGAAGAAGTAAAACTTACGCTTATAAAACATACATCTAATCTTAAGTTTTACTCATCATAACATTATGTTTTATCATCAACAAAAATGTGGAGATTGTTAATACAAATAAATCGTAAAAACGTTTATTCATATTTAGCGATCTATTTGTGTTTTGTTGATAACAAATATAAAGTTATCATAAGTAAAATTATAAGGATACATGTTATTTTTGTAAAGCATTTACATATATAATCATTTAACATAAATTTTTGTTGTAATAATTTATTTGTTGTAATAGTTTATTAGGATGGGTAAAAACCATAACCCATGACCCATACCCATGGAGCATATCCATAACCCATGGAGCTAAACCATGACCCATTGACTAGATGCATTGCATCTTCTAGATACATTGTATCTATTTGGATACCATGAGTCAAAGTCTATGAACCATGACCTATGATCCATTACCCATAACCCAAATAGGAGGAGCGTCTTAGGATCCCCCAGTTTACACTGGACGGATCCCTCATGTAAGGGATCCGTGGGATTCGGGGAACAGTAGTGATTTTTTTCCTATAAATAGTGAGTCATTTCTTAAATGTAACTCACCCCTCTTCTTACAAACTCTCTCATATATTACTTCTCTCTTCTAATCTTAGATCTCTTGATATATATAGTAGTTATTCTTTCTTTTGTTATGATTCTCATATAGGTCCTTCTCAAAGGCGAGATCACGAGATACTACAAGTCATCCAAGCAAGGGGTCCTTGATTGATTTTTTCCTCTACAAGATTTCTGTAGCAAGATCTTGTATTACATATTTCACATAGTTGTTGTGCTCCACCAATTTGAAGGAGCTTGTTGGCACAGTGCTTGAACTCTCTAGTAGGTGACTCGAGGAATGGAGTAGGGAAAGAAAGGTGTCTTTGTAGCCGAACCACTATAAATCAGTTGTGTCATTTCTATCATTTACTATACTTGCTTTCATCACTTACATTACTTATTGTTTTATACTTTCTATCTATCCATACGATTTCACATAATATCGAATCTAAAGTTTTGAAACTAATTAAAAACCAGAAAAACTATTCAAACCCCCCCCCCTTTCTAGTTTTCCACAATATTACAACTTTTATGCTTTTCACATCAAAATCATCGACCTTTTCGATGTTAAACCTAGTACTCGTAATAGCCATTTTTCTTCAAGCCTTGTTTTAACTTTGTCAAATTGACTTAACCCTTTATAAACCCTAAATACTTAACTTTTTCAACAAGCCTCAAAAGTCATGTGCTAAACCCGCTTTCCAAAAATCTTGATCTACTTGACTTTAGAAAACCCATAAAGATTTGATATTTTCATCTCAAAATCTAAACAACATGTACTCCAAGCAATCACGTTTCTTGAATCCTCAAGAAACAGCTAAACCTTTGCTTGACTTATAAGCTATCACTAAGACTTGATCTTCCAGAAACCCGCAGGAACCTTTAAACCCGGTTTATCAAGCCCCTCAAACCAAAAAACTCTTGAAGCTTCTTCACCTTCAAGATTGTTATCACCAAGGAAATCTAAATCGTTAACCTTTTGAAGCCTTTAAACCCCTTTTGTCAAAACTCTTTAAAACCGCAATCTTGATCTCCAAGTAAACCCTTGAAAGTAACTTTCTTTCACCGGAACACCCTTGAGAAATATAAAATTTGCACTCAAGTTTCCTTTGATCGACCTAAGCTTCAGACACCATTTATCAACACAATGATAGCCAAAGAATAACCAAAAAAGAACACGAAAACAAAATCTGTCCAGCCAACTCCACTGGTTGTGTCTCCCTGCTAGATATTTCGATGAAAGATCCCTCTGGTGCGAACCTAAATCTATGTGTCTTAAACCTACAATTCAAATTTCATAGAAATACAACATTTAATGAACCAATGGTGTCAATTCTGTCACAGGTGCGCAGAACTAGTAAACTAAATACTGTTAATCCGTTTCTCTTGTTTTGGCTCTTCCCTTGTTGTACGATCCATTCTTATATAAATAAGGCCCTGATATCAGTTTTTGGATAAAACTTCTAATAATCCTGAAAGTGATAAGGATTTAAAACGTACAATTTTAAAGGGTCATTTAAGCCCTTAATCGCTCACTTTTATATCCGTTACTGCTTAATTTCGTTCATTTTCACTTTTTAGGTCTCTTGGAAGCAAAATGATGGAATGATGCATTTTTTGACGAAAAGAAGTGAATATATAAAGAAAATGGCTAAGTCAAGATCAAGACACTCAAAATTCTGGAATAACACCTGACGGCGTCCCAAACAGAGGGCGACGCCGTCCCTATTTTGTGACGGCTCAGGAGCGAAGTTGCTATTTTGCACCTGACGGCGTCAGGTTGTGAAGAGTAAGGGCGTCACGAAGACTTTTCTTTTCAGACGGCCTAGATCCAATTCAGACAACGCCATAGCTGAAGACTGACGGTGTCACAACCACAACATGACGTCGTCCCAACGTTGACTTGGCCAAGACGAAACCCTAATGGCGGCGATCTGACGGCGTCCCAACTATAGGGTGACGCTGTCGCATATGTAAAATTATATATAGAAATCGAATTTTCAGACTTTTGAGAAGTAGACTGGTGGAGTAAAAACCTAAAACGATTTTGGTCCGGTTTGGACAGTATTTTAGGGTTCTCATACCCTATTTTACATCAAGATAAGTAATTTACTTCACTGATTTCATTATGTTTTCAATTGTATGTGTGTATGCGTGCATGTTTAACATGTCAGGCTAAATTTCTTGTGTGTTTGTTGGTCCAAATAATTGAGTAAATCTTGATAAAAATAAATAACAACTTTGTTAATAAAAATAAGCCGTAAAAACGTTTATTTATATTTTACGATCTTCTAATGTTTTGTCGATAACAAACGTAAAATCATGTTAACGAAACAAATAAAATACGTAAATGGTTTGAACTAATAGTTTCTAACATATTCACACTTTCACATAAAACACTAAAACTAGTATAAGTGATTTTATGATTTAGTAATACATATGTACACCAACTAGTGTTTACATATTTTGGGTAAAATATACACATAACTAGTATGTAGTATATTGGGTAATATAAATGGGTAGAAACTTAAGTATCACAACCCATTGGGCAAATACATTGAATGTAGTTGGGTACAACCCAAAGCCCATAACCCATGGAGCTTGACCCATAACCCATTGCATGACATCATGCTTATATCATACATGGATAATATCCATAACCCATGGATCAACCCATACCCAAGTGACCAAGTGCACTGCACTCAAAGATACATTGTATCTAGCTAAATGATCCATGGTTCAACCCATGACCCATGACCCAAAACCAAAATACCCATGGGTAAAAGGGAGCGTCCCACGGATCCCTAGCTTAACGCTAGACGGGTCCCTTGTGGAAGGGATCCGGGGAATAGTAGGATTTTTCCTCTATAAATAGTGAGCCATTTCTTCATTATTTCTCACCCCTTTCTAACACACTTTCTCCCTGAGTTAAAAACTCACTAACCTCATATCCAATAGATCTATGTTTGTAGTTTTGTTTTTGTGTGATCTTTTAGGTTCCTCTTAAAGACAAGATCACCACCTTTGAAGTCAAGCAAGCTCAAGTCCATGAGTTGCCACGCTTCCTCATCATCAAGGCTACTGAAGTCTTCTTGTTGATGATTCCTTTCTTCCTTCAAAGAAGTGTAGTATTGTAGACATTAGTGAGAGATGTCTCAAGTGTCAAGACGAAGATATTAGTGAAGGGTATCTATCGTCTATAGCATAAGCACTTGTGGTAGGTGCTTAGAAGTCAAGACAAGAAGCATTAGTGAAAGGTGCTTAGAAGTCAAGACTAGAAGCATTAGTGAAAGGTGCTTAGAAGTGAAGACACAAGACATTAGTGAAAGGTGTCTTGTAGATCTATTCAAAGGCATTAGTGAAAGGTGCCTTAGATGTACATTCGATATGCTGTGTTTCGATGTACAAGTTAGACTAGTATTAGATCCAAGGATATTGATATCCTTGATGACGTTGTAAAGGAGTAGATCTCCTTTGGGATTAGTCGTTGGTGTAGTGTGGTAGTAGTTCCTCCATTGCAATGGAACTAGGTGCTTAGCCTAGTACATAATAAATGGTAGGCGACGTTGTGAAGGTGTAGTTCACCTTGGAGTGAAAGAACTAGGTACTTAGCCTAGTACCTTATAAAGGGTAGGCGACGTTGTGTAGGTGTGGTTCACCTTGGAGTGAAAGAACCCGGTGGTTATCCTAGCACCGGAAAAAGGGTAGGTGACGTTGTGAAGGCTTCTCCGCCATAAGGAGATTGGTGTAGTGATTACGAACTCTTGAGTAGGTGACTCGGGGAGTGGAGTAGGGCAAGGAAGGTATCCTTGTAGCCGAACCACTATAAATACTCGCGTTGTGGTTTTGTGCTTCTTACTTTTTCTTTTCATTACTTACCTTTATATGCTTGTTTATCAACATCCAACACACACATCCAAATAGATTGACATAAGTCAATCTAAATAGATTAAAAGGAAGTTTTAATTGGCAAAACTATTCAACCCCCCTTCTAGTTTTCCACAATTGGGTATCAGAGCTTCGTTACCAAGTTTTTTGAAGTATATTGTACTTTAAAAACTTGATACGATCCATGGTTAATTGAAAACTACAAAGAAGATTTTTCATAAAAACAAACACCATGTTTTTTTTAAAACTATATGTTTGGATGTTGAGTTGATAACAACATTTTTTTTACTTGTTTCATTTAATTGCACTAATCCTCTTTGTCATGTTGATTAGTCAAAGCTCATACCCACCAAGCTATAGGAATCGCTTCGTAACAAGAATACCTTCCTTAAGAAGGTATCTTAAATGCAAAGGAGCAGGAATCGTCTAAGTGACATTTGTTGTGTCATTTGTAAAGACATTCCTAAGTGAGCTAGAGGTATGATTTTCTTTTTAGTTTGCTTGATAATTAAGTATGCCTATTTAGGTAATTATATGATTATCTTTTGTGACTATACATGTATTACATGAACCTTCATTAGGAAGCCTTTTTTTCACATACGTGTTTTATTTCTCGTCTAAAGTCGTGGTATATAAAACTTATGTTTGGTTTCTTTTAATCCAATAATAAAACAAAACACGAATTTCAAAAATTCCTCCTTCCCCATAAATACTCCCACAGTCGACCACTCTATCAAATCCTCACTTTTTCAAATCTTCCAATTTCAAAAATTTCCTCTCATTCAAAAAAAAAACTT
Source organism: Chrysanthemum seticuspe (assembly GCA_019973895.1). NCBI lineage: Eukaryota > Viridiplantae > Streptophyta > Magnoliopsida > Asterales > Asteraceae > Chrysanthemum > Chrysanthemum seticuspe. The sequence goes on from BPTQ01000006.1 coordinate 308,429,744, forward strand.
CATCTTCCTCCTCATTCCATCTCAACCGAAACCAAGAAGATTCGTCATCAACATGGTTTACATCGCGCTCGTGCTCATCGCCTTAACACTCATCGCATTTGTGTTCCCTATGATGAAGTTCACATATGGAGACATTTACTTTGTGTTGTTAATCTACATTGGGATCATATACCCAATCCTTTGTATCATCCTTAGTATTGAAATGCAATACTACTAATAATCTAGTTATCTAGGTTATTATTATCATAATATGTTTGTCATTTCCTTTGATTTATTTGTTTCATATTCTTTCGTGATACATTAGAAGTCAAGTATGCATGCTAAAAGAAATTGTAGGATAAAACATATTTCGTGGTATAAAAATGTAAAACCTATGTGTTTATCAAATCTGTTTCTCTTACTACAGATCCACGGATCCCGGATGATATACTAGCCGGATCCCTTTTGTAAAGGAACTGTAGGATCCGTCCTACTGGAAAACAGTTTTCATGCAAGATTAAAAACCACTATCTTTTTAAAAGTAATAATCCACTTGAAAGTCAAAACCTTGAGTGAGTTAGAGTGTTAAAAACCATTGTTAATAAAAATCTAGTAAAAATATTAGATAATCATAGGTTGACCACAAACATCTCTGTTTTAACTTATCATTTCTATAGGATCAACTATGACGCATGAATATGAGTTTGATTTTTCACTCACTAGCGTCTACACTCCGAACATCTCTCTTGAACCCAACACGCCTGGCAATCATGTCCGTGGGTTCAATAATCTCGAAAACTGTCACTTCCACGAAGGACGTATTGTAGACACCTCTCTACCATTCGAAGAAGGTATCAATACCTCCTTCCGAGCCATAGGACTAGAATGTATTCTTGAAGTCAATGAGAAGATATGTCCAAGGTTCATAATGGAATTCTTCCGTCAAGTTGAACTCGTTCGTAACGAGGATCGCTCTCTATCTCTTTGGTTTTATATCAAAAACCAAAAGTTTACTCTAACCCTTGGGCATTTTGCTCACATCCTCCGGATTCCAAATCATGGACAATGTGCCTTCACCGAAGATTGGTCTCTTGATTCTCTCTTCAACTTTCGTGAAGAAAATAGCCCATATTGTTCACACATACCATCCCCGGAAGATTTAAATCGCATAATATGCAAACCTCGACCATATTACTCTGATCCAAACATTATCTTCACACGGGACATCCGAGAAGAGTACAAGCCTCTTGCACTCATCCTACGTGAGAATGTTTGGAGTCTTATGGGAAATCGAGAAATCCTTCCCGCTTGTTGTGCTCACATGTTGTACTGTTTGCTAACACAACAACCATACAATCTCTCCTACTTCTTCGCAAGACGAATTGTAAATCTTCAAGGCTCCAAGAATAAACTCATCCCTTATGGAATGTTCTTGATACGCCTTTATCATTATGTTATGCACTTCCATCCTCAATTTCAAAGTCCGTTGTACGTACTTGTGAACAAGATGATGGAACCGCTAAACATATCTCTCATGAAGACTTTCTTCATTCTTGATTCCACCAACACTCATCAATCACGTAATGATCCTCCTAGTGAAAACACTCAAGAAACCTAGTATTTCAAAATAGGATCAATTCTCTTGTACTCATTCTTTATCAATGTAATCCTATTTCTCTCATGAAATAAAACATCTTACATTTGATATCTTAGTGTTAGAACCCCTTTAAATTAACCTTGGAATATAATGCATTTTCAAGATCATTGCATACCTTTAGTAAAGGTTCTGCTGAGCAGATGGACGGATCCCAAAGTTTGTGCTAGACGGATCCCTACACTTAGGGAACCGTGGGATCCGGCAAACAGAAAATGCAATTGCAAGCATTATATTTCAAACATATCCTTAGAACACCTCACACTAAGCTAAACAAAGTATCTTAAGGCAAATTAAGTCCTTATCAAGATAAGTAGATCCTTCCTATTCACACATAACTCACCTGGATCACACTCTAAGACGCTTGTAGATCTATCATTTTCACCTTAATCCATTACTCTTCCGCTCTCTAGATCACTCATCATTCTCACATGATCCCTCACATCTAGATTTAGAAATCTTTCGATTATGACAAAATTGATCATAAATCATCCTTACCTCATAAATTGATCAAAGTTGATCAAATTCTAGTTTTCCCATCTCAAAGTTTCTAGGATATTTTCTAAAACACTATCCTAAGTCACAACCTGATCTCTAGGATCATTTAGCTTCAATTGACACTCTCATCTTTAGTGTCATCCTTGCTCATCCATTGGTACTCTTAAAAGTTCCAAATCCTTCCATAAAAGACAATCATTAGCTACATCACTCATTACCTTCAAGTACTTAAGCACCCCTTCATTTAAGACACTTAGAAGGACTGAAACACTCAAGATGTTATAGGTCTTAGATCTTAGAAACATCATTTCCACTCTTTCATAGCTGCTGAGAGCCGGATCCCTAGGATTAGCCTAGACGGATCCCTCTGATGAGGGAACCATAGGATTCGGATGACAGTTTATGTCAAATCTTGCTAAAACAATCATTTCAACTCATCTTCCTAACTCAAACACTCCATCTCATCTTAAATGAGTTCCTAGATCAGTACAAACTCCGAAGTTGACTCTTATGCATGTTAATCATCACATTCCAAAGAATCCTAGTGGCTTAAGGCTTAAATACACTTGCCAAATCTCTTGTTTTATAAACCACTTTGTTAGGACCTCCATAGTCATCACTCTCATCCTAACTTTCAGCACTTTAGAAACCCTTGCAAACCTCTTGAAGTTATCTCATCATGAGGAAAACCCCAAGTAGTAACTTATCCACCAAAGAACCACCCATGAAAAAGGCACGTGTTATACAGGAAATCTCTTCAACCAAATCATCTCCGGTCAAGCCAACAAATGATAGGATCCCTCCTCATCCATTCAAACCAATTCCTAAAAGGATAGTACCCACAAAACACCACCATACCTCCTAGGCCAAACAATATCATCTCCACTAAACCATCACCATTGGTTCCTACAGCTATTTCATTTACATCCCCACTATCATCACCACACCTCTATAATTTAGAGCACTTGCCTCCTAGGCTGTCTCATCCGCTTCCGTCGAAACATTCAAGGTGTTGAGTCAACACTTGCTCCGGCTTCCTTTTCGCCGTTTCCATCATATAATCCCATTTGGATTATGAGAAATCATCAAAGTCAACCACCCGACCATATGGAAGTTGATACTTCTCTACCACCACCATCATTCTTGATCGAGCCATTCTCAAATGTGCCTCCACCAATCCCTCCATCGTTTGAAGCTCCACAAGTCGCTTCACTTGATCCTTCGCATCAAGCCATTTCATTTCTTCCACCACCACTACCTAGCCATGACAAAGATTGCTATCATTGTCAACATGTTGAAAGTTTGATACATGAAGTACGAGAAGACCAACGTTTCATGTTCTATCATCTCCTCGAATGTTTCGACGAGATTAAACCTAAACAAAACTCGAGCTAGAAGATTTTAGTGGTGTCCAAGCATCAAACGATAGTTAGTTTAGAAATTCCTAGTCATGTATATCATAACTCTAGTTTTATTAAATGGAATTACATACTACTTGTTATTTTTCTGAGCATATGATTACTTTGTATTCATATCTCATTTTTGTGATAACATTACTTGATATATCACTTTGCTGAAACTAATCAGCTAATATGGATCCCTCAGAATTGCCTAGACAGATCCCTACTAGGAGGGAACCATGGGATCCGTGAGACAGAAAGCTATTTTCTACTAACTTGGACCACATTTGCAGGAAATTGTGAATTATACTTGCTTTCTAACCTTTGTTTTGTAGTTATTCAATCTACACATGAAGACTTTGACATCCTAAAGCCTAGGGGAGCTTTATGTCAAAACAATACATTGCAAATTACTTGCAATACTAGGTTTACTTTTCGTGACATCCCCTTGCAAAATTGCAATCATCAAGGGGGAGCACATTCGTCACTTAGACGAAATCTTTTGCAAACCTACTTGCAAAAAAACTAGATTAGTATCACTTTCTTGACGCCCTTACATAGGGATAGACTCGTCAAGGGGGAGTAAAGACGAGATCCTTTCCCGTTACTTGCTCTCTATTTCTTTTTATTTATTTTTATTTCATTCACATGTTTTTATTAAAAACGATGTGTTGCTTTCCTTCAAACACTTTTTGTTTTGACAAAAAGGGGGAGAAGAAAGTAAAAACTACAAATTCAAACTTTTACTAATTTTAGCTTTTCCTTAAAATAATTTTATGTTTTGTCATCAACAAAAAGGGGGAGATTGTTAATACAAATAAGCCGTAAAAACGTTTATTTATATTTTACGATCTTCTAATGTTTTGTCGATAACAATTGTAAAATCATGTTAACGAAACAAATAAAATACGTAAATGGTTTGAACTAATAGTTTCTAACATATTCACACTTTCACATAAAACACTAAAACAAGTATAAGTGATTTTATGATTTAGTAATACATATGTACAACAACTAGTGTTTACATATTTTGGGTAAAATATACACATAACTAGTATGTAGTATATTGGGTAATATAAATGGGTAGAAACTTAAGTATCACAACCCATTGGGCAAATACATTGAATGTAGTTGGGTACAACCCAAAGCCCATAACCCATGGAGCTTGACCCATAACCCATTGCATGACATCATGCTTATATCATACATGGATAATATCCATAACCCATGGATCAACCCATACCCAAGTGACCAAGTGCATTGCACTCAAAGATACATTGTATCTAGCTAAAAGATCTATGGTTCAACCCATGACCCATGACCAATAACCTAAATAGCCATGGGTAAAAGGGAGCGTCCCACGGATCCCTAGCTTAACGCTAGACGGATCCCTTGTGGAAAGGATCCGTGGGATCCGGGGAACAGTAGGATTTTTCCTCTATAAATAGTGAGCCATTTCTTCATTATTTCTCACCCCTTTCAAACACACTTTCTCCCTGAGTTAAAAACTCACTAACCTCAGATCCAAGAGATCTATGTTTGTAGTTTTGTTTTTGTGTGATCTTTTAGGTTCCTCTTAAAGGCCAGATCACCACCTTTGAAGTCGAGCAAGCTCAAGTCCATGAGTTGCCATGCTTCCTCATCATCAAGGCTACTGAAGTCTTCTTGTTGATGATTCCTTTCTTCCTTCAAAGAAGTGTAGTGTTGAAGACATTAGTGAAAGATGTCTCAAGTGTCAAGACGAAGATATTAGTGAAGGGTATCTATCATCTATAGCATAAGCACTTGTGGTAGGTGCTTAGAAGTCAAGACAAGAAGCATTAGTGAAAGGTGCTTAGAAGTCAAGACTAGAAGCATTAGTGAAAGGTGCTTAGAAGTGAAGACACAAGACATTAGTGAAAGGTGTCTTGTAGATCTAGTCAAAGGCATTAGTGAAAGGTGCCTTAGATGTACATTCGATATGGTGTGTTTCGATGTACAAGATAGACTAGTATTAGATCCAAGGATATTGATATCCTTGATGATGTTGTAAAGGAGTAGATCTCCTTCGGGATTAGTCGTTGGTGTGGTGTGGTGTTAGTCGTTCCTCCATTGCAATGGAACTAGGTGCTTAGCCTAGTACCTAATAAAGGGTAGACGACGTTGTGAAGGTGTAGTTCACCTTAGAGTGAAAGAACTAGGTACTTAGCCTAGTACCTTATAAAGGGTAGGTGACGTTGTGTAGGTGTGGTTCACCTTGGAGTGAAAGAACCCAGTGGTTAGCCTAGCACCGGAAAAAGGGTAGGCGACGTTGTGAAGGCTTCTCCGCCATAAGGAGATTGGTGTAGTGATTACGAACTCTCGAGTAGTTGACTCGGGGAGTGGAGTAGGGCAAGTAAGGTGTCCTTGTAGCCGAACCACTATAAATACTCGCGTTGTGGTTTTGTGCTTCTTACTCTTATCTTTTCATTACTTACCTTTATATGCTTGTTTATCAACATCCAACACACACATCCAAATAGATTGACATAAGTCAATCTAAATAGATTAAAAGGAAGTTTTAATTGGCAAAACTATTCAACCCTTCTAGTTTTACACAAACTTCATAAATAAAGATGAACAATTATTAAAAGATTACTCAATACCAACTAGACTACATGATAACATCCCCAACTTTTTCACGGGGATAATTTCGGTATATTATCCCCATTTAATGACAAATAAACTCTCATTGATCCAAGCTATGCTTGTGTTTCAATGAGAGGATGATCCTATCAACTAATACTATGTATTTTGTGTTTGTTTAGGATGCATACCTATCTATTAAAATTACAGACATTTATATGAACAAAAGATACAAAGACTTGTGGTGGTAGGTGACATGTGGTCCCTCATGTGGTCCATCTTCTTCTACTTTTGGAAAAGCACCAACCACTCTTTTGAATGAGTCATAACAATGTTCTCACTTCTTTGGTAAAGTCTTGTACTTGTTTGACTTCTTCTCTTGGAAGTTTCCACCCATATTTTTCAGTCTGTTCGTAGAGATAGCGTCTTCAGGATCACTGAGACATTTGTCAAAATCTCAGTGTCACTGGTATTGTTTGTAGCTCATATATTTTACTCACTGACACCGTATCAGTAAGTAAAGAGCACTAAACAACACTCACTAATATTTTATCAGTGAGTCACTCACTATTTATTTAGTGAGTAGGCTATTTTATTTTCAAATCTTGTTCAAGGTGATTGGGTCAATTTATTGGACCCAACAGTCTCCCCCTATTTGAATATACAAATAGCCTAAAGTGAGTGGTAAAAGGTGTAAGACTGAGGGTTCAGGTTGTTTAGTGACTAGGGTTCAGTAACTCAATGACTAGGTTCAGTGACCTATTTCAGTGGGTTCAGTGAGTGAGGTATCAATAATCTAGTTCATTGGTCAGTGACCAGGTTCAGATATTCAGTGACCTCATTCACTTTGACAGGTTTGAAGGGTTCAACGTCCTGGTTCAATTTGATTCATCAGTGTCCACCCTCCTTTTCTTTCACTTTGATCATTACATGATACATGTTTTGACTTCAACACCCTGATACAATATTAACTGATAAAGCAAACTAGGGACCTGGTTCAAGTTGATACATCAGTGTCCACTGTCCACACATTTATCATTACACAAACACCCTGAATACAATAATATATCCTGATAAATTTTATCAGTCATCCTTAGGTTTTACCACACTCTTATGCTTGCATCCTTAATATTTTGCAACCTGAAGGACCATTTTCAGCCTTTGCACTTCTTGAGTCAAGTTGTGTGATGTTTGGTGTGGTTATCAAGACTTCGGGTTCTCAAATTTTCAGTGACTCGGGTTTAGTCACCAAGAGCTCAGTGGCTCGGGTTTCAGGGACTTGGGTGTTCATTGAGACCATGGTTCAGGGTCTCAGGTTTTAGTCACTGAGGTGAGGTGAGGTTTCAGGATCAGGTTAACGTTCACATTAACACACCTTGATCAGGTTCACCCAGAAAATCACCGTTAACATATCCAGATGTTGCAGAGATAGCTCGAAAGCCACATCACCATTACCTGATGTATACTTCCATTACTCCCTGATGTACATATACCACACCAAGAAAGAAGTATTTCCTGATCTTTTGGTACTTTTTTCATGCTAAGCCCGAACAACACATTAGTATTCTTTGAGCCACAACCCATACTACCTGATTAAGGCGACCTGAGTTTCATAGGCTGGTGACCATGTTCAGTGAGTAAGGTCAAGTTTGGGAGTTCAGTGACCTGACTAGGGGTTCAGGTTTATGTTTCTTTTATAACATAGATATTCACAACTCCACTAATACTTAAGTATCTCAAGCCTCAAAATACACTGAAACTTATTCCCTGATGAGAATTATCTTTTACATTCTAAACTTATCGTATCAGTCTCCCATCATTCTTTTAATCACTTCCTGATTCATATCATACCATCTACTGAGTCACGTTCAGTCTCAGCCCGAAAATCACCAACCTCTAACACTCCCTGATGTTGCAAAACCAATCACTGATCACACTCATTCCTGACACATCACTCGTATTCTTCTTAGAACATTGACAAACCCCATCAGTCTTTCAACAACAATTCTCCCACCATGCTTCCGCTGCGACATTAGAGTCAATCTACACGTTTGACCAAAACTTTACCCATTCACTGATAATTGCAATCGCTCCAATTTTTTTTTACCTCACAACTAATAGATAGCAATTTCAGCTATCTAACCCATCATAACACTACCTGATTTAATGTTCTCACTGACTCGAATCATACTCCGGACTTCAGTTTCAACATTCTCAGGATGAGCCCGAGATTACCAACCTCTAATAAGCTACTTCTTATCCTCTACATACCCTGAGTCATAACAAAATCATCATAACTAACTTATTTTGATCAGACTAACCACGACACGCTACTCCCTAAATTAACCCATGACTTTCATGTCACCCTCCTTTTTCTTTCTTCTCTTTCTTACCTCTCCGTCGTGGTGGGGTATTGGTGTAAGCTTTAGATCGAAGGTTATGTGGGTTTGTGTTAATGGTATGTAGATTTGGGTTTTGAATGATGTGTCAGATTTTTAGTAGTGAATCAGTGATGGTTGTTTTTGTTTTAAGATCAATAAATATGGGTTGTACGGGTTTTGTTATGATAATATTTTTTGTGTCTCGTTTTTGATAAGATTTGTGATGAATCTGGTTTTGGTTGTGATAACGATGAAGTATATGGTGTAGGTGTTTTTTATAGATCTGGATATGCGTTTTGGCGATGAGGGTGATGAGCCTTTTGTTGTTTATGGTTAAGATTTGTGATGTTTGTGTGTGACGATTTTTGGTTTTTTTTGTGGTAGATGAAGATTGTAACTGCTGGGTGTTGGTTAATGATCTGATTTTGATGGATCTGGGTTTTGTTTGTGTTGTGAGTGTTTGTTGAGTGTGATTTTTTCTTAGATCTGTGATGTTTTCAAAATCGTGGGTGATAATCTTTGTGCGTCTTTTTTTTTTGAGTGATGGATGTTTGTGTGTATCTGGGTTAGATGAGTTTTTTTCTTCGTGTGTTATGGTTTTTTGGATTGGATTTTTGAGCTCGAGTGATATGAGATGTGTGGATTTTGTTGGGGTGATTTTTTTTGTAGGGATAAGATGTGTGGATTTTTGTGTGGGTAAAGTATTGACTGATTATTTCAATCGGTGACAATATTTTTGGGTAGGTTGTTTTCATTTAGTCAACATCAGTGTGTATCTCCCCCTCAAAAATTGCTATGACAGTAGCAGTTTTTGATGGTTCACACATGATTTTTTTTGACAATAAAGGATGCTATCAGCAGTCATTTGAACGGATCTGGATTAAAGAAAAATCCACCAGCTCTGATACCACTTGTTGGTCCAAATAATTGAGTAAATCTAGATAAAAATAAATAACAACTTCATTAATAAAGATGAACAATTGTTACAAGATTACTCAATACCAACTAGACTACATGATAACATCCTCAAATTTTTCACGGGGATAATTTCGGTATATTATCCCCATTGAATGACAAATAAACTCTCATTGATCCAAGCTATGCTTGTGTTTCAATGAGAGGATGATCCTATGAACTAATACTATGTATTTTGTGTATTTTTAGGATGCATACATATCTATTACAATTACAGACATTTATATGAACAAAAGATACAAAGACTTGTGGTGGTAGGTGACATGTGGTCCATCTTCTTCTACTTTTGGAAAAACACCAACCACTCTTTTGAACGAGTCATAACAATGTTCTCACTTCTTTGGTAAAGTCTTGTACTTGTTTGACTTCTTCTCTAGGAAGTTCCCACCCATATTTTTCAGTCTGTATGTAGAGATAGCGTCTTTAGGATCACTGAGACATTTGTCAAAATCTTAGTGTCACTGGTATTGTTTCTAGCTCATATATTTTACTCACTGACACCGTATCAGTAAGTAAAGAGCACTAAACAACACTCACTGATTTTTTATCAATGATTCACTCACTATTTATTTAGTGAGTAGGCTATTTTATTTTTAAATCTTGTTCTGGGTGATTGGGTCAATTTATTGGACCCAACAGTTTGCTTAGATCTATGAAACCTAGTTATTAATTATTGATTGGTTGTCTCTTATCTTAATTATAATTGGCTTAGGATTGCACTAGGTCATCGTTGTATTTTTAATACTTGAGTAATCTTTGTAATCCTTAGTTTATAACCACCTAGCGTAATTGTAGGCTAAATATCCAAAGATAACATTAGTGTTAGTTTATGAATCCTAGAGATCTCGTAGGCAATAACCTTAAGGTATACTTAAAGAGTTAGGGATAAAAGCATACCCTACGACCTTAGAAGACACAACGCGTTAAGAATAAGGAACTGACAATTCAACCACCAATAAAAGATAACTAGGGAGTAATAGTATCTAGGTAAACACATTTTTAATCATCATACGAGCACACATCAAATAGACATAGAATACCCCTTAGTTTAGATAATTAGATAATTAGAGTAATCGGTAGAAGTACCAACCCCCAAATCCAAACCCTCATATTTTACCCTTAGCTTTCTAAAAAAATATAAAAAAGATAAAAAAATTAATCTTCCTCAACCTCAAACCTTAGCGTAGTACATCTCTCACTAGCATTCTATTCCCCTAGAGAACGATATATATACCCGAGGCTTACCCAACCCTACACTATAACGATTAGGTTCACTGCCTAGGGTGTTGAAAAACTTGCTCGAAGAAAAGGGAGTTTCCTTTGACCCCGAACGCGTTATACGCGCATCAAATTTTTGGCGCCGCTGCCGGGGAATAGAATAGCTAGTTAGATTTCCATCTCTTTTAGGTTTCCTTGCTTGATTCATATCAAATAAGCTTTTTCTCATTTTTAGCTTCCTCGTATTCTATCCCCCTTCTTCGTGACCTTTGTTAGTAATCCCATCACTTTTCGTCATGGAAGGTGATAACCCGTCACCACTCATCGATCCACCAATCAATGACCCGATAAGAGGCCGTACTCTTGGTGAATACTCTAGACCGAGCCACCAAGGCTATAGGAACACTATTGAGCTCCCCGATCAAGCTCAAACTACGGCCTTGCGATCCGACACCATTCGGTTGGTGCAAAACGGATGTGCATTCCATGGACTTCGTTCCAAAGATCCTCATCAGCATCTTAAGGATTTCCTTAAAATAGTCGATTCCATTAACCTTGATGCTACTACTCGGGAGACCACGTGCTTGCGTCTCTTCCAATTCTCTCTACGGGACCAAGCTAGTAATTGGCTTGAGTGACTTCCTGCCGGATCCATCTCAAGTTGGGATGATCTCACTACTCGTTTCCTTGCCCAATTTTTCCCATTGGGGAGAAATACCAAACTTGGGAATAAAATCTTGATATTCCAACAACGTCAAGGTGAATATCTCTACGAGGCATGGTCTCGATTCAAGGACTTGCTCCATAAATTCCCTCATCATGGCATCAATCTTTGGCTTCAAGTCCAAATCTTTTACGACCATGTCAGTACCTACATCCGACAAACCATTGATTACGCCGCCGGTGGAAGGCTAAGTAACCTCAATAATGAAGCATGTTGGGAAGTCATCGAAGACTTAGCACAATATGAAGAATAAGGATGGGAAATTCCAATAATCCATGAAAATGGATTAGATTCCCGCACACAGTTGTTTATGAGTATGGAGGCACAAGTGAATAACTTAATGGAAGTAACCACCCATGATTATGAGCATGTGAACGCGGTCAAGGAATTTTTGCTCCCAAGAAAATCCCGGCAAGATGAATTCGAGGACATAATGTTGACATTTGTCAACAAGCAAGAAAAGGAAATAAAACGCCTTGAAGCTCAAATAAGGAAAACTCATGACACTTTCTTGGAACTAGCTGACAACTTCATGCTAAAACTTCGTGAAGAATTCACAAAGAATAATGTACCTAAAAAGATAGAAAAGGTATATGCGATACCGGAGCTCGTTAGAATGATTCTCGGACCCTCTCTAATTCCAATAAGCAAGGAAACCCCCCTCAAGAAATCAAATCTTTGTTTAAATTCTTGCCTCAATGCTCCCTGCATGAAAGAGACATTTCCTAGGGACATATTCATTGGAAGGGTGCACGTATCGCTTCCCGACTTTCCTAACATAAGGAATAGTTCTTTTGGTTTTAAACCAGGGTCGAAAAGTCCTCATCCCCGACATTTCAATATTTCTAGAATCCCAGTTGAAAGACAATTTGACATGTGCGTTGCTCAACTATGTGGAGATTGCAAGTGGATTGACAAAATGAAATTTAAAATAAAAACCAAAATCTTTGTCAAAAATAGTAACAAGACTTTTGATCCGGGCGGATTAATAAAAATAGCCTCTTTTGCAAAAAAATTGGCGTGACGCCATCGGAGCCTTCTGATGTCGTTTTCAGCAGCTTGAATATTACTCATTTGTTCCCAATCTTTTTGATTTCATGTTTCAGAAAATGAGCAAGAGGACAAGAAAACAAGGGGACAATCCTCTGGTACCCAGGAGAGAATCGCTGACATTGTTTCTGGGTGGGGGGTGTTCATTGAGGAAGATTTCCAAATGCGCTACAATGATTTGCTCCATCGAACCATCGATTCAGGGGCTGTTTTAGATTGGGGATTTCTTGAGCAACATGATCTGGCTAGGGATTTTAGCAACAGTTTCGGAAAGGATAAATTCACTGATCCTCAATGGGAGAGGATGTTTCGGATGCGTGAGCCTGTGTATAGTGAGTTGGTGCGTGACTTCTACGCTTCTTATTCGATGAATGTTATTTCTTGTCGAGGCAGCATTGATTTTTAGGGGATTAGATTTAGACTGGGTGGAGTTTGGAGGATTATGTCGGTGCTGGAGTTTGGTTGGAGAGTAGGGTTGTAATCAAAGAGGGATATTGAGAGTGATGTCTTTAGGGCTAACTTGGGAGCTGGGTTTGTCAATAGGGAGGACATGCGGGGGATTCAGTTTCGGAACACGATCGCCAACGGGGATTATGTTACTGGGAGTACCCTTGCCTCACGGATCCGGGATCCGCGAGTAAGGCTTGCGCACCATTGCATCACCTTCACCATAACGGGGCGCAAGCACACGACTCATCGTGTCACCTTACCGGATCTATTCTATCTTTACTTCATGTTTGCTGAGGGTGTGCACTGTAACATCCCATTCTTGTTGGTTGATTACTTGAGGACTGCTAGTGGTATGAGGTAAGAAGATAGGGTGTATGGTGGTATGTTTGTCACCCGGTTGGCTCAGTCCTTTGTCATCCTGATCGGGGAGGTACCTACGTACCTCAATGTTGTAGCAGAGCCGAAGGTTGTCAAAGCCAAGTCCCTGAAGGCCATGGATGTAATCATGGATTATGGTAGTGTCTACGCATGGTTCCGCGCTCGTCCCGCAGTTCAGGATGATGATGATGATGGTGATGCTGATGACGAGCAGCCGATACCAGCATACCAGCAGGGGGATGGAGCAGGAGGCTCCGCTGACGTCTACAGGCACATGTCCAGTGGAGACTGGCAGGCCCACAAAGGAGCGTGGATAGGCCGGATGGACACGTGGATGGCGCAGCAGGATCCGAGGGCCAGCTGGACATATGTTCATACCGTCAGACAGATGCATCATTTGTCCATGCACGATCATCTTGACCCACACCTACAAATTGACCCATTCCCCGGGTGGGAGGAGGATTACCCACTTTATGGATACATGGGCCACCTCCCCCTGGTTATGACTACCATTATGGACCCCCTCCCCAGTGATTCATGTGTTTATTTGTGGGTTGTTTATGGAAAATTATGGTTGGTTGTTTATTGAGACAATTTTATTTGGGCATGTAATAACTTAGACTATCTTGACTTGGTGATAATGTGGTGATCTTGTAACAATTTGATATGTATATATTTGTTTGTGGTGTGGTTTATCCATTACTTGTTTAGTTGGATTATTTGTTTGTGTGACATATATCTCGTCTTAATTATTTATAAAGTCTTAATTACATATAAAGGTATTTTACAAAAGGGATAAGTGTAGGGAGGATTACACACGTTTTTAAAAGAACGCGAACATGAGAACTACGATTAGCGAAAAAGATATATATGTGTGTTTGTTAGAGTCAAATACTTGTATCGAGTCATAATGGATGTTTTGTAGGAATTTTCCCAGATTTTAAAGGTGTAATTTTTTCAGAAAAATGCAGCAGACCAGTTTATGTCAGGATAACCTGACGGCGTCAGGATTGCAACCTGAAGACGTTAGGAGGAGTAGAAACAACTTATCTAACTTTCTCTCATTTTCTGTGTTACTTATAAATTTTTGGAATTTCTCAGGTCTTAATTTTCCAGAAAATCTGCAAACATCCATTCCACAAGCATTATATCCTAGTTTAGTAGAGTCATATATAATTTTACCGCCGATTTTACGCGAATGTTTCGTCTATTTCTTAAAGTGTGCAGGTTTTATTTATCAAGAAGAAGAAACATAAGATTGGATGGAGCTTTTCACGCATATATTCTTCTTGGAAAGAATTTAACCACTACTTCACACGGATCCTACCAAGCTAATCAGGGGAGTATTAGTTTCTTTCTCTTTTAATTACCTTCCATTATAATAACTTTGATACTTTCGGGGAACATTAGGGACAATGTTCAGTTTAAGTGTAGGGAGGGAGAATAAAATGGGAACTTTGAAATTATGCTTATCCTTGATCATTTGTCTTGTCCTATTTCATTTGTGTAATAAACCATGAGAAATATTTGTTAGGGTAATTTTAGCGCCAAATTTAAAAATTTTCATGACTTGTACGGGTGGGTCTTTAGTCTTAATAAAGCTTCTTATGGATAGGAGTTATATGACTAGCACAAAAACCCTTTACCACTCAAATTCCACCCCAAAAATGTGAGGTTCACCCCTAGATCTATAGGAATTAAAGCATTCACCTTTAATGCTTTGAGAGTGTACCGGTAGTATAATAGATTCTAGAACTTGTTTTGTGATGGATTCCGAGATCGCTAGTGAGACTACACTTGTGTAGTTAGGAATAACTAAATGATAAGAGGCATTAGGAAAACCCTTGTTTGATACCCGTATTATAATTACTTCTTTCGCATCGGCTGAGTAATTCTCCTACACCCTTGCGATGTACTCATCTTTAGTACATGATACCCCTAGTTAACCCCTCAGAGCCTATCCTTTTCGCGGTTCTCGTGATGTTTTGGTTTTTCAGAATATCAATGAAGAGCATTGTTTACAATCCAACCCTAAATGTACACCCAAATCGCCTTACATACCTTGTATGCACTCACTTTTAGTGCATTATTGTTATCATATTAAACCCTTAGTTCAATTATCTAATTACTTGCATGGTTGCTAAGTCGAGTCATATCTTTTGTACATAGTTTTGGGACGATTGGGACTCATGGGTAAAGTTAAATTTTATGGAGTGACGGGAAAGAAAGTTAAATTCAAATTCCCTTTATTTACGTAATAATGTACTCCAAGTGTTTTGATCTTTTCAATTCGGGTCAAATTAGTGTTAGAGTAATAAAAACTCAAGTGTAGGGATGTGCCTATAAATCCCTTATATTTTGATGTTATCATAGAGGATGGTAAAGTAAAAGTGTATGCAAAAAAATGAAAAATGAAAAAAAACATACAGGCTACCATCCTACATCTATCTTTATATTTATGTTTGTTTATTTCAAAGTTATCTAGAGTTTAGAGAGTCGAGTCTTGGCTTAGCAACGCAATTCTTCTCATGCTTGTAACATAAAGATTTTTGACTTGCCACCACTAAATCGCCTATCCAACCAAACCCTTTGTTTCCCTAACCATAAGCCTAACGTTACAACCCTTTAAAAGACCTCTTAGAAAGTTGTTCCTAGGTGCTTACGCCAAAGCGGTGGAGGTTTGATCTAGTTTCAAGCATATGGTAATCTATGTACTATGACCGGTTAATGACTATTTATCTTCCATTTGCATTTGATATATTTCATATACACCCGAGAGATAAGAGAATCCAAACACCCCTTGTGAGGTGCTAGTATATAATTTCCGTGCTTGTTATAACTATTGCGGTGCTTTTATTTGTTGTGAATTATGTTAAACCAATGCTTTATGCCCCCTAACTTATAAAGTGAATTGGCCAAAAGCACATTTGCTTGAGGATAAGCAAATACCAAGTCTAGGGATAATTGATAAGAATTTAAAACGTACACTTTTAAGGGGTCATTTAAGCCCTTAATCGCCCACTTTTATATCTGTTACTGCTTAATTTTGTTTCTTTTCACTTTTTAGGTCTCTTGGAAGCAAAATGCTGGAATGATGCATTTTTGGACGAAAAGGAGTGAATATATAAAGAAAATGGCTAAGTCAAGATCAAGACACTCAAACTGCTGGAATAACACCTGACGGCGTCCCAAACATAGGGCGACGCCATCCCTATTTTGTGACGGCTCAGGAGCGAATTTGCTATTTTGCACCTGACGGCGTCAGGCTTTGAAGAGTAAGGGCGTCACGAAGACTTTTCTTTTCAGACGACCTAGATCCAGATTCAGACGACGTCACGAAGACTTTTATTTTCACAACATGACACCGTCCAAATGTTGACTTGGCCAAGACGAAACCCTAATGGCGGCGATCTGACGGCGTCCCAACTATAAACCTTTTGATTATCACCAAGGAACTCTAAATCGTTAACCTTTTGAAGCCTCTAAACCCCTTTTGTCAAAACTCTTAAAACCGCAATCTTGATCTCCAAGTAAACCCTTGAAAGTAACTTTCTTTCACCGGAACACCCTTGAGAAATATAAAATTTGCACTCAAGTTTCCTTTGATCGACCTAAGCTTCAGACACCATTTATCAACACAATGATAGCTAAAGAATAACTAAAAAAGAATACGAAAACAAAATCTGTCCAGCCAACTCCACTGGTTGTATCTCCCTGCTAGATATTTCGATGAAAGATCCATCTAGCGCGAACCTAAATCTATGTGTCTTAAACCTATAATTCAAATTTCATAGAAATACAACATTTAATGAACCAATGGTGTCAATTCTATCACAGGTGCGCAGAAATAGTAAACTAAATACTGTTAATTCGTTTCTCTTGTTTTGGCTCTTCCCTTGTTGTGCGATCCATTCTTATATAAAAAAGGCCCTGATATCAGTTTTTGGATAAAACTTCTAATAATCCTGAAAGTCATAAGGATTTAAAACGTACACTTTTAAGTGGTCATTTAAGCCCTTAATTGCCCACTTTTATATCTGTTACTGCTTAATTTTGTTCCTTTTCACTTTTTAGGTCTCTTGGAAGCAAAATGCTGGAATGATATAGAAATCGAATTTTTAGACTTTTGAGAGGTAGACTGGTGGAGTAAAAACCTAAAACGATTTTGGTCCGGTTTGGACAATATTTTAGGGTTCTCATACCTTATTTTACCTCAAGATAAGTAATTTACTTCATTGATTTCGTTATGTCTTCAATTGTATGTGTGTATGCTTGCCTGTTTAACATGTCCGGCTAAATTTCTTGTGTGTTTGCTTAGATCTAAGAAACCTAGTTATTAATTATTGATTGGTTGTCTCTTATCTTAATTATAATTGGCTTAGGATTGCACTAGGTCATTGTTGTATTTTTAATGCTTGAGTAATCTTTCTGATCCTTAGTTTATAACCACCTAGCGTAATTGTAGGATAAATATCCAAAGATAACCTTAGTGTTAGTTTATGAATCCTAGAGATCTCGTAGGCAATAACCTTAAGGTATACTTAAAGAGTTTGGGATAAAAGCATACCCTACGACCTTAGAAGACACAACGCGTTAAGAATAAGGACGTGACAATTCAACCACCAATAAAAGATAACTAGGGAGTAATAGTATCTAGGTAAACACATTTTTAATCATCATACGAGCACACATCAAATAGACATAGACTACCCCTTAGTTTAGATAATTAGAGTAATCGGTAGAAGCACCAACCCCCAAATCCAAACCCCGAGATTTTACCCTTAACTTTCTAAAAAATATAAAAAAGATAAAAAAAAAATAATCTTCCTCAACCTCAAACCTTAGCGTAGTACATCTCTCACTAGCATTCCTATTCCTCTAGAGAACGATATCAATACCCGAGGCATACCCAATACTACACTACAACGATTAGGTTCACTGCCTAGGGTGTTGAAAAACTTGCTCAAAGAAAAGGAAGTTTCCTTTGACCCCGAACGCATTATACGCGCATCAGAAAGCTTGCATGTACTTGATCAAAGAATTGACAAGAAAAGTCAACACATCAAGATCACAAGATAATCGAAAAAAGAAAGAACAACATGAACACAATATATACCCTTGAACCCCCTTTATTAATAACCAAAATGTTTACTGTTGTTCCCTATTCACTATCGTATAAAACAGTTAAGTATTAAAAACATATAATAGTGAATCAATGACTGAAGTAAGATGTAAGCAAAACACACTGATAAATTTTCAACATAATATTCTTTATTAGAAATCAATCAAAAAGAATACATTACCAAAGTACTTGCGGAATAGTACTTTTGATTGAAATGACAAAGGGTTGGTACTCCTCACTAAGCTCAGGCTAAGTCTGAGCACAACTACAATGGAACCACTGAGCTATCTCAGGGACTGAGTTGTATTTGGTGGAGTGAAAGATGGCGTATGTGTGTGTGTGTGTGTTTTACAATTCACAAGCTTAAATCTTTCACTCTATGTCTTATTCTATTTATACAAGTATGAGTATTAACTTTATCCTAAGTGACAAACTGACATTTTACAAAAGACAAAATACTGATGTATTTTGTCTCTATTTACAAAGACTATTTTAAGTAAGAGATAAGGCTGTTTTCCATGAGTCAGTGATGACACTGAGCCTGATCATTTTCCATTCAGGGAAAGTTGACTTTGGTTGATAAGGACTTCGTCTTATCTGATTCAAACTTATCCCGCCTTGTCCCGCTCATTCTTCAGTCTTCATTGCCTTACGTCTTATACTTTTGTTTGTCTTCAGTGTAAGTAGTTGATGAGGATTTTAGGGATTCAGTGAGTTATTGTCATCACTCACTGAATCCACCATCTCCTTATTGACTCAGTCTTCACCCCTTAAGTTCCGCCTTACTGGGTGGAGAGACTTCTTCGCCTCTTACTGAGTATCCTGAAGATGGCTCACTGAGAGACTATGCACTCAATGACCTGTTAGTGTTTAATGGTCTAAACACTTAGGGTATTTTCTATTCAAATCCTAGACTTAAGGTATAATACCCTTAGTAAAATACACTAACTTATATCTATAGTAATAAAATTATTATTCCCATTAGTGCGAAATAAGATTTGTATTCTCATAATTCTTAAAAATATTACGTAAAAGGCATGCAAAATATGTATGGCATTATATTAATAAGTTAATTAACATATTACCCTGTACTTGGTCAAGATAACCTCAAATATTCAAACTCACATCACGTTCAGAGTAATACTCGGTCTTCAAGTCTTCATCCATCCCGTTTTTGTCGATGAATTGGTTCAATACTCGTCCATATATTCTTCACAAATATACATTCATTCATTAATCAAATACCAATCAACACTTCAAATCTCTAATAAGTTTGCCTAAATAAAAGTGAGCGTGAGTGTTGGGTTAACAACATCCACCATTCAAGCTGCAAGTTTGAGGTCAAATTCGGATTACTGCTCGGTTCCTGAATTCCATTTTGTTCGTGCATAGGTTTCGATCTCGATCTCTATTCGTTGGTGGGTTATTGTTCGTGAGCAGGTTAGGATTTTTGGTCGTTTGGCGGTGTGTACGTCGGGGTTTCGGGTTCCATCTTACCTCATTGAATCTCGGTACTCATATTCATACTAGTGTACGTTCGTGTTCAGTTTCGGATTCGATCCATCACTTCATCTCGAGGTATATCTTGAACTACAAATTTTATACGCTACATGAAACTTTGCTATATCAACCTATGAATTAGATGCTAGTTAAAACATGTAAATTCTCATAAAATGTAAATATCTATACATGAAATCATGGAATGCCTATATAAATAATTGTTTCTGTTTCGAAGAATAAGAATCTGTGGGATATATATAAACGAATGACATAAGAGGATTAGTTGCATAAAATAAAGAAATGTATAACATGATCGATCTCTATTCGGTTTTGCTTCCGAATACGTTTGATGGGTCCTTGGTGTTTATTAGAGCGTACGTTTGATATGGGTCCATAAGTTAACAAGGCTGCACATTGGTCATTTTATGAATCTAGTTTGGCTCATTAACTGTGTGTGGGTGCATGATCATATAGGGCTATATACATGTTAATATGTGCGTGTGTATTACAAACAGTTCAAGATATTATAAAATGAACATAGTAATAGGCTTGTGGGGGTATGTTTGAGGGTACTCGCGGGATTAACAGATAAATTATACGGTACATAAAAAGTGTTTCGGGGAAGATGAGTCGGGGGGTAATCACTACGTGTGTTTTCCGAGTCACGTTGGTTAGCCATTTGGCCCGCGAGCGAGGGTGAAGAATGTCGAGATGTATATAAGAAAAAAAAAGATAAAAAGAAATATAAAATGGAAGACTACAGTGCATGTACGCATGGCTCATTAGGTTTCATGTTAGTATTTAAATACTTTTCACTTTTAACCCTCACCTTTAGAATGTGGTCACATGCAAACCTTGGACCTTTATAAATTAGCATTTTACACCTTAAACTATAAGATTTATAATAGTAAGCTTCGAAGTTTATGTACTTGTCGCAATAAACCCTAAACCTTGATAAGTTACACTTTAAACCCTAAAGTATGATGAGTTGTTATATTTAACTCTAAAAATATTAATACAATTTGTATAAGCAAATAAATCCGTTATGACTTAAATGAGCTAATAAGTATTATACGAACCGTAATCCGTGTAGATTCATGGAAGAAGACCTGACGTTATTTCTTCGTGCTCACATTTCCATTACTTTCATTTGCTAAGGTACGGATATTCAGTCTCTCTTTCTAAAACATTCTTTGTTCGTAAATATTAGTACAAATATTCCGTCCTTTTTCAGTAAGGGCATCCATTGATATGATTAGCCGTTATTACCTTTGATATTCGTTTTATTATTCGTTCCGATGTTTGAGCTTCTTTTGATATTCGTTGGTTATCCGTTTGATATGATTCAGTTCAGTATCTGATATGTTATGTTCAGTTCAGTATTTGATATGGTATGTTTCAGTTCAGTATTTGATTTGATATGATTATGATTGCTCTTGTATTGCCCAGCTTCTGTATCTGTATCCCTAGCCATGGAGGTACCATGGCCATGTCATTGAGGCACCGATGGCATGACACTATCTGGGGCGGTGTGATTGGTCCCCGGCGTTCCCCTTTTGTTATGTTTGTATGAGATCTCTTGGCCATTATGATATGTTTTGCAGGGAGCGTATGGATGCATCCTAGGTAATTTGTATCTGTATCTGTATCTGGTGATTGGTTGGTGTGTGTTCCTACACCCCATCACATTCTGGTACATTGTGAGCTAGCTACTCCATGTACAACTTTGGATTTGACGGTATATGATTTGTGATATGATTATTTGGCCTATTCATGTGGCATGCTTAGGCACTGGGCAGTGCACTCCGATCCTATTATATTTGTTATGCACTCTGTTTTAGTATTTGACTCATATGCGTTTCGCATTCTGTTTCGTCTGACATGTTCTCAGCAGGCTCTTTTCCTTTCTTTGTGTTGGCACGATTTAATCCATTTCTTATTTTGATTATCTTGTTACTATATTGTCTATATCTGTTCACTGGGCTTTTTAAGCTCAGCCGCACTTTCTTTTCTCTGGCGGCAGGTAATTTTAGCGGGATGCTGGGATTGAGAGTCGAGAGTAGGAGCTGTTAGAGACTGACCCTAGAGTTACCCTATTCTTGTGGACTTATGATTCTGACTTTTGTATTTTGATTTTCTGTTGTTTCATTTGTAATTGTAATCTTTTGGGTTTGTTTGTTGGGTCATGGGTTCATGACTTGGTTTTATAAGTCTTCCGCTTGCATTTATGTTCTGATTGGACCCCATAATGTGACACTCGGACCCTTGTCGGGTTGGGGTGTTACAAATATGGTATCAGAGATTCGGTTTCGTCTTGTTGACCTTAGGGATGACCTGTGAGGAATTGGGTAGACATTAGGTTGCTTCCGCGACGCTTACTTCTTTTGTTGAGTTACGACTTTCTTTATTTTCTTACCGTTTACTCACACTCTTTCGCCTCTTTTGATCCGTTATTATCGTTCAGATGGTGGTTACGAGAACTTCGGACTTCAGTGATGACCCGGCTTTCCAGGCTGCAGTCAATGAGCGGATTCAAGCTCTTCTTCCTGAACTGACTCAGCGCATTACTCAGGATGTTCAACGCAACATGGCTAGTGGATCAGGCGGCGGTGGTGGTGGTGCTAACCCACCTGTGACTATACACACTTGGCTTGAAAGGTTCGGCAAACAGAAGCCTCAGCCTTTTAGCTCCGCTAAGTCTCCCGTGGATGCGGAGAATTGGATAGCTCATATAGAGAAAATCTTCGAGGTTATGGGTGTTGACGATGAGTACAAGGCACGCCTCGCCAGTTACAAATTTGAAGGAGATGCATTGAACTGGTGGAAGGCGTATAAGAACGCCAAGGGTGGAGATGTTTTCATGGCTACTCTTACTTGGGCACAGTTTCGCGAGGCCTTCTATTTCCAGTACTTTCCTCAATCTGAGAAGGAAAAGTACGAGAGAGAGTTCCACAACATTTCTCAGTTTGATCGGGAGTCGACTACAGAGTTTATGGGCAGGTTTCTCCGATTGGCTGGATTTTTGGGTGATAGGGCTGGTACACCTGAAGAGCAGGCAAAGAAGTTTCGTTGGGCTCTCCGCCAGGATCTTCTTGATAGGATAGTTAATATGAGGTTTGAGGACGTGGCTCAGGTTGCGGATGCTGCCCGCAACATTGAGATCTTTTGGGAGAGGAACAACCATGGGATGAAAAGGAACCGTGATGGGGACCAGGTTCGGCCAGCTCAGGGAAATCAGAGGAGTAATGACTCTCGGGGGAATGGCAACCGGGGAAATGACAGGAGAGGCTATGATAGGTCGGGCCGCGACCAACAGACTCGGGATTATCAGGGCAACAGGCATTCGGGTTCTGATTATCAGAGGGGTGATAGGGATCGAGATGAAGTTCGCACTTGTAGGGATTGTGGGAAACTTCACCTAGGCAGACAGTGTTACAAGGTTACCGGAGCATGTTACAGATGTGGATCTTTAGAGCATAAAATTCGTGACTGTCCCGAGAAGGCCGACAATGGGGATGAGGTTCTGCCAGCTACTAAGGGGCGAGTGTTTACTATGCCCAAGGATTAGACAACAAGCACTTTCAGTATCTTCATGGGATTCTTTTCACGTTTACTCGTACTATTTCTGATTTTATTTGATACTGGTACAACATTTTGGTGGTTTCTTATTTTCTTTGCTTAATATTTTGACATTCCTGCTTCGTTATCCGTGTGTGCATCATCCTTTGTCTACAAGGAGTTTTGTGGTTAATATCCATTATGTTTTGCCATCTTGTTTCTCTAGAAATGTGTGATCTTGATTTGATTTTGACTACATCATTTAGCACGATTCTCAATCTGATATGTCTTTGTTATCATCCTCTTCACATGGTTCCATATATAACCTTTAGACCAAAACCGTAATGATCTGTTGTTAGTCAAAGAGCCTGAGACTGTCATTCAGTTATCCTTATTTCTTTTTGTAAATCGGTAAGTATGCGTTTTGACTTTCCTACTTCAATTTCGAGGACGAAATTTTCTTTTTAGAAGGGAAGAATTATAATACCCTTAGTAAAATACACTAACTTATATCTATAGTAATAAAATTATTATTCCCATTAGTGCGAAATAAGATTTGTATTCTCATAATTCTTAAAAATATTACGTAAAAGGCATGCAAAATATGTATGGCATTATATTAATAAGTTAATTAACATATTACCCTGTACTTGGTCAAGATAACCTCAAATATTCAAACTCACATCACGTTCAGAGTAATACTCGGTCTTCAAGTCTTCATCCATCCCGTTTTTGTCGATGAATTGGTTCAATACTCGTCCATATATTCTTCACAAATATACATTCATTCATTAATCAAATACCAATCAACACTTCAAATCTCTAATAAGTTTGCCTAAATAAAAGTGAGCGTGAGTGTTGGGTTAACAACATCCACCATTCAAGCTGCAAGTTTGAGGTCAAATTCGGATTACTGCTCGGTTCCTGAATTCCATTTTGTTCGTGCATAGGTTTCGATCTCGATCTCTATTCGTTGGTGGGTTATTGTTCGTGAGCAGGTTAGGATTTTTGGTCGTTTGGCGGTGTGTACGTCGGGGTTTCGGGTTCCATCTTACCTCATTGAATCTCGGTACTCATATTCATACTAGTGTACGTTCGTGTTCAGTTTCGGATTCGATCCATCACTTCATCTCGAGGTATATCTTGAACTACAAATTTTATACGCTACATGAAACTTTGCTATATCAACCTATGAATTAGATGCTAGTTAAAACATGTAAATTCTCATAAAATGTAAATATCTATACATGAAATCATGGAATGCCTATATAAATAATTGTTTCTGTTTCGAAGAATAAGAATCTGTGGGATATATATAAACGAATGACATAAGAGGATTAGTTGCATAAAATAAAGAAATGTATAACATGATCGATCTCTATTCGGTTTTGCTTCCGAATACGTTTGATGGGTCCTTGGTGTTTATTAGAGCGTACGTTTGATATGGGTCCATAAGTTAACAAGGCTGCACATTGGTCATTTTATGAATCTAGTTTGGCTCATTAACTGTGTGTGGGTGCATGATCATATAGGGCTATATACATGTTAATATGTGCGTGTGTATTACAAACAGTTCAAGATATTATAAAATGAACATAGTAATAGGCTTGTGGGGGTATGTTTGAGGGTACTCGCGGGATTAACAGATAAATTATACGGTACATAAAAAGTGTTTCGGGGAAGATGAGTCGGGGGGTAATCACTACGTGTGTTTTCCGAGTCACGTTGGTTAGCCATTTGGCCCGCGAGCGAGGGTGAAGAATGTCGAGATGTATATAAGAAAAAAAAAGATAAAAAGAAATATAAAATGGAAGACTACAGTGCATGTACGCATGGCTCATTAGGTTTCATGTTAGTATTTAAATACTTTTCACTTTTAACCCTCACCTTTAGAATGTGGTCACATGCAAACCTTGGACCTTTATAAATTAGCATTTTACACCTTAAACTATAAGATTTATAATAGTAAGCTTCGAAGTTTATGTACTTGTCGCAATAAACCCTAAACCTTGATAAGTTACACTTTAAACCCTAAAGTATGATGAGTTGTTATATTTAACTCTAAAAATATTAATACAATTTGTATAAGCAAATAAATCCGTTATGACTTAAATGAGCTAATAAGTATTATACGAACCGTAATCCGTGTAGATTCGTGGAAGAAGACCTGACGTTATTTCTTCGTGCTCACATTTCCATTACTTTCATTTGCTAAGGTACGGATATTCAGTCTCTCTTTCTAAAACATTCTTTGTTCGTAAATATTAGTACAAATATTCCGTCCTTTTTCAGTAAGGGCATCCATTGATATGATTAGCCGTTATTACCTTTGATATTCGTTTTATTATTCGTTCCGATGTTTGAGCTTCTTTTGATATTCGTTGGTTATCCGTTTGATATGATTCAGTTCAGTATCTGATATGTTATGTTCAGTTCAGTATTTGATATGGTATGTTTCAGTTCAGTATTTGATTTGATATGATTATGATTGCTCTTGTATTGCCCAGCTTCTGTATCTGTATCCCTAGCCATGGAGGTACCATGGCCATGTCATTGAGGCACCGATGGCATGACACTATCTGGGGCGGTGTGATTGGTCCCCGGCGTTCCCCTTTTGTTATGTTTGTATGAGATCTCTTGGCCATTATGATATGTTTTGCAGGGAGCGTATGGATGCATCCTAGGTAATTTGTATCTGTATCTGTATCTGGTGATTGGTTGGTGTGTGTTCCTACACCCCATCACATTCTGGTACATTGTGAGCTAGCTACTCCATGTACAACTTTGGATTTGACGGTATATGATTTGTGATATGATTATTTGGCCTATTCATGTGGCATGCTTAGGCACTGGGCAGTGCACTCCGATCCTATTATATTTGTTATGCACTCTGTTTTAGTATTTGACTCATATGCGTTTCGCATTCTGTTTCGTCTGACATGTTCTCAGCAGGCTCTTTTCCTTTCTTTGTGTTGGCACGATTTAATCCATTTCTTATTTTGATTATCTTGTTACTATATTGTCTATATCTGTTCACTGGGCTTTTTAAGCTCAGCCGCACTTTCTTTTCTCTGGCGGCAGGTAATTTTAGCGGGATGCTGGGATTGAGAGTCGAGAGTAGGAGCTGTTAGAGACTGACCCTAGAGTTACCCTATTCTTGTGGACTTATGATTCTGACTTTTGTATTTTGATTTTCTGTTGTTTCATTTGTAATTGTAATCTTTTGGGTTTGTTTGTTGGGTCATGGGTTCATGACTTGGTTTTATAAGTCTTCCGCTTGCATTTATGTTCTGATTGGACCCCATAATGTGACACTCGGACCCTTGTCGGGTTGGGGTGTTACATAAGGGGTTTGGGTATTTACTGAACCCAACAGTCTCCCCCTATTTGGATATAAAAATAGCCTAAGTGTTTGATCAGTGTAAGTGAGCAATTGGCTTCTTCTTACACTGAATGTACTAATGAACATAATAAGGAACACTGAATATTTTAACAAAACATACATCATTTATTGATCAATTACATAGTTCCTATCACTAGTACAAAAGGTAAATGATAGTGATATCAATCAAGATGGATCCCAGTGCTTCAAGCTTGACTTTCTTTGTGATGAGTGTTTCCCTGTCAGGATGCTCTCTTATCTTGGCGTTTAAGTCAGCACAGAACTTGACATTTGCAGGAGTCTGAATTTGAGAGGCCACTGGTATGTAGCTCAGCATTGTAGCCACACCTGCCTGATCAATGTCACTCCACCTTTGGAATGTTGGGTTTCCATAGACGTCAATGAAAAACAGTCCTCTTTCAGGCTTTTCAATCACAAGACAGTTTACAAACTTCACACCTTCAGGTAACTCCCTATTACATTCCAGTCCAGGCACTTTGATCTCAGGCTGGAACTCAACCCTCTTTCGTTTGCCCTGTGATGATTGAGGTTGAGATCCTTGAGGTGCAATTAAGGCAGGCTGAATCCCTAGTATTGCGAGTGCTTCCCTCAGTCTTTAATACCTTTTGCTAAGCATTTTCATCAACTCCTTAACCACCGTATTCTGCTTCTTTTCAATGATAGGACCAAGCTCATCGAGTTCAGTGATCCTAAAGTCAGTGAATTTCAGGGGATCATGAACTTCGAAGTGTCTTTTATCATCCCCCCTGTAGACATTCATTTCCCGTGGTTTGGACTTGGGGATGATTCTGACATCAGTGATTTTCTCAGGCAGCCTTCTGCTTGTCATTGACCAGTTGTAGTGGTCAATTCTTTCTTGCCTGATGGCTGCAGCTCTCTTGTTCTTTTCTTCGAATCTCTTTTTCATTTAAGCCATTTTAGCAGCCTGAGCATCCTTGAACTTCTGTCCTGCCTGACCCTTTTCAAGCTTCTTCGGATCAATTCCTATGTTCTCAGCTTCCTCAGTAACTACTTATACCAGTGCTTCTTTGCTCTTTCTTTCTTCCTCAGCTAGTTTTCTCCTCCTTTCTTCCTTAGCCAGATAGGCACTTAGCTGTTGTGGAGTGAGCAGGTACTCAGTGTTGTCGATCATATGGGGTGTTAGGATTTAGTAAATCCAGTTATTAAAGAGTCGGTCACCTCAAGTATATGTAATCGTTAGAAAGCTCGTAGTCGTAGTTATTATATGTTAAGTAGTATTTAGTTAAGTAACACCGTGGAGGACGGACGGGTCTTTACCCACTGTATGCCTGATCTACAGCCCGTAGGTGGCGATTTGTGTAAGACTAACTCTTTCTCTCTCTAAAACCTCATCTTGTACGCCTCTTTTGATTGTGATATGATGTGTTTGTGAAATCCAATATGTTACAAATGGTATCAAGAGCCATGGTTTGATCATCTCTCTTACTTATCCTTGGATTTCTAGTGGTTTTATATGGTTTTTGAGTTTGAAAACATTTAGTTGTTTTTGCATCATTTGGATCAATTCGTGTGTTAAAGTTTGAATTTTGAGTGTACTTTTGTGTTTAGAATCAGTGTAAGTGCTTGGGTTTTGATTTGGTAAGCTTGAATCACTGTGGTTGAGCTTGTTTTGGATTGAAAAGTGTGTTTTTGAAGTTTTTCTTGCTAGCGACTTGGTTCTCGTAGTGTTTTTCATCGTAGCGACTTGCTTCACTAAAAGGTAACGAGTTGTAGTGTTAATTGTTAGCGATTTGGTCCTAGCGACTTGTCTATTGAGACAAGCCGACAAACAATACAACTTATTGGATCCTCCACTACGGCTAGAGACTTGGTGAAGTTAGCGACTTGCTTTCAATTTTGTTAGCGACTTGTACTTAGTATTCTTAGCGACTTAGTGTTAGCGACTTGGACCTTAGCGAGTTGCTCTTTAGCGACTTGACTGTGTAGCGACTTGGTGCTTTAGCAACTTGTGTCCAGTGATGAGTGCTTATTCACTCATCATTTTTGGTTAAATATGAACTGCAAAACAGTAAAAAACACTCCGAAATGCATCAAAATATCTCAAAATTGTGTTTTACATGTTTCAGATGCAAAAATATCGAAAACAAACGAAAAACGAACAAAATTTGCATAATTGGCAGTTTCAGTCCCTCAAGTTTCAAAAATGGCAAATTTAGTCCCTGTAATTTCAAAAGTTGACAGAATTCACCCCTGGACATTTTAAAATTTTAAAATGAACATTTTTAGTCCTTTGGTAATTCAAATTTGTCAAATTTGGTCCTTTTGAGAATATTTTGGAAAATTACGAGTTTGGTCCTCGGGGTTTCAATTTGTGGCAAACATGGTCCTTTAATATTAGAGAATTGCACTTTGGTCCTTGGAATATGGGATATTGACAAAACAGGCCCTTGGATTACCTTTGCAGAATTTACATCCGTAGTCCCTCAAAAATCAGTTTTGGCAACTTTAATCCCTAAACTATAACTTGGGTTATTTACACATCCTAAATCCTAAACTAATAACAAACCCAAGCCCAATCACAACCACCCCTGGCCCAATCATGTGTACCCGGTCCAGTTTATCCAACCCGAACCCAAACCCACAATTTAAACAAACACCCCGCCCCCTACTTGTCTTCCCCGACATAGTAGCCTGCAACCCCCAACACTTTTGTTCCTCCATCTCCAACACCACCTACACCAGCCCTCCCCTACAACTCCCTGTCCCCTCCAACATCCACACTCAATCCCTTCAACTGCCAAATCACTCTTTTCCCGCCAAAAACCAACAAATGGCTAAGATTGCTTTTAGTGATCCAATGGCCACAAAATGATGTGGGATAAGCTCAGAAGAGGAGAGAGAAAGCTCTGGGAGCTATAAAAGGGAAGAAGAAGCAGTTTCAAGGGAGAGCTAGTTTCAATAAATTTTCTAAAATGTCGTTTTTAAATTAATGTTGTAGTTTAAATTAAATAGTTGTAATTTCAGCTTGTATGTTTAACAATTAAGTTAAAAACATCTTTGTACTGTCCCTTTGAATTATCAATTCAAGTTTTTTAAGTTCCAAGCTCTATAATCACTGTTGAGATTGTCAGTTTCAAAGTTCTCTGTCCAGGTTGATTGGGTGCTTGTTTTAAGCTTAGACAGGTTTAGTCAAGGTCCCTATAAGCTTTGTATAAGCTTGCATTTTATTTCCAAGCAATTTTAGTTCATGGTCAATAAAAGTCAAACAGAAGCTCAAATTGGTATGGAAGCTGATAAAGGGTGTTGCAGAGGGATCTTTGGGTTGGATTTAGTTAGGATAGAGTAATGTTGGTTTTGGTTTTGGCCTGCACACAAGCTAGACACATGTGAGTACTTGTTTCAGTTTTACATTTTCAACCAAGCTTGCATATTTTGCTTTTAAGTGTGCCTGTGGTCACAACTTGATTTTATGTGTTTAATTAGTTGCAATTAGGTAATGTAAACTTATTTTGATCAGTTATAGTAGTTAGTTAAGTATCTTTATCAGTTTTAGTTTGTATTTTAGTTTTAAAAGTGGTGTTTGGATCAGTTATGTACACTGAGTTTGAGATCAAAATTGCTGTTAAGATAGATTGCAGTAGCTTCTGTTATGTTAGTTAGAGCCTCTTAGTTCATCATTTTGCATTTTAAAGTAGAAATAGTCAAAATTGCACTTAATCAGTTCTCATTCCTTCACCTGTTAAAATCAGTGACTGTTATGATTCAAATAGGTGTTAAAGTTGATAGGCTAGCTTATTTAAGTTTTATTTCATCTTAACATATCATAATAAGTCCATAAATTAAGCTCTAAGTTGGAAAAGGTCAAACTGTGTGTCTGTTTCAAAAAGTCAAGATGTCAAAATCTGTTTTTTTACAAAACTTGCAGCAGTTGCATATGTTTCTGTAGAGCTTTTTAGGATCTCATTTTTGGGATATAAGCAGCTGGTCAGGTGGTATTTAGGTCCTCATATCTGTTTTTAGCTTGAACTCTCTGGGTGAGCTTGTGCATAAGCTCAATGTCAGGACTTGTTCCCCTGCTCCAAAAGCTCAGCACCAACTGAGTTTTTCTCAGTTTGGTCTAGGCTTGCACAGGGGTTAACACTGCCTCTCAAAGTCTCATTTTTGGTATAATTGATCTCAACCAGGTCTAGAATAGGTTCCAATTTTAGGTTTTTAGTTTTAGCTTGATTTGTGACTTGAGCTTGTGTTTAAAGTAGGCATACCATTTCTGTTTTAGCTTTTAATATCATAATCACCAAATCCTTGTATCTTGCAATTCAGTAGCTGTAGCTTGTTGATTTCTGTTTGATTTGGTCACATGTAGTATATTGTAGCTTATGTTCCTGTGTGGTGCTAGTTTGGATCACTTGGCTTATAAAAGAGCTTATTCATAAGCTCAGATCATAGCAGATCCATTTTTCTCCACACAACCACTTGTTTTTCCAATTTTCCTAGCTTCTTATCATTATTTTAGAATTTTCCTGAAATTTTCAGATTTTTATAAGCCGTTTTGCTATTTTTCTTGATTTTAACTAGTTTTTAAGTATTTTTAAATAGCATTTAATACAAAAAATTAAGAAAAGGTTCAAAAAAATAAGTTTTCATTTTTATTAAGTTAAGATAAATATAAAAAGCCAAAAAAGTATTTTTCCCAATTTTTCATAGTTAAATTTGTATTTTTAAATATTTTAATTAGTTTTTAATAGTTTAAAAATCATAAAAAATAGAAAAATAATCAGAAAAATACAAAAATAGTTTTGAAAATTCTAGTTTGATATTTTAGACTTTTTCATTTCATAATTTTATTTTTTCAAGCTTTATTTCCTATTTTCTTTCATTTTAGGTTATTATTAATTAGTTAAAAATAGTTTTTAATTAATAATAATTAATTAATTAGTTATAAAAATAATTTTCTTTTTTCAAATATTTTCTTTCATCATTAGGATTGTAAAAATATATTTTTCATATTTTTAGGCTTAATATTGTGAAAGTTTCACTTTTTATTTAGTACGTTTACGTTATTTTTATTTAAACGTAAGTTTTAGGTTTTAAACGTTCATCACTTTAAAAATAGTGATAGCGTTTATTTAATATCTTTTATCTTTTTAATTTTCTTAATTTGCATTTAAGTCGCTTTTATTTATAACCTTTTTCAGTAGTGTAATATTCGATCCAAATCCTTTCTGATCGCTATCATTAGTGATCATTCTATCGTCTGATCATGTGTTTAACACACCATTGAGTCTCCTTGGGACTTAACGACCCGGGAATCCACTGTATTCTCTGATCTTAATTGTATTTGTGTCTGAGCTGTGTTAAGTCTGTTTAGACTTGACGGTTCGGACCCAATCAAATTTTGGCGCCGCTGCCGGGGAGGCTTAAGCGTGTGTTTAGCCATTTTCAGATCCCATTCTTGCACATACCCCATCATTTGTAAAAAGTTTTTTGTAAAGTTTTCAAAAATCTCAAAAAGTTCATTAACACTTTTCCTAAAGTGTTAAAAACGCCAAAAATATTTTCATTCTTTGTTTTTATCGTCATGTTTTTCAAAAATACCAAAAATATTCCTCTTTACCCTCTCACATATTTGATTCTTCATCCCTACCCCTCTGATAAACTTTGATTCTTTCTATGTCTTATCCTCACCCTCTTGGTTGTCAATGGTGTGGTGGTCCTTATAATGGTGGCAATTGCCCCAGTTGTGGCATGATGGAATCAGGAAACGGGTCTGTCTATAACCAAGATCCCTATTCCTACCATAACACGACTGATTTATTCCATCAGCTACCACACTGTGATACTCAGCAGTTTTACTGTTGTGAGTACTGTGGTGGTTCACACTCCAGTTCTGATTGTCAATCGGGAAACACGCTTGTCTATGAGCAGGTTCCTGATAACAATTATGACTACAACACATACCACTCACAGCCACATCAGTTGTACTGTTGTGAGTATTGTGGAGGTCCTCATTCTAGCTCGGATTGTCAAACAGGGAACCCATTTCCTTGTAACGATTACAGCTCTTCATATCATGACCAACCTCTACAGTACCAGCCTGATTCACTTCCTCAAAATCTTCTCCTTGATCTTTTGGATTTAGTGAAAGATTTGAAGGAATCTAAACACTCCCATGATAATCCAAATGAAAAATCCATGGAAGTTTTGTTAACCGAAGAGCGGAATGCTAAATTAGATTCCCAGATTTCTATTGAAAACACTATTAGGGAATCAATTAGAATACAAAAAGCATTCAAATCCAGCTCTCGATCCCGTTTCATTCCTGATGACGATGATGATGAAGATATCCTTGATATCTTACAATTTTATAACAGTTCATCAAGTTCATCAGTTGAGACTCCTTCCATGATCCATCCGGGAGAAAAGACTATGATGGAATTACTAGCAGAAGAACAAATGTTAAGTATAAAACATATGTATGCTAGTCCATCTAATCTCCCTCAGTCTGTTGTTATCACACCTGATATTCCCACTCACTCTCTAAACATGGGGGATGAGCTTCTTAGCACTATTCCGGAAACGGAATCATCGAATGTTGAGAACCTTATCCCGATCCCAAGTGAGTCTGAGGGAATTCTTGACCATGAGTGTGATGTGTCTTCTCCTCTTTCAAATGATCTTGTTGAGACTTTCTCAGATTTTGACAGTGATTATAGTGATGCCGATTCTTTATATTCTAAAGACATAGAATTTATTGATGCATCACTTCCACTTTCCGAGATCGTCAACTTAGAAGAGGATGTTGACCATGTTGTTTCCACAACAATTCATACGACTATCACTAATCCCTTATTCGAATTCGATTCTGAATTTACTCTAAATTCAGTTAATCCAATCTTTGATAGTGATGAGTCTGACACGGAGACTATAATGGACGAGGTGCATATTTATAGCCCACGAAGTACCGCACATGTCCCACCTCCGTATATTCTGCATGAGGAGTTCGCCGGTGAACTCACTCATATCATATCTCCATTGGAGTATGATTGTTTGGATGGCAAAAATCATGATCGGGGGGAGAGAATCTCAATTTGCATATTTATGACAAATCCTTCCACCCTCCCCACCGAGATGCCTTCCAACCCAAAGAGCTCTACCAAGAAAATCCAAATAAGTGCAACTGCACTTGATCCTGAGGAAGAAGATCTTATCATGATCGTTATCATGATCTTCCTTCTTTTCTTCACCTACCCGGTGACTTCCTCTCTTCTTCACTCCTTCGGGAGTGAGGACACTATCTTTGACCCCGGCATTTTCATTCATCATTTTTGAGCCGGTTCTCTCTATATCTCATCGGTGTGGAACTTTCACGTACTTCAATGTTTATCCAAACATTTTGAATGAAAGTCCGATGGTGATTGTTTCTTCCACTTTGCTTCCCCATGAACCAATGAATTCGGGGTCGAGTCAAGCTAGCGACTCGGGAATCAAAAACAGTAGCATGCCATATGGGTTTTCACCCATATTTCTGTCTTCTCACCCCTTTCTACCACCTAAGTGTGGGGGAGTTGCCCCACATGTTATATATATATACCCAAAAAAAAAAAAAAAAAAAAAAAAAAAAAAAAAAAAAATCTTCTTTCTAAATAATGGCCGTAGTATTTCCCTTTTACGTTCTTTGTTTCGGCATAACCGCCGGTACTTTGAATATTGAGGGCAATATTCATTTCTAAGTGTGGGGGGGAATTCTCACGAATTTCATATATTATCTACCCAATTCCCCCGTTTTTGGCCAAAATTTTTTTTTTTGGAGTAAGTGTTTTACACTTTCTCATTAGGTTATCAGTCCGCCTTGTCTAAAAAACAAAAGGATTGGCTAATCCAGGAGCAAACGGCTCTTGGTAAAGATATATCAAATCCGTTTATATGGCTTGCAATTTGCCCAAAATTGTATGGTTCTCAGCTCACCATATCCTAAAAAGTGAAGAGTTGGCTAGCCCGCAAGATTATGGCTTGTGGTAAAGGCAGTGGAAAAACCATAATTGGTAATCAGCTCACCAAAGATAATACTGATAATTTATCTAAGAGTTGGCTAGTCCAGAAGCAAACGGCTTCTGGTAAAGACAAATCAAATCCGTTGAAAGCTGGTGGTTTGCTCAAAATCACATGGTTATCAGTGTACCATGGTTCTTACTTGAACTAAAACATTTGGCTACTCCAGAAGTAATGGCTTTTGGTAAAGAGATTCAAATCCATTAAGTTTTTCTCAAAAGATTGCTAGGGACTAGCAATAGTTTAGTGTGGGGGATTTGATGAGTGCTTATTCACTCATCATTTTTGGTTAAATATGAACTGCAAAACAGTAAAAAACACTCCGAAATGCATCAAAATATCTCAAAATTGTGTTTTACATGTTTCAGATGCAAAAATATCGAAAACAAACGAAAAACGAACAAAATTTGCATAATTGGCAGTTTCAGTCCCTCAAGTTTCAAAAATGGCAAATTTAGTCCCTGTAATTTCAAAAGTTGACAGAATTCACCCCTGGACATTTTAAAATTTTAAAATGAACATTTTTAGTCCTTTGGTAATTCAAATTTGTCAAATTTGGTCCTTTTGAGAATATTTTGGAAAATTACGAGTTTGGTCCTCGGGGTTTCAATTTGTGGCAAACATGGTCCTTTAATATTAGAGAATTGCACTTTGGTCCTTGGAATATGGGATATTGACAAAACAGGCCCTTGGATTACCTTTGCAGAATTTACATCCGTAGTCCCTCAAAAATCAGTTTTGGCAACTTTAATCCCTAAACTATAACTTGGGTTATTTACACATCCTAAATCCTAAACTAATAACAAACCCAAGCCCAATCACAACCACCCCTGGCCCAATCATGTGTACCCGGTCCAGTTTATCCAACCCGAACCCAAACCCACAATTTAAACAAACACCCCGCCCCCTACTTGTCTTCCCCGACATAGTAGCCTGCAACCCCCAACACTTTTGTTCCTCCATCTCCAACACCACCTACACCAGCCCTCCCCTACAACTCCCTGTCCCCTCCAACATCCACACTCAATCCCTTCAACTGCCAAATCACTCTTTTCCCGCCAAAAACCAACAAATGGCTAAGATTGCTTTTAGTGATCCAATGGCCACAAAATGATGTGGGATAAGCTCAGAAGAGGAGAGAGAAAGCTCTGGGAGCTATAAAAGGGAAGAAGAAGCAGTTTCAAGGGAGAGCTAGTTTCAATAAATTTTCTAAAATGTCGTTTTTAAATTAATGTTGTAGTTTAAATTAAATAGTTGTAATTTCAGCTTGTATGTTTAACAATTAAGTTAAAAACATCTTTGTACTGTCCCTTTGAATTATCAATTCAAGTTTTTTAAGTTCCAAGCTCTATAATCACTGTTGAGATTGTCAGTTTCAAAGTTCTCTGTCCAGGTTGATTGGGTGCTTGTTTTAAGCTTAGACAGGTTTAGTCAAGGTCCCTATAAGCTTTGTATAAGCTTGCATTTTATTTCCAAGCAATTTTAGTTCATGGTCAATAAAAGTCAAACAGAAGCTCAAATTGGTATGGAAGCTGATAAAGGGTGTTGCAGAGGGATCTTTGGGTTGGATTTAGTTAGGATAGAGTAATGTTGGTTTTGGTTTTGGCCTGCACACAAGCTAGACACATGTGAGTACTTGTTTCAGTTTTACATTTTCAACCAAGCTTGCATATTTTGCTTTTAAGTGTGCCTGTGGTCACAACTTGATTTTATGTGTTTAATTAGTTGCAATTAGGTAATGTAAACTTATTTTGATCAGTTATAGTAGTTAGTTAAGTATCTTTATCAGTTTTAGTTTGTATTTTAGTTTTAAAAGTGGTGTTTGGATCAGTTATGTACACTGAGTTTGAGATCAAAATTGCTGTTAAGATAGATTGCAGTAGCTTCTGTTATGTTAGTTAGAGCCTCTTAGTTCATCATTTTGCATTTTAAAGTAGAAATAGTCAAAATTGCACTTAATCAGTTCTCATTCCTTCACCTGTTAAAATCAGTGACTGTTATGATTCAAATAGGTGTTAAAGTTGATAGGCTAGCTTATTTAAGTTTTATTTCATCTTAACATATCATAATAAGTCCATAAATTAAGCTCTAAGTTGGAAAAGGTCAAACTGTGTGTCTGTTTCAAAAAGTCAAGATGTCAAAATCTGTTTTTTTACAAAACTTGCAGCAGTTGCATATGTTTCTGTAGAGCTTTTTAGGATCTCATTTTTGGGATATAAGCAGCTGGTCAGGTGGTATTTAGGTCCTCATATCTGTTTTTAGCTTGAACTCTCTGGGTGAGCTTGTGCATAAGCTCAATGTCAGGACTTGTTCCCCTGCTCCAAAAGCTCAGCACCAACTGAGTTTTTCTCAGTTTGGTCTAGGCTTGCACAGGGGTTAACACTGCCTCTCAAAGTCTCATTTTTGGTATAATTGATCTCAACCAGGTCTAGAATAGGTTCCAATTTTAGGTTTTTAGTTTTAGCTTGATTTGTGACTTGAGCTTGTGTTTAAAGTAGGCATACCATTTCTGTTTTAGCTTTTAATATCATAATCACCAAATCCTTGTATCTTGCAATTCAGTAGCTGTAGCTTGTTGATTTCTGTTTGATTTGGTCACATGTAGTATATTGTAGCTTATGTTCCTGTGTGGTGCTAGTTTGGATCACTTGGCTTATAAAAGAGCTTATTCATAAGCTCAGATCATAGCAGATCCATTTTTCTCCACACAACCACTTGTTTTTCCAATTTTCCTAGCTTCTTATCATTATTTTAGAATTTTCCTGAAATTTTCAGATTTTTATAAGCCGTTTTGCTATTTTTCTTGATTTTAACTAGTTTTTAAGTATTTTTAAATAGCATTTAATACAAAAAATTAAGAAAAGGTTCAAAAAAATAAGTTTTCATTTTTATTAAGTTAAGATAAATATAAAAAGCCAAAAAAGTATTTTTCCCAATTTTTCATAGTTAAATTTGTATTTTTAAATATTTTAATTAGTTTTTAATAGTTTAAAAATCATAAAAAATAGAAAAATAATCAGAAAAATACAAAAATAGTTTTGAAAATTCTAGTTTGATATTTTAGACTTTTTCATTTCATAATTTTATTTTTTCAAGCTTTATTTCCTATTTTCTTTCATTTTAGGTTATTATTAATTAGTTAAAAATAGTTTTTAATTAATAATAATTAATTAATTAGTTATAAAAATAATTTTCTTTTTTCAAATATTTTCTTTCATCATTAGGATTGTAAAAATATATTTTTCATATTTTTAGGCTTAATATTGTGAAAGTTTCACTTTTTATTTAGTACGTTTACGTTATTTTTATTTAAACGTAAGTTTTAGGTTTTAAACGTTCATCACTTTAAAAATAGTGATAGCGTTTATTTAATATCTTTTATCTTTTTAATTTTCTTAATTTGCATTTAAGTCGCTTTTATTTATAACCTTTTTCAGTAGTGTAATATTCGATCCAAATCCTTTCTGATCGCTATCATTAGTGATCATTCTATCGTCTGATCATGTGTTTAACACACCATTGAGTCTCCTTGGGACTTAACGACCCGGGAATCCACTGTATTCTCTGATCTTAATTGTATTTGTGTCTGAGCTGTGTTAAGTCTGTTTAGACTTGACGGTTCGGACCCAATCATCCAGCAACTTGGGTCTTAGCGACTTGGTTCACAGGAAATTGAGATCTTAGCGAGTTGCTACTTAGCGACTTGGTGCTTAGCGACTTGGTTCAAGAATTCTTAGCGACTTGGTTGATTTTTGTTTGTAATACGGTTTTCTCTTGATTTAGTAAAATCCCGTGAAAGAATCTATTTCCCGGTTTAATCATAGAGTTATAAAACCCCGTGAAATCTGTAAACATGTCTACCAACGTACCTACAATCATCTCCACTATTGCTGAGGATGTTCAAGCAGCTGTTTCAGACACTCGTCCACCCATGCTTGACAGAACTGACTATGACTCATGGGCTCAACGAATCAGGTTGTATTTTCTTGGAAAGGAAAATGGATTCAACATTCTCAAATCAATTGATGAAGGACCGTATCAGGTTGAAACAACCAGAGACATACTTGACACTGCTACTGATGGCTCACTGATATTAGGACTGGACAGACCTAAAATGTATGATGAATTGACTGATAAGAAGAAAAAGAGATACGATGCAGACATCAGGGCTTCTAACATCATACTTCAGGGTTTACCTAAGGACATTTACAAGCTGATCAATCACAACACTGAAGCTAAGGCTGTTTGGGATAATGTCAAGATGCTTCTCTCGGGTTCTGAATTGACTAAGGAAGACAGAGAATCACAGCTGTATGATGAATTTGAGCACTTTAAGATGAAGCCTGAAGAAAGTGTCTATGAGTATTGCGTGAGATTCCACAAGCTTGTGAATGATATGAGGAATATCAAAATGACCATGCCAAATATTCAGCTGAATTCAAAGTTTGTGAACAACATGAATCCCGAATGGCATAAGTTTGTCACCTCTGTGAAGCTAACCAAAGGATTGAAGAATACCAACTATGAGCAACTTTATGCATTCCTTCTTCAGAATGAGAGACATGCTATGTTTGAAAAAAGGATTCTTGAACAGTTCAAAACCAACCAGGGAGAAACAAGTTCGTCAAATGACTCTACAGCTTTTTACACCAATGTTGGAATTACCACCAAAGCTTCTCAAGTCATACCCATGGGTAATGGTAATTAGAAGCTCATCCCTGATCCAGCATATAAGCCTCCTGACCCAAACACATTCCTGGAAAACTTCATCAATCAACTGTCTCTCATGGTTAGTCAAAACATGAACTCTCTACCACACACCAACAATAACCTCAGAACAGCATCCAATCCACACAATCAAGCTACTGTCAGAGATGGGAAGGTTATGGTGCAACAAGTTCAAGAAAGGCAGTATGAACAGGGAAGAGGTGGAGTTGGTAGAGGATATGTGGCAAATCAGAATCGTGGAAGGAATCCAAATCAAGGACAAGCAAAGCCAATTAAGTGCTACAACTGTGGTGGTGATGGACACATAGCAAGGAACTGCACTTCTCCAAAACGCCCTCAAAATGCAGAGTACTTCAAAGACAAGATGTTACTTGTGCAAGCTTAGGATAATGGAACTGTGTTGGATGAAGAGGAGCTGTTGTTTCTTGCTGAGGGCAATGCCAAGACATATGATGCAGATGTGGATGAGCAACCAATTCAGGAGATAGGTCATAATCATCAGAATGCCTTTCAAGTTGCAGACTATGATGCATACGACTCTGACGTCGATGATGAACCTACTGCATAGACAATCTTCATGGCAAGCATTTCTCCAATGGTATCTCCAAAGGTCTCATCATCACAGCAAGCTGGTCCATCCAAAGAATCAATCATCTCAGAGGTATTAAAACTATATGATGATGTTGATGAGCAAAAGATGCATAATAAAGTACAATCTCTTGAAACTTATGAATCAGATATTGATGATGAGGGTAATAGCAATATTGTCCCATATGATCAATATGTGAAGCAAAGTGAAAGTGAGATTGTACCAAGTAATGCATCTTCCGCAGTCAATGATGACTATGCTTTTGATGAATACACTGCATGTGCCCTTGATGATTCTGTTATCTCTGAACTGAATGCCTATAAAGAACAAGTTGCCATTTATGAACAGCGTGCTAAGTTTGAGCTAACTACCCGTGAGCAGGAAATGGATGACCAAATGTGTACAATTATTAGAAAAAGTAATTTTAGAAAAGAAGTGTTAAAACAAGAGTTAAACTCCTTACATGAAAAGCTTTCTAAAACTGTTAAGCAAAAGCAAGAGCTGCAAGATAATGTTAAAGTGCTTAAACAAGAATTCAGTGCTAAGGAATCAAAACTTTTGAATGATTTTTCTAATCTAAAAACTTTGAAAAACAAGCTTGAAAATAAGTTGTACGTACAAGGGAATACCATTCAGACTGCTCACATGATAACTAAGCATAGAGTTCTTAGCATTAAGCATAGCATTCCCATTATAGAGAAACCTAATCCTGAGTATGGTAAGATTGCAAAAGCTGCTCAGAATGTGATCTATGATGGTAATGAAATCCTTAAGCCTAGGCAAAAACCTAGCTGTGCTGAGTGCAAGGAAGAGGATAGAAAACTAGATGATGCATCTAGGGAGAAAATGGATAAGAAGCTTAACAATCCTGCGTGTAAAATGAATAACATAACTATCAAACCCCACGATTACACTAAGGAAAATTGGATCTCCCTAAACATGTTTAGGCCTCAAACTCAATTAACCCCAGAACAGATCTTTTGGAAGAAAGATATGGATAAGCTAAAAGCTAATGTACTTGTTGAAACAAACACTCCCCTTAGGAAAATGCCTGCAGCTACTGTGTATCCTCCAAATAAACCAATGCATCTAGTTCCTAGATCGATTGCCACTAATATCAAAACCTTAATCAGCCTGTATGTTGTTTATCAACTATTAGTTGATTTTGAGAAGACATGTAAGAAGAGAATCACACCTACAGTGATAACTGAGGGGGAAAGGGGTTTTGAGCAAACTAAAGAATGTTATTTAACTGAGGTCGTGCCTTTCTTTAGACAATTAAAAGGTCAATTTAAGAATCTTCAAAAATGAATAAATTCAGATATTAAAGAAATGAAAAAGGAATTTGATGCAATGATAGTTGAGGTCAATGATTATGAACAGGAACTCAAATATAATGAAGTTGAAAGGAAGAACTTGCATATCTTAAATGAGAATTTGATTTCGAGTTGTGTGGCTCAAGATGTGTTTTATACTGTTACTAAGCACTCTATTACTGCTTCTCGATTTCATGAATTATCTATTGCATTGAAAGCTTCCCATGATCGTGTCATTGAGCTTGAAAACAAAAACTCAGAACTAAATGAGAAAATTGATCAGGATGATCACGATAATTTGGTAAAACATCTTTCTAAACTAGTAGTTGAACATTTTGAGTTGCAACTAAAATATCAACATCTTAAAGAAAATGTCAAAACCTCAAATATCAAGACATCCTCAGATGTTCCAGAGTTTGATGCAGTTTTTCAGATAAACAAACGTGACGAACAGATTCAAGCTCATTGTAACACGATCAAAAAATTGAAAGCCCAAATTTCACAATTAAAGGGCGAAAAGAACAATGTGACTGGCTCCCAAATGCCTCCTCCTTTAGATTCTCAGTATTCTCAGACTTTTCATCTTCAAAACTTGGTTAATGCTTTACAAAAGGAAAACGAGGGTTTTCTCGAAGAAAATGAAAAAGTTAAACGACACTTTAAAGAGTTATATGATTCAATTAAAGTCACTCGTGACAAGAACAACGAAAAAATAACGTCTTTACAAAAGGAAATTGAGAATCTGAGGAGAC
This sequence comes from Chrysanthemum seticuspe, assembly GCA_019973895.1. NCBI lineage: Eukaryota > Viridiplantae > Streptophyta > Magnoliopsida > Asterales > Asteraceae > Chrysanthemum > Chrysanthemum seticuspe. The sequence continues at coordinate 308,472,033 of BPTQ01000006.1, forward strand.
AGGAAAAAGGGAAACTGCCACTTGTCTTTAATGAGAATGTTACATCAAGATCATCCTCAGACTGCAAATATATTGTGACTGTTAAATACATTCCTCCTCATCTTAGGAATAATGAACTTGTGTTTCATAACTATTTTGCTCACCTTAAGGATAGTCTAGAATGTCTCCGTGAGATTGTGGAAGAGGATTTTATAAATAAGCCTCTTGACAGTGAAATTAGGTTTGCGTGCATTCAAGCCAAACGATCTCAAGAGCTGCTAGAATGTTTAATAGCAACATGTCCTAAATCCTTAGGTGCGAAAGGTAAAGCTGTGATGCCTTGTTATATGCCTAGTGCTAAGCATACAAACCATTATATGCCCACTATTAAGAAAGTGAACTCTAATGTGCCTCCAAGTAGTTCAGATCCCTGCACTTCTAATTCAGGAATGCAAAAAGTAGATCAACCAACTAATGTTCCCATAATTCCATCTACAGGAGTAATCAGTGACATTAAAGCAATCGGGTCAAAGCCTTCAGGCAATACCAAGCAAGATAGGACCTCGCAAGCTAAGAATGTACATTGGAAGAAAGTAGAAGATCACCCTAGGAATATTACGTTTGAGTTGAATAAAACGAATCGTGTTGATTCTAGTATTAGCTATAAGTGTACTGTAACTAATTCGAATTCTGCTACTATTCGCAAACCATGTAATGATGACTGCTTGATTTCTGTTACTAATCATGAATGTGGTGTGAATGTTTTGTCTAATGCTGTCAAATGCCCTGTTAAAACTGTTAATGCTAAAAATCAAGCTAAGAAGGCTGAAAGGCAAAGGCGAAAGAAAGTTAGAAAACAGTGGAAACCCACAGGAAGGAAATTTAGTAATATAGGTTATCAATGGATACCTACTGGGCGTAAGGTTAATGAGTTTTGCCCTAAATTTTCTAAGTCAATGCCCACTAGAAAATGGATGCCTACTGGTAGAACTATTCCCTTAAGAAGTGAACATACTTTGAATTGGTCAAATATGGACACTAGCAATGCATCTATTTCTAATGAGTCCTTTGTATCTCCTTCTGATGTGGGTGTTCCAATCACTGTTACTAACCAAATGGAACCCATTTTTGCATGGGGATCACAATTATCCAGTTATCCATTCTTGTCTGTGTTCAATTGCAGATCGTTCAAATCGTTCTATGGTACCTGGACTCAGGCTGTTCCAAACATATGACTGGAGACTGGTCACGGCTCATGAACTTCGTGAGTAAATTCATCGGAACTGTGAGATTCGGAAACAATCATTTTTGTGCTATTATGGGTTATGGAGATTACGTGGTTGGAGATAGTGTGATTTCCAGGGTATATTATGTTGAAGGTCTTGGACATAATCTATTTTCTGTCGGACAATTTTGTGACTCAGATTTAGAAGTGGCCTTCAGAAAACATACTTGCTTTGTTAGAGAACTTGATGGTGTGGAACTTCTCAGAGTAACTCATGGTTCAAACCTATACACCATCTCTATCGAAGATATGATAGAATCTTCACCCATCTGCTTACTGTCAAAGGCTTCCAAAACTAAGTCATGGCTATGGCACCATCGTCTCAATCACTTGAACTTTGGTACCATAAACAATCTTTCTAGAAAGGACTTAGTAAGAGGATTACCCAGATTAAAGTATGAAAAATATCATCTTTATTCAGCTTGCCAATTGGGAAAAAGCACAAAATATGCCCACAAACCAAAACCCACAAACTCAGTAATGGAAGTTCTTCATACCATTCATATAGATCTGTGCGGACCAATGAGAGTGCAAACGATAAATGGGAAGAAATAAATTCTAGTAGTTGCTGATGACTACTCTCGATTTACTTGGGTAAAGTTTTTGAGGACAAAGGATGAAACTCCATATGTCATCATCAAACTTAAGAAACAGCTTCAGGTTCGACTCAACAATACTGTTAGAATTGTTCGAACAGACAATGGCACATAGTTTTTTAACAAAGACTAAATTCAGTTTTATGAAAGTGTTGAAATAAGTCATCAAAGAAGTGTTCCACGAACTCCTCAACAGAACGGTGTAGTTGAAAGACGAAATAGAACTCTTGTGGAAGCTGCAAGAACAATGCTAATTTATTCAAAGATTCCAATGTTTCTATGGGCTGAAGCTATTGCCACTGCTTGCTACACCCAAAATCGTTCCCTTATTCACACCTCTCATGGAAAAACTCCATATGAACTTGTCCATAAACGAAAACCTGATCTATCCTACCTTCGTGTGTTTGGTGCTTTATGTTACCCAACTAATGACGGTCAAGATTTAGGTAAACTAAAAGCCAAAGCGGACATTGGAGTATTTGTAGGTTATGCACCAAACAGAAAAGGATACCGAATCTACAACAAGAGAACCCGAAATATCATGGAAACAATTCACGTTACGTTCGATGAGTTGACCGGTCAAATGGCTCCAGGACAATCCAGTTCTGGACCCGCATTTCAACCTTTATCAAGTAGTCCTATCAGTTCTACTCTTGTTTCTAATCCCTCACCAGCAACTCCTTATGTACCTCCTTCAGAAGATGATTTGAAGAAATTATTTGATCCAATGTTTGATGAACACTATGAGCCAAGTGCTAATGATATGTCAGTTCCATCAACAGAGGCTGCCTCTATCCCTGTCAATGAAGTTAACCCTTCAGTTTCATTGTTATTAAGTTAAGAAGCGCCTGTTGCTGATCACTTTGTCTCATCAACAAATCATCAATCATCGAGTGTACACAATGGAAATGTTGCTGCTGTTACAGATGATGAAAACCCTTTTGCTCCTCCATAAGATGAACCCTTTGAAAACATATTTGCTCCTGAGTCATCATCAGAACCATCTTCTTCAGGAGATATCAACTCTGCTACTTCAGTTCCTCAACAACAACTACATGAACACCTTAGAAAATGGACACATGATCATCCATTGGACAACATCATTGGAAACCTTTCCCATCCAGTATCCACATGGAAACAACTTGCAACCGATGCCTTATGGTGCTTCTTCAACTCCGTACTCTCTAAGATCGAACCAAAAGACGTGAAAACTGCCATGAATGAAGACAGTTGGTTCAATGCCATGCAAGAAGAAATTCATGAGTTTGATCGACTAGATGTATGGGAATTAGTACCTGCTCTAGATTGTGCAATGATCATTGCTCTAAAGTGGATCTTCAAAGTAAAACTTGATGAGCATGGTGATGTTTTGAAGAACAAGGCTCGATTGGTTGCAAAAGGATATCGTCAAGAGGAGGGTATTGACTTTGAAGAATCATTTGCTCCTGTTGCTCGTATCGAGGCAATCAGAATCTTCTTGGCTAATGCTGCAAGTAAGAACATGGTAGTCTATCAGATGGACGTAAAGACGGCGTTTCTTAACGGAGATCTTAAAGAAGTCGTATACGTCAGCCAGCCTGAAGAAGGCTCTTTACGGTTTGAAGCAAGCTCCAAGGGCATGGTATGATACGCTATCAAAGTTTCTTCTATCTACTGGATTCAGCAAAGGAGCAGTTGATCCGACATTGTTCACCAGAAAGATGTCAAGATACACGTCGAAGTACGTCTGGAGGTGCTCAGTTTTTGGGTGATAAGCTTGTGAGCTGGTCTTCAAATAAACAAATGAGTACTTCTATTTCCTCTATAGAGGCTGAATACATAGCCATGTCATCTTGTTGTGCTCAAATCCTATGGATGAGATCCCAATTATCTGACTATGGCTTTGAATTCAACAAAATTCCTCTGTACTGTGATAATAAAAGTGCTATTGCTCTTTCATGCAACAACGTTCAACACTCAAGAGCAAAGCACATCGACATTCGACATCATTTCATTAGGGAGCAAGTAGAAAACGGTATGGTGGAACTCTATTTTGTGAGAACTGAATACCAATTAGCATACATCTTCACCAAAGCTCTTCCTAGAGAACGTTTTGAGTTTATCCTCCCACGACTTGGTCTAAAGAGTCTTCAACCGGAAACACTCGAACGTCTTCAAGAAGAAGACGAGGAGTAAATGTCTTTCTTCATCCATCTCTTGTAAATATTTATTAAAAAAAGCAAATAGAAAAATATAAAACTTTCAAAAATCCATAAAAATTTGAAAATCTTGAAAAATTTCAAAAAATATTGCCTTTTTGTCATGATTTTTCTCTATTCGATAATATCTACGGTCTTTGTGCTGTCATTCAAAGAATGACACGGGTCTTTAGATGTTGTTCGAATGTTCTTAAAAAAAATAAAATAAAAAATTGGGAGAAAGTGAAACAATGGTTTATTGTCATTTCAGGCAGTAACCCGTTTTTCAAAGAAAGAACAGAGCCATGCTTTATCTTGTTTTTCAAAACTCATGCTCTGATTCTATAAACAATTACTTACTATCTAATGAAAACTAATTGCTTTGAAAAATAACTCGGACTCTATTTTTGAAAATCATCTGGACTTAACGTTTGTCAAAAATATCTATCTCTCAATCAACAACTTATGTCATTGATTGAGGGGGTGAATGATTTCAATTAAATCAAAAGGTTATTTGTCATACAATTGTTTTCAAAAGATAATCATGCATGTTTAATCAATGGAGCTTAAAGTCTCAAAATCCGATCCTTTTTAGTTAAAATGTTTTCATAATCAAGTCACAATTCTCCTTAAAAGCTTTCAAAATCAATTTAAATCTACAGAGATCACAAATCTCAAATGATTAGAAAATTGTGATCGGGGGAGAATTTGTGATTTAAATTGGATTTAAACTGATGATTCGATAAATGGTTTCACAAGTGTTTTGCAAGCTTTCCTCCCCACATGTGCCAAACGATTTCAAATTTTCCATGCACATGTTGAGGGGAAGCATCCTTTTAAAACCACAAAGAATTGAAACATGATTGATTTGTCTCTAAGTGCAGGTTCCTTCTAATATGTGCAAAACTCTTTGAAACCTCAACGCACATATTAAGGGGGAGTGATGAGTGTCTAAATACTCATCATTTTTGTACTATATAAACTGCAAAATCATCTGAAAACACTCAGAAACACATCAAAATGATCAAAATATCACAAATCAGTGTTTTATGTGTTTTAAATGCAAAAATATCAAAATCAGATGAAAAACATATCAAATTTGCAAAAATTGCAGTTTTAGTCCCCCAAGTTTCTAAAATTGTCAAAAATAGTCCCTGAGTCAAAATTTCAAAAGAAAAGTCACCAAAGGTCCTTTTTAAATCATAACTTGTCAAATTTAGTCCTTTGGTGAAAAATATGAAAAGTTTGAGAAAATTACAAGTATGATCCTTCAAGTTTGAAAATTGGCAAAATTGGCCCCTGGAAAATTGGAAAATGGCAAGATTGGTCCTTGTACTTTTGAAGATTGTCACTTTAAGTCCTTGGAGCAACTTTGCTTATTTGACAGCCTTAGCCCTTGAATTTTCAGATTTGACAACTTTAGCCCTTATATTTAAAACCCTTTTCAACCATTTTGGACCCTTACCTAGACCTTGGACCCCCTGTCACAAAACAATTTGGACCCCCCTATTACTAATACCCTGGTCAGTCAACCAAATGGTCAAACATACACAGTTGGCGCCAATAGTCTTCTCGCCCACTTGTTTCAACTGCTCTCTGCTACAATCAACCACATCCATCCCCCCTCCTCTCCATATCATTTTCTTGCCCCCTCCACCTCACCAAAGAGCCAAACTCCATTAAATGATCCTCTACCCAATCACTCAACCAAAACTGCAAAAGTCCACTTTGGCGCCAAAATGATCAAACGGCCAATTTTAACTCAAAGCATCCAACGGCCAAATTTATTGGTGGGAAAGGTTCAGTGGGCTAGTGGGAAGCATGTGGAGCTATAAAAGAGGAGTTAGAGAGAAGAATAAAGGAGTAGCTAGTTTCATTTTTTTTCTTTAATGTCGTTTTTTATTTAAAATGTCTTAGTTTTAGTTTAAATGTTGTAATTTCAGTTTTTCTGTATCAAATTTAAGTTATAACATCATTGTATGTGTTTTTGAGTTTCAATTCAAGTCTTTGATATAAATTCCAAGTTTTATATTCACTGTTGAACTTTTCATTTTCAAGCTCCTTTGTTAAAGCTTTTAACTGCTCAGTTTTAATCTCAATCAAGCTTCTATAAGCTTATCAAAGTTTTTTACAAGCTAATATTCAAGTTCAAACACTTTTGAATTTTGGTCAACCAAAGTCAAACTAAGCTCAAATTGGTAATGGAAGCTGCTTTGGGTTGATGCAGTGTTTATTTGGGTTGGATTTAGTTAGGTTAGAGTAGTATTGGGTCTGGTTTAGCCTGTGACATCAGCTGGACTCATGTGAGTAAGTTTCTAGATTTTTATATTTCAAGCCAATATTGCATATTTTGCTTGTTTGAGTTTCTGTGATCATCATTAGTGTACACTTGTTCACATAGTTTTATTTAGGTTATATAAACTTAGAGTAATCAAGAAATCAATATGGATTAGTGGTAATCTCAATTTTAGTTGCTAAACATGTTTTAAAGTGGTGTTTGGATTTACTGAATAACCTGTCTTTAAGTTTATCTCAGTGTTTAAATCTTGTTGTAATATGCTTGTCTAGTTTATTTAAACCCATTCCTGTCTTATTTTTGTGCCTGCAAGCAGTGGAAGTCAAATTTCTCTACCCACTGCCTTAATCAGCTCACTGTTGGATTTTCAACAAAGCAAAAGCTCATTTTGTGTCTAAAATACATAGGGGTAGATTGTAGTAGCTCTATTTCATCATATTAGATCATAATCAGTCATAAAATTAGCTTCAAATCTCACATAAGTCAACTTTTTAGTTTTTGTTAAAAAGTCAAAGTTTGCAAAGTCAGTTTTGGGCTCAACTAGGAAGATTTTTCATGAGCTCATTTCTTAATCATTTTCAATGAAACTTGTGGTTTTAGAAAGCCCTACTGCTCTAGTTTCTTGTTGTCATTTTAGCATATTTTTGTGATTTTTCTACAAGCTTCAAAAGAGCTTGTCTTTTAGGTCCTAACTGCCCTGCTCCAAAACTCAGCTTATGCTTAGTTTTTCTCAGCTTTTGCAACTCTTGCACAAGGCTCAATTGAGTTTCTATAGGTCTGATTTTTGGTTTAGACACTTTCACCCAGGTCTTCTCCAAGTTCCAATTTTTAGTTTCCAATCTCAGCTTATCTAGCAGCCTGTGCATAAGCTTATAGTAGGCACTCAGTTACTGTTTTCAACCATAAGCTCAATTTCATCAAATCTGTTGATCTTGTGATTCTGTGGTTATGGCTTGTTGCTTTCAGTTGTTTTAGAGTACTTTTAGTATATTTAACCTTCTGTTTCAGTTTGGAGCTTGTTGTGCTAATCTAGCTTATTCAAAGTGCTTATTTCATAAGCTCTTCCACATCAGCTCCTATTTCTCACACATAGCACCTTGTTTTTCTATTTTTCCTTTATTCCTAGTATAATTTTAGACTTTTCTTGAAATTTTCAGATTTTTCCAAGTTGTTTTGCTATTTTTCTCAATTTAAATTAGTTTTTAAGCCTTTTTAATTAGCTTTAAATACAAAAAATTAAGAAAAGCTTCAAAAAAATAATTTTTCAATTTTCCTAAGTTTAGATAAATATAAAAAGCTTAAAAAGTATTTTTCCATAATTTTCTTGGTTTAAATATTATTTTCTAGCATTTTAATTAGTTTTAAATAGTATTAAATTAATAATAAATACATAAAAAGTCTTAAAAATATATTTTCAGTTTTAAAATTAGTTTTATCATATTTTAGATTTTTCTAAGTCTTAAATTTATTTTTCTAGTCTTATTTCATATTTTCTTTTATTATAGAGTATTATTAAATAGTTTAAATTTGTTTTTAATTAATAATAATTACATAAATAGTTGTAAAAATAATTTTCTTTTTCTAAATATTTTCTTTTATCTTTAGGATTGTAAAAATGTATTTTTCATATTTTTAGGATTTATATTGTGTAAGTTTCACGTTTTTATTTGTACGTTTACGTTATTTTTATTTAAACGTAAGTTTTAAGTTTTAGGTTTTAAACGTTCATCACTTTAAATATAGTGATAGCGTTTATTTAATATCTTTTATCTTTTTAATTTTCTTAATTTGCATTTAAGTCGCTTTATTTTTATAAACTTTTTCAGTAGTGTAATTATTCAATCCTAATCCTTTCTGATCGCTATCATTAGAGATCATTCTATCGTTTGATCTAGTGTTTGCACACCATTGAGTCTCCGTGGGACATAACGACCCGGGAATTCATTGTATTCTCTGATCTTCATTGCATTTGTGTTTAAGCTGTTTTAAGTCTGTTTGACTTGACGGTTTGGACCAGATCAAATTTTGGCGCCGCTGCCGGGGAGGCTTTAGCGTGCGTTTAGCCATTTTCAGACCCATTCTTGCACATACCCATCAGTTTGTAAAAAGTTTTTTTTGTAAAGTTATCAGAAAATTCAAAAATATTTTCATTCTTTGTTTTTGCAATATGTTTTTCAAAAATCCAAAAAAATCCATCTTTACCCTCTCACCTCTTTTGATTCTACATTTCTTTTACCCTCTAACCATTTGATTCTTTCTATGTCTCATCCTCACCAATTTGGTTGTGAATGGTGTGGGGGACCTCAAAATGGTGGAAATTGCCCCGGTTGTGGCATTGTGAATCCGGGAAACGGGTTTGTCTATGACCAAAATCCCTACAATGAAACAACTAATTTCCTCAACCAACCCCCGCACTATGAGATGGAGACATATTCTTGTGAGTACTGTGGAGGTCCTCACCCGAGTTTTGAGTGTCAAACAGGGAACACGCTTGTCTATGAGCATAATCCTTGTAACAATTATGACTATTCTTATCATGACCAACCTCCACAGTACCAGACGATTCAAACACAACCTCTGCAAATTCCTCAAGAACTTCTCGAGAATTGTCTAGATATACTCAAAGATTTAAAAGAATTGATTAAAGAAGAGTCTCGTCAGAAAACGTATGGTGAAGAACAAGCAGCTAGAGTAAGCTCCCAATATTGGAAACCTCTCGCGTACGATTATGATGACGACGACGATGATGATTTTGATGAGGAATCTACGACTCCGAGTGGCAATCCCACTCCCGTTGAAGAAGGAAAGAGTATGGGAGAATTGTTGGCGGAGGAGAATATGAAGAGCATACGAGCTATATATGTTTTCGATAAAGTCGATGCTCCGAGTAGCAATCCCACTCCCGTTTCAGAGCCTTTCATTTCCGACTCTTCCCCTTCTCTCACGCCGGTTGAGAGAAGTGAATTCCTTTTGGAAGAGGTCGATGATCCTATTTCTTTGAAATTTTTTGATCCCAAAGACTCTCTCACCATGGGGGATAAGCATCTCAGCACTATTCCGGAAACGGAATCGTCTAATGTTGAGAACTTTATCCCGATCCCAAGTGAGTCTGAGGGAATTCTTGATAATGAATGTGATGTGTTTTCTCCTCTTTCAAATGATCTTGTTGAGACTTTCTCAGATTTTGACAGTGATTATAGTGATGCCGATTCTTTATATTCTAAAGACATAGAATTTATTGATGCATCACTTCCACATTCCGAGATCGTCAACTTAGAAGAGGATGTTGACCATGTTGTTTCCACAACAGTTAATACGACTATCACTAATCCCTTATTCGAATTCGATTCTGAATTTACTCTAAATTCAGTTAATCCAATCTTTGATAGTGATGAGTCTGACACGGAGACTATAATGGACGAGGTGCATATTTATAGCCCACGAAGTACCGCACATGTCCCACCTCCGTATACTCTTCGCGAGGAGTTCTCCAGTGAACTCACTCATATCATATCTCCGCTGGAGTATGATTGCTTGGATGGCAAAAATCATGATCGGGGGGAGAGAATCTCAATTTGCATAGTTATGACAAATCTTCCCACCCTCCCAACCGAGATGCCTTCCAACCCTAAGAGCTCAACCAATAAAATCCAAATAAGTGCAACTGCACTTAATCCCGAGGAAGAAGATCTAGTTATGATTGTTATCATGATCTTCCTTCTTTTCTTCACCTACTCGGTGACTTCCTCTCTTCTTCACTCCTTCGGGAGTGAGGACACTATCTTTGACCCCGGCATTTTCATTTATCATTTTTGAGCCGGTTCTATGTATATCTCATCGGTGTGGAACTTTCACGTGCTTCAAATGTTTGTCCAAACATCTTGAATGAAAGTCCGATGGAGATTGTTTCTTCCACTTTGCTTCCCCATGAACCAATGAATTCGGGGTCGAGTCAAGCTAGCGACTCGGGAATCAAAAACAGTAGCACGCTATATGGGTTTTCACCCATATTTCTGTCTTCTTACCCCTTTCTACCACCTAAGTGTGGGGGTGTTACCCCACATGTTATATATATATATATAAGTTTTGAAAAAAAAAATAATAAAAAAAAATAAATAAATAAAAATAATGGCCGTAGTATTTCCCTTTTACGTTCTTTGTTTCGGCATAACCGCCGGTACTTTGAATATTGAGGGCAATATTCATTTCGTAGTGTGGGGGGGAATTCTCACGAATTTTATCATATATTATCCACCCAATTCCCCCGTTTTTGGCCAAAATTTTTTTTGGAGTAAGTGTTTTACACTTTCTCGTTTGGTTATCAGTCCGCCATGTTTGATAAACAAAAGGACTGGCTAATCCAGGAGCAAACGGCTCTTGGTAAAGATTTCTCAAATCCGTTTATATGGCTTGCAATTTGCCCAAAATTGTATGGTATTCAACTCACCATATCCTAAAAAGTGAAGAGTTGGCTAGCCCGCAAGGTTATGGCTTGTGGTAAAGGCAGTGGAAAATCCATAATTGGTATTCAGCTCACCAAAGATAATACTGATAATTTATCTAAGAGTTGGCTAGTCCAGAAGGGTACGGCTTCTGGTAAAGACAAATCAAATCCGTTGAAAGCTGGTGGTTTGCTCAAAATCACATGGTTATCGGTGTACCATGGTTCTTACTTGAACTGAAACATTTGGCTACTCCAGAAGTAATGGCTTTTGGTAAAGAGATTAAAATCCATTATGTTTTCTCAAATCATTGCTAGGGACTAGCAATAGTTTAGTGTGGGGGATTGATCAGTGTCTAAATACTCATCATTTTTGTACTATATAAACTGCAAAATCATCTGAAAACACTCAGAAACACATCAAAATGATCAAAATATCACAAATCAGTGTTTTATGTGTTTTAAATGCAAAAATATCAAAATCAGATGAAAAACATATCAAATTTGCAAAAATTGCAGTTTTAGTCCCCCAAGTTTCTAAAATTGTCAAAAATAGTCCCTGAGTCAAAATTTCAAAACAAAAGTCACCAAAGATCCTTTTTAAATCATAACTTGTCAAATTTAGTCCTTTGGTGAAAAATATGAAAAGTTTGAGAAAATTACAAGTATGATCCTTCAAGTTTGAAAATTGGCAAAATTGGCCCCTGGAAAATTGGAAAATGGCAAGATTGGTCCTTGTACTTTTGAAGATTGTCACTTTAAGTCCTTGGAGCAACTTTGCTTATTTGACAGCCTTAGCCCTTGAATTTTCAGATTTGACAACTTTAGCCCTTATATTTAAAACCCTTTTCAACCATTTTGGACCCTTACCTAGACCTTGGACCCCTTGTCACAAAACAATTTGGACCCCCCTATTACTAATACCCTGGTCAGTCAACCAAATGGTCAAACATACACAGTTGGCGCCAATAGTCTTCTCCCCCACTTGTTTCAACTGCTCTCTGCTACAATCAACCACATCCATCCCCCCTCATCTCCATATCATTTTCTTGCCCCCTCCACCTCACCAAAGAGCCAAACTCCATTAAATGATCCTCTACCCAATCACTCAACCAAAACTGCAAAAGTCCACTTTGGCGCCAAAATGATCAAACGGCCAATTTCAACTCAAAGCATCCAACGGCCAAATTTATTGGTGGGAAAGGTTCAGTGGGCTAGTGGGAAGCATGTGGAGCTATAAAAGAGGAGTTAGAGAGAAGAATAAAGGAGTAGCTAGTTTCATTTTTTTTCTTTAATGTCGTTTTTTATTTAAAATGTCTTAGTTTTAGTTTAAATGTTGTAATTTCAGTTTTTCTGTATCAAATTTAAGTTATAACATCATTGTATGTGTTTTTGAGTTTCAATTCAAGTCTTTGATATAAATTCCAAGTTTTATATTCACTGTTGAACTTTTCATTTTCAAGCTCCTTTGTTAAAGCTTTTAACTGCTCAGTTTTAATCTCAATCAAGCTTCTATAAGCTTATCAAAGTTTTTTACAAGCTAATATTCAAGTTCAAACACTTTTGAATTTTGGTCAACCAAAGTCAAACTAAGCTCAAATTGGTAATGGAAGCTGCTTTGGGTTGATGCAGTGTTTATTTGGGTTGGATTTAGTTAGGTTAGAGTAGTATTGAGTCTGGTTTAGCCTGTGACATCAGCTGGACTCATGTGAGTAAGTTTCTAGATTTTTATATTTCAAGCCAATATTGCATATTTTGCTTGTTTGAGTTTCTGTGATCATCATTAGTGTACACTTGTTCACATAGTTTTATTTAGGTTATATAAACTTAGAGTAATCAAGAAATCAATATGGATTAGTGGTAATCTCAATTTTAGTTGCTAAACATGTTTTAAAGTGGTGTTTGGATTTACTGAATAACCTGTCTTTAAGTTTATCTCAGTGTTTAAATCTTGTTGTAATATGCTTGTCTAGTTTATTTAAACCCATTCCTGTCTTATTTTTGTGCCTGCAAGCAGTGGAAGTCAAATTTCTCTACCCACTGCCTTAATCAGCTCACTGTTGGATTTTCAACAAAGCAAAAGCTCATTTTGTGTCTAAAATACATAGGGGTAGATTGTAGTAGCTCTATTTCATCATATTAGATCATAATCAGTCATAAAATTAGCTTCAAATCTCACATAAGTCAACTTTTTAGTTTTTGTTAAAAAGTCAAAGTTTGCAAAGTCAGTTTTGGGCTCAACTAGGAAGATTTTTCATGAGCTCATTTCTTAATCATTTTCAATGAAACTTGTGGTTTTAGAAAGCCCTACTGCTCTAGTTTCTTGTTGTCATTTTAGCATATTTTTGTGATTTTTCTACAAGCTTCAAAAGAGCTTGTCTTTTAGGTCCTAACTGCCCTGCTCCAAAACTCAGCTTATGCTGAGTTTTTCTCAGCTTTTGCAACTCTTGCACAAGGCTCAATTGAGTTTCTATAGGTCTGATTTTTGGTTTAGACACTCTCACCCAGGTCTTCTCCAAGTTCCAATTTTTAGTTTCCAATCTCAGCTTATCTAGCAGCCTGTGCATAAGCTTATAGTAGGCACTCAGTTACTGTTTTCAACCATAAGCTCAATTTCATCAAATCTGTTGATCTTGTGATTCTGTGGTTATGGCTTGTTGCTTTCAGTTGTTTTAGAGTACTTTTAGTATATTTAACCTTCTGTTTCAGTTTGGAGCTTGTTGTGCTAATCTAGCTTATTCAAAGTGCTTATTTCATAAGCTCTTCCACATCAGCTCCTATTTCTCACACATAGCACCTTGTTTTTCTATTTTTCCTTTATTCCTAGTATAATTTTAGACTTTTCCTGAAATTTTCAGATTTTTCCAAGTTGTTTTGCTATTTTTCTCAATTTAAATTAGTTTTTAAGCCTTTTTAATTAGCTTTAAATACAAAAAATTAAGAAAAGCTTCAAAAAAATAATTTTTTAATTTTCCTAAGTTTAGATAAATATAAAAAGCTTAAAAAGTATTTTTCCATAATTTTCTTGGTTTAAATATTATTTTCTAGCATTTTAATTAGTTTTAAATAGTATTAAATTAATAATAAATACATAAAAAGTCTTAAAAATATATTTTCAGTTTTAAAATTAGTTTTATCATATTTTAGATTTTTCTAAGTCTTAAATTTATTTTTCTAGTCTTATTTCATATTTTCTTTTATTATAGAGTATTATTAAATAGTTTAAATTAGTTTTTAATTAATAATAATTACATAAATAGTTGTAAAAATAATTTTCTTTTTCTAAATATTTTCTTTTATCATTAGGATTGTAAAAATGTATTTTTCATATTTTTAGGATTTATATTGTGTAAGTTTCACGTTTTTATTTGTACGTTTACATTATTTTTATTTAAACGTAAGTTTTAAGTTTTAGGTTTTAAACGTTCATCACTTTAAATATAGTGATAGCGTTTATTTAATATCTTTTATCTTTTTAATTTTCTTAATTTGCATTTAAGTCGCTTTATTTTTATAAACTTTTTCAGTAGTGTAATTATTCAATCCTAATCCTTTCTGATCGCTATCATTAGTGATCATTCTATCGTCTGATCTAGTGTTTGCACACCATTGAGTCTCCGTGGGACATAACGACCCGGGAATTCATTGTATTCTCTGATCTTCATTGCATTTGTGTTTAAGCTGTTTTAAGTCTGTTTGACTTGACGGTTTAGACCAGATCAAATTTTGGCGCCGCTGCCGGGGAGGCTTTAGCGTGCGTTTAGCCATTTTCAGACCCATTCTTGCACATACCCATCAGTTTGTAAAAAGTTTTTTTGTAAAGTTATCAGAAAATTCAAAAATATTTTCATTCTTTGTTTTTGCAATATGTTTTTCAAAAATCCAAAAAAATCCATCTTTACCCTCTCACCTCTTTTGATTCTACATTTCTTTTACCCTCTAACCATTTGATTCTTTCTATGTCTCATCCTCACCAATTTGGTTGTGAATGGTGTGGGGGACCTCAAAATGGTGGAAATTGCCCCGGTTGTGGCATTGTGAATCCGGGAAACGGGTTTGTCTATGACCAAAATCCCTACAATGAAACAACTAATTTCCTCAACCAACCCCCGCACTATGAGATGGAGACATATTCTTGTGAGTACTGTGGAGGTCCTCACCCGAGTTTTGAGTGTCAAACAGGGAACACGCTTGTCTATGAGCATAATCCTTGTAACAATTATGACTACTCTTATCATGACCAACCTCCACAGTACCAGACGATTCAAACACAACCTCTGCAAATTCCTCAAGAACTTCTCGAGAATTGTCTAGATATACTCAAAGATTTAAAAGAAATGATTAAAGAAGAGTCTCGTCAGAAAACGTATGCTGAAGAACAAGCAGCTAGAGTAAGCTCCCAATATTGGAAACCTCTCGCGTACGATTATGATGACGACGACGATGATGATTTTGATGAGGAATCTACGACTCCGAGTGGCAATCCCACTCCCGTTGAAGAAGGAAAGAGTATGGGAGAATTGTTGGCGGAGGAGAATATGAAGAGCATACGAGCTATATATGTTTTCGATAAAGTCGATGCTCCGAGTGGCAATCCCACTCCCGTTTCAGAGCCTTTCATTTCCGACTCTTCCCCTTCTCTCACGCCGGTTGAGAGAAGTGAATTCCTTTTGGAAGAGGTCGATGATCCTATTTCTTTGAAATTTTTTGATCCCAAAGACTCTCTCACCATGGGGGATAAGCATCTCAGCACTATTCCGGAAACGGAATCGTCTAATGTTGAGAACTTTATCCCGATCCCAAGTGAGTCTGAGGGAATTCTTGATAATGAATGTGATGTGTTTTCTCCTCTTTCAAATGATCTTGTTGAGACTTTCTCAGATTTTGACAGTGATTATAGTGATGCCGATTCTTTATATTCTAAAGACATAGAATTTATTGATGCATCACTTCCACATTCCGAGATCGTCAACTTAGAAGAGGATGTTGACCATGTTGTTTCCACAACAGTTAATACGACTATCACTAATCCCTTATTCGAATTCGATTCTGAATTTACTCTAAATTCAGTTAATCCAATCTTTGATAGTGATGAGTCTGACACGGAGACTATAATGGACGAGGTGCATATTTATAGCCCACGAAGTACCGCACATGTCCCACCTCCGTATACTCTTCGCGAGGAGTTCTCCAGTGAACTCACTCATATCATATCTCCGCTGGAGTATGATTGCTTGGATGGCAAAAATCATGATCGGGGGGAGAGAATCTCAATTTGCATAGTTATGACAAATCTTCCCACCCTCCCAACCGAGATGCCTTCCAACCCTAAGAGCTCAACCAATAAAATCCAAATAAGTGCAACTGCACTTAATCCCGAGGAAGAAGATCTAGTTATGATTGTTATCATGATCTTCCTTCTTTTCTTCACCTACTCGGTGACTTCCTCTCTTCTTCACTCCTTCGGGAGTGAGGACACTATCTTTGACCCCGGCATTTTCATTTATCATTTTTGAGCCGGTTCTATGTATATCTCATCGGTGTGGAACTTTCACGTGCTTCAAATGTTTGTCCAAACATCTTGAATGAAAGTCCGATGGAGATTGTTTCTTCCACTTTGCTTCCCCATGAACCAATGAATTCGGGGTCGAGTCAAGCTAGCGACTCGGGAATCAAAAACAGTAGCACGCTATATGGGTTTTCACCCATATTTCTGTCTTCTTACCCCTTTCTACCACCTAAGTGTGGGGGTGTTACCCCACATGTTATATATATATATAAGTTTTGAAAAAAAAAATAATAAAAAAAAAATAAATAAATAAAAATAATGGCCGTAGTATTTCCCTTTTACGTTCTTTGTTTCGGCATAACCGCCGGTACTTTGAATATTGAGGGCAATATTCATTTCGCAGTGTGGGGGGGAATTCTCACGAATTTTATCATATATTATCCACCCAATTCCCCCGTTTTTGGCCAAAATTTTTTTTGGAGTAAGTGTTTTACACTTTCTCGTTTGCTTATCAGTCCGCCATGTTTGATAAACAAAAGGACTGGCTAATCCAGGAGCAAACGGCTCTTGGTAAAGATTTCTCAAATCCGTTTATATGGCTTGCAATTTGCCCAAAATTGTATGGTATTCAACTCACCATATCCTAAAAAGTGAAGAGTTGGCTAGCCCGCAAGGTTATGGCTTGTGGTAAAGGCAGTGGAAAATCCATAATTGGTATTCAGCTCACCAAAGATAATACTGATAATTTATCTAAGATTTGGCTAGTTCAGAAAGGTACGGCTTCTGGTAAAGACAAATCAAATCCGTTGAAAGCTGGTGGTTTGCTCAAAATCACATGGTTATCGGTGTACCATGGTTCTTACTTGAACTGAAACATTTGGCTACTCCAGAAGTAATGGCTTTTGGTAAAGAGATTAAAATCCATTATGTTTTCTCAAATCATTGCTAGGGACTAGCAATAGTTTAGTGTGGGGGATTGATGAGCGTCTAAATACTCATCATTTTTGTACTATATAAACTGCAAAATCATCTGAAAACACTCAGAAACACATCAAAATGATCAAAATATCACAAATCAGTGTTTTATGTGTTTTAAATGCAAAAATATCAAAATCAGATGAAAAACATATCAAATTTGCAAAAATTGCAGTTTTAGTCCCCCAAGTTTCTAAAATTGTCAAAAATAGTCCCTGAGTCAAAATTTCAAAAGAAAAGTCACCAAAGGTCCTTTTTAAATCATAACTTGTCAAATTTAGTCATTTGTTGAAAAATATGAAAAGTTTGAGAAAATTACAAGTATGATCCTTCAAGTTTGAAAATTGGCAAAATTGGCCCCTGGAAAATTGGAAAATGGCAAGATTGGTCCTTGTACTTTTGAAGATTGTCACTTTAAGTCCTTGGAGCAACTTTGCTTATTTGACAGCCTTAGCCCTTGAATTTTCAGATTTGACAACTTTAGCCCTTATATTTAAAACCCTTTTCAACCATTTTGGACCCTTACCTAGACCTTGGACCCCTTGTCACAAAACAATTTGGACCCCCCTATTACTAATACCCTGGTCAGTCAACCAAATGGTCAAACATACACAGTTGGCGCCAATAGTCTTCTCCCCCACTTGTTTCAACTGCTCTCTGCTACAATCAACCACATCCATCCCCCCTCCTCTCCATATCATTTTCTTGCCCCCTCCACCTCACCAAAGAGCCAAACTCCATTAAATGATCCTCTACCCAATCACTCAACCAAAACTGCAAAAGTCCACTTTGGCGCCAAAATGTACAAACGGCCAATTTCAACTCAAAGCATCCAACGGCCAAATTTATTGGTGGGAAAGGTTCAGTGGGCTAGTGGGAAGCATGTGGAGCTATAAAAGAGGAGTTAGAGAGAAGAATAAAGGAGTAGCTAGTTTCATTTTTTTTCTTTAATGTCATTTTTTATTTAAAATGTCTTAGTTTTAGTTTAAATGTTGTAATTTCAGTTTTTCTGTATCAAATTTAAGTTATAACATCATTGTATGTGTTTTTGAGTTTCAATTCAAGTCTTTGATATAAATTCCAAGTTTTATATTCACTGTTGAACTTTTCATTTTCAAGCTCCTTTGTTAAAGCTTTTAACTGCTCAGTTTTAATCTCAATCAAGCTTCTATAAGCTTATCAAAGTTTTTTACAAGCTAATATTCAAGTTCAAACACTTTTGAATTTTGGTCAACCAAAGTCAAACTAAGCTCAAATTGGTAATGGAAGCTGCTTTGGGTTGATGCAGTGTTTATTTGGGTTGGATTTAGTTAGGTTAGAGTAGTATTGGGTCTGGTTTAGCCTGTGACATCAGCTGGACTCATGTGAGTAAGTTTCTAGATTTTTATATTTCAAGCCAATATTGCATATTTTGCTTGTTTGAGTTTCTGTGATCATCATTAGTGTACACTTGTTCACATAGTTTTATTTAGGTTATATAAACTTAGAGTAATCAAGAAATCAATATGGATTAGTGGTAATCTCAATTTTAGTTGCTAAACATGTTTTAAAGTGGTGTTTGGATTTACTGAATAACCTGTCTTTAAGTTTATCTCAGTGTTTAAATCTTGTTGTAATATGCTTGTCTAGTTTATTTAAACCCATTCCTGTCTTATTTTTGTGCCTGCAAGCAGTGGAAGTCAAATTTCTCTACCCACTGCCTTAATCAGCTCACTGTTGGATTTTCAACAAAGCAAAAGCTCATTTTGTGTCTAAAATACATAGGGGTAGATTGTAGTAGCTCTATTTCATCATATTAGATCATAATCAGTCATAAAATTAGCTTCAAATCTCACATAAGTCAACTTTTTAGTTTTTGTTAAAAAGTCAAAGTTTGCAAAGTCAGTTTAAGGCTCAACTAGGAAGATTTTTCATGAGCTCATTTCTTAATCATTTTCAATGAAACTTGTGGTTTTAGAAAGCCCTACTGCTCTAGTTTCTTGTTGTCATTTTAGCATATTTTTGTGATTTTTCTACAAGCTTCAAAAGAGCTTGTCTTTTAGGTCCTAACTGCCCTGCTCCAAAACTCAGCTTATGCTGAGTTTTTCTCAGCTTTTGCAACTCTTGCACAAGGCTCAATTGAGTTTCTATAGGTCTGATTTTTGGTTTAGACACTCTCACCCAGGTCTTCTCCAAGTTCCAATTTTTAGTTTCCAATCTCAGCTTATCTAGCAGCCTGTGCATAAGCTTATAGTAGGCACTCAGTTACTGTTTTCAACCATAAGCTCAATTTCATCAAATCTGTTGATCTTGTGATTCTGTGGTTATGGCTTGTTGCTTTCAGTTGTTTTAGAGTACTTTTAGTATATTTAACCTTCTGTTTCAGTTTGGAGCTTGTTGTGCTAATCTAGCTTATTCAAAGTGCTTATTTCATAAGCTCTTCCACATCAGCTCCTATTTCTCACACATAGCACCTTGTTTTTCTATTTTTCCTTTATTCCTAGTATAATTTTAGACTTTTCCTGAAATTTTCAGATTTTTCCAAGTTGTTTTGCTATTTTTCTCAATTTAAATTAGTTTTTAAGCCTTTTTAATTAGCTTTAAATACAAAAAATTAAGAAAAGCTTCAAAAAAATAATTTTTCAATTTTCCTAAGTTTAGATAAATATAAAAAGCTTAAAAAGTATTTTTCCATAATTTTCTTGGTTTAAATATTATTTTCTAGCATTTTAATTAGTTTTAAATAGTATTAAATTAATAATAAATACATAAAAAGTCTTAAAAATATATTTTCAGTTTTAAAATTAGTTTTATCATATTTTAGATTTTTCTAAGTCTTAAATTTATTTTTCTAGTCTTATTTCATATTTTCTTTTATTATAGAGTATTATTAAATAGTTTAAATTTGTTTTTAATTAATAATAATTACATAAATAGTTGTAAAAATAATTTTCTTTTTCTAAATATTTTCTTTTATCATTAGGATTGTAAAAATGTATTTTTCATATTTTTAGGATTTATATTGTGTAAGTTTCACGTTTTTATTTGTACGTTTACGTTATTTTTATTTAAACGTAAGTTTTAAGTTTTAGGTTTTAAACGTTCATCACTTTAAATATAGTGATAGCGTTTATTTAATATCTTTTATCTTTTTAATTTTCTTAATTTGCATTTAAGTCGCTTTATTTTTATAAACTTTTTCAGTAGTGTAATTATTCAATCCTAATCCTTTCTGATCGCTATCATTAGTGATCATTCTATCGTCTGATCTTGTGTTTGCACACCATTGAGTCTCCGTGGGACATAACGACCCGGGAATTCATTGTATTCTCTGATCTTCATTGCATTTGTGTTTAAGCTGTTTTAAGTCTGTTTGACTTGACGGTTTGGACCAGATCAGGGAGCAAACTTATGAAAACCTCATCCTTCCTCAATATGCTTTATATACTTGATCTGATCAGGGAAGTGATGTTGATATCTTTTAGAAAATGGTAATCAAAGAAGTTAATTCTTCCTCTTGCCTCCATGTGCTAAAACAATTTCTAATACATGATGCACATGTTGAGGGGGAGCTCTTTTTCTAAAAATATCAAAAACAATTCAGGTACAAAATAATTTGATAATATATCACAAGTATCTGGATTGATTTTCAAATGGTTTTCAATTGGTTCCAACGACAGATGAACAATACCAAATAGACCGACCAAATTTACTTTATGTATGGTGATATAAGGATGGTTAGGTTAGGTATTCGTTCCCATGATCTGCCAGAACCGGAGGGATCTACCCAGGGACAATCCACTAGATAGTGTAGAGTCCTAAGGTATGATGAAAAAAGGAGAAAAGTGAGATATGGAAAGAGTGCGTACTGAGATAGAGCTAGAACTAGAATAAACCCAACAAGGTTCTAGTTATGAAATCTTGGTAAGCACTGAAGAGGTTGAAAAATGAAAAAGAATTAAATGTGAAAAGGGGTGAAAAGAAATAGCCCTCCAATATTTCAACCTTAGGGCAGTAACCGGGTTCAATACATATGCTACTGGTGTTTACTAAGGTAACATCGGTATTGAAGACAAGACGCCATGGACCCGGTGACACACTCTACTACAACTTCCCAAACCACTCAAGTTCCTCTTAAAAGGGCTTGTTTCATTCTCACGGGGAACTGACATTATCTATCGACTTTCTCTTAGAGTTTGTTGATATTGAAGAAGGAGACCGTCTCCCTAGTCTCCGGCATAGGAACCAAATGTGCACTATTGAGTCTAGAGCCAAGAGATCATCATTTAAATCTCTTTAGGACACTGTCAATGAAGACTCTCTGTTTCACAAAATGTGAAAAGAGAGATTATATCTTATGAGTCCTACGCGTTATCCTTGTGGTATTGCCAGAACATCTGAGTGATATGCAAACATATTCACAATGAAGATGGAAAGCCTTCTGGAGCCAACATTAAACAAGCTCCTGGTGGGTGGCATGTGAGATCTATCCAATAGATCAACCATGTGACAACTGAACAGAAACAATGGGGCAATTCAATCTTTTGAATCAATCCTGGTTCAGGTTATGGATTGACGGATACCTTTGAAAAACCGGTCGTTGTGCTTAAAAACTCCTTTCTTTAGCACATCGACTGTGTACTAATATTTCAAAATAAAAGGTGTTTATAATTGATAATTGATTTTCATTAAAACCTTTGTTGTGATGCAAAAACAATTTCTATTGAGCGGTACACGATTGTTGTTCAAAACTCTTCTCATCAATCAGTGAATCTCAATTCGCTGGTTCACTCACTCCGTGTTGTCTTCTTTGAGACGTTCCGGTTTGAGAACAGCTAGAACAGCTGCGAAACCCTGTCAAGAAAATTCTTCAGAATTATACCTGATCACAGGCAGTACTTGTACTGATCAACGGGGAACCGTGGGCCGTGTACCTTAATTCAACGAAAGTGATCAAAGACACTTTTGTGCGCTTTATTGCTAACTGTTGTATGTAGGTACGCCCGACGTTTGTAGCTGATCATAATGAAGCGGTCAATCCATAGCCGCATGCTCACACAACACATTCATTTCTAAAGAAATCATGATTAGTGCATCAATGACTCTGATATTTTCACTCCATGCTTCTGCTACGCTGCTGCCAATATCATGAATCAACGAAAGCTTCCGCTACTCTAATGAGAATATATCATGATCCAGAATGTAAGCATGTCGTTCCAAATGTCACAACATCACATAATACCAACATCACAATGGATGAGTCAGAGATTTATGTTAGCTGATGATCTCAAAGCTGGCTCAACACTCATTAACACATGGATCAGTTAAAGACCTCCACTTGGATTATCCATACATGCAAAAATGAAGAATCAATGACTACGAGCTACAGAGCAAAGAACATTAACAAGAATCCAAGGACAATCTTATTGTAATATCTGTTTGTATTCAATTTTTTTTGAGGTGACCTCCCTTAGGGGGAGATTGTTAGGATTTAGTAAATCCAGTTATTAAAGAGTCGGTCACCTCAAGTATATGTAATCGTTAGAAAGCTCGTAGTCGTAGTTATTATATGTTAAGTAGTATTTAGTTAAGTAACATCGCGGAGGACGGACGGGTCTTTACCCACTGTATGCCTGATCCACAGCCCGTAGGTGGTGATTTGTGTAAGACTATATATACTCTCTACCTCCCAAGGTAGAGAGTTGGAGCTCATAATAATACTTTTATTTTCTCTCACTAAGTTCCCAAACCTCTAACTCTTTCTCTCTCTAAAACCTCATCTTGTACGCCTCTTTTTATTGTGATATGATGTGTTTGTGAAATCCAATATGTTACATACGGGATCTTTTCAGGCTCAGGTGTTTGCATTATTGCCTTTCCTTTATCCTGGCTTGAGGAAGATTATGTTACCAATGGTGTTGTTGTTGTCATGATAGGTGCAACCATCGGTGTTGTTGTTGGTGGTGGTGGGACTGATGAGATGGGTGTTGCTGAAACTGGTGGGAGTGATGAAATAGGTGTTACAGAGACTGGTTGAGCAGGCTCCCCCCTCAGTGTGAGAGGAGGCCTCTTCAGTGGTCTTTTCCCCTTCAACTGTTGTCGCAACATTTGTAAGGGCAAGAGTTGCCTCGGACACTGGGGGTGTTGATGTTGCTTGACCTTTGAAGGCTTGATAGATCTCAGTGGCCATAGCCTTGATGTCCGTTGTGTCTTTTTGAAGATCAGTGACCTTTTCAGCCAGAGTAGCCTAAGAGTTCCAAGGCATTCATTCTTGGCCCAAGATTCCAAGCCATTGAAGCTGATGCCTTAGCCAAAGTGGTCACCTGAGCATCCAACGAACCCAGTGTTGCCTGAAGAGACTGAACTGAAGACTGAAGACCATGAACATTGGCATACTTTAGCATGTTGATTAGTTTAGTGATTTCTGAGGAATTCTTCAAGTAAGCCTCAGTAGCCTCCAGTACTTTAGAGTTGAGTGCTGGGTCTTCTTTGACCGCGTCCCTGATTTCATCTATTGTAACACCACAAGTCTGAAGATGCTTGAGAAATTTGACCAGGTTTTCATCCAACCTATGTAGATGTTGGTACATGAGATCCCTGTGTTCATCAGCGTTGGCATTGAAGGTGAGCACATCAGACTTTAGATCAGCATAGCTGGTAGCAGCTTCAGTGTGTTGATCCCATAATGTTTCAGTAACCCCAGAATATAGCCTCCTTGAAGCTTTAGTGATCCACATAACAAGTTGCCTCTCTGTCAGTGGAAGAGTATTATCAAATTTCTGAATTCTTTAAGACAGGAAGATGCAGAAGAGTTAGAGTCATTTTCTTCAGGCTGGAAAGGTGACTCTTTAGGCTCTTGTGGATCAGGCTGATGCTCTTGTTCAGTTTGAACATCAGCGTCCACTTCTTCTCCTGCTGATAGAATTTCATCTTCATTTTCAGCTTGTTCTTCATCAGAGAAAAGTATTTCAGTAACCTCAGCAACCGTCAGTAAACCAGTGGTGGTGTTGGGTTCCATATCAGCGGGTGGTTTTAATCCCTCTGAGTCTTTGTCCCCCGTTGCTCATTCAAGCACTGATGGGTTTTTACTAGTGCTATCCTTAGAAGCAGTGGCAGTGAGATCCCTATCAGCGGGTTGTTCAGTTCCCTCTAAGTGTTTGGGATCATTCAGCTGGCCCTCAAACAAAAGCTGTGATTTGCGAATGTCATCCTTGGGCATTGTGGAAGGCGCTCCCCTACCAGTGGGTTGTATGTTTCCCTCTGGATCTTGGGGAGTAGTAGTTGGGACCAAGGGCACTGACTGTGATGTATCAGTGTCCTTCGATGTCATCGGGGTGGATGTTGTTTGGTCACCAGTGGGTGGCAGATCAGTCTGGGGCTTCTTTTGCCTTTTAGGTTGTGCTCCACAAGCCTCAGGGCCCTGAGACTTGGGTTTGGTCTTAGTCCGAGTCTGAGACTTCCCCTTTCTCTCTTTAGGAGCAGGGTTTGGAGACACTGAGTCCCTTTGGTTGTTTGCAGCAACCATATGGGCCGTCAATTCAATAGCAGTGACTTGGGATGGGTCCTTTTGAAAATTTGATTGACTCAGGACACCAGGTAAAGCAGTGTATTTAAATTCCTAAGGGTAATTGCAACCCAGTAACACTTGTAAAGCACATGAGACAAACCTAGCGTACGAAACGTATTTCGCCCTAGCTTTGCTCAGTAGCTTGGTTACGAGATCACTGTAAATGATCTCCCCTATGTCGACAGTGACCCCACTCATCAAGCACTATGCCACCATCAACTGAATAGAATTAACTTGTTTAGTGGATGAGTGGTTCCCGCCGAGAACCTGAATCACAAATTTGAACAAGATCTTCCAAGCCGCAGGAAATGAGTTCTTGGTGACTGGGGTTCTGTCCAAAAACTTTGGAAAAACAATTTGTTTCAACCCATCCTTATCTGTGGAAGGTTCATGATGGGCAACATAGACTCCATTATTATAGTCTAACCCTGTTAAAGTGCCAAAAGTTTTATAGTCCAGGGTGACTGATCTTTCCCCATTAAACAGACTGAATTTGATGAGATACTCCCTGAGGGGTATGAGGTCAGTCTCATCAGTTGAGGGTGACGGGTCATAGGCCACTGCTGTAGCCCAAAACTCCCTGAGGAGGTTTTGGTACAGGATTGTTGGGGACTGAGTAAAGGCCTTTTTCAGTGGGCAGTTGAATAAAAACTTCATTATGTCCTTATAGGCTGGGACATTTGGGGGGTATTCAAAATTGCCTATAACGTTGTTTGTTTTAAATTCAACATTACTGAGATCCCCTGCCCACTGTGGTGCATACTGAAAAGATTGTGTTCTTGCCATTTCCATTAAAACGTTTTAGGGTTTTGAAACAAATATCTTGACAAGAACAATCAAAAAGTTTGAATCTCTTAAGTTAGTAGTGAAAAATCTTTTGTAAATGTTTACAGAGAAGATTTTAGTGAAAACTTGTTTTGAGGATTGAAGAACACACAAAGATTTGTGGGTTTGAGAAAGTATTTTGACAGAGTTTTGCTTCAGAAATTAATTTGTGTGTGTTTATGAGGTTTAGAAGAGGGTATTTATAGAGTGGTAAGAGGGGTAAAACTTGTATAAAAGAGGATTTGTAAAGTCAGTTTTTGAAAACATTTTGAATCTCCTCATTTAATGCCACTACTCCACTACCCGCAGTAAAATCCCGGTTTTCAAGGAACAGTTTCAGTGCACAGTAAAAGTGCATTCTACAGTAATAAAATATCCACAAGATATTTTATGTGAGAGGGGGCATTTAATGCCAAGTGGGATGAGGTAGGTTTGAGGGACCCTTGACAGTAAGATAAAGAGACATATATTCCTATATTAAATTGGTGTGTTTACCAACCTATGACATTTAAGTAACTGATACTTGGTGCATTTAGTTACTCATTCAATGCT
This sequence comes from Chrysanthemum seticuspe, assembly GCA_019973895.1. Classification (NCBI taxonomy): domain Eukaryota; kingdom Viridiplantae; phylum Streptophyta; class Magnoliopsida; order Asterales; family Asteraceae; genus Chrysanthemum; species Chrysanthemum seticuspe. The sequence goes on from BPTQ01000006.1 coordinate 308,498,214, forward strand.
CAATATCTACAGTCAGGGTCCCTACTCATTCAATGAGAGGGTTGTTTAGGGTTTTGTTCATGGAGGATGAACCATTTCAGAGAAAGCTTGCTGAGATTGGGATTGGTTTTCAGGTTGCTGACTTTCAATGTCTAGCATTCCCAATTCAGCTTTCAGTCTCCTGAAGGTAGGTTCATCTAAGGGTTTGGTGAAGATATCAGCAAGTTGATATTCAGTAGGGATGAAATGAAGCTCTATGTCTCCTTTCATTATGTGGTCCCTGATGAAATGATATCTGATATCAATGTGTTTGGTTCTTTGGTGAACGACAGGGTTGTTGGAGATTGCAATAGCACTGGTGTTATCACAGAAGATGGGCACCATTTTGTAATGGATGTCATAGTCACTGAGTTGACTTTTCATCCATAAAACATTGGTACAACACCCTGCAGCAGCTACATACTCAGCTTCAGCTGTAGACATAGCCACTGATTGTTGCTTTTTATCACTCCAATAAACCAGTTTTCCTCCAAGAAATTGACAGGACCCTGAGGTACTTTTTCTGTCCATGTTGCAGCCAGCATATTCAGAGTCAGAATATCCTTTGAGATCAAACCCTGAGCACTTTGGATAGTAGATTCCAAGGCTTGGAGTTCCCTTCAGGTATCTGAGTATTCTTTTGGCTGCAGTGAGATGGGATTCTTTGGGATTGGACTGATATCTTGCTATTAGACAGACTGAGAATTGAATGTCTGGTCTGGAAGCGGTTAGATACATTAGTGAGCCAACAATCCCTCTGAAATGGGTTTGATTGACTGATTTGCCAGTGAGATCAGGTCCAAGGTTGTTAGGAGGGACCATTGGTGTCTTCACTGAGGCACAGTCAGATATCTCATATTTCTTCAAGAGATTTCTGGTGTATTTCTCTTGACTAATGGATATTCCTTTATCAGTTTGCCTGATTTGTAGTCCAAGGAAGTATGTGAGTTCACCCATCAAGCTCATTTCAAACTTCTTTGTCATCAGTTTTTCAAACTGTTTGCAAAGAGTGCAGTTTGTTGAGCCAAAGATGATGTCATCAACATATACTTGGACCAGTAACACATCTTGTTTTGTCCTGTAGATAAACAATGTGTTGTCTATCTTTCCTCTGACAATCTTGTTTTGAATCAGGAAGGCTGAGAGATTTTCACACCATGCCCTGGGAGCTTGTTTCAGTCCATAAAGGGCTTTATCAAGCTTGCAGACATAGTCAGGGAATTCACTACTCTCAAAGCCAGGAGATTGCTGAACATACACATCTTCCTTGAGTTCACCATTCAGGAATGCACTTTTTACATCCATTTGGTAAACTTTGAAGTTCATGTAGGTAGCATATGCAAGGAAGATCCTGATGGCTTCCATTCTTGCAATAGGAGCAAATGTCTCATCATAGTCAATGCCTTCTTATTGACTGTAACCTTTGGCTACAAGTTTGGCTTTGTTTTTAATGACAGTGCCTTTTTCATCAGTTTTGTTTCTGAAAACCCACTTCATTCCTATGACAATGACATCCTGAGGACATTTGATCAAGGTCATGACATTGTTTTTATCAAACTGTTGAAGTTCTTCTTGCATGACCTGAACCCAGATTGGGTGTTTTAGAGCCTCAGTGACACTTTTGGGTTCTATTTCTGATAGGTAATCAGCATATAGACATTCATTTGCTGAAGCTGCAGTTAGTTTAACAACCATGCTTCTTATAAGCATGCCCTCAGTGGGTTTACCAATGATGTTTACAAGCTCAATGTCCTGAGATTTTGTCCACTTACTTTGTGGTCTAGGATCTGAGCTTGAAGAGGTCACTGGAAACTCAGGAGTGAGTTCAGGTGCAGGAGCCACAGAATCATTTAGATCATCTGTTGAGATGTCTTGTTCAGGTTGGGGTTCTTGAATCACAGGTTCCTGAACATTTGGTTTAGTGTTACCTATCCCAGCGGGGACTGATTGATTATCAATGAATTCACTGATAGTTGGTTGGGGAAGGTTGTGAGGTAAGACATAATATGAGATGTCAGCACCAGCTTAGTATGAGGAATTGATTTCAGTATCATACTCATCAGGAGGATATCTTGATGAGTTATCAATTCCTATTTCCTCCACTGAGGTGTTGGTGAACCTGATGCTTTCAGAACTCTCATCAAAGGTGACATGAAAGGTTTCCTCAACTTGTTTTCTCCTTGTGTTAAATACCCTGAAGGTTTAGGAGATCAGTGAGTAACCTAGAAAGTATCCATCATCAGCTTTAGCAGCAAACTTGCCTAGATGATCCTTGTGGTTATGAATAAACATAGGACATCCAAACACATGAAAGTAGCTGATATCAGGAAGTCTACCTTTGAATATCTCATTAGGGGTTTTGTTATGTCTTTTGACAATGATTGACCTATTTTGAGTGTAACAGGATGTTTTGACTGCTTCAGTCCAGAAATGTTTTGATAGAGCTGAGCCATTTAACATAGTTCTAGCAGCCTCAATGAGAGTTCTAATTTTCCTTTCAGCTACCCCATTTTGTTCAAGGGTGTAAGGAAATGAAATTTTTTGGGAGATTCCCTTTTCATCACAGAAATTCTCAAGCTCTTCATTTCTGAACTCAGTACCATTGTCAGTTCTGATTTGTTTAATAGTAATGTCATTCTGGTTTTTAATGTTCCTGATGAATGACATTATAATATCAGCTGCCTGACTCTTTTTTGAAAGAAAGTATACCCAAGTGTATCTTGAAAACTCATCAACAATGACAAGTGTATACTTCTCATGCTGGATTGATCTAGGACTGACTGGTCCAAAGAGATCCATGTGCAGGAGGTGAAGGCAGCTTTTGATTGAGAAATTTTGTTTTGTTTTGAAAGATACTCTTTGGTGTTTGCCTTTTTCACATGCTGAGCATGGTTTATCTTTTACAAAAACCAGTGATGGTAAGCCAAGGACCTTGTTTTGTTTTGCCAAGTTGTTTATGTTTTTGAAATTTAAGTGTGAGTCTTTTGTCCCACAGCCAGTTGACAGTTTCAGTGGCTTTGGCAAAGAGACAAATTCCATTTTGAGAGAGTGTTGACATGTCTAAGACATAAACATCATCTCTTCTAGGAGCTATTAAAACAACTTCTTTGTTGGCATTGAAAATGGTGCCTTGTTTGTCATTGAATTGCAAAATGTACTTTGCATCACAGAATTGACTGACACTGATGAGATTGTATTTGAGACAATTGACATAAGCTATTCTAGAGAAAACAATTCCATTGCAGTATACTGAACCATAACCTTCAGTGGGACATGATGAGTTATCACCAAATACTACCTTGGGTCCTGGTTCCTTTACATACTTGTGCAGATACTCCTTAACACCAGTCATACTTCTTGAGCATCCACTATCTAGATGCCAAATAGGCTCCCTGGCGTGTCTCTGCACAAATAGTAAACTGGATTAGTTTCTCTTGCTGACCCACATACTAGTGGGCTTGGGCCTAAAGGTCTGTTTGAATTTTGCAATTGACTCATGTTCAGTGGTTGAGTGCATTGTGCTACCACAGGTTTTGCATTTGGAGACTGAGAATAACTCAGTGATTCTGGGTTGCTTGGAACTTCTCCTTGCTTGGATGACACTGTCATGCTGGGATGTCTCGTGAGCTGGATTTCCACAAATATCACAACATGTGTTCATGAGACAAACATCAGGATGATGATCATTAAAGCCATAGTGTGGGCAAGGAGGAAAGGGTTTTGCTCTAAACTTTTGAGCAGATTTGGAAGTTGAAGCATACTGATGACCAACTTTGGTATAGTTTGCTTTACTGAGTGAACTTACATATTGTAAGTGATCAGAAGTTATGTGATCATCCTTTTTGCAGATCATACAAAAAAGGATTCTATAGCAGTTGTCAGTGGTATGACTGGTATAGTGGCACAGATCACACTTCTTCTTGGGTTTGGTGGTGGATTTTGACTTTGAGGAACTAGAGGAGGCTGACTTTGTTTCCTTGATTGATTCAGGAACTTTTTTCGATGGATTCCATCTTATCAGTTAGCTTCCTCACAAGTTCAGTCAGTTGCTGAATTTGATCAGCTTCAGTGGGGACAGAGGATGTGGAAGTCTCAGTGGGAGTAGACTCTTGTAGGATTGGTTTTGTTGGTCTTTTCAGGATGGTTCTACCAAGTCCAGACCTTTCTTTTGGTGAATGAGGATTGAATTGTAATGGAGTAAGCTCAGAGCTTGGTGCAGCACCCTGAAGAGGCTTCAGGGGTGGAAGCGGTGCTTGAGATTCTGCTTCAGACTCAGAGATGTGTTCAGTACTACTGGGCACATCAGAGAGTCCAAGCATGCTCTTTAGAGCTTGGCTTTCAGGCTCTAGTATCCTTCCAGAATCAAAATTTGGAAGCTTACTCTCAGGATTAACCTGTTCAATCCAATCACTGGGCTTGGGAATAGTCAACACATTAGTAATCATGCCACCAGACACAAATGGTTTGGGAGACTGGTCTTTGTCGTGAGAGTCAGGGAGATGATCTTCACCTATGACTCTCTTTTTGCTACTGGGGCTCCCACAACATCAAAGACCCTTGGATTCTTAGCAGTCCAACTAGCAATGATATCTTTTTCTTTCTTAAGTTCATCTTGAAGAGCCTGATTTCTTTTAACTAATTCAGTGTTTTGAATTTGCAAAGTGATAGCCTTAAGCTTATTTTGTTTTAAAAGAAGCAGTTCATCCCTACACTTATTCAGTTCAAAACTTAGCTTGTTATATTTTGAAAAAAGATTTAATCGTTGCTCTTCTACAAACTTAAGGTCAACATTGATATAGTTCATATAAGACTGTCAATCAGAGTCATCATCCATAGAAAGTAAAATATTTACCTTCTTCATTGTGATGTTGACCCACTCTCCATTCCTGGCATTATTCTTCCCAACAGCTAGCTTGTCCTCTTCTGAGAGGGCCATCAGTGCACTGACATGCACCATTTCATCATCAGATGAGACTGGCTCTTCATCCCAGTCGAAGGTTTCAACAACAAGGCCTTTGTTTTTACCCTGCACAGATTTAACATTGTTTGTTGTTTCTGAGGGACTGGCCTCAAGCAATGCAAGCTTAGCTTTGACTTTCCTGTACTTAGCTTCAAAATCTACAGTTTTGTTTTGGTCAGATTTGTTTTGAAAATTTTGATGAGACTGATAGATTTTTTGTTGAAATTTGCTAAATCCTGAGGACTGATTTGACCCTGATGGTTTGTAAGAGGGTTCAGAAATTGTTTTTGAAAAACAGTCTTTTGCAAAATGACCTCTTTTGTGACACTTAAAGCATTTAGTGTCCTCATTTGCTTTAGCTTGAAAAACCTTTGTTTCTTTTTATAAACCTTCGAGATTTAGCAAGGAGTGCCCTTTCCTGAAATTCAATGTTCAGGTCATTTAGGTACTCCTCACTTGATCTCTCATCAGGCTCATCATCTGAATTTTCTTGAAAATCCTGAACCACACTGTTTGAGAAGAAAGCAGTAGATATAGGTGTTGAAGTGGTGGTCAGGGACTTCTTGACTTCCTGATACTTCTTTAAGTCAGGGTATCGTCTGTTGATGAGGTTTTCCTCATAGACAAATTTCCCATAAATTTCAGGAAGTTCAAGATTCTGGATATGATTAGCATTCCTAAGTCCCTGAGAGATATTCAACCACTTCTCAGGGAGACTATTCACAAAACCAATATTGATTTCATGTTTGGACAACTTTACACCATCATTAGACAGTTCATTTAAAAGATTTTTGTACCGGGTGTAAGTTTGAGACAGAGTTTCTAAGTCCTTAACCCTGAAGGTGTTATACTCAAGTTTTAGGTCCATTATCCTGTTTTCCTTGGTATCAGATGGGCCTTCATGACTGTGGACCAGGTCATCCCAGGTTTGTTTAGTTGTACTAGAGCTTATAACTAACTCCATAATATCATCAGGAAGACATGATATGATGATACTTTTGAGTCTTTGGTCCTGGTTGACTACTCTCCTCTCATCCTGAGTCCACTGAGCTTCAGGTTTAAGCAAACCTTCAGCAGTCTTTGGGATAAATGGACCTTCATTTATACACTTGATATAATAAGGTTCCATCCCAATCAAATAGTAAAGCATACGCTTTTTCCATTTGTTAAATTTACCAACTTCAAGTCTAGGGGAAACAGCTGAATAAGCTCCACCCTTTTTGTCGACTAGTTGGGGTACATCAATTTCAGCCATAAGGATCCTGATTTAAAAATGTTTTAGAGCGGCTTAAAAAAGGTTTTATAATCAGCATGGCTTTGATACCACTTGTTGTTCCCTATTCACTATCGTATAAAACAGTTAAGTATTAAAAACAGATAATAGTGAATCAATGACTGAAGTAAGATGTAAGCAAAACACACTGATAAATTTTCAACATAATATTCTTTATTAGAAATCAATCAAAAAGAATACATTACCCAAGTACTTGTGGAATAGTACTTGGGATTTAAATGACAAAGGGTTGGTACTCCTCACTAAGCTCAGGCTAAGTCTGAGCACAACTACTATGGAACCACTGAGCTATCTCAGGGACTGAGTTGTATTTGGAGGAGTAAAAGATGGCTTGTGTGTGTGTGTTTTACAATTCACAAGCTTAAATCTTTCACTCCATCTCTTATGCTATTTATACAAGTATGAGTATTAACTTTATCCTAAGTGACAAACTGACATTTTACAGAAGACAAAATACTGATGTATTTTGTCTCTGTTTACAAAGACTATTTTAAGTAAGAGACAAGGCTGCTTTCCATGAGTTAGTGATGACATTGAGCCTGATCGTTTTCTAATCAGGGAAAGTTGACTTTGGTTGATAAGGACTTCGTCTTATCTGATTCAAACTTATCCCGCCTTGTCCCGCTCATTCTTCAGTCTTCATTGCCTTCCGTCTTCTACTTCAGTTTGTCTTCAGTGTAAGTAGTTGGTGAGGATTTTAGAGATTCAGTGAGTTATTGTCATCACTCACTGAATCCACCATCTCCTTCTTGACTTAGTCTTCACCCCTTAAGTTCCGCCTTACTGAGTGGAGAGACTTATTCGCCTCTTACTGAGTATCCTGAAGATGGCTCACTGAGAGACTATGCACTCAGTGACCTGTTAGTGTTTAATGGTCTAAACACTTAGGGTATTTTCTATTCAAATCCTAGACTTAAGAGGTTTGGGTATTTACTGAACCCAACATTTACATCGAGACAAGAAGTATGAAATCAACTAGCATCCCTCTCATCTCTATCTATAAAGAAGAAAGGATATAATCATATGAAATTGGAATTCAATAATATCATTTTTTGCTTACACACCAACCGATCATAGTTTCAATACAACCCTAATTCTATTTAACTAAATATAATTAAAATCCGTTATCAGAAAAGCCCTTTATCCAAAAAAGTATAATTAAATCCTTATACATAAATAATTACACTTTAACACAATAAAAATTGCAAGTATATTATAACAAGGTTTTTGTTGTTACGAACGCAATTGTTGATCGGTTTATGTGTTAAGTACTACTTGTTGATTTTGGAATAGGGTTGTGTTATAACTTTCACCTCCTTTTGACCTTCTATTTACAGTATAACATAATTTTATATCATTTTTTGTTTCGTACTTTTGTCAGTTTAATACTTTTTACTTGTTAAACCTTACATTTTTTGTTTCGCACTTTCCGTTTCATAGTTTTATATTATAAACAAAATTATTTAAAAAAAAAAGGCATTGGGAGTATCACTTGTAGTTTCGAGGAGGGTCTTTATTACCTATCCTTGAATATGAGGGTGGTGGCATTCATGCCACACCATACGTCACCATACCTCACCACCCACCAATAATATCATTCCACCTAATCTCATACCTCACCATAGTTTTTTAGTGGCAATGGTCATTCCATACCTCACTGATTTTTATTTTTATTTTATTTTTTTTTTAAATTCATAATTATAATAAACAATTAAATAAAAACATAATATTTCATTAATAATAAAAAAAAATACATAATACTTAAAAGATGGTTGTGATTGAACTTGCGGACGAACGAGTTATGATCGAGAGCCTCGTCCACGACCTTTGGATGAGGTGGAAACATTTTTTGCTTTCATAGCATCCATCTTTTTTAAAAGAATCATAGTTGGAAGAAGAAGATGAGAATAATGTGATTTGAAATGGTGATTTAAAGTGTATATTTATAGGGAGATTTTTTTTTTTTTTTTTGAAAAATAGCCCAATGGCTATAAATATAACCGTTGCCCAACGTTTTCTTTTCATTTTCTTCCCACACCGAATCGATATGAATTACCGAATACCATACCACACCACACCATGCCGAAGGCAGGGGCGGAGCTATATGTAAAGTAGTGGGGGGCGTTGCCCCCAACCAAGCTTTCGCGGATACCTAAAATACATACGAAAAAAATTGATATCGGCTACAAATAGGATTAGTGCCCTCACTTAAATAGTCAAATTGCCCTCAACAATCTTAAGGTCACCAAAAAAACAAAGCTCTTTAATGTGAAAAATGTTTTGCGGGGCTGTAACTTTGGTCGGAAACAATGGAGTATAGATGTTAAAGTGAGAAGATAGAAGGTGAATTGTGATAGGTTGGTTGGGTTGTGAGGCCAGTTATATCACATGAGGATAGAGTTATCTTTTGCTTTGTTAATTATTTACAAAGTAAATAAATTTAATATATATATATTATATATACTTTTTATCTCTCTTTGATCTAACATAGTACTTATATGTAGAATAGTTTTATTTTAAAACTTAAGCAGACGTACTTCGTATTAATTTATTACTGTAGCATTTTTAAGTTTCGTAAAATTAGATGTATATAGGAAGAAGTATGATTTTTGTTTTGAGTTGTTAACGATGTTCTGTGACTTTTTGTCGACTAGTTTACGAGTTTTGGATTATCACTATGTAGTTTTGAAACAGATAGAGTATGCATTTTTTAATAGGATTTAGGGAAAAATTCATGTACATGATTTTTGTTAACATTATAATTTTTTTCAACTGTAACTTTTTAATGAGGTATCATACTTTAATATTTCAAAATGTTATGATTTTGATAAAATGGAGATTTTTGTTGCCTTTATTCAAAACCAAGTACCCAACCCGACCCGACCCGACTTGTTTCACGCTACAATAAAAAATTTCTTATTACTTGATGCCCCCGTGATCATGTTACCTGGCTCCACCACTAGCCGAAAGAGTGGTAATGGTGATGCCGTTCGGTTTCAATGCATACCGAATGCATACCGCATGGAATGCCACCACCGTGATCAGTGCTTATCTAGATAAAAAGTAAAAGTACATGCTATAATTAATTTTAGATTAAAGATACATGATTGACATATACATGTTTTTGTAACATACACTAATAGGGCTGAGCACAAAACTGATAGAACTGAATTGAATCAGAAAATCGAGCCGAATCAAACCGAATCGAGCATTTTCGATTCAGTTTCGATTCTATGTATTACCGGTTGTCGGTTTTCGGGTCGGTCTGGTTCGGTTCGGTTCGGTTTAACCCAAACCGACCAAACACACACATAAAGCATGTAAACCGGACATAACCGACACAAAACGAACCGAACCGATTGGGTTCGGTTTCGGTTCATTTTTTTAAATCGGTTCTCGGGTCGGGTCGGTTTTCATTGGTTTGGGTCGTTTCTGGACCGATGCTCAGCCCCACACACTAATACATAAATATTTATATTTATACGATACATAAAGAGCTGATATTCTTCCTTAAACTTGAAAAAAAAAATTAAAAGTGAGTAATGTGATATTTTTTTTAATTTTTTTTACTTTCCCACCAAAATAGGTATGATTTATTTCTAAAAAAGGCGTCTTATAACAATAATTAAAAAGTTTACTAAATACATTCATTATTTTAAAAGGCGTGTAAAGGCTTCGGAAAGGTTTCGCAAAAGCGTGAGGCTTGATCATGCTGTTATGCCACGCGTTATGCCGTCTTATGCCACGTTTTTGTAAACTTAATATGTATTGAAATACAATATAAACATATAAATATTTTCATATTTTGTGTCGTTTTATGTCACGCCTTATAAACGCAAAAGCTTCGCCTAAGCCGCTAAGACGTGAGGCTTGGTCATGTCACCACTCCACGCTCCACGCTATTTATAACATTGATTACATTTAATACATACTATATATAGTTATCATTTCAACTACATATATAACACATTATTTTAGAAAAAAAAAGAAGAAAATAAATACTGCAACTAATTGTTGTCACGTTTCATTTTTAGTTTCACTAAATATTTTGTATGCGTTTATTAATACTTTTTAAAAATTATTATTTGATGTGAATTTCAATTTCATTTCAATTATTTTATGGTATATGTATAAACGTTATATTATATAATTAACCAATATATCTCAAATATAATATTTTTTGTTATTTGATCTTGATATTTGTAAAAAAAAAGTCAAGATCAGACATTAATATCACAATACCTTTAATCATGAAAATGATTTTTTTTTGAATTTTTTTCAACGATTCTTAGTAATTTATTGTCCTCTTTCTTTCTTTTCATTTTGTTTTTTGATTTAAAAAAAAAAACTAGTATGATACATCCGCACATCCCTGCATAAACCCGACCCTATATATATGTGTGTGTGTATATATATAGTGTAAGGTTATTTTCAGAACCAAAAAAAATTGCGAGAACCTATCTTAGCCGTTCATTTATTGATCAATGGATATAAATAGTTGTGGCATAAAGGTAATAAAATAAAAGATCATGTATCATTTTATACAAGAGATAAGGGTATTATAGGCATTTTAAAAATAAAACCGTCTAACTACCTTTATTAAATATATACATGAATTTAGGATCGGTTATTATCAGGAGAGAGAGAGAGAGAGAGAGAGAGAGAGAGAGAGAGAGAGAGAGAGAGAGAGAGAGAGAGAGAGAGAGAGAGAGAGAGAGAGAGAGAGAGAGAGAGAGAGAGGATCAAATAAGAAAATTACTTAAAATAAGAAGGAACAAGAAGAACTATAACCGCAACTCCGAGATGCACCGACCTAAATTAAATGCATCCCTATAATCTTAGATGCATCATAACGCACCATAGTGTGTTTTCTAGCTTTTAATCAGATGCATATACGTATATTAGATGCATTTCATGATTTCTCTTGTTTTTTGTTCCACTACACATGCCGAAATCATGAAAATCAATTTGCACCATCTATACATCAAATTAACTTTCGAAACTCAAAATATTGCATCTAATAGAAATGCATCTAATGGAAGTCGTTGCATCTCAAATGTGTGATTTTGGTCACTTCTCACCACTTCTTATTTTAATTTACTTCTCTCTGAATCCCTACTACACACACATATATAATCAGGACCCACAAAAGAATCAGGGACCCACATTTATACATGCAAAATTGTAGCCAATTGGCTACAAAAAATTGTGGCTAATATATATATATATATATATATATATATATATATATATATATATATATATATATATATATATATATGTGTGTGTGTGTGTGTGTGTGTGTGTGTGTGTGTGTGTGTGTGTGTGTGTGTGTGTGTGTGTGTGTGTGTCATATTTCCCGACCCGACCCGGACCCGAACCCGACGAAGGATATTCGGGTCGGGTTACTCAGGTCCAAAATCCAATTTGGGTCAATCGGGTCAACCCGATTAACCCGAGTACGAACTAGGGTCGGGTATCGGGTTCAAAATATTTGAAAATTCGGGTTCGGGTCGACCCGACTAACCCGACTTAATTTTTTTTTTTTTTTTTTTTTTTTTAACTTTTCCCAATCTTTATTTAATTGAAAGGCCCAAATTAGTGCGTGAACATATATTGCTTCATATATTTGGTTTTATATTCATTTTCATTCTATATAATTGACCTCAGATTGAAAACAAAATGCATTACAAAAAGAAAATGTGTAAATCCAACTATAAAATGCATGTATTAGTGCATTGCTCTACTGGTATGAATATAATAACCTTTTAAAAACCAATAGACATTATATTCATAACGTTTGGTTACTAAATTTAAGAAATTAAATTCTAGAATTATATAAATGGACTTGACCCGAACCCGACTTGACCCGACCCGACTTGACCCGATCCGATTTGACCCGAACCCGACCAACCCGAATTCAAATAGGGTCGGGTTTGGGTATATTATTTTTTGGCTTGACCCGACTTCGACCCGACCCGACTGACCCGAACCCGACCGACCCGACCCGAATGACACCCCTATGTGTGTGTGTGTGTGTGTGTACCTGCGGAATGCGGCGGCAGGTACCCAGTGACTATTTCTGTGGCGAGCAAATGTTTTTCATTTTAAACTTTCTTATTTAGCATGTCCCAAATGCTATAAAGTAGTAGAGATATGTTTTTCAAAAATAGAACGTCTAAATTATTAATAGTGTAAATGGTTAACAATTTTATTTTACAAATTTTAGCATTAATATGGTTGTTATAAATTTAGTGAGCTTTTCTTATAAACAATTTCATAAAAATTTGTCATTATTGCAGGGTGGTTACATATGATTTAAAGGAGACTTAAATTTTCCGGATCTTACATTAATTTCTACTTTTCTTTTTATACTAATTTTTTTGGTCTTAAAATTTTAAGACTTTTTTTTTATAGTAAGTGCCAAATACTTTATAATGTATTATTGATATGCATTTAATATATTTTGATCTTTGAGTTTGGGTTGTTTGTATTTTCAACTTGTTAATAAAGTTCTTGTTGGAAATTCATGTATTAAATTCTAATTAAATGGTAACTGTTCTTACTCATTGCCGGCCCTGATATCGGACGAAGTGGGCAATGGCTCATGGCATCAAAATTAAAGGGGCATCAAATGATAGAGTCATGTTAACTGGTATTTTAATGAACGGAAGAAACAACCTTGCATTGTGTTTTAAAAGAGTTAATTTTGTGGTTTGGAAGATGACACAAAATATGTCAAAAGGGTTTACTGTATTTTGGAAGCATCAAAATTGTTTTATTTGTGATTCCTATAAATATATAAAATCTCATTTTAGCCCCTTTGACATCCATAGATAGCAAATCTAACCACAATCTTAAATACTCGTATCTAGTTTAAGATTGTACATAGTATTTATTTTTGGAAAATTATTTAAATTTCGATAACAAATAATTTTTATGCATTATTTAACGACCCATTACTTATTGAAATTAATATTTTGGACTAAGTATCATTTTTAAATGTTTTGAAGATCGAATAAACTATTCTAAAAAATGAAGATACACTCAAATTTCTTTTGTTAAAAATGCACACAAGTTGCTATTGTTACTGAAAACATTACCAAAATACAAAGAAAGTAGAATCAAATTAACTTCAGCCTTTTCTTATAAACACGTCATCTTTTTGGTGATATAGGGCATACTTTAAAAATTTTGTACAAAGCCACCAAAAATTTATCCAATTGCTGATTGTAAAATAATCTATAATTACGGGACATCTAGTCTTTTGAAGTTATTCACTAGATTTAACTATATGTTTATTAGAATACTGATAATTGGTGTGAGGATACACGCTGCCTAGCTTAGCTAGGTTCTAAGCCACCACAATATAGTGTGCTAAGTTGTTTGTTTAGAAATGTGGGCATTTTTTGAGTTGGCTCGCACATGTCATCTGAAAACTCAGGACCACAGCTTATACCGCTTGACTCTTGACGCTACAAGTTAATGGTGTTATACAGTTTATGTAGAAGTACTCCATATTATTTTCTTATATATGGTTTAATTTGTAAACGATGAAAGGAAGATTAACAGTTTATAGTTGCAGTGTTATTGGTAGAAGTGAGAGAATAAAGGATTGTGATAGTTATTTCTTTAAACTCGAGTAAGGGTAACATATATACAAAGATAATTAGGATTTACCAAAAACCAGAAATTTCGTTGATAATTTTATATACATGTATACTACATGTTATAACTTGAATAATCAAGGGATTAATTGACATGGACTCGGTTTGTTGCCCGGTATGGTGATGAAGATACCGAAACAAATCAACATCCTTTTGTGGATTGTAAGATCACAACTTGCCTAATTTGGAAGATGGTATCGAGTTGGTGGGGATTTAATGACTTCCCAAAGACTATAACTGATTCATTACATTGGGGGACACGGTTGGCCTTAGTAATTTAGCTAATTAAGGTGCATGTGTTTCAATTCGACGTCGCCGTTCAAACAACAACTTGGGTGATATGGAGATTTAGAAATCAAACTTGTGTTTATCTAAAGCTGCCAAGAAAGGACACGTACTCTTAGAGAAAAAAATAAAAAATAAATGTGTTTTCTCCTTCGTGGATTCTAAATAGGATTTGTAAATTAAATCCAATGTGGTTAGATTGGATATGCGATCCTAGATCGGCTTGTATGATTTTCTTGTAATTATGTTGTACGGAGTATCTTTTTCTAGCTTCTTTGAATAATAATGCAAAAAAAAAAAAAAAAAAAAAAAAAAAAAATTACTTGTCTATACATGCAAGTAAGTAAATCCGGTCCTTTTTTCAAAACAACATTTGTATGAAAACTGTTTTGCACAATGCTAGAAGAAAAACAAAGAGTTATATAGTGGTGGTCAGAGCGTTAGGTTACAACCAACCAGATGATGTGCAAGTTATATAACCGCATAAGGGCTTAGCTTTAAGAGCCTCAAAATGTATGTACTAGGGCTTGAAGCTTCATAATTCATTTCCAATAAAAATGATAACAAAATTAGATTTTATGTTCTAAATATCTGTTGAAGTTAAACCTAGATATGAAATACTACTTTTTTGGCTTCTATAATTGGTATTATATATACTTAATCATTATGTTTAGTACCACATAAACTTTTGCATTACGACCTCGCAGCTAATTACATGGATTATTAAATCATTAAATCCATTTTAAGAAACTAGTGAAGATCTAGATGAAAGAAAAATGCTCGATGTCGTGAAATACGCGCTCTTTCTAATTTGTCTATTTTCAGTACTGGAGATCTATTCGACACGAACCCACAAACGTGCCCTAGTGCTAGCTGTTGCCAAACACTTTTATTGATTAGGCATTAAGTTAACTTGATCCGCTAGATTAATATCATCATTTAGCTAGGTTTGGGATGTGTGAGTTTTGGAGGTTCCACGTACGTTGATAACTATCATGCCACAAAACTCTCCTATACCCACCAATTAATGCATACACTTGAAGCCTATATAAGAACTAGCATGCCATACAACTATCGTACACCCATTCTATTCACTGTACAGTATGTCTGTAACAGAAATGAGAATGTTGAACACAACTTCTGCAGGAGCTGTAGAGGTGTCGGAATATGGAAAGATACCTTTCTCCGATGTGATGGTTACAAGGAAAAGAAACCACTTCCTGGGACGTAAATGGAGGACTGTCGACATCAAAATGGGTGTAGGGATCTTAGGTATTCATTTGCTTGCATTATGCGCACCATTTACCTTTACATGGGGTGCTTTCTGGGCTGCAGTTTGGAGCTACATATTATGTGGAGTGTGTGGAGTAAATCTATCTTATCATCGTAACCTATCACACCGTAGTTTCAAGCTTCCATGGTGGCTTGAGTACACCTTTGCTTATCTAGGTGTCTTAAGTTTCCAGGTTCGTTTTTCTCAGGCTCATTTATTTCTTTCATATATACTTATGTTATTCAAATTTCAACCAAATGTAATATGCATATAGAGGGATCCGATATATTGGGTGAGCATTCATAGATATCACCATCAGTACGTCGATACCGAGAAAGATACACATTCTCCAATTTTCGGATTTTGGTTTAGTCATATGGGATGGCTCTTTGATAGTGGCTACATTCTTGAGAAGGTACTCAAAAGTTTATCTTTTTTTTAAGTTTCTTTCGGCGATAACTAATCTTGAAAGATATCTGTCATGTTTTGTAGTATCAAGAGCGGAAAAATGCACAGGACTTAAAGAATCAAGCATTTTATAGGTTTGTTAAAACAACCTACAATTTGCATATAATTGGATTTTCAATCCTTGTTTATGCTATTGGTGGATTTAACTACCTTGTTTGGATTGTGGTAAGCCTCTATATATGCAAGTAATTCATACAACATGTTTACGTTGAGCTCATGTAATAATAAATCGATTAAACTACGAGATCATGATATGTAGGGGGTTAGAACCACATGTTTCTATCATGTGACATTTCTTTTGAACTCAGCATGTCACATATGGGGAAATAAAGCTTGGAACACTGATGATCTCTCCAGGAATAATTGGTAAGTTTTAGAAATATATCGCAACTATAGCTTATATAACATGCATGTAGTACATAATCATTTAGTATTATGTAATTATATACATATCATGATATATACAGGCTGGTAGCATTACTTGGCTTTGGAGAAGGATGGCATAATAATCACCATGCATTCGAGTATTCAGCTCGACATGGGTTAGAATGGTGGCAAATCGACATTTGTTGGTATTTCATAAGGCTTCTTGAAGCAGTAGGATTAGCCACCAATGTGAAGCTGCCGTCGGAGGCTCATAAGCATAAGAAATCGTTTGCATCTGATCATACAAGTTGAAGTCATAATATCATTCCTTCCTTTTACATCATGCGTCTATAATTCAAGTATTCATTGTATACATACATGAATGTCTATCATATGTAAGGGCATCTTGCTAAGTGCTCAATGTGTGATTCACGTTTAAATAAATTTGTATTACAACAATTTAATGTAATCTCTAAAACTATTTCAAATATAATTCACTAATATCACATATTCAAAATATATTTGTCCAGCAGCGGATACAGGATTTTGGATTGTTTTGTGTGGCACGATTCTCGGCTCTCTTCGCAGTTCTTATTTGAAATGTTTATTGATTAGGGTAAAATAAGTTGTTACTACATTTACGGGTTTGGTTATTAGATCCGGGTATTAAACATAGTATAGAACTACAGATATAAAATAAACCTTTTGAATCATAGTTAGACGTCACTTTTGTATCTGAAACGTTTTTAAAAAATAAAAGTAAAACAATGTTCGGGAAAACTACATATCCGGAATACATTCAAATTATTTAAATAAAGTTGGTGTTCTTTTCGGATAGAGCCCATGTCTGAGCTATGCTCGTACCTCCGTATTATTGATTCCTAAAAGTTGTTGTTTTAATTGAAATAATCTCTTTATTTGTTTGGTTTACTAGAGGCGCTTTATTTCACAAACTCAAAATCTGCTACTTATCAAGGGACAATTCCTAGCCGTTGGATCAATCAAACATTTTTTAAGG
This sequence comes from Chrysanthemum seticuspe, assembly GCA_019973895.1. Classification (NCBI taxonomy): domain Eukaryota; kingdom Viridiplantae; phylum Streptophyta; class Magnoliopsida; order Asterales; family Asteraceae; genus Chrysanthemum; species Chrysanthemum seticuspe. The sequence goes on from BPTQ01000006.1 coordinate 308,515,563, forward strand.
ATTAAAAACACGGAAGGACCATTCTTGCCAAAAGCTGAAACTTTCCTCACCACAAAAACACAACACAGGCACTCATTTCACCATAAAAAATAAAACCTCCCTTTCTCTCTCTTAATTCTCTCACTAAAAACAAACCCTAACTATCAAAATCAACCAACAATTAACCGTCAAAATAAAAAAAAAACACAAAAATGCAGAAATCTTCAACTGAAAAAGCAGAAGCACAAAAAAAATAGATCAAAATAAACCTACCGACTCCGAAAATGATGGTATGAAGCTTCAAACTAATTATTTTGATGTTATTTATGTATCTCTACTGATTTTATACTTATTTATGAATGTTATTGCTATTTATGAACATTTTTCTGTATTTTTTTGTTGTATTACTGTCATGAAATTGATGATTATGTATTTATTTGAGATTTTGTTGTCATACTGTAAAAGAAGAAGATATTTATTAAGATTTTTCAATTTTTGCTGATTTTATATGTTTTTAGATGTTTTTCCTGATTTATTAAAGATTTTGGAAAAATATCACTACTGATAAAAACAGTTGTGGTAGATGTGGTACTGATTTGAATATGGTGAAAAAAAACGATGGTAGTGGTAGTGGTTTAGTTTTGATTTTTGGTAGTGGTAGTGGTAGTGGTAGTGGTGGTGGTGGTAGTGGTAGTGGTAGCTTGTTACAAGTATAATTTTTGATATAACTTATGATGCGTTTTTTAGTGTGACAGAGAAATATTTTATGGTATATCACTAGTGATAAAAACAGATGTAGCGATTATTGATTAGTTATCACACGATTAGTGATCATGTAGCGCGATAACTGATACATTTTTAGTGTTCTTCGTGGTAGTGGTGGTGGTTTAGTTTTGACTTTTGGTAGTGGTAGTGGTAGTGGTACTGATGGTAGTGGTGATGATGAAGAGTAGTCGCGGATAACTTAAATATTTAATGGTATATCACCAGTGATAAAACAAATATAGTGATTTGTTTTTTTGATTTTTGTTAGTATAACAACTGTGATGATAAGCCGTTATACTTGAAATAGCTATATTTCAAATAAATCTTGATTAGAATTTATAGTGTCTTTTTGTTTTATATAACATAAGACATTAAAATTTTGATTTTGAAAAAAATGTAGAAGATAATATTTACAAGCATCTGGAGACAATACAAGCTTTAAACGGTCAGTTTTTGTCTGCTAATAAATCTTTAAACATAAAAATTGCAGACATTATGTTTGTTTCTAAAAACAATTTTGTAAATGCCGTTTTGTCGACAAGCAAATTTTTTAGCCTATCTCCAGAGATTGATAAGGAAAAGGGTAAATTGCAACATATAAGCATGTCTCCTTTAGAAAAATATCAACTGTGATAAACCCTGTATGTATGCGGCATACTTGTTTTGACATTTAGCTTCTGTGTTATATCACCTGTGATACAAATTGATATGACATACTTGCAGTAGAATGTTATAAAATTGTATGACGCATAAACATTCAGAGTTTATATTTATCAGGAATAAATATTCATAAAAACTTACTTGGGATTTGTTTTGTGCAGAATGAAATACAAGTCTAAATGAAATGAAAAAGAAAAGAAGTAAGAAACAACCTCCAGTTCACAAAGTCACCATATCGGGAAGCGTTTTGCTGTGTAGTCAAAGTAGTCGTAAATCTAGTGTTTTGGAAGAGATTTATTAAAGCAGTTGTTGCATATTTAAGAAGAATAGTCGTGTTTGCAGTTATTGCATATATTGACTGAAAATGAGTTCTAGTTGTTGTCAATTTATGTTGCTGAATTCTGAGTTATAGGTTTTTGTGTTTTTTGTTATGATAGTGCTTAAGTATATTAATGTAGATGTTACATTGCTTTTAAATAAGCTGTTAGTTTTTGATTGGATGTGTTGTTGTTTCAGTTTAGTATTTTTGTTGAATCATCTGTTATATTGTCACTGGTGATATTTTTGATTCATAGTATCACCAGTGATATTTCAAGTAATGTATAGTATCACTAGTGATATTTTAAGACAATTTTTGAAGTTATTGTGTTATGCTTTTTGACTTTGTGTTTTATCACCTTCTTTACAGCTTCTAGTGGTTTGAAAACTCCTCCTTCTTTTATTCATCATGATTTTATTGATACTCCTGGTGGATCGGTTTTTTGGGTTCCTAGAGTTGCTGCTAGTGTGCTACCAGTTTTGTTTAGTGTTTATGATTCTGTTGAGGATTGCATTAGTATGTACATGAGATATGCTTCAGAGGAAGGATTTGGTATTAGAAAGTCTACTCAGAAAAGATTAAGGGATGGATTTGTAAAAGAGAATTATTTAGTTTGCAATAGGGAAGGGTGCCAAAAGAAAATTCGTTTGAATACATTAGCTCTTAAGAGATATAACACTGCATATTACATATACCATATATTTATAAAAACAAGAAATAAAACTACAAAAATAAAAAACTTGACATATCTAAAAATCAAAGAAAGTGTTACATCAAATTTAACAGAATATCATAAGTGGTATAAACATCAAAATCAAAACCAAGTGTTGCCTCATTTTTAACAGAATATCACAAGTGATACCAGATACAAAGAACTGTATGAATCACAAAAATCCTCATAAAATCATTCCAAACTATTGAGCATAAGTTTTTTAGCAATATTAAAAAGCTATGAATTACAAGTGTTACATCAAACAAAATAAATTAAAAAAAAATGTAAAATCAGACTTCGACTGCAGCAGATTCACCTTCAACGGAGCCGCCTCCAGGAACACCGCCCCCCCCCCCCCCCCCTGGGCAATGACTAGAGAATACTGGTAACGCACTAGCCGAAACTCCAGGAACCCAAAAAAAAACTTATCCCCCAGGAGTGTCAATAAACTCATGATGATTAAACGACTTATGAGTTTTCACACTATAAGAAGTTGTAAACAAAGGTAAACATACGGTAAATAGGGTATTATCACAACTTAAAAAAAATAAGATTTAAGAATAATTATAAAACAATAACAATGAAATATCACTAGTGATAATTTACATGACATATAATAAAGATATGTGCATACTATAACAATTATGTTGTATCATTCAAGACGAGACCGAAGATGTAAAGGTAGATAACACCTAGGCAACAACCTCCACAAGGATAACAACCAAAAGCATTTTACTAGGAAATAAATATATCATAAAGTGTTTTACCTTGTCCAATAAGGTGAAAGGGGCCTTGAATGGTTCTAAAACTTTTCCAACATGTTTTGCAGCATCATTCTGAGAGAAATTTTAGTTCATGGTTAAAAAGTATAAATTGCGATCACGAGCTTCACCACGTATCTCAGAATACATATTTATTGTGATCTCGACAAAGTTAAAGCATTCATACATCGCATACATTATTAGAACCTATCTTAACAAGCACTAAGTTTCATAAGAAAAACATTACCGAACGCATCTCCAGTTTCAAGCCAAACAGGAGCTGAACACCCTGAACTCCGATTAGCTAATTTATTTCCATAATTCAAACTTCCATGCCCACCATTATAAGCATCTGCCAAGACATGAGAGCTTCTACTGCATCCAATGGTTGTATCTTGAGAAGCACATAAAACAACAAAATTATAATATCATTAACTTCGGATATCACTGGTGATACCACACGTACGATAGAGAGCAGATTCAAAAACAGCAATCAGACATAAAAATAGCATTTCAGTGCTGTTAAAAACATAAATTCAACTAACAACTTAATTAATAAGTAAAATTACAGGAGCATATAACAAGATTATCAAATATTTTTCACTCACATATTTTATCAAACACTTGGTGTGCAACTTGATAAGAAAGATTGTTACATAACTTGATCCACATAATTAACAAGTGATTCAACATCATTATCAACCACAACAATATAAATCAAATAAGCTTCTGAAACAAACGGTTCATTCAAATCAAAATATGCTACTTACCGGAGGTGATGATGAGATAATGATCGGAATGGTGATGGTGATTGGAATGGTGATGGTGATGATGATCAGAACGGTGATGATGATCGGAATGGTAATTGTGGATCGGGATAACTAATTTTTGGAAGGAAAAAATGAGAGCAGAGGAAAACACATACAAAGTGTGTGTAAAAAATGACGAATGGTAAAAAGAAAAATAAATAAAGACTTTATATAGTTGGAAGATTAAGGTTAAACATATTAAATCTTAAATTAATCTCAACCATTAGATCAATCCAAATAGAATGTGAGGATTTGTTCCTTGGTAAGCACCAAAATAAGAGTATGCAAATGAAAATTCCTCTGGTTTACTATTCAACCAGTCATATTAATAGTACTATTAAATATTGTTTCGTAAAAGGGAACAAAGAACACTTAGCTAAAATAAAGTCAAACAACTACAGTACCACATACCTGTTTCCTTTTTTGTCAAAAACAAAATTTAAAAGACATTTTTATCTCCTATTCTTATTTATTGATGCGTACTTCTTCCATCTAGTTTATAATTGTGAGAGTTTAACATCTAGATTATTGATCGTCTTCTAAACTAAAACTCACTATCTTTATGATCGAGTCTATCCATTGTATATATATACACCTCCTAGCTTCTCATTTCTTTATGTTCAGGTTGACAGTTAGGGTATTTTAGTCACTAGTAGTCAGGGGCGTACATGTTGGAGACATAGGGTAAGCATGCACATATCATTTGAGCATCATTCGGAGTGTAAAAAGATTTTTGTAAGGCCGGTTAGTCAAAAACTTTACACTAAATGCATACTTTTTGTCGTTTCGACAAAATAGTGTACACCTTTCATCAAATTTCTAATCCATCACTACCCAAAGTGAAAGAATTATCAAGTTTTTTGTTACACATCTATAGTAAACTTACACAAACTCTAAGTATCTACTGTATATATGTTACTTGTGTTGTCGGTAAAATGACAATCGTTTATCTCATCCACATTTAGAAACTCTTGTTATAAATTATTGGTCAAGTAAGTTTAAGACACTACAACAATCGTGACTTTTTAAATCTAAAAAAACTCTCCTCCCTTGTGTGGGCGATTTTGGCTCTTTAAACCCTAAATCGGTTTTCTTATCTGATCGATCCCTTCTCATTCCTAACACAACCTGGTATTAAGGTCGATTATCTCTTGTTTAATCTATCTTTAATCCCTGCTTGTTCTGGGTTTGATTTGCGATTGATTTGGTGTCGTTTTAGGGTTTTTTCAAATCGCACATAAGGTTTTTTTAATCGGTTTTCACTGTTTTTAATTCTTAATCATTCACGTGATTATTATTCAACGTCATCATCATTATTATGGGTTAGTTCAACATGCTTCATAGCTTATAAACCCTAGTTTTATCCTAGGGTTTAATCATCTTGCTACAGATTTGGCGTTCTACTTGGCTGTGGTTTTCTACTAATCTGCTTGTCGAAGGTTTTAGGGTTTAGTGTGATGTCGAATATAGGAGAGAAGAATATTACTATGCCGGTTACTGGTTTGGTTGACACCAATTTGGATGTGGAGAAGGTTGCGCAGTCTACTGGTATTATTGGTGATATGGATTCTGATAGTTGTGTTGCGTCCGACAAAGGTACACCTTCGTCTATTCTTGTTGGTACTGATGGACAAGTGGAGCCGGTTTCACTTGGTTCGACCCCTAGTCATGATGCACCTAGCCATGACGAGCCTGAGGGTCATGATACTTTATTAAAAATTCGTGCTTTTGAGAAACAAATATTGGAGGGAAAACTTGTTTTTGTGGGTGATGATGGGCAACCATTAAAACCAGCTGTGACAGTGGATGCTACTACTTCTATTGGGACTAATCCATTTAAGCATCTTAAGGTGCCGCAGTCACAGAAGGAGCTAGAAGAGATGCTTACTGCTATTGGTTATTATTCGAAATCTCCGCATGATACGAGTGGTCCTATGGCTTCTAATGTTAATGCTACTAGTAGTCCTACTAATGCTAATGTAAAGGTTGATACGAATGCACATGGGGCAGTTGGTATTGAGAAGGTTGGTGCTTTGAAACAACCTTCTTCATCGTATGCTGGTGTTACTGAACCAAAGAAACACACATCTAACTTTCGTAGGTTGGAATGTAGTAAGAAAGCAAATGGTGTGGATCTTTCTGTCCTGATGAAAGTAGTTGAAGAGGTGAACACTAGGTTTGAGAATACTTTTTATGGGTATTTCCTTGGTCAACGCCTTGCTTTTCTTGTTGTTGATTACTTTGTACGCAATGCGTGGGCTAAGTTTGGTATACAAAAGGTAATGATGAATGCAAAGGGGTTCTTCTTTTTTAAGTTTAATTCGAAGAAAGGTATTGATGATGTTATTGAAAACGGTCCTTGGTTGATTAGAAATGTACCTATTAGTCTTAAACCATGGACATTGAACACCAACTTACTTAAAGAGGATTTGACCAATATCCCGGTGTGGGTTAAATTCCATGATGTTCCTCTTGCTATGTTTTCTGATGATGGCCTTAGCCTCCTTGCCACATTGATAGGCACGCCCAAAAGGTTAGATGCTTTCACTAGCCAAATGTGCAAGGACTCGTGGGGACGTAGTAGTTTTGCTAGATGCATGATTGAAGTGAAGGCGGATGAGGTACTTAGGGACAACCTTACTGTTGAGATTCCGTAACTTGATGGGTCGGGTTCGACTATCGAGACGATACGGGTTGAATATGAGTGGAAACCACTGCATTGTGATAAATGTAAGATTTTTGGTCATACTCCTATTGATTGTCCTAAAGTTGTTGAACCTCCTGCTCAGCCTACTAAGTGTGCTAATGATGGTTTCAAGACGGTTAATAACAAGAAGAAGGGAAAGCAAGGTGGGTCTTCTATTCCGGGTCAAGGAGGGTTTTTCAAACCTGTTGTGGGTAAACAGTTTCAATACCAACCTAAAAAGACTCCTCCTGAACCTAAGAAAGTGGAAGTCACTAAGAAGAATGCTTCTGATGTGGCTAGTTCGAGTGGAACAAAGATTGCTACATCTAACCAGTTTGATGCTCTTAATATGGATGCGTCTGGTACTCCTTCTAATGACACTAACAAGGATGTGGATTCTGGTCGTACAATGGAAGTTAATGAAGATGAGTCTACTAAGACAGGTACTGAATCACAATAACCCCTTGTGAGTGATTTGAAAGAGATGGAGTCGGGTGTGGCTCCTCAAACTAGTGATTCTTGTATACCGCCTGTCTCTTCTACTAAGATTTTCTAAAGTGGGAGAGATCGAGGTGTCTGATTCTGAAGATGAGGTGGTTGCTAACCCATTTGATGAGTCTGCTAATATATTTGGTGGTGGCCAAGAGTTTGAAGATGAGTATGATGACTATGACTTCGATGACTATACGAAACAGGTTCGTGATCTTCCAGGAAATTTGGATGAATGCCATGTATGGCACAAAGTTTCAAGGTCCTAGGAAGTAATTTTAATTCGTTATGTCCTATGTTATCATTTGAGTAGTGGTTTGTTTTCTTTGTTTAGAAAATATAAAGTATCTTGTTATGTAAGCTTTATGCCTATGTAACGGGCTGTGATATGGGATTTCACTCATATCCATTGTACTTAAACGTTTATTTGGTTAATATACTTACCAGGGTGCAGGATTACTCCCCTTTACCCAAAAAAACAATCGTGACTTTCACAGGCGAATTATCAGGGCTTTCGCCGGGGACATGTCCCCTGCAAAACCTATTACCAGGGACATGTCCCCGGCGAAAGCCCCGCGGCAATACCCTCTCGGGAATACTTTCCCCTGGGACTAAAACCTACTTTTACCGGGAAGATATGGGTCCCGCACCAATTCTACGCTGGTCAAACACGTCTGACGTGGCACTTTCTTTTTCCGTGGATTGTCCCTGGGAAAAAGGGTAAATAAAGATTATCTTTAACTCCTTCACCGGGGAGAAGTCCCCGGGGAAAATGAGAACTAATATTATCTATAAAACTTTCTCCGGGGACATGTCCCCGGTGAAAGCGTTTATCCCATTTTGCAGAAAATTGCCGCAAAATGGGTAATTTCCAGATTTTTTTTCGGAAAATCTCTACAATGTAACAACCTATTTTCAGAACCTATTTTATGCTACAACAACACAAATTTGCTAAACATAATATCATATATAACTAAATGGTCCAAATTCGCTACAACACAATCTATTACATAAAATGTATTTCCAAAATCGCCAATGGTCCAAAACTATACATAAACTACCTATACGCAAATGGTCCAAAACTATACGTATAATCCATTTAGCGGGAATCCTAACCATGTTATTCTCTACAAACATATCCTAACACATAAGGCTCGAACTCGTGTTCGCCAGGCGGTTTTGTCAGTTGACTTCCGATATCTTCTGCTTCTTCGGGTTTGTCCAAAGCTTAACCTGCGTATTTTAAATAATTTGGGGTTTTAGGTAATGAGAACTATCCAAGCATCGGGTATCAAAAAGACCCTTTAAACCATTAGGGTTGAATTGGTCATTTTAACAATTAGGGTAGGAGGGTAGGATGGTGGATTTTGAGACCTAAACCAAGATCTTGGCAGGGTGTTGGGGGTCCACCCCCTTTCATGTGTAATATCACTTTAACTAGGTTAATGAGATCATGTTGTTTATTTTGCTTGTGATACAAAAGATTTGATCATGTTTCACTACAACAAAAGTGGCTTTTTAGGACCCTTTGTGTGGGACGGTATGATAATGGAGTCCTAAAAAACTGTTTAATAGGACATATGAGCGTTTAGGGTTCTTTTTAAATATTTGCTACCTAGGCGATGTCCTAAAAAGGTATATAATAGGATGGTCGATGATTTGGGGTCCTATTATCATATATCTTAATATGACACTTAAAATATGGATCCTAATAAATTACCTTTATAAGACGTTTATTCATTATGGTTGTATTATAATAAACCATAATAGGACACTTGAGTTTTGAGTCATAAGACATCAGTTAGTTAAAACGCTTATTCACAAAAAGTTTTATTATAGCAAAATTTAATAGGACCTTTGACACGTGGGTATTATAACGTTAACCTTTATAGGACGCTTATGTACAATGGTTTTATAACATCATTTTTTTAAAACGATTATTTGCAAAAGTTTTATTATAACAAAACTTAATATGACCCTTAAAGGATGCATATTGATTATGGTTTTATTACAATACACCATAATAGGACACTTGATATATAAGTCATAAAACATTAATTATTTAAAACGCTTATTCGCAAACGTATTATTAAAACATAACTTAATATGACAGTTGACACTTGGGTCCCATAGATTGATACACCATCATAAGACACTTGATATTTGAGTCATAAAACATCGGTTTTATGGAACACTTATTCGCAAACGTTTTTTTTATAAGAAAAGTGAATAGGGCCCTTGACAATAGCGTCTTATAATGTTAACCTTTATATAACGCTTATTCATAATGGTTTGTTTATGATACACCACAATATGGCACATCTTTTTAGAGTCGTAAAACATCCGCTTTTTATAACGCTTATTCAGTTTTATAGAACGCTTAATTGCAAAAGTTTTATTTGAACAAAAATTAACAGGACCCTTGACAACTGTGTCTTTTAACATTAACCTTTATAGTACACTTATTTGTTGTGGTTTTATTATCCTACGCCATAATAGAGAACTCCTTTATTTGAGTCATAAAACATCAGTTTTTTAGAACGCTTATTTACAAAAGTTTTATTTAAACATTAGTTAGTATGACACTTGATACTTGGGTATCAAAACTTGATACAAAAGTTTTATTTAAGCAGGGTTGTTTTGAGATCTCAAAGTGAAAATATAAATAACAAGAAGCTAAAAAGTTAAAATTACCTAAATTTAAATAAGAAATGTATAAGAAAGAGTTATACAAACAGTAATGAGGATTGTCATTGATTCTTAACAACTAATTTTACATAAAAACAGGGACTATTGTCATTGATTCTTAACAACTAATTTTACATAAAAACAGGGACTATTGTCATTGATTAATGTGACTTAAGCTATATTAAGACTAATTTATGCTAGAACAACTACTTGTGAGATGATTTGAAGCTTATGCCACACTAATTTCCACACAGACAGATTTTAGGCCAATATATTGGTGATTTTGACTTTAAAGCTTCTATCCACTAAAACCTTGTTTTTTTCACTAGTGTTTTGGGATTTGAGAATATAAATCCTTTTGTCAAATGATATTAAAATGTTGAGTGCGAAAAAAGCAATCGCTTAAAATACGCCGAATCAAAGACAAATTTTTGTCCATTTTATACGTTTTCATCCGTTTTATAGGTTTTGTACGTTTTTAATGTTTTCATCCGTTTTTATTCTTATTCGTCCATTTTTATATGTTTCATCCGTTTTCATCCAGTTTTATGCGTTTTCATCCGTTCTTATACGTTTTCGTCCATTTTTATACGTTTTCATAAGTTTTCTAACGTTTTTATACGTATTGTTTTTCCATTTTTATATATTTTCGCCCGTTTTTATTTACTTTTCTTACGTTCTAATCCTGTTTTATCTGTTATTATACGCTTTCTTACGCATGGATACGTTTTTATCTGTTTTACGCGTTTTTGTTTATTTTTATACGTATTCGTCTGTTTTTCTTACGGTTTTATTCGTTCTCATTCGTTTTTATACGTTTTTATCCACTTTATGTTTTACGGTTTCATTCGTTTTTATACGTTTTCTTACGTTTTCAGCCGTTTTTATATGTTTTCTTACGTTTTTATACGTTTTTTTTTTTTTTTTTTTTTTTTTTTTTTTATGTTTTTGTCCGTTTTTGTACATTTTCTTACGTTTTTATACGGTGAAAAGCGGATAAAACATATAAAAACGGATTAAAAGCGGATAAAACAGATAAAAATGTATGAAAATGTATGGAAACGAACAGAAACGTATAAACGGGTAAAAGCATATAAAAAGGAACAAAAACGTATAAGAACGGACAAAAACGTATAAAAAGGATCAACCGTATGAAAACGTATAATTACGTATAAAAAATGATGAAAATGGATAAAAACGTATAGACGTGGCAATTTAAGACCCATTGGTTAAATTTGGGTCTAGTTGGGTAATTTTTTTTAAGGAGATGGGTCTACATGGGTCTAATTTATTTTAATATATGGGTCTAGATGAGTTTAGTTTATTTTAATGAATTAATATTGATGGGTCTAGTCGGGTCTAATAATATACCCACATGGTACAAAATTTACATGGTTTAAGTTGGTTGTTAACTAAAATTAAAAAAATCACTCACGGTCTATTTTTATACGTTTTCATACATTTTTATCATTTTCGTCCGTTTTTATACGTCTTCTTCCGTTAATTAACGGTTTTTTACGTTTTTGCACTTTTTCGCCCCTTTTTTCACGTTTCCGTCCGTTTTTTTTAAGTTTTTACAAGTTTTCGTCTGTTTTTTACGTTTTTGTCCATTTTCACACGTTTTCGTCCGTTCTTTTACGTTTTCGCTCGTTTTTTCACGTTTTCGTTCGCTTTTTTACATTTTTCTCCGTTTATACTCGTTTTTGTCAGTTTTTTACGTTTTCGTCCATATTTAAACGTTTTTGTCCGTTTTGCACGTTTTCGTCACGTTTTTCACGTTGTTGTCCGTTTTACACGTTTTTGTCCACTTTTTTACGTTTTTCTCAGTTTTTACACGTTTTCGTCTGTTTTTTTACGTTTTTACACGCTTTCGTCTGTTTTATTACGTTTTGGCCCATTTTCACGCGTTTTCACCATTTTTTTACGTTTTCACACGTTTTTTCATGTTTTAGTCCGCTTTTTTACGTTTTTGTCTGTTTTTACACGTTTTTGTCCGTTTTTGCACGTTTTCGTCCATTTTTAACGTTTTTGTCCGTTTTCGTCGGTTTTTTACGGTTTTGTCCACCTTGCACGTTTTCGTCCGTTTTATACGTTTCTGTCTGTTTTTACACGTTTCCGTCCATTTTTACGTTTTTGTCCGTTTTTACACGTTTCCGTCCATTTTTTACGTTTTCGTCTGTTTTAATACGTTTTCGTCAGTTTTGTACGTATTCCTCTGTTCTTACACGTTTTCGTCTATTTTTTACATTTTCGAAGACGGAATCGTAAAAAAACAGACGAAAACGTGTAAAAACAGATAAAGACAAAAAAACCGGATGAAAACGTGTAAAACCGAAAAAAAACGTAAAAAAACTTGACGAAATCGTGCAAAATCGGACAAAAACGTTAAGAAACGTTAAAGATGAACTAAAACGTAAAAACAAAGACGAAAACGTGTCAAAACGGACAAAAACTTAAAAAAGCAGACGAAAACGTGAAAAAACGGGTGAAGACATAAAAACGGACGAAAACGTTAAAAAACGGACGAAAAGGTAAAAAAATGGACGAAACGTGTAAAACGAACAAAAACGTAAAAAAAACTGACGAAAACGTGTAAAAAATAGACGAAACGTATAAAACGGACAAAAACGTAAAAAATTTGACGAAAACGTGTAAAAACGGATAAAAACATAAAAAAAACAGGATGAAAACGTGTAAAACGGACAAAAACGTAAAAAACCTTGACGAAAAAGTGCAAAAACGGACAAAAACATAAAAAGAAGGTCGAAAAACGTAAAAAAACAGACGAAAACGTGTAAAAACGGACAAAAACGTAAAAAACGGACGAAAACGTGAAAAAACGGGCGAAAACGTAAAAAAGCGGGCAAAAATGTAAAAAAATGGACGGAAACGTGTAAAAACAGACAAAAACGTAAAAAAACTGACGAAAACGTGTAAAAACGGACAAAAATGTAAAGAAAGTCAAAAAACGAAAAAATAGACAAAAACGTGTAAAAACGAACAAAAACGTAAAAAAGCGGACGAAAACGTGAAAAAACGGGCGAAAACGTAAAAAAACGGACGAAAACGTAAAAAAACGGACGAAAACGTAAAAAACGGACGAAAACGTAAAAAAATGGACGGAAATGTGTAAAACTGGACAAAAACGTAAAAAAAACTGACGAAAACGTGTAAAAATGGATATTGAATACTTTTTGTCTTTGTTTGTAGTAATTAATTATTATGTTATATGATGAAATAAAAAAAAACTAACAAAACCCAAAAAAAACCCGACCCGATTCATACCCATTTATACCCATACCCATCTAGACCCATCTTTCCAAGTGACCCATCTAGACTCATACCCATATAGACCCATACCCATCTAAGACCCACGACCCTACGCAACCCAACCATTTTGCCACCTCTAGAAACGTATGAATACATATAAAAACGGATGCAAACATATAAAAATGGACAAAAACGTATAAAAACGGACCAAAATGGATAAAAACGTATAAAAACAGATATTGAGAAAGATATGTAGGGTTTGTGAAAAAAGAGGTAAGAAGTGAAAGATAATGTCTGAAATTTAGAAGACGAAAGAAGATAAATAAAGCTCTTTTGTCTAAAAAAAAAACAAAAAAAAAAAAAAAATAAATAAATAAGGAAAGCTTTGCGCTACCGAAGAGAAAGTAAGTGAAAAGAGGTGAAGGGCTTCTTTTTAAAAAACAAACGACGCCTAAAACTTTTGAAAATGATTTGCACGCTCACACTTTTGGTTAGGACACTCTACTATATGCATTACATACTTGTACAATGCTTACAATGTGCTTTAACTGCTTGTACAATTAAACGCCCGTGTCCAAATCACCTCCCAAAACTTTTACCCACTAAAGATACAAAAAGTCACCAAATGTATGTTTAAGCTATTATTTATAAAAATTAATAAGATAAAATTAAAAACAATAAACAAATCGCTCATTTGTCCCCCTCTCTTATTACATCACTCCTTTTATTTGTCCCAAAATCTTTCACAACCTAATCACCAAATGAACTAAAGGGCAACCCATTCACAATCTAATCGCTCGTAATTTTGCCGATTACTTTCACCGTCTTCGATCACCGTAATCATCTCCGATCACTTTCACTGTCACCACTCCACCGTCGTTATCGACCACCACAAGCGAAACTGTGAAACCTAACACTGGCGTTGTCGTCACCATCTCTGTCTCTATCTGATCGTCGATCGAAACCCAAACTCTGACACCATCGCCATCGTAACAGTCACCAATCTTCGTCACCATTATCAAGTTAGGTATAATACGACGATTCCTTTATATATTATTTTAAATCTTATAGATATGTTATTTACAGCTGATTATGTGTTTATAAGTATGTGTTAATGTGTTCTTTATTAGATTTTAGGACTTAATTTATACTTTCATACTTCTATACTACGGAGTATTATATAAAACATGTATAATTTGGGTCTTATGACAAATTAAGATAAAGAAGAATCAATGAAAAGTTGACACGTGTATAAACCTGCCTACTTGATATCAATGTTTTCAAACCCGGGTCGTATCGGCCGGTTCAACAGGTTGGACCGGTGTTAGGCCACAAAAACGGGTAAAAAAAACTCGGGTTTTTAAAACAGGGTTAACCGGTTAGACCCGCCGGGTTTTGAGTGACCCGGGTCAATCCGAGTCTTGAAACCCGACCGGGTTTGATCTTTTCATTTTTTTTAATAAAAAAACCGGGTTGACCCGGCGGTCGAACCGGTTGACCCGGTCAGAAATAAAAAATAATAATAAATTAAAAACCAGGTTGACCCGACGGTCAAACCAGTTAAACCGGTCGAACCGGTGCTCGGATCGACTAGAAACCAGGTTTTTAAAACATTTCTTTGATATTTCTATCGTATAAAATCCGCCAAAAACACATAGTGTACACCTTCAAACACACACAAACGCTCACAATTTATTTTCCTCTCTATACCACCACCTTCAACCGGCGCTTCTACTTAAACCCTTACCGCCATATCTACACCTAACAAATAGCATCCACCACCAGTAAATGCGAATCTGACTCAGGATCTACACCGGTAAATGAAGCTTGCTTAAGATCTGCACATGCTGACTGATACTGCCTAAATCAATACCTTGAAATCAGGTTATAATCAATGTTCAATAACAAAAATTAATATAATTGTTTCTAGGGTTTTTATCAGGTATTATTTCGTGAGTATTTATAATAAAGCTATTGTTTTCAATTATTGTGGTATTAAATGAAATATTTGCTTTGTTATATATTTTTGAATGATTTGGTGGTGATTAGCGAACACAGCATATTTTAAACGAATTTGGTTTCTTTTATTGAATTGTTAAAAAGGCGATTATTGGTTTTCATAAGATTTTTATAGTTAACTATAATAAGCCTGTTGTGGTAAATATGGACCCTTGTAATCATTTTGTTGTGTTTTGTATATGTTTAGATTCGATGTGTCATACGCGGTTGTGGTCTTGGTTTTTACTATGTTCTATGTGTACAGTATGTATAGTTTTTGAGATAAGGAAGATTTGAAATTAGTTTGGGGGTTTTAGTTTTCGGATTGACTGTGTAATATTAAATGATGACAACTAGAGAATCAAATGTAATAAAATGTGTTTTGAAGATAAGCTTTGGATGTGTGAGGTCTTGGTGAAGTGTGTTTGGCAATTTCTTATCCTTGATGATAAAATTATATGGGCATATAAGTAGGTTGTTTGAATGCTATAACCGAGAATCAGGTATCACTTTTATAAATGCACATCTAAACACCCTTTCATTCCTTATCCTGTAATTGTATGCAATATTTTCAACCTACTTATACTTGCGTCTAATAATAATATGTGATCTTATAGTAGCTATAAAAGTTTATGCTTACGTAAGACTTATAGCTACATAAAAACTTGCTTATAGGTGTTGCTTATAAGTCTATGCTTACCTAAAAACTTTTTCTTTTTATACTAAGACTTGCTTATGGCACCAAATTGCATCAGACATTATACTAAGACTTCTTTTTATGTACCCATGATTATTTTTATCTCAATCATTCAAGTGGTCTGAAGTAGGTCCTTTTTGGTTGGTAATGAATATAAAGATGTTGAACGACCTTTCTACCATAGAGTATGTGTAAAGTAATCTGATTTGTAGAAGTAAATATTTAAAAAGAGTGACTTTATTATGGTTATATGTAGAGGATAGGAAACTGAAGATTGAGAGAGATGGTGGAATATGGGATTGAAGGCTATTGCAAATGGGAAATTGGCTGTATTGCTTTTATCTGCTATGCAGGTATGTCTTTTGTTGTTGACTACTAATTTCCCCCTTTTGCTGTAGGTCGTATTAGAATTGCATTTTTACACTAACTGTTAATAAATTTACTTGATAATGTTGGAAGAAAAAGTTTTTACGTTAAACTTGAAAAAGTCAGCCTTTCGCCAGTTGCCGGTTCTACCCATTTTGCCACCTCTACCTGATATATACTGAGAACGTGAATAGGTTTCCAGTTTGTTTCATTGAATTAAACTCTGATTGATAGAGGGCCAAAGATGGTGCAAGTTTCAGCTCATAAAATTCTATGCCTTGAAAACACAATAATCAGATAGTTACTTTTAAAGCAAATCCCAAACACACCCTTGATTATATTTTTTTTACGTATGGTTAATTTATGGACGGCAATGACAGTAACTTATAATGTCATTACCAATTTACAAACTAAAAGTTTTTACATAAAAATATTTTGTTGCAGAGAGTTTCTAGCCATTCAGCAGCTACCCAGAAAGTTTTGCAGAGAACTATCAAAGCTCTTTCTGTTAGCTTTGATCTTACAAGGTACTTCTTTATTATTCTGGATTATCAATACTAGGTTTTACGAATTTATAAATCCTGAGGTTGTTTCAGATCCAGGTAGGTAAAAATCCAGAATCGTAGAACATACAATATCAACGGTACACACAGTTGGAGATGAAAAAGGGATGTTTGGGACTGCTTATTAAAAGTGGTTATTGTTTTTTGAAATTAGTTGTTTAGAGCTTTGAATTCCAAACTGCTTATTTAACTCACCTGTCATCAGATAACCAGTTTGGATGAGCAATCTCAAATTCCCTCAAAATGGCGTATCTATTATATTGAAACATAATGATCAAATTTAATAATCAAAACCAATCACCCCTTTTATTTATGCGTTGGTTTTTTATATGTTTCGCACATGGTTCATAATATAAAAACTTCGAATGTATTGAGGTCCTCACACTCTACTACATATCAAGGTTTGTGTTGAAATTTAAACAGTAAACTAACTGCTGGTATGTCCCTCTAGGTGGATGCTTCCATGGACGTGGCAATCTAACTTATGGAATTGATATCAATCAGATATGATGGATGGGTGTGCTACATGTAGTCACTCTAAGCTATCTTGCTTTTATAGCTATATTAATGAGTTTAATAGCATAATTAAGAGACATTAGTATATATCCTATGGAGCGCCGGATAACGACGCCTTTTTTTGTCGTTTTAAATTGGGTCTACAATTTTTTTTGGCTCCCAGAGGCCTTTCACCTGTTGTCCAAATGTTAGACGTTTCAGTTTTTCCTTTTTCTTTTATTGATACCATTGAATAGCTCATTTATTAGTGTTGTTATTACAGTGGTAGGTGCTTCTAGGACGACGTAGCTTAAGGTTTGCTTCTTCGCGATACTTACAAAGATGCAAATCATTAAATATAAAAGGCATCGTTTTCATTCTGTGCAGCCTAATACACTGCAGACAAAAAAGGATAAGCTGTTATTACGCAATGTGAGGCTCTGTGAGTATTTCTTTTTCCATATATTTCATGTCGGTATTATACTATGACCATGCTAAATAAAATCTTTTGACCATTCACAGACAAGGTTTGTTTAGTTGCCATAAGTGACAATGCACGAGCTTAGTGATAATCAAGCATTAGTCCAAAAGAAGGTATCACCGCTTCTTGCCCACTATTGAGCATCATCACTAGTCTTGTGCTTTTCTTGATGTGTACAGTTCTTAAAAGTAAAAAAAATTACTAATGGACGTATCACACTACAAGAGTTGTCACCCGATGGGAAGTTCATTGTTACTGCTGTCCGCAATTTCAAAATTTGTGTAACACACTTTTCATACCTTAGTTAGCATTATATACACCGTAATACCAATCTGATTAAACATGCTCTTCTTTTTTCTGTGCATCGCAGGTCACGTTCCCAAAGAAACTTTTAGATGGAGCTCATGAGATGGACAGTTTATGTCTTGGCCATACAGAGTGAGTGAGTTACTTGAGGTGGCATAGATCTTTATTCTTTTAGGAAATTTATGGATATGTATTGTAATCAGATTCAAATAATCTGTATGCAAAATTAATAAGCTTTTTGTTACCACATCAGTATACTTTTTGTTCTCTAATAGGCGTTTTGCTAACCATGTGAATGGATTTATAGGATAAATAACTTGGCAGTTTAATTCTTGCACTGAAAACTGTCTTAGTTGTTGTATAACCATTTATTCATTAATTTACATGTAGGTACCTTGAAGTGACGAGCGTCCATTAAAGAACAAAGAGTTTAACGCCATCATTGGTGCATAGTTTACATTGCGGTGTGATTAATCTCAAATAATGATGTTCAATTATGTTGAATTCTAGTGTTTTTCTTTATAGTTTGTTCAATTCTAGTGTTTTAATTTGGATTTTGTCTACGATTTATGTTTAGTTGAATTGACGTATTATCTTAATTTACTTTATATATTTCGTGCATTTATATATATTTTTTTCTTTATGCGACCATAAATTTGGTTTCATAATCGTATTTGGGATATTAGGACCCTTTTCTTGGTGTTAAAGTAACTATAATGGTATATGATAACCGTCCTAAGAGTTAACATTAAAGGACGCTTGTATGTGTATCAAAAGATTAAAAGTAGGTTACCACATGTTAGAACATTGGAAAAGTGTCCTAATATGTTTTTATTAGGACGTTATTTGTGTTGTTTATAGACCTAAAATGCAACCATAAAATTGGTATCATAATCTTATTTGAGTTATTAGTACCCTTTTCTTGGTTGCTAAAATAGCTATGATGTTACATCATAAGCGTCCTAACAATACTTTTAAAGACGTTTTTATGTGTCTCAAAAGATTAAAAGTAGGTAATCACATGTTAAAACATTGTAAAAGTGTCCTAATATGGTTTTATTAGGACGCTATTTGTGTTGTTCATAGACATATAATACGACCATAAATTGGTTTCATAAGGGTTAGGACGCTTTGGACCTATTACAACCGCCTTACATGAAACGCTTTCATCCTTGGTCCTATTAAATGAAAGGTCCTAAAAAGTACCATTTTATGACGCTTATGGGGGTCCTAAAAAGCCACTTTTCTTTTAGTGTTTGCTTAGGACTTTTTGAACAGTGTGTCTAGGGTATTAAGGGTTGGTAAAACATGAGAATGGTGTTAGTGTGTCTAGTTAAAGTGCTATTACATCATTTCCCGACAACATTTCATTCTCCTTTTTACAATGATCTTCCCAAAAAGACACCAAATTCTCTCTTATATTATCAAACAACAAAAATGAAGTTAGCGGCGGTGACACATGGCTTCTCTGATGGTTTACAGCGAGGAGGTACACGGTTTCTTGGTCCAGTAGATACAGGAAAGTGTACAGCCCATTTCTTGTTACGGTTTGTTATGGTTACCTGATGATGAGAGTTGAATCTTGAAGGGTAGAAAGGTGGTGCAAAATGGTTTAGCCCTGCTTTGAGAGTTGAATCATAACTGTATGTGTGTTTTTTGGTGAGAAACTCCATGTGTGTGTGTGTGTGAGAGAGAGAGAGAGGTCAGAGATTATAAGAAGATAGATGAAAGGGTTTGTAATGATAGTGATGGCGAGTGAAGTGGAGTTAATGAGGCACCCTCACAAACCCTTTCATATCTCTCGCCACCCTTATATCTCTATCATTAGAAACCCTTTCATCTCTTTTCTTATCATCTCTGACCTCTCTCTCTCACACACACAAATAGAGTTTCTCACCAAAAAACACACACTAAAAACACACACACAGTTAAACACTCTCAAACCAAGCTAAACCCTTTTGCACCACCTTTCTACCCATCAAGATTCAACCCTCATCATCAGGTAACCATAACAAACCGTAACAAGAAATGGGTTGTACACTTTCCTGTATCTTGTGGACCAAGAAACCGTATACCTCCTCCCCGTAAACCATCAGTAAAGCCACGTGTCACCGCCGCTAACTTCATTTTCGTTGTTTGATAATATAAGAGAGAATTTGGTGAGTTTTTAGGAAGATCATTGTAAAAAGGAGAATGAACTGTTGTCGGGAAATGGTGTAATAGCACTTTAACTAGACACACTAACACCATTCTCTTGTTTTCACCAACCCTCAACCCTCGACACATTGTTCAAAAAGTCGTAAGCAAAAATGATCAAATCTTTTGTATCACTAGCAGATGAAACAACATGATCTCATTAACCTAGTTAAAGTGCTATTGCACATGAAAGGGGGTGGACCCCAACACCTTGCCAAGATCTTGGTTTAGGTCCCAAAATCCACCATGCTACTCTACTACCCTAATTGTTAAAATGACCAATTCAACCCTAGTGGTTTAAAGGGTCTTTTTGATACCCGATGCTTGGATAGTTCTCATTACCTAAAACCCTAAACTATTTAAAATACGCAACGACATATCTTAACTTTTGGTCTCGGCTGTGGTCGCGGCTTGGCCTCGACTTGGCACCCGTGACATCCTATATTCCTACAAGTATAAAAGCAAAGCACATAATAAGCGGTTACAGATACATTAAGCTACATTCAAAGTATATTGCAAACCACTGAAATTAACACATCAAAGTTTTGGCAAAACTTTTCATGAAAAGTTTTGCCACAATAACTAGATATGTGGAAAACCATTAAAAATTGGAGTCTTTCTTTGGCCGTCTACAAACCTGACGTTGGCCGTCTACGAACATACAAAATCAAGTAAGATGTTACCTGATAGAAATTTGTTTTGTCGAAGTACTAATAAAAATTGGAGTCTTTCTTTGCTCGAAGTACTAATAAATGACTATTGCAGTTAGGTTTCGTACCAAAACAATTGATCCAAAACAAAAGGCAAACAATTTTATAAAAGTATAGTCATTATATTATAGTATCAGTATGAAATTAACCCAAAATAAACCATTTCCCAGGTTGATAGATCGATTATAACACAAGTTATGATTATTACAATTTTTTCCATATAGTCAGAACAAGATATTATTTGGCATGATATTGACCTAATAATCAAACTCTCATACATCATTTATACAACTAAGAAGGCTATCCCCTATGACCTATATTACCACAAGACATGAAACATGAAGATGCAAGGATAAACTAGTCAATGATTTATGATACTCACCAGATTTATTATAGACGTGTACAAAGAAACTGGCAGCAACAATGAGATAGCAGAGAATTAACATCAGGCCTTTAAAGTAATTTGATGTTCCTTCCTACAAACCAAAGAACTACTTATTAAGTTGTTCAATACACTTGCATTCACAAAGAGCAAGAGAGAAAAAGAGATATACCTGCTACTTAAATGCCACGACCAACACTGTGGTGGCGTTGTTGTGGTGGTGGTGGTGTTGTTGTGAGGAAGTGGTGGTGTTGTTGTGGTGGTTGCAATACAGCAGCTGAGAGAAGTGGGTGAGGAGTAGGTTTTTTTTTTATCTCAAAGTAACAGATCCGCGTTAATAATTGAGGTGTTTTTTACGTTTCACTTTTCACGGGGACAGGTCCCCGGCGAAAGTGTGTTTTGTCTTCTAGTGTTACCTTTGGCGGGGACACGTCCCCAGGAAATGTAATGGCGGGATAAAGTAAAAAGAAACGAGGGAAAATGAAAAGTTTCGCAAAAACTTTCCGTGGGGACATGTCCCCGTGAAAAGCTTTAATTATTCAATTTTCTTTTTCAAAAAACTCTTTATTATCATTTTAAATAATTAAAATTAATAATAAATCAGTTTAAATTTAACCTAAAAATTATAAAATTAATTTAAGTATAAGTGTTATGGTATACGTATCATGTTAAACGACCAAGTATATGTACTATTGGTATACGTATCATGTTAAACGACCAAGTATAGGTACTATTGGTATACGTATCATGTTAAACGACCAACTATAGGTGCAATCAAATATCTTATGAGCATCTTTATATCAAAATAAAGCAACTTGTGATGGGGGAGGCAGTGTAAGCACAAACGAAAACAACAATCCATGCAGAAACTATTTTCTTCATTCTTTTTAGCTTCTTGGTGAACTACCATTGTTGTTACCTTGGACGCCATGAATGCCCTCTGTTATACGATCAAATGTTGTACTCAGTAAACCACAAAACTTTTGGTACACTGTATGTGCTATGGTATATTGATAAGGTTTTAAAAGGTACCTTTTTGAGGGGTCATTTAAGCCCTTATTCGATCACTTTTGTATCCGTTATTGCTTAATATCGTTCCTTTTCACTTTTTAGGTCTCTTGAAGGCAAAATGCTGGAATGATGCTTATTTGGACGAAAAGGCGCGAATATACGAAGAAAATGGCCAAAGTCAGAATCGAGACACTCAAAGCTGCTGAAACATAAGGCGACGCGTCACTGCATATCTGCGACGCCGTCGGGAAGGAATTTTGCGACGGGTCAGAGGCGAAATTGCATGTTTTCAAGGGACGACGTCAGGTTCTAAAGGAGTAGGCCGTCGCTACTCAGACGGCCTAGATGCAGCCAAGACGGCGTCAGAGCTGAAGGGGACGGCGTCACAGTCATAAGGTGACGCCGTCGAAAGGTTTACGTGGCCAAGACGAAACCCTAATGACGGCGACACAACGGCGTCACGAAACATAAGGTGACGCCGTCGCAGATGTAATCTTATATATAGAATCCGAATTTTTCAGTTTTTGTGTGTAGTCTTTTGGAGTAAAAACCTAAAACCGAACCAAGGCTTTCTTGTGCAGTATTTTAGGGTTCTAAACCCTATTATACATCAAGATAAGTATTTACTTCATTAATTTAATTATGTCTTTGATTATTTGTGTGTATGCTTGCATGTTCTCCATGTCCGGCTAATTTATTTGTGTGTTTGCTTAGGGAATATGAAACTTAATTATTGAATATTGATTGGTTGATACTTATCTTAGTTGACTAATGATCTAGAGTGCGCTAGATTATTCGTTGTGTACTTAATGCTTGAAATTTCTTTGTGAACTTTAGAATATAATTATCTAGGTAATTGTAGGATAAAGTATTCAAGGACAACCGTAGAGTAGGCGTCTATAAATCACTAGAGGATTTGTAAACAAGACCCTTTGGTAGTTTCAAAGAGTTAGGGAAATAAGCACGCCCTATAGCCTTAGAATCACAACGCAACTAGGAATAAGGACGTGACAAATCAACCATCAATAGGAGATAATTAAGGAGTAGTAAAACCTAAGTAAACACATCTTTAAACTATCATACGAGTACACATCAATTAGACATAGACTATCACAACCTTAGCTTAGATAATTAGATAATAGTAGAGTAATCGGTAGCAATACCAACCCCCCAAATCCAATACCCGAGATTCGTACCTTTTCATTTTCTAAAAAAACATAAAAAGATAAAAAATAATCTTCCTCAACCTCAACCTTAGCGTAGTAACTTCTCACTAGCATTCCTATTCCCCTAGAGAACGATATCAATACCCGTGGCTTACCCTAATTACTACACTACAACGATTAGGTTCACTGCCTAGGGTGTTATAAAACTTGCTCGAAGAAAAGGAAGTTTCCTTGACCCCGAACGACGCGTGTAGCGTTATCAAGTTTTTGGCGCCGCTGCCGGGGAATAGAATAGCTAGTTAGTAGTCCACCTCGTTTAGGTTCTTTGCTTGATTCCTATCAAGTAAACTTTTTTCTCATTTTTAGCTTCCTCGTAGTCTATCCCCCTTCTTCGTGACCTTTGTTCGTAACCATTTTCATTAACTATTCCGTTAGCCGTTATGGAGAACGCGAATCTGCCAAAACTGTTACCCAATCAACGAAATCCACTACATAATCTACCCTTTCCACTCCAAAATGAGATCTTGAGGTTCCAGCAATATCATGATGAATCCTTTCCTGAGGCATGGACTCGAATTAAATATTTATTACAAAAAGTCCTTTATCATGGTATTGATTTACTGTTTCCACTACAATTCTTTTACACTCGTATCGCCCACGAAACCCAAAGGAGACTTGACTATGTAACGGATGGGGATATTTGGGGACGTGGTGTTCGAAATGCATGGGAAACCTTTGAGATTCACGCCCAATTTAGAAGTGGAACATGGGACCCAAAAAACGAATCTTTAGACCTATTTTCAATTTGGAAACTTCGGTCGGAAAGGTTGTTTAGGAAGGAGATGATTAGAGTTGAGGTACCAAGGTGCATGTCATGGTTAGGCGCTACCACAGTACAAAATGAATACATAGGTGATCTTGATAAGATGGAGGATAGAGTAGAAAATCCAATCCCATCGGATAACCCACAAGTCCTACCATCACTTGAGGAACACACATCGCCTATAACTTACCCGGAAGAAGTAGAAGAGACTATAGGAACCCCGATTGATAGAGAACCTTTGGACCAAACGCCACTAGAGAATGTAGGTTTAGATGCTTGTTGTCGTGACCTCTCTCTTAGTCCTAGGGAAGTTCCTAATTTTGATGAACCGGAGCCTCAACCAAAAACCTTACCCAATGTTCCGTCTTTAGATGTGAATCTTGGAATTGAATTAGGCCCCAATCCACCCATCAAAATAAATAGTCCGGGTAGTTGCTTGATAAAGGTGGTAGATTCTAGGCCATGTAGAGTGGAAGCTAATATAGGAGTAACCCATGACCTTACACACTTATATCACCCATTCATGGTTGATAACAAGAAACACTATGGGTTTAAACCGGGTTTATTAGGTCAAGATGGATCCTTAACTAAGAATCTTTTGAAGTTAATAGAAGATGATCCATTTTTAGGAGGGAGATTTGATTCACCCACTACACCAATAGACTTAGGTAAGGTTATAATGAATGGAGCACACTCCTTTGAGCATATAAATCACCCATCACCCTCTCCTCACGTAGCAAATTTCCACCCTAAGGGTGTGTATTGCTACTATCACCCGCACTTAAACTTAAGTGTAGGAAAAACTTCCCCTTTATCTGTTAAATAAGGGTAGAGTCAGGCTCGTGACTCGAACAAAAACAAGCGCTTCTTGGGAGGCAACCCATGTGTATTTGTTTTTCATTTTCATTTATGTGTCGTATGTCTTTTATTAATTGTTTATTCTCATGTTTGAATTTGTAAAAATGCTTTATTTTGTCTTTAACCTCATCTAAATTACATATAAAGGTATTTTACATAAGGGATAAGTGTAGGGAGGATTACACACGTTTTCAAAAGAAACGTGAACATGAGAATTACAATTATTTAAAAGATATATATGTGTGTTTGTTAGAGTCAAATGCTTGTATCGAGTCATAATGGATGTTTTGCAGGAATTTTTCCAGATTCTAAAGATATAAATTTTCCAGAATTTTTTCAGAAAATCGCAGGCCAGTTTCTGTCAGGATAACCTGACGGCGTCAGGATCACAACCTGACGGCGTCAGGAGGAGTAGAAACTGCTTACTACTTTTTCTCGTTTTCTGTGCTACTTATAAATTTTTGGAATTTTCCAAGTCTTAATTTTCTTAGAAATTCTGTAAACATCCATTCCACAAGCATTATATCCTAGTTTAAATCGAGTCTTATGTATATTATTACCGCCGATTTTACGCGAAGGTTTCGTTTGTTTTCTTCTAGTGTGCAGGTTTAGTTTGTCAAGAAGAAGTTACACAAGTTAAGAAGGAGCCTTTCACGCAAAAACTCTTCTTGGAAAAGATTTAACCACCACTTTTTACGGATCCTACCGAGCTAATCAGGGGAGTATTAGTTTCTTTTGTTTTTAATTACCTTCTATTATCATAACTTTGATACTTTCGGGGAACATTGGGGACAATGTTCAGTTTAAGTGTAGGGAGGGAAAATAAACGGGAACTTTGAAACTATGCTTATCCTTGACTGTTTGCTTTGTCCAAGTGTATTTGTGTAATAAACCATGAGAAAATGTAGGTTAGGGTAATTTTGGCACCAAATTTAAAATTTTTCATGACATATAGGAGTGGGCCATTAGTCTTAACAAAAGCGTCTCATGGATAGGAAATTGCATGACTAGCACAAAAACCCTTTACCACCTAAATTCCACCCAAAATGTGAGGATCGCCCTTAGATTAGTAGGAATTAAAGCATTCATCTTTAATGCTTAGAGTGTGAACCGGTAGTATATTAGATTCTAGAACTTGTTTTGTGATGCATTCCGAGATCGCTAGTGAGACTACACTTGTGTAGTTAGGAATAACTAAATGATAAGAGGCATTAGGATAAACCCTTGTTTGATACCTGTAATATAATTACTTCTTCCATATCGGTTGAGTAATTCCCCCACACCCTTTGCGTTGTACTCATCTTTAGTACACGATACCCCTAGTTAACCCCTCAGAGCCTATCCTTTTCGCGGTTCTCATGATGTTTCGGTTTTTCCGGAATATCAATGAAGAGCATTGTTTACACCCCACCCCCAAATATACACCCAAATCGCCTTAGCCTACCTTTATTGCACTCACTTTTAGTGCAAATTTATGTTATCACCCAAAACCCTTAGTTCAATTATCTGGTTGCTTGCATGAGTTGCTAAGTCGAGTCATATCCTTTGTATACAGTTTTGGGATGATTGGGATTCATGGGAAAAGTTAAAGTTTATGAAACATAGGAAAGAGAACGTTAAACTCAAATTCCCTTTGTTTGCATAATAATGTACTCCAAGTGTTTTGATCTTTTCAATTCGGGTCAAATTAGTGTTAGAATAATAAAAACTCAAGTGTAGGGATGTGTCTATAAATCCCTGTCATTTTGATGTACCGTAGAGGATGGTAGAGTAAAAGTGTATGCAAAAAAAAAAAAAAAAAAAAAAAAAAAAAAAAAAAATTCGAAAAAAAAAAAAAAAAAAAAAAAAAAAAAAAAAACATACGGGCTACCATCCTACATCTATCTTTTAAATTATGTTTGTTTATTTTCGTTGCCTAAGAGTTTTAGAGTGTCGAGTCTTGGCTTAGCAACGCCATTCTTCGTATACTTGCAACATAGAGATTTTTGACTATCCACCACTATATAGCCTATCCCACCAAACCCTTATTTCCCTACCGTAAGCCTAACGTTACAACCCTTTAAAGACCTCTTTGATAGTCTTTCCTAGGTGCTTACGCCAAAGCGATGGAGGTTTGATCTATTCTCAAGCCTATGGTAATCTATGTACTAGGACCGGTTAATGAGTGTTTATCTTCCATTTCCGATTTGTTATATTTCATATATACACCCGAGAGAGATGTGAGTATCCAAACACCCCATGTGAGGTGCTAGTATGTAATTTCCGTGCTTGTTATGACTTTTGCGGGGCTTATATGTGTTGTGGACCGTTTTGAATGGATGCTTCATGACCCCTAACTTATAAATTAATTGGCTAAAAGCACATTTGCTTGAGGACAAGCAAATACCAAGTGTAGGGATATTTGATAAGGTTTTAAAAGGTACCTTTTTGAGGGGTCATTTAAGCCCTTATTCGATCACTTTTGTATCCGTTATTGCTTAATATCGTTCCTTTTCACTTTTTAGGTCTCTTGAAGGCAAAATGCTGGAATGATGCTTATTTGGACGAAAAGGCGCGAATATACGAAGAAAATGGCCAAAGTCAGAATCGAGACACTCAAAGCTGCTGAAACATAAGGCGACGGCGTCACTGCATATCTGCGACGCCGTCGGGAAGGAATTTTGCGACGGGTCAGAGGCGAAATTGCATGTTTTCAAGGGACGACGTCAGGTTCTAAAGGAGTAGGCCGTCGCTACTCAGACGGCCTAGATGCAGCCAAGACGGCGTCAGAGCTGAAGGGGACGGCGTCACAGTCATAAGGTGACGCCGTCGAAAGGTTTACGTGGCCAAGACGAAACCCTAATGACGGCGACACGACGGCGTCACGAAACATAAGGTGACGCCGTCGCAGATGTAATCTTATATATAGAATCCGAATTTTTCAGTTTTTGTGTGTAGTCTTTTGGAGTAAAAACCTAAAACCGAACCAAGGCTTTCTTGTGCAGTATTTTAGGGTTCTAAACCCTATTATACATCAAGATAAGTATTTACTTCATTAATTTAATTATGTCTTTGATTATTTGTGTGTATGCTTGCATGTTCTCCATGTCCGGCTAATTTATTTGTGTGTTTGCTTAGGGAATATGAAACTTAATTATTGAATATTGATTGGTTGATACTTATCTTAGTTGACTAATGATCTAGAGTGCGCTAGATTATTCGTTGTGTACTTAATGCTTGAAATTTCTTTGTGAACTTTAGAATATAATTATCTAGGTAATTGTAGGATAAAGTATTCAAGGACAACTGTAGAGTAGGCGTCTATAAATCACTAGAGGATTTGTAAACAAGACCCTTTGGTAGTTTCAAAGAGTTAGGGAAATAAGCACGCCCTATAGCCTTAGAATCACAACGCAACTAGGAATAAGGACGTGACAAATCAACCATCAATAGGAGATAATTAAGGAGTAGTAAAACCTAAGTAAACATATCTTTAAACTATCATACGAGTACACATCAATTAGACATAGACTATCACAACCTTAGCTTAGATAATTAGATAATAGTAGAGTAATCGGTAGCAATACCAACCCCCCAAATCCAATACCCGAGATTCGTACCTTTTCATTTTCTAAAAAAACATAAAAAGATAAAAAATAATCTTCCTCAACCTCAACCTTAGCGTAGTAACTTCTCACTAGCATTCCTATTCCCCTAGAGAACGATATCAATACCCGTGGCTTACCCTAATTACTACACTACAACGATTAGGTTCACTGCCTAGGGTGTTATAAAACTTGCTCGAAGAAAAGGAAGTTTCCTTGACCCCGAACGACGCGTGTAGCGTTATCATATATGTATCATGTTAAACGGCCGAGTATAGGTGCTATGGTATACGTATCATATTAAACGACCAACTATATGTGCTATGGTATACGTATCATGTTAAACGGCCGAGTATAGGTGCTATGGTATACGTATCATGTTAAACGACCAACTATATGTGCTATGGTATACGTATCATGTTAAACGACCGACTATAGGTGCTATGGTATACGTATCATGTTAAACGGCCGAGTATAGGTGCTATGGTATACGTATCATGTTAAACAACCAACTATAGGTGCTATGGTATACGTACCATGTTAAACGGCCGAGTATAGGTGCTATGGTATACGTATCATGTTAAACGACCAACTATATATGCTATGGTATACGTATTATGTTAAACAACCGAGTATAGGTGCTATGGTATACGTATCATGTTAAACGACCAACTATATGTGCTATGGTATACGTATCATGTTAAACGACCAACTATAGGTGCTATGGTATACGTATCATGTTAAACGGCCGAGTATAGGTGTTATGATATACGTATCATGTTAAACGAATACTATAGGTGCTATGGTATATGTATCATGTTAACAAGATTATGGTTTCCAAACACCCCTTTTCCAATACTAAATTACACATGAATAAAGAAACAACTTGACAACAAAACGAAACAGATCAAACGAAACAACTCAAACGATATGATACACACGACATAGACCGTAACAAACATCGTCCATTCAATTTTTTTCCCTGCTACTTCCCGCTCTGCTAGAACCTGCACCATCTTTTCCCTTCCTTTGCTTGACGAACTGTTCAAACAATGCTTCAAGATTTGTTACCCTATTTCCCGCATCATCAAATGTGTAATCGAATGGGCTTTTTTCAGCTTCATCTTTTTCCTTCATTTGCTTGACGAACTGCTCAAACATTGCTTCAGCTTCCAGCGTGTTTTCTCCTCCAACACCATTAGCTTCACAGTCCAAATACACCCTATAGAATGCCTCTTTCCTTAACCATTCCAGAATGCGGTCTCTCATCAACGGGGTCTATGTTCTTATAAGAACTATATTCATTATAAATTTCTGACCCATACGTATCAAGAATTCGAGTAAAGAGATATATCGATGATAAAATCAGTGACCACTCTTTTTCCGGCGTGTAATCAGCCATTATATTGTTACGTGTGTTTTGTGAGAATTGACGATTGGGTTATTTATGTTTTTCCAAGCATTGGGGTTTTAGTTATATATTAATAGTTGCAATAAAGTGTATTTTTTGTAAATATTACTTTTGACGGGGACATGTCCCCGGGGAAAGGTTTGGCGGGAATTTTCCCGCGCACAATTAGCATGCTTTTGGACTTTGGTCAAATTTTGGTAAATGTAAAATACGCTTTCGGCGGGGACAAGTCCCCGGAGAAAGGTTACGTTGAATTTTTAACTAGCTGGTCAAAGTTTGATAAAAATCAAACTTACTTTCGCCGGGGACATGTCCCCACCGAAAGTGTCCGTTGAATTTTTCATAACAAGTCAGCGTATTTATGTGCCACGTCAGATTTTATTTTGTCGTTTAGTGGCTTTCGCCGTGGACATGGTGTCCCCGGCGAAAGTCTCCTCGCCCGTCCATCTTATTGTTGTAGTGAGAGTAAACTAATATGTGTATCCCTTTTTTTTTTTTTTTTTTTTTTTTTTTTTTTTGGTAAAGGGGAGTAATCATGCACCCTGGTAAATATATTAACCAAAAACGTTTAAGTACAGTGGATATGAGTGAAATCTCATATCTCAGCCCGTTACATAGGCATAAAGCTTACATAACAAGATACTACCAATTTTCTAAACAAGAAAACAAACCACTACTCAAATGATAACATAGGACATAACGAGAGAGAATTACTTCCTAGGTCCTTGAAGCTTGGTGCCATACATGGCATTAAAGGCATCCAAATTCCCTGGAAGATCAGAAACCTGCTTCGCATAGTCATAGCCAACAACCCAAAACTTGAAATTATGCCTGATGGTATACTTAGTGTAAGCGAGCTCTAAGATCACATCTTTGGAATAAAATCTAGTTGGAAAAGGAAATCCAGTTAGAGATAAGCTGCCCTACATCATTAATCAACCTAAAACCAATTCAAAAATTGGTCGTTAGAGATAAGAGAAGATGAAAAAAGACTATCTAGCCCTCATGTAATTTGCGCATGAGATGTTTTGACGGACATAGAGATAGAAACTAATAGTGTTAGGCTAGACACAGTCGTGACCCGGGTCATACCTTGCCACATCAGCTTTCTCTCTCCGATGACTAAACACGATCAAGTTACCACAGTCGTTGACAAAGTTTTTTGTTTTTTTGTTTTTTTTTTAAATATCAAATGGGACATATTTTTGTGTGTGTATACTATTGGTCGAATTTGAGACCGATAGTTTTGTTTTTTGATGTTCGACCGATATGTGACCAAAATGCCACACTCGACTCGACCGACTAAAATGTCGGTCACCCATCTCCCCTAACAGATATTTTGTTTCCCCGTGTGTCTAGCTTTATGAATATTCAAGATAAGAATTATTTATGAAAACAACAAAGTAGAAGGGCTGAACTAGTGATTTGAGTATAACTATAGTGGCGAACAGTGTAATTTACTCTAAGTTTAAAATGCACATGTTTCTTTGTTTAACTAGTATACTTAATGAGCTGGTGGTACATCACTTAGGTCCATCCATATCAATGATTATCATTAAAGTCTGGGGATTCATATCCAAGATGTCAACGAAAACATTACTCCGTAGTTGGGCGAGTGCTGCCCCTTCGATATGTACAATTAAAGAACAAATGACTTTACAAACCATAGCGCCGGTGGTAATAGTACTATCATCACCGTCGTCAATTCAGTGTGATATCAGCTTTCAACACCACAAACATAGTGTAATACACAAGCAACATCATCACCTAAATATACCCCGCTTCTACACAAATATATCTCACAAAAATCAAAATTACACACATACAACCTTTTTCCTTTCTTCCCAACTCGGTCGTCCTAACAACTGTCTTCTCCCAAAAACCACCAAGGACACATCGAATCGGGGTGTTCCTAATAACAAAGACACGGTCGTGAGGTGGCAACAAGGCATAAAGACGTGTCGTCTCTTCATTACTGCCACTAGTCTTATATATTAGGAAAAAAAAAAGAGTTCATTTAGATACAAAAAAGATTTTACATACCAAATGATCAATTCAAGTCAATTATTCTTTTATTATATAACAACTCAACTTTTATAGCGAAAAAACTTACACAATCGCGACGAACATTTATTTATCTTTCAATAAATTGACACTTTGATAAACTTTCAACAAACTTAACTTTTTTGCATTTTCAACTTTTTTTTTTTTTTTTTTTTTTTTTTTTTTTTTTTTTTTTACTATTGAAACTCACATGAGAAATCATGTGATTAACACTAATTTGAATTTCGAACAATTAAAACCTGTAGTAATTGAACATAACTATATTTGTAGAATTCTAAAAGTTTCTTTTTTTTTTCTCTAAAAATTGATATTCATAGTTTTTCAACCGTATTTATCGAAATCTAGATTACATCAGTTAATTCGTCAAAGTTGAACAAAACACATAAAATCATGTGATTTTTACCACATGCAATATGTAT
This sequence comes from Chrysanthemum seticuspe, assembly GCA_019973895.1. Classification (NCBI taxonomy): domain Eukaryota; kingdom Viridiplantae; phylum Streptophyta; class Magnoliopsida; order Asterales; family Asteraceae; genus Chrysanthemum; species Chrysanthemum seticuspe. Next base: position 308,548,231 of record BPTQ01000006.1, read on the forward strand.
TACATGTGATTCTTACCACATGTGATTACATATGTTTCATAAACAAACTATTCTAACCTAGAATTTCAAATACAATGCCTGGTTAGAAAGTCGTGAACACTTTTCATATGCAAAAAAGGAAAACTTTTTAATTTATGCACAAATACTTATGCCAATTTTAGTACATTTGTTTCATGTTCAAACTTTCGGGTTAGTGTTAAATCACATGTGATATGTTATGTGAATTTTCAATACTGAAAAAGGACGTAAAAACAAAAAAAATCTCGAAAGTATATGAAAGTGTTCGTCTACTAAAAGATAATGCAATGCTCGTCACGATGGTGTAATTTGTTTTTTTAACGATTGACGGTTAATAAGATAATTATTTTTTAAAAAGATGATTTAATTGCATTTTTAATTAAAAAATATCAATCAATCTCGCCCCCTTATTTTTTTTCATAGTAAAAAATGATTGGGCGATGTTTGTTCCTTGAAATGCAAGCACTTAAAGTATGTAAATAGTTTCTCCTCTTAAAAAAATAGCATTTTAAAGCGTCTTATATGAAATGAAACTTGATATTTATACTACATATAAAATGAAATCGCATTTGCTTAAAAACTTACACAATGAATAATTTTATTTGGCCAAGATACCCTTACTTATAAAATGCAATGTGTCTATTGATTATTTATATATTTAATTAAAATCTAATATACAAACTTTCTCCACTCTCGCAAACTTTCTCCACTCTCGCGTACTTCACACCCATATATATAAAGAGAGATAAAAAAAAATATGCACACACAAATTGATGCTATCGTACACTGTCGTCACTATGTGCGGGTAATTTCCTGGTTTTTAAATTGATTAGCTATATATATTCTTAATTTTGCAATGTTAGGGTATTTATTAACGTAGGGGTCCAAGAAACGAAGTTTTCAACAATTCACTTCGGTTAAATATTTCGAAAACGTGATTTCATAAAAAATGGCAAAAAGTACCTCACACAACCTGATAGCGTTTCACATGTTTAAGTCTTAAGGATTATTTTTTGCATTTTTACTCTTTTAAAGAGACACTAGAAACAAGGTATCTCCACCTTATAAATGTAGGGTTTAGGTTTCATAATTTTGTGATTTTTTGACATTTGATTATGGATAAAGGCGTGTTTTTTTAGGGTTTTATTCCTTTTATGGTTTCACCTTGGTTTATCATCTTTATATTATGGTTTATGGGAATCGTTATCATAATGCAACAGCTAGCTAATATCATGAGAATGAGTGATGGAGATTTTCTATACAATGGTCCTAGCGTTGGGGGGATGTGGAGCGTTAAGTATGTAGGTTATGATTCAATTAAATTCATGACCGAATTTGTAGGAATTCCACTGTCTATGAAAAATAACGAGGAAGTTTTCAACGTTTAGGCAGTGTACATGATCTAGAGTAGTATAGGCAAAGATGTTCGCTCTCTAAAGGATTAGCGAAGATGGGGATATTTTTGACATTTTTTGTATATTTTATAAAATCAGTAAATTTCCTGTGGTTTTGAATTTGATTGCTAACGAAAACATAAATGAAATAAAATGAACGGGGATAACAATCAGATGGATATGGACAACTACTTAGAGACAATATGCATAGACTTCGAATAAACTAACAATAACTCAATCTAATGCAAGCGCGAAGAACAATATTAACTATGATGTCTTTGACTTGGTTAATCAAAGAACACCACCTATGGCTAGATAACCTAACCTAAACTACACATATATGCAATTCACACAGTTACCAATTCAAGTAAATCAGGCTTTGTACCTTCAAAGGGTGGATAACCTAGCGTGAAGACTAACCTAGACATGCAATTGCTAGCACGGGTGTCACAACCAGCTTATGTTCGCTAAATGGTCAATAGTCAAACCTAGTTTAAAGCAGATCTAGATTAAATGGATAAATTTGATGTATTAAATTTATAAGCATTTTAGCAATTTGATTCCCTAAACATGGGTTATATCTAAGGGGACGTTTGATACGACTGAATCAGCAGTTGAGAATGGAATGACACATAAAGAGAATAACTCAGAGAAACGAGAAGGAACTCCACTGTTTGGAAAATGTATGGAATGAAGTCCTGGAATTGAACAGAGAATTGATTCTTCTGTTTGATACGACCAAAGAATGAGATATCAATTCTATAACCTTTTTTTTCTTTTTTTTGGGTTAAAGAGTCACATAATCATTTATGCTAATATAGTTTAACTTTATATCATATCGAAATACTTTCATCTTAGCGCAAACAAGACTAATGTAACAAGGGTATAATAAATTTGATGGATACTGTCTTTTAAATCAAAACGAAAACCAAAAGATAGCATCATATATCACGCACGTGCTGGTAAAATAGACTTCATAATCATTACAATATTACAGTTAGATGTCATAGCAAAGTCATAATCCGTGGGTCGATAAAATACAGTGTTTGTCTAATAGCCCCTTTCTACTAAGGTCCAGATACCAGGAGCTACAATAGCTTAATATAATAGGAAATATGTGTTGAAACATGTTGAGCTTCTTGAGTTAGTTAGCAGCTAGCAAACATGTGTTCCGGATGAGCCGTACAACTTTACACACCATGAAGTTGGAGTAATTTCTGATGCCGTTCCTGCTAGTATGTGTTACCTTTCATTTGCTTGAAACTAACACACACCCGGTTTGTTGTTATATGATGTGCTTAGTTATCCTACTTTTGACACACAGGTTGCTGCATCACATATACACAAACACCTGCACATGGTATTCACATGTTAACTTTAAACCCATTAAATGGTAACAATTAAAAGTTTGTAAACCACCACATATTGCATATAAGAAACCAGTGATGCATAAATAAACAAATCATCATGTGTAGATAACAAGTTAATTATGCTATCTATTATTGACAGAAAAAGATGATCACCATCTCGCGGGTGAATCGAGAATATTTTAACAAAGTAATAAAATGATCAACAACTCAACATCGAACAAGGAAATCATATATAATTGAATGAACAAAGGATCACCAATTCACAACTTGCAAAGTGATAAGCAACTTCTTATATAATTTTACCAATGAAACTGATGAATATTTTAACTAAACTAAACCAAAAATTAAGGATGTAATTATTAAAGTGCTTATAGGGGTTACGAACAACTGAAGAAGCATCCCAGTCGATCACCTAGTCACAAACAGACCAAATGAGTTAGGGTTTGATGATAAGTATAGAGACAAAGAAACTAAAAGAACATGAATTACGTTATTTGTGGATTAATTCCACCTTTGAAAAAACACAAAACCGAGAAGATGATATAGTTTTGAGATATAGCAGCCCCCATGAGGGTTAGGTCTAAATTTCTTTTGATTTGTGATTGAATGTGCAACGCACGTATATTTACCATTCTTTATTACACGGTCTTTTAAATCACAAGAGAATGTGAAGCGAGAATGAATCCTTTGTTAATTTACATTCCCAGCCTTTCTTTCTCTTTTTTTGAAGAATGAAAATACATGGGTGGGAATGGAATGGTAAGATTTTTTTTCCATTCTCAGTGACTAACAAACACGGGAAAGTATCCTTCTCGATCTCTTTTCTTTGGTTTCCATTCCACTTACCAAACACTCCCTAAGTGTTAAACAAATGATTAATTGCAAGAATAATAGTTTAGTCTTAGATATCACTATCAGTACGTCAATACCGAGAAATATGCACATTCTCCAATTTTCGGATTTTGGTTTAGTCATATGGGAAGGCTCTTTGATAGTGGCTACATTCTTGATAAGGTACTCAAAAGTTCATTTTTTTTGAAAAAAAGTTTTTTTTTCGGCGAATAACTAATCTTGAAAGATATCTATCATGTTTTGTAGTATCAAGAACGAAAAAATGCACAGGACTTAAAGAACCAAGTATTTTATAGGTTTGTTAAAACAACCAACAAATTGCATATAATTTGATTTTCAGTCCTTGTTACGATATACTATATATACTAATATGTTCTTTCGATATAAATAGAGGTGCAAGTCAAACGAGCAAACAAGCTGCACCGCTAGCCCTTTTTGTACATCTAGATGTCATAAGTTTATGTTATTGAGGGATTTAACTACCTTGTTTGGATTGTGGCAAGACTCCATGCAAGTAATTCATGCAAGATATTTACGTTGAGCATGTAATAATAAACCGATTAAACAACGAGTTCTCGATATATATGTAGGGGGAAATCAAGCTTGGAACATTGGTGATCTCTCCAAAAATATTTGGTAAGCTGTAGAAATATATATGTTATAGCTCATATAAACATGCATGTAGTTCATATTCATTTATATATGCAGGTTGGTAGCGTTACTTGGCTTTGGAGAAGGATGGCATAATAATCACCATGCATTCGAGTATTCAGCTCGACATGGGTTAGAATGGTGGCAAATCAACATTTGTTGGTATCTGATAAGGCTTCTTGAAGCAGTATGATTAGCCAGCAATTGTAAGCTGCCGTCGAAGGCTCATAAGAAAAAGAAATCGTTTGCATCTGACCATAACAAGTTCAAGTGATCATTCTTTCCTTTTACATCATGCGTCTATAATTCAATCATATACTGTATACACACACATGAATGTCTATCATATATAAGGGCATCTTGCTAAGTGTTCAATGTGTGATTCACGTTTAAATTAATTTGTATTACACCAAATGAATGTAACCTCTAAAACTCTTTTATTTTTGTGCGGCAGCTTTAAGCATCCATGTGTTTTTAGAACACTGTATTACTCCGTATTTGTTAACAATGAATCTCGTTCGGCATCTCTTGAACTACTTTATTTGTTTTTTTAATCTATTGTTGTTAAAAAAAGTTTATCTAGGTTTTGGAACAATCCCATTTTTTCGAAGAACTTAAACCCAGTTAGAAGCATATTGGTGCAATAAGAAGCACCCATGACCACGGTCACCACTATCACATCATCGTCAACTCAGTTTTCTTTCTCTACAACCAAATTTAAAACTAACTTAATCTAATAAGACGATCGCGATCACAATTTATTTATTATTATTATTTTTCATGTTTGTAAACATTAAAACTAAAATTTCACTCATGGGTTTTAATGCACTACATAGGACCATGTCTATGGTAGTGATTAAAGCTTTGTACAAATTATGATATCTATAAACCTTTCACTTAATAATAATAATAATAATAATAGTAATAATAATAATAATAATAATAGTATCTATAAACCTTTCACTTAAAAAATAATAATAATAATAATAATAATAATAATAATAATAATAATAATAATAATAATAATAATAAATTCATTAATAATTAAGAATTATTACAATAATAATTTAAACAAAATCTAAATTATATTTCACCCTTAATTTTCGCTTTTCTTTTAACACCACCTTTCATTGTCTTTCGGTCAAATGGTCATTGACAATATGATAGAACATGAGGTCTTTGTTCTTTTGTTTTTCTTGTTGAAAGATATATAAACATTTTACGTTTCAACTCAAGTTCTTCTTGCTTTTGTACCAACTTATGTTGTTACAATTCCATTTACTGCAGACGCGTCTTTTCTTCCATTTCCATTTGCCTCTGCTTCAACTCTAAATAAGAATCGTGGGCTTCCTTCTTTTTGGAAAAGAAACCCGATTTGACCTTTCTTTGTTTATCAACTAACAAATCAACAAGATGCACAATTGCTAGAGATTCTGAATGATTGGAGGAGGATGAAGTTTTCTTCTTAGCTGTGTCTTGACCCGTTGGTTGAACTTCCCGAACCTCTTCCGCCTCTGATTCATCTGCTTCGTTGTTGAGATTAAAACCAACATGTGTTGAGTATGACATGTTGTGTGAGGTGATTTCCGATGTCTTTAACTTTTTGTTTCCTGTGGCTTTGGTTTTGCAAAGGCATTTCTATCTCTTGCGAATTTTTATGTTCTCTTAAAATTAAAGAGTCCACGGCTCAGTCAGTGTAAAGCTCTGGCGTACATCGCTTGATATTCAGCTACAGCTTGCTCGAACATTAGTTAGTCATTTGGCGCAACTTTGGTTCCTCCGTTTTACATAATCGTGAATCGCGCAAAATTGACCAATTTTTGGACGAAGCCTATATTTTCATTTGCAGTAAGGGCATTGTATCCTCTTCTCAATTCCCCCATTTTCTTCTCAAAGTAACCTAGTACAGTTGTCCAAAACCTAGCAGACTTTCGAGCATTCCCTTTGATGCTATTTCCCGATGTGTTTATTCAAGCTTTACACAACACTAACTCTTCCGTTGGAGTCCATGGAAGCATAGTGTCATCTTTGTAGACGTCTTGGATTTTTGACGCCTTGTTTGTGATGGGCACCACCTCTTCGACGGGAGAGTCGTCTTGAATGGTTACGGATAAACACCCGAACCTTGAGCCGGAAAATAATGTTGACTACCAAAGAACGGATCCGACTCTTCTACCTCAACATTCAAACAGTTAACTGTAGAATAATGTTAGAAGTTTGAGATTGGTACGATGGTGGTGATGATGAATCATGTACATTTGTGGACGATACATTTGAGATTATTGTTGTTGTTGATACATTGGTTGGTTGAACGAAGGTTGGAACGAATTATATTGATAAAAAGGTTGTTGTGGTTTTGATTGGTATACAAAACTTGCAAGTTGAAAACTAATGTGTGGTGAGTGACCGGTCAAACGAAAATTAGAATCCAGTGTTGGAATGTTTTGTTGGTGTAAAGTTGTTAGTGTTTTGGTTTTCGGAGTTTTTTGAGACATTGTTTGAGTTGTATTAATATTAGAATCTATAAATAAAGATTGATTTTGAAAGTGCATAAAAATGATGAAGTATTGGGGTATTGATATGGTAAGTCTATTTAAATATTTTAAGAAGTTTTCCTTTTAAAAAGTGTTAAACGTACAAAAGTAGTGACAGTTGGCTGTTTATTTATTGGGTCAAGCCCACGACTCTGCCGAATAAGTGACCAAGTCTTCCTTTTTTTGCTTTATGACGCTTCTCATTAGATCGCCGTAATAAGGGGCGACACGTTCAAGTTGGGGGTGACCGGGAAGTGTGACCCTTCATTACGGATGGTCTTAATATGGACCATTCTCGACTTTGTTTTGTTGTCACAAACCTTTTTATTCTTAAAAAGTGATATAAGATGAACTAATTAAAATATAGTTGATAGAACAGAAACTTTCGATGAACTATTGTAAAAAATTATTACGTAACAAAAAAAATTTATTAAAACTTTTTTTTGTATAATTATTTATCATTTTATTTCATATTTACTATAAAAAGGAGTTTTTTTTTTTTTTTTTGACAGCTATTTTCTTGTGTGTTTGTCACAGGTCATCCATTCCTCACTAAATTCAACGGTCGTATAAATTTGCGAAGGCCCCATGAATTCCTCTCACATGTATATAACAAGTAGTAGAAGCCCGCCGCGTTGCGGCGGGGTTATTTGCTGTATTTTTAAACTATCGTAAGTGCAGATCGTATAGATGCAGGGGCTCCACATTATGGTTACCAGTATTTACACAAAATGGCATTTCGGTAAACATACAAATTTGCAGCCTAGTAGGTAGACGCTAAAGCTATTATACATAGTACAGTTATGGGTTAAAGCGGCGTACATCCTAACACTTGCTTTACATATTAGAGGACCATGTATGTATGTGCGCACATCATAGCAGATGCATACGCGTTTTCTACACACGTGAGTTGCAACATGATTTCAAAAGTTGTGGGTCATCTGCCAGTCGCGTTTTGCCTTCTTAGGTTTGGCCCGGTTGATTCAGCTCCATAGTTACACTCATAACGAAATTAGCACAATACCTGCTCAAGCATGGGTATCATTCCAATGGCCCTGACTCTACACATCTAAGCATTGATGGTTCCAGCATAATGATTTTGGATGGTCAGCATCACATTATCTGCAACAAACTAATTGTTAGTGTGTTTATAAGATTACTGATTAGTTGGAGAAATTAAGTGCAAGCTACGTCACCAATAAGTCAAGCTAAAAAATTTTAAGTAGTTTCTTATGCTCCACATGATATCTATAACAAAGGTAGACCCACATTAATATCGAACGGTATAACAATTTTGTTAAAATGCCTGTTAGATAATTTGGCCCGTTACAAATAAGATATTGCCTGAGTAGACCCACTTATATGTAAATGGGTCCAGTAGCTATCCGTAACAAAAAATTTAGACCTCTAGTAATCACATAAATGTGGCAAAATTTTAAGGGTTCGCTGCGGCGTGATGCATACGAAATAAAGCTAGAAACAGAAAAGTGTGACAGGCATTTTGAAAAAACTTGACACATAGGAAAAGTAAGAGTTTCAACCCAGTAATTATCTCCTTTTATTAAAAGCATCTGTCAAGTAAACATTATAGTATAAGCAATAATATTATTGATGATATATCGATGTTTTATAAAATAACTCACATGTTACATTTTCAATAACAGGAGGAGCCGCAACTTACGTTTCATTGTAGCGATCGCAGCTGTAACTCCTTCTGTCACATATTACTGTGAATCCGCTATCTTCATTAACAACGGGCAGCATGTCTGCGAATCCACTACTTTCATTAACAACCGGCGGCATATCTCGAGCCTGAAATTCAGGCACCTGCAAAATTGCAGCAAACAAAAGCTTAAAAAAACCTTAAAATTACATATTCGCGGTTCGTTAATCATTAGTTTATTTCGCGGAGTTAACTTCCTCTATTGCATCTTGAAATATAAATTATTCAATCTTCAGTTTGTATAATCTCCAAAAAAAACTATTAAGGTGATTTCTACATATGAAAAATTAGTGGACATGATGGAAAAAAATTGAAGCTATAGGAAATATATACTTTTCGAGTCCTACTTTTTCAATGAATTTCACGCACATTTCATCTTTCACCTACATGAATACTTTGTCGGTAACCTTCCTGAAACAATAGAAACCTGAAATCAGTTAAATGTGACGATGGATTTTTGAATAGCAACAATTGCGTTCCAAATTTTAAGTTATTTCCTTTCAGGAATCTAAGCATTCGCCAGACACGAACACCACATAAAGAAAATGTAAAAAACCAATAGAAAATGTAAAAAACCAATAAATACATCAGTGTAATTCACTAAGAGATTTACCAGTTGCGCAAGCCGGGCGAGTTCTCCTTTAATCAACATCGAGGCCATCATGTTGAGCTACTGTTATTGAAGAAGCGTGAGCGAGTTGGAAATATTCATGGAAGGGTGAATCCCAGATGGTATATCTGAATGAACAAAATAGACTATTAATCGCACATATTGGTTTTTTACGCACCGCGTACATTAACAGCTGGAATTATCGAAAGTTAATCGCAAATTTAAATTTCCTATTACCTTGTAGTGGTTGTTTTCCATTCATCGAACGCTTGGTGGCAACAACTGTAACATAAGATAAGATAATTAAAGTTTATTTTTTCTTCTGAACCCATTCATCAGATAAGATAATTAAAACTTCTTGAAGATGTATAACCTCTATCTCATAACCGAAACCTCTGTGGTAGTCAAGTTCCTACCTGGAGTTGCAGAAGTTCCTGTACAGCCATATTTTCAATTTCTTATTTAGAAAAGCAACAACTACTTCAACAAAATCAATACAAATAGTAGCCACAGCATATCCAATAAGCTAAATCAATAAAACTGTATAATCAATTTTAATCTATTTATTTTAAAGGGTGTTAATTTCTCATCAACACCAATAGCTTTTTATAAATAATAAGCTGTTATTCTAAAAACACAAAATTCTTATCTAATAACTCCAATAAGCTAAAAGGGTGTTCAAAATCTGTCGCGAAAATTCATAACTGTTGATCAAAATAAGCAGTTTCTAAGACCAGCCAATTTTTTTGATGAAAAAAGCAATTTTTTTAAAAAGCAAAATCAATACCATATCTAATAAGCTAAATCAATAAAATTGTAAATAAGAAGAAGAATAAAAAGAATAGCATACCGATGATCGCTTGATTAATCCGCAAAGAAGAGGAAAGACACATCAAAACCGAAAGTTTAAACATCTCTGAATTTCTTTAGTACCTATTCTTTTGCAAACTCTTACCACCGCCAGAATCCGGGTTTACAACAAAAATCAGCAGCCTCCAGCATCACTGATTCTTATTCTTGGATTGGAGTTCCGATAAGAATAAGAAAAGGAAAAAAAAAAAGGCGGTGATGCGTGTAGTGGATAAAGAAGAAGCAAAAATATAAAGGCTGTTGGATGTTGGGTTTCATGTTGGGCTAACCATGTATTGGGCCACCTGAAATATGGGCGATGTACACTATTTACGGAACGGCGTCGTTTTAAACGCTTTATAATATATATAGTAATTTATTTCGAATGCATTTTCTACGTGAGAAAATTCTCAAAATAAGCCAAAAATTTTGCATGGTCCGTTAAATGGTCATTTTTTTTATACTTTTCTCATTTTGGTCATGCTCGACTGCTCAACTGCTCGACTTCAATCAAAATTTTGACACGTGTCATTCTTTTGGCTGGTCAACTGCTCGACTTTGACTGCTCGACTCCACCCAAATTTTGACACGTGTCATTCTTATGTACTTTTCTGAAGAAAAAAAGTACAAAAGAATGACACTTGTCAAAATTTGAGCGGAGTCGAGCAGTTGAGCAGTCGAGCATGATCAAAATAGGAAAAGGCCTAAAAAATGACCATTTAACGGACCATGCAAGACTTTTTGGCTTATTATGGGAATTTTCTCTTTCTACATTAAGTTTAACATCTAGATTACTGTTCGTCTTCTAAATTAAAGCTCACAGCTGTTTTGATCGCGTCTATCTATCTCATATATGCCTCCTAGGTTCTCATTTTCTATGTTGACGGTTAGGGTATCCTAGTCACTAAGTCAGAAACGGACAGACTTGAGACAATGGGTATATAGGTGCACAATCTTTTGAGCACCGTTCATAGCGCATAAAAGCACTATGTGTCATGGTGAGTGGCGGACCTAGGAGTAAAACCAAGGTGGTTCCCTTACTAAATAATATGTCAAAATTCACGGGTCAACGAGCCGATTTGGGTCGGGTCGGATATATCGGTTTAATACAAATGCATCATTTTAACAAATTGAGAAACCAATTATAGTTTATGTGTACCTTAATAATATAGTTTCGATCTATATACAAATGTCCAATAACATAAATCTGAAAACTAAAATCAACGGTGAACCATTTTAACAATAAATGTAAAACAATATTTTATAAAATATGATAATATTAATCTCATTTACCTAGTTTTTAACAAAAAAAGTATTTTAGTGCTACTATTATAGAAAAGAAAGAGAAACTTTTAAGCTGAAAAAGTTTTCACATTGTTTAAGAAAATATTTTATCTTCTTTAGTCTTTCATCTCTTTTATATCACTTTCTCGGCCTTGTTTTTTCATCTTCTTCCTGCATCTTTTCATATGATTCTTGTTTCATTTATTTTTTACACTAAATGCATCACTCATTTTCATCTCCTTGTAGGTCAATATCATCTCAAGGTGGTTCCTAAAATTTTTCTAAGGTAGGTCCTAAAAAATTGGATGTATAATCTCTAAATGATCTTGGTTTCTAAAGTGGTTCCCGGGCACCACCTACCTATAGCGTAGGTCCGCCCCTGGTCATGGTGTAGGGTGATGCTCAAGGCTGCGTTACGACAATGGTACCGGCGCCAAGGTGCGGGCCATGGCGCAATGCATGGCTATAGCACACGTTATTGTTAGACAATAAAAACCCCGTAAGTGACACATTTTATTGATATGATATATAGAGGCAAACACATAACGAAACCCTAATGAACCGAAATCTTCAATCGAGATTGGGCCATATCTATCCACTAATACTTTCCCACAATCCGAGCAACGAAATCGCGAAAGCTCGGATTAGATGAGAAAATTAAATACATACTAAACCAATAGATGTTTGTTGATGAAGAAGAAGAAAATTTACGGGGTACAACGACTAGAGGTGGCGGCTCATGGTGTGGCCGATTAGGTTTGAAAATCAGACATGCTCTAATATCATGTTAGACAATGAAAACCTCGTAAGTGATACATTTTATTGATATGATATATATATAGAGGCAAATACATAATGAAACCCCAATGAACCCAAACCTTTGATCGGACTTGGGCCATATCTATCCACTAATAGTTATAAGTTTATAACATATAACGCCATGTTTGTGTATACTTTTTATTTATTTTGTAATAAAGTTTAGAGGTATTCATGGGGTGGTTCCATTAGAATTTCAACTATACATCACGGAGCGGGTAGTTGATTTGTACTACCCGAAACCAAGCTATACTAAGTGACTAACTAGGTGACTAACTGAAATGAGCGGTTATCCGTGGTTTGGGTTACAGTTAACCATTCAAAAAGAATAATCTAATCCAGCCATATGATAAATAACATAATCTAGAACCCAATATATTATTATGGTAAGATTAAATAATATTAAAAAAATTAAGTTAATAGTAAATGTTTTTCTCTCACAGTAAAAACATTCAAATATATTCATATATAAGGCTGCCCCAGTAAGGGGACTCAATCCCCCTCATTTTCCCTGCCACATCAGTTTTCTCTCTCCAACGACCTTCAGGCGATTGGGTGCCCCAGTAAGGCGACCTACATTATAAAAAAAACATACCCCACAAAAATACCTTTTATATATAATTAAATACACAAACACACACACAACCAACATATTATACCGGTCGTTCGTGCGATCGATTGAAAGAAAAACTAAGTTGTTGATCGATCGCCACTTTCATGCTACAACAATGGAAATCGATCGGGACCACTGAACGATCGATCTGTTAGGAATTAGAAATTCCCGGTATTAAAGAGTCGGTCACCTCAAGTATATGTAATCGTTAGAAAGCTCGTAGCCGTAGTAATACTTAAGTTAAGTAGTATTTAGTTAAGTTTCACCGTGGAGGACGGACGGGTCTTTACCTACTGTATGCCTGATCCACATCCCGATGTGTGGCGATTTATGTAAGACTATAAATACTCTCTACCTTCCAAGGTAGAGAGTTGGAGCTCATAATAATATCTTTCACTTTCTCTCACTAAGTTCCCTAAACCTCTAACTTTCTCTCTCTAGAATTTCATCTATATGTTACTTTGTGTTATGGTTTGATGTGCATGTGAAAAGTTATAACCTACAATTGGTATCAAGAGCCAGGTTAGATCACATCTTGCACATCTTTGGATTTCTAGTGGTTTTTAGGTGGTTTTTGAGTTTGAAAAAGTTTAGTGGTTTTTGCATCATTTGGTTGATTTCTTGTGTTAAAGTTTGAATTTTGTTGGTACTTTTATGTTTAGAATCATCACAAGTGTTTAGGTTTTCATTTGGTAAGCTTGAATCATCTTGGTTGGGTTGTTTTTGGATTGAAAAGTGATGTTTATATGGTTTTTCAAGCTAGCGACTTAGCTCACGGAGTGTTTTCTTGGTAGCGACTTGCTTCACATTTTTGTAGCGACTTACAGTGTTGGAGCTAGCGAGTTAGATCTAGCGAGTTAAAGTACAAGTAGTGGACTCTCCACTACGAGTAGCGACTTGGTGGTAGCGACTTGGTCTGTAGCGAGTTGCTCTTTAGCGACTTGTATCTCTAGCGACTTGTGTAGCGAATTGCTGCCAAAATTTGGCTAGCGACTTGGTCTGTAGCGAGTTACTACTTAGCGACTTGCCTTCTGTCTAGCGACTTGGGATTCTAGCGACTTGGCTGTCTAGCGAATTAATTGGTAGCGACTTAGTGCATTTGTTTCTAGCGACTTAGTGCATTTGTTTCTAGCGACTTAGAGCATTATCATCTAGCGACTTGAGTGATTGTTTACGGTTTTCTCTTGATTTAGTAAAATCCCGTGAAAGAATCTATTTCCCGGTTTAATCATAGAGTTATAAAATCCCGTATAATCTGTTAACATGTCTACCAACGTCCCTACTGTCATCTCCACTGTTGCCGAGGATGTTCAAGCAGCTGGCTCAGATACTCGTCCACCCATGCTTGACAGAACTGACTACGATTCTTGGGCTCAACGAATCAGATTGTATTGCCTTGGAAAGGAAAATGGTGTCAACATTCTCAAATCCATTGATGAAGGACCATATCGAGTTGAGACGACTAGAGACATACTTGATACTAATGATGATGGAACTCCTATTTACGGAATGGACAGACCTAAAATGTATGATGAGCTTGATGATAAGGAGAAAAAGAGATTCGATGCAGATATCAGGGCTTCTAACATTGTTCTTCAAGGTCTTCCTAAAGACATCTACAAGCTGATCAATCACAACACCGATGCAAAGGCAGTATGGGATAATGTCAAGATGCTTCTCTCAGGATCAGAATTAACTATGGAAGACAGAGAATCCCAACTCTATGACGAATTTAGGCACTTCAAGATGAAACCAGATGAGAATGTCTATGAGTACTATGTGAGATTTCATAAGTTAGTTAATGACATGAGGAACATCAGAATGACTATGCCTAACATTCAGTTGAATTCAAAATTTGTGAACAACATGAATCCCGAATGGCACAAGTTTGTTACCTGATAAGGTTTTAAAAGGTACCTTTTTGAGGGGTCATTTAAGCCCTTATTCGATTACTTTTGTATCCGTTATTGCTTAATATCGTTCCTTTTCACTTTTTAGGTCTCTTGAAGGCAAAATGCTGGAATGATGCTTATTTGGACGAAAAGGCGCGAATATACGAAGAAAATGGCCAAAGTCAGAATCGAGACACTCAAAGCTGCTGAAACATAAGGCGACGGCGTCACTGCATATCTGCGACGCCGTCGGGAAGGAATTTTGCGACGGGTCAGAAGCGAAATTGCATGTTTTCAAGGGACGACGTCAGGTTCTAAAGGAGTAGGCCGTCGTTACTCAGACGGCCTAGATGCAGCCAAGACGGCGTCAGAGCTGAAGGGGACGGCGTCACAGTCATAAGGTGACGCCGTCGCAAGGTTTACGTGGCCAAGACGAAACCCTAATGACGGCGACACGACGGCGTCACGAAACATAAGGTGACGCCGTCGCAGATGTAATCTTATATATAGAATCCGAATTTTTCAGTTTTTGTGTGTAGTCTTTTGGAGTAAAAACCTAAAACCGAACCAAGGCTTTCTTGTGCAGTATTTTAGGGTTCTAAACCCTATTATACATCAAGATAAGTATTTACTTCATTAATTTAATTATGTCTTTGATTATTTGTGTGTATGCTTGCATGTTCTCCATGTCCGGCTAATTTATTTGTGTGTTTGCTTAGGGAATATGAAACTTAATTATTGAATATTGATTGGTTGATACTTATCTTAGTTGACTAATGATCTAGAGTGTGCTAGATTATTCGTTGTGTACTTAATGCTTGACATTTCTTTGTGAACTTTAGAATATAATTATCTAGGTAATTGTAGGATAAAGTATTCAAGGACAACCGTAGAGTAGGCGTCTATAAATCACTAGAGGATTTGTAAACAAGACCCTTTGGTAATTTCAAAGAGTTAGGGAAATAAGCACGCCCTATAGCCTTAGAATCACAACGCAACTAGGAATAAGGACGTGACAAATCAACCATCAATAGGAGATAATTAAGGAGTAGTAAAACCTAAGTAAACACATCTTTAAACTATCATACGAGTACACATCAATTAGACATAGACTATCACAACCTTAGCTTAGATAATTAGATAATAGTAGAGTAATCGGTAGCAATACCAACCCCCCAAATCCAATACCCGAGATTCGTACCTTTTCATTTTCTAAAAAACATAAAAAGATAAAAAATAATCTTCCTCAACCTCAACCTTAGCGTAGTAACTTCTCACTAGCATTCCTATTCCCCTAGAGAATGATATCAATACCCGTGGCTTACCCTAATTACTACACTACAACGATTAGGTTCACTGCCTAGGGTGTTATAAAACTTGCTCGAAGAAAAGGAAGTTTCCTTGACCCCGAACGACGCGTGTAGCGTTATCAAGTTTTTGGCGCCGCTGCCGGGGAATAGAATAGCTAGTTAGTAGTCCACCTCGTTTAGGTTTCTTTGCTTGATTCCTATCAAGTAAACTTTTTTCTCATTTTTAGCTTTCTCTTAGTCTATCCCCCTTCTTCGTGACCTTTGTTCGTAACACCCATCACTTTTCACCATGGAAGGTGACAACCAACCACCACTCATCAACCCACCACCAAACGACCCGCCAAGAGCCCGTACTCTTGGTGAGTACTCGAGACCAAACCACCTAGGTTATAGGAACACCATTGAGCTTCCCGACCAAGCCCAAACTACGGCCCTGCGATCCGACACCATCCGGTTGGTGCAAAACGGATGTGCATTCCATGGACTTCGTTCCGAAGATCCAAATCAGCATCTGAGGGATTTCCTCAAAATTGTCGATTCCATCGACCTTGATGCTACTACTCGGGAGACCACGCGCTTGCGTCTCTTCCAATTCTCTCTACGGGACCAAGCTAGTAATTGGCTTGAGCGACTTCCGGCCGGCTCCATCTCAAGTTGGGATGATCTTACTTCTCGCTTCCTTGCTCAATTTTTCCCACCGGGGAGAACCACTAAGCTTAGGAATGACATCTTGATGTTCCAACAACGTCAAGGTGAATCTCTCTACGAAGCATGGACCCGATTCAAGGACTTACTTCATAGAGTCCCTCATCACGGCATTGATCTTTGGCTCCAAGTCCAAATCTTTTATGATCATGTCAACTTTCCCACTAAGCGATCCATTGACCAAGCGGCCGGTGGAAAACTTAGTGATCTCACCGCGGAAGAATCATGGGAAATAATAGAGGACCTTGCCCTCTATGACAACGAAAGTTGGGATGACCCCCGTGAACTTCCCAAAACCGTCAAGGCAATCTCCTTGCCTCCTCCCGACCGTAGGATGATTGAACTTGAAGATCAAGTCAAATTCCTCATGAGTTCCTACAAAAATCCTAAGTCTTCACGACAAGTGAATCAAATCACTCTACCTTGTGAGTTATGCAGTGGTCCCCATGACACTCGTGATTGCTCAAGGCTCTCCGAACAAGCTTTTGCGGACTACGCCTCCATACGTACCGACGGAGCGGGAGATAAGTGGTACACTTTCAAACCCGAACAAAACAACTTAGGAAACTCATACAACCCCTCATGGAGAAATCACCCTAATCTTAAGTGGAACCAAAACTCAAGCACACCCCAAAGCTCATCTAGTTCGCCTAACAGATTCAATTCTTCTAATACCGGGAACCCCACTAATATTGAAGCAATTGCATCTAGATTTTTGTCATCCCAAGAAACTCGATTGAATAAGCTTGAAGCCGAGTTTAAGCAAAAACAGAGCGAGATGACAACCAAGCTTGATGCCCTCTTAAAAGCCTTCAATGAGCGGGAAATTGGAGCACTCCCAAGTGATACCATAAAGAACCCAAAAGTGAATTCGATTGCATCGACTTCATGTTCTAGTTCATCATGGGAGAACACAAATTCATGCCCCTCTCACCCAACGGTTCACTCGGTAAATGCTATCAAAAAGGGTTCCAAGTCATCCAAGAAATACCAAGGCCCGGCACCTTTGGTAAAGCCTACTCCTGAGAAACCCGTTAGCCAAGAATCCAAACCTAGTTTAGAGGAGGAGTACAAGGAACTCTATCAAGAGAAACCAATTCTTGAAGTCTTAGCTCATGCACCTTATTATAATGCTTTAAAAGAAAAATATGAGTTAGAACTTAGGCTTGGGAAACATGGGTCCGCCTTTGTGCGAAACAACTTACCTAAGAAGTTAGATGATCCCGGGCTATTCACTCTTCCGTGTAGACTTGGAACTTCCAAGCCACTCGATGCTTTAGCCGATTTAGGATCATGCATCAATCTCGTTCCGTTGTCCCTTCATAGAAGCCTCAACCTAGGTAAAATTGAACCAACGGAAACTATCTTAGGATTAGCGGACGGTAGTATAGCACGTCCGGTTGGAATAATAAAGGACATGGTAGTACATGTAGGAGAGTTGACTCTTTTGGCCGACTTTCATGTGCTAGACATGAATAAGGACCCGACATGCCCATTACTAGTTGGAAGAGGATTTTTAGCTACCGCTAGTGCCATCATCGATTGTAAGATGTCCAAAATAGTGGTAGGAGAGGGGAGTGCTAGGTCGGTTTACGATGTCAAAAGGCATTCGTACTACAAGGATGAGGAAATCCCACAAGAGATTAGGTTGGATAGAGAGCCTTCTCGATATGGACCTTGGATTGAGAAGAACATCATAGGCCCCCAAAGACCTTTTTACCTAGATAAGGCCTTTGCTAGTGTAGCAACTTTCCAAGAACAAGAATTGGCTAGGGATATAGAAGTGAACCCGTTCGAGGACGCCTTAGTATTTAGGAAGATGACCGAGTTCCTAGGATGCTTGCCCGTTAACCTTGTCATGAATAAATGGATAGTTGAGAAATCCGAACACATGTGGAATTGGAATAGAACGCCTAGCGATGGTAATGGAAGGTGGCACATTAGGATACAAATCTATGATCCCGATGGTGAGATGTTTGAAAAGGCATATTTAACCGAACGTACTACTAGGAACTTGAATGATAAGTTTGATCCCTACGACATTGTTGAGGATAGACTTACTTATATCGGTACGTAGGAGTAGGACTACGAGTCTAGCTACAAGACTCTTAAATAAAGAAAAGCGCTTCGTGGGAGGCAACCCATGCTTAATTGTTTGCTTGTTAGTGTCATATATCTTTTATTAATTGTTTGTCCTCATGTTTGAAATTGTAAAAATGCTTTATTTTGTTTTTAACCTCGTCTTAATTACATATAAAGGTATTTTACATAAAGGATAAGTGTAGGGAGGATTACACACGTTTTCATAAGAAACGTGAAAATGAGAATAACAATTAACTAAAAGATATATATGTTTGTTTGTTCGAGTCAAATGCTTGTATCGAGTCATAATGGATGTTTTTGCAGAAGTTTTTCCAGATTCTAAAGATGTAAATTTTCCAGAATTTTTTCCAGAAAATCGCAGACCAGTTTTTGTCAGGATAACCTGACGGCGTCAGGATTGCAACCTGACGGCGTCAGGAAGGAATAAAAACTTCAGCTTACTTTTTCTCGTTTTCTGAGCTACTTGTAAAATTTTGGAATTTTCCAGATCTTAACTTTCAAAACAAATTCTGTAAACATCCATTCCACAAGCATTATATCCTAGTTTAAATCGAGTCTTATGTATATTATTACCGCCGATTTTACGCGAAGGTTTCGTTTGTTTTCTTCTAGTGTGCAGGTTTAGTTTGTCAAGAAGAAGTTACACAAGTTAAGAAGGAGCCTTTCACGCAAAAACTCTTCTTGGAAAAGATTTAACCACCACTTTTTACGGATCCTACCGAGCTAATCAGGGGAGTATTAGTTTCTTTC
Source organism: Chrysanthemum seticuspe (assembly GCA_019973895.1). Taxonomy (NCBI): domain Eukaryota; kingdom Viridiplantae; phylum Streptophyta; class Magnoliopsida; order Asterales; family Asteraceae; genus Chrysanthemum; species Chrysanthemum seticuspe. The sequence goes on from BPTQ01000006.1 coordinate 308,567,705, forward strand.
GTTTTTAATTACCTTCTATTATCATAACTTTGATACTTTCGGGGAACATTGGGGACAATGTTCAGTTTAAGTGTAGGGAGGGAAAATAAACGGGAACTTTGAAACTATGCTTATCCTTGACTGTTTGCTTTGTCCAAGTGTATTTGTGTAATAAACCATGAGAAAATGTAGGTTAGGGTAATTTTAGCCAAATTTAAAATTTTTTCATGATGTATAAGAGTGGGCCATTAGTCTTAACAAAAGCGTCTCATGGATAGGAAGTTGCATGACTAGCACAAAAACCCTTACCACCTAAATTCCACCCAAAATGTGAGGATCGCCCTTAGATTAGTAGGAATTAAAGCATTCATCTTTAATGCTTAGAGTGTGAACCGGTAGTATATTAGATTCTAGAACTTGTTTTGTGATGCATTCCGAGATCGCTAGTGAGACTACACTTGTGTAGTTAGGATTAACTAAATGATAAGAGGCAGTAGGATAAACCCTTGTTTGATACCTGTAATATAATTACTTCTTCCATATCGGTTGAGTAATTCCCCCATACCCTTTGCGTTGTACTCATCTTTAGTACACGATACCCCTAGTTAACCCCTCAGAGCCTATCCTTTTCGCGGTTCTCGTGATGTTTCGGTTTTTCCGGAATATCAATGAAGAGCATTGTTTACACCCCACCCCCAAATATACACCCAAATCGCCTTAGCCTACCTTTATTGCACTCACTTTTAGTGCAAATTTATGTTATCACCCAAAACCCTTAGTTCAATTATCTGGTTGCTTGCATGAGTTGCTAAGTCGAGTCATATCCCTTGTATACAGTTTTGGGATGATTGGGATTCATGGGAAAAGTTAAAGTTTATGAAACATAGGAAAGAGAACGTTAAACTCAAATTCCCTTTGTTTGCATAATAATGTACTCCAAGTGTTTTGATCTTTTCAATTCGGGTCAAATTAGTGTTAGAGTAATAAAAACTCAAGTGTAGGGATGTGTCTATAAATCCCTATCATTTTGATGTACCGTAGAGGATGGTAGAGTAAAAGTGTATGCAAAAAAAAAAAAAAAAAAAAAAAAAAAAAAAAAAAAAATTCGAAAAAAATAGAAAAAGAAAAAAAAAAGAGTGAAAAAAAAATTTCGAAAAAAAAAAAAAAAAAAAAAAAAAAAAAAAAAAAAACATACGGGCTACCATCCTACATCTATCTTTTAAATTATGTTTGTTTATTTTCGTTGCCTAGAGTTTTAGAGTGTCGAGTCTTGGCTTAGCAACGCCATTCTTCGTATACTTGCAACATAGAGATTTTTGACTATCCACCAATATATAGCCTATCCCACCAAACCCTTATTTCCCTACCGTAAGCCTAACGTTACAACCCTTTAAAGACCTCTTTGATAGTCTTTCCTAGGTGCTTACGCCAAAGCGATGGAGGTTTGATCTATTCTCAAGCCTATGGTAATCTATGTACTAGGACCGGTTAATGAGTGTTTATCTTCCATTTCCGATTTGTTATATTTCATATATACACCCGAGAGAGATGTGAGTATCCAAACACCCCATGTGAGGTGCTAGTATGTAATTTCCGTGCTTGTTATGACTTTTGCGGGGCTTATATGTGTTGTGGACCGTTTTGAATGGATGCTTCATGACCCATAACTTATAAATTAATTGGCTAAAAGCACATTTGCTTGAGGACAAGCAAATACCAAGTGTAGGGATATTTGATAAGGTTTTAAAAGGTACCTTTTTGAGGGGTCATTTAAGCCCTTATTCGATTACTTTTGTATCCGTTATTGCTTAATATCGTTCCTTTTCACTTTTTAGGTCTCTTGAAGGCAAAATGCTGGAATGATGCTTATTTGGACGAAAAGGCGCGAATATACGAAGAAAATGGCCAAAGTCAGAATCGAGACACTCAAAGCTGCTGAAACATAAGGCGACGGCGTCACTGCATATCTGCGACGCCGTCGGGAAGGAATTTTGCGACGGGTCAGAAGCGAAATTGCATGTTTTCAAGGGACGACGTCAGGTTCTAAAGGAGTAGGCCGTCGTTACTCAGACGGCCTAGATGCAGCCAAGACGGCGTCAGAGCTGAAGGGGACGGCGTCACAGTCATAAGGTGACGCCGTCGCAAGGTTTACGTGGCCAAGACGAAACCCTAATGACGGCGACACGACGGCGTCACGAAACATAAGGTGACGCCGTCGCAGATGTAATCTTATATATAGAATCCGAATTTTTCAGTTTTTGTGTGTAGTCTTTTGGAGTAAAAACCTAAAACCGAACCAAGGCTTTCTTGTGCAGTATTTTAGGGTTCTAAACCCTATTATACATCAAGATAAGTATTTACTTCATTAATTTAATTATGTCTTTGATTATTTGTGTGTATGCTTGCATGTTCTCCATGTCCGGCTAATTTATTTGTGTGTTTGCTTAGGGAATATGAAACTTAATTATTGAATATTGATTGGTTGATACTTATCTTAGTTGACTAATGATCTAGAGTGCGCTAGATTATTCGTTGTGTACTTAATGCTTGACATTTCTTTGTGAACTTTAGAATATAATTATCTAGGTAATTGTAGGATAAAGTATTCAAGGACAACCGTAGAGTAGGCGTCTATAAATCACTAGAGGATTTGTAAACAAGACCCTTTGGTAATTTCAAAGAGTTAGGGAAATAAGCACGCCCTATAGCCTTAGAATCACAACGCAACTAGGAATAAGGACGTGACAAATCAACCATCAATAGGAGATAATTAAGGAGTAGTAAAACCTAAGTAAACACATCTTTAAACTATCATACGAGTACACATCAATTAGACATAGACTATCACAACCTTAGCTTAGATAATTAGATAATAGTAGAGTAATCGGTAGCAATACCAACCCCCCAAATCCAATACCCGAGATTCGTACCTTTTCATTTTCTAAAAAACATAAAAAGATAAAAAATAATCTTCCTCAACCTCAACCTTAGCGTAGTAACTTCTCACTAGCATTCCTATTCCCCTAGAGAACGATATCAATACCCGTGGCTTACCCTAATTACTACACTACAACGATTAGGTTCACTGCCTAGGGTGTTATAAAACTTGCTCGAAGAAAAGGAAGTTTCCTTGACCCCGAACGACGCGTGTAGCGTTATCATTACCGCTGTGAAGCTTACTAAAGGATTGAAGAACACAAACTATGAGCAACTCTATGCCTTCCTCCTTCAGAATGAGAGACATGCTATGTTTGAAAAACTGATTCTCAATCAGTTCAAAACTAACCCGGGAGAGACAAGCTCGTCTAATGATTCAACTGCCTTCTACTCAAACATCGGAATCACAACCAAAGCTTCACAAGTCATACCCTTGGGTAATGGTAATCACAAACTCATTCCTGATCCTATGTACAAACAAGCTGATGCTGATGCACACGTGGGAAGCTTCATTAATCAACTAGCTCTTCTGATTAGCCAAAACATGAATTCTCTCCCACAAACCAACAACAACCTCAGAACAGCATCTAACCCACACAATCAAGCTACTGTTAAAGATGGAAGGATCGTGGTGCAACCAGTTCAGGAAAGACAGTATGATCAGGGAAGAGGTGGTGCTGGTAGAGGTTATGTGGGCAATCAGAATCGAGGAAGGAATGGTAACCAAGGTCAAGCTAAGCCGATAAAATGCTATAACTGTGATGGTGAGGGACACATTGCAAGGAACTGCACATCTCCAAAGCGTCCACAGAATGCTGATTACTTCAGAGATAAGATGCTGCTGGCACAAGCTCAGGACAATGGAGCTGCTTTGAATGAAGAGGAATTGCTATTTCTTGCTGAGGGCAATGCCAAGACCTATGATGCAGATGTGGATGAGCAGCCTATTCAGGAGATAGGTCACAATCATCAGAATGCCTTTCAAGTCGCTGACTGTGATGCATACGACTCTGATGTAGATGATGGACCTACTGCACACACAATTTTTATGGCTAGCATTTCTCCAATGGTCTCTCCCAAGGTCTCTTCTTCACCACAAGCTGGCCCATCCAAGGACAAACTCATCTCAGAGGTATTAAAACTATACAATGATGCTGATGTGCAACAGATGCATGACAAAGTACAACCAACTGAAACTATTGAATCAAATGTTGAAAATATGAGGAATAACAATATTGTCCCATACGATCAATACGTGAAACAAAGTGAAAGTGAAGTTGTACCAAGTGATGCATCTTCTGCAGTCAACAATGACTATGTCTTTGATGAATACACTGCATGTGCTCCTGATGATTCCATAATTTCTGAACTAAATGCCTATAAGGAACGTGTTGCTATTTATGAACAACGTGCAAAATTTGAGTTGACCACTCGTGAGCAGGAAATGGATGACCAAGTGCGTACAGTAATTAGAAAAAGTAATTTTAGAGAAGAAGTATTGAAACAAGAATTAAATTCCTTGCAAGAAAAACTTTCTAAAACTGCTAAGCAAAAACAAGAACTTCAAGAAAATGTGAAAATGCTTAAGCAAGAATTTAATGCAAAGGAATCAAAGCTCTTAAGAGATTTTTCTAATCTGAAAACTTTGAAAAACAAACTTGAAAACAAGTTGTACATGCAAGGAAACACCATTCAGACTGCTCACATGATCACTAAGCATAGAGTTCTAAGCGATAAGCATAGCATTCCCATTATAGATAAACCCAACCCTGAGTATGGAAAGATAGCAAAAGCAGCTCAAAGTGTTATCTATGATGGCAATGAGATCCTTAAACCTAGACAAAAACCTAGTTGCATTGAGTGCACTGAGGATGACAAGAAATTAGATGAAGTCACTAGGGAGAAGATGAATAAGAAACTAAATGATCCTAAATGCAAAGAAAAGAAAGTAATTATCACTCCCCATGACTACACGAAGGAAAACTGGATTTCCTTGAACAAGTTTAAGACTCAGACATTGTTGACTCCCGAACAAGTCTTCTGGAAAATGGATTTAGATAAGCAGAAAGCTGAAAATATTGTAGAAACAAACCCTCCCCTTCGGAAAATGCCTAGAGCGACTGTGTATCCTCCTAATACACCAATGCATCTTGTACCTAGAACAATTGCCACTAAAAGCAAGACATTAATTAGCCAATACGTTATATTTCAACTATTTGTTGATTTTGAGAAAACTTGCAAGAAAAGGATCACACCCACTGGTATAACTGAAGGAGAAAGGGGTTTTGAACAAATGAAAGAATGTTATTTAACTGAGGTCATGCCTTTCTTTAAACTTCTAAAAGATCACTTTGAGAGTCTTAAAAAGGGGATAGAAACGGATATTAAGGGAATGGAAAAGGAATTTGATGCAATAATAGTTGAAATTAGTGACTATGAGCGTGCACTAAGATATAATGAGATTGAGAGGAAGAACCTGCATACATTGAATGAGAATCTTATTACTGAATGTGTTGCTCAAGATGTGTTTTTCACTGCTTCAAATTGCTCTATTAATGCTTCCAAATTTCATGAACTATCTGTGGCCCTGAAAGTCTCCCATGATCGAGTCATTGAGCTTGAACAAACTAATTCTAAACTAAACGAGAAAATTGAACTGGATGATCACGACAATTTCGTTAAACATTTTTCTAAACTAGAAGTTGAACATTTTAATTTACAACTAAAATATCAACATCTTAAAGAAAATGTCAAAACTTCAAATGTCAAGACATCTTCAGATGCTCCAGAGTTTGATGCAGTTTTTCAAATTAACAAACGTGATGAACAGATCCAAGCTCAGTGCAACACGATCAGAAAGTTGAAAGCCCAAATCTCTCAATTAAAGGGTCAAACGAACAATATGACAGGCTCCCAAATGCCTCCTCCTTTAGATTCTCAGAATTCTCAAACGTTTCATCTTCAAAACCTAGTAAATGCTTTACAAAAGGAAAACGAAAGTTTTCTAGAAGAAAATGAAAAGGTTAAACGTCATTTTAATGAGTTATTTGAATCAATTAAAGTCACTCGTAACAAAAACAACGATCAAATAGCTTCATTGCAAAAGGAAATTGAGAATCTGAAGAGTCAGGTAAAAGGGAAAATGCCAATGACCAATGGGGAGAATGTTGTATCAAAGGTTCACTCTTGTAATAAATATGCTTTATCTGTGACATATGTCCCTCCTCATCTAAGGAACAACAAACTTGCCACTCAAACATACTTCTCATCCCTTAAGGATTGCCTAGAATGTCTGCGTGAGATTGTTGAAGAGGATAAGCTAGAGAAACCTCATGATAATGCAATTGGACATGCATGCTTATATGCCAAACGATCTCAAGAAATCTTAGAATGCTTGATCACAATATGCCCAAAGACATTTGGTGAGAGAGTTAACCCTTTGATTCCATGCTCAATGCCTAAGGCCAAATATGATATGCACTCGATTCCCAATGCTTTGAATGTGAGCCGTAGTGTACCCTTGAGCAGTTCAGATTCTAGATCTGTCAATGCTAAGAAAGAGAACTCAAGTGTGCCTTCTAGGAGTACAAATCTCAGTACCTCTAGTTTTAAGAATGTGAACCGTAGTGCACCTGCATGTAGTTCAGATCCCAGCACATCTAAACAGGTGGTGCAAAGAGTAGTAAAACAATCTAATGTTCCCATTCCCTCTACAGGAGTAATCAGTGACATTAAAGGGAGCAGGTCAAAGTCTCAAGACAATACAAGGAATGATAGGACCTCGCAAGCTAAGAATGTGCACTGGAAAATAGTAGAAGAACAATCTAGGAACTTTAAGTTTGAATCGAATAAAACGAATCGTGTTGATTCTAGTATTAGCCATAGGCGTACTGTAATTAATTCGAATTCTGATACTATTTGCAAACCTTGTACTGATGATTGCTTGATTTCTGTTTCTAATCATGAATGTGGTGTCAATGTTTTGCCTAATGATGTTAATTGTCCAGTTAATATTGTTAATGCTAAAATTCATGCTAAAAAGGCTAAAAGGCAAAAGCGAAAGAAAGTTAGAAAACAATGGAAACCCACAGGAAGAACATTCAGCAGAATAGGTTTTTATTGGATACCTGTTGGTCATAAGACCAATCAGATAATGCCCACTAGAAAATGGATGCCTACTGGTAGAACTATTCCCTTAAGAAGTGGTCACACTGTAAACAGGGCTAATACAGACACTAGTATTGCATCTATTCACAATGATTCCATTACCTCACTGTCTGATATGAATGCTTCTATTTCTGATGTGGGTGTTCCAACTGTTGCTACTAACCATATGGAACCCATTCTTGCATGGGGATCCCAATTATCCAGTTATCCATTCTTGTCTGTGTTCAACTGCAGATCGTTCAAATCGTTCTGTGGTACCTGGACTCAGGCTGTTCCAAGCATATGACTGGAGACCGGTCACGGCTCATGAACTTCGTGAGCAAATTCATCGGGACTGTTAGATTTGGTAATGATCATTTCGGTGCTATTATGGGTTATGGAGATTATGTTGTTGGTGATAGTGTCATCTCCAGAGTGTATTATGTGGAAGGTTTAGGTCATAATCTGTTCTCTGTTGGTCAATTCTGTGATTCTGATCTAGAAGTAGCCTTCAGAAAACATACCTGCTTTGTTAGAGACCTTAATGGTAAGGAACTGTTGAAAGGAAATCGTGGCTCAAACCTTTACACCATCTCTATCGATGACATGATGAGAGCCTCTCCAATCTGCTTGTTATCTAAGGCTTCAAAAACAAAGTCATGGTTATGGCATCGTCGTCTCAATCACTTGAACTTCGGCACCATCAACGATCTTTCCAGAAAGGACTTAGTTGTAGGTTTACCTAGACTAAAGTATGAAAAGGATCATCTCTGTTCAGCATGTCAATTGGGAAAGAGCAAGAAGTATGCCCATAAACCCAAACCTACTAACTCTGTCACAGAAGTTCTTCATATGATTCATATGGATTTATGTGGACCAATGAGGGTGCAGAATATCTTTGGGAAGAAATATGTGTTAGTTGTGGTTGATGATTATTCTAGATTCACCTGGGTCAAGTTCTTAAGGACAAAGGATGAAACTCCTGATATCATCATCAAACTCATCAAACAGTTACAGGTTAGACTAAACAAAACTGTCAGAATTATCAGAACAGACAATGGAACTGAGTTTGTCAACAAACAACTTAGTGAATTCTATGAAAGCGTTGGAATCAGCCATCAAAGAAGTGTTCCACGAACCCCTCAACAGAACGGTGTAGTTGAAAGACGAAATCGTACTCTTGTTGAAGCTGCTAGAACAATGCTGATCTACTCAAAGGTTCCAATGTTTCTCTGGGCTGAAGCAATTGCCACTGCATGCTACACACAAAATCGTTCCCTGATTCACACTATTCATGGAAAAACTCCATATGAACTTGTCCACAACAGAAAACCTAATCTATCTTTCCTTCGTGTGTTTGGTGCATTGTGCTATCCAAGTAATGAGGGTCAAGACTTAGGCAAACTTAGGGCCAAAGCTGACATTGGAGTATTTGTAGGATATGCATCAAACAAAAAGGGATACCGAATCTACAACAAAAGAACCCGAAATATCATGGAAACAATTCACGTTACGTTTGATGAGCTGACCGGTCAAATGGCTCCTGGTCACTCCAGCTCAGGACCCGCACTTCAAAACAGTCCCATTGGTTCATCCCTTGTTCCAAACTCCTCTCAAGAAACTCCATATGTACCTCCATCTGAAGATGATGTAAAGAAATTGTTTGATCCTATGTTTGATGAACTGTATGATTCAAGCACTAATGAGGTGCTGATCCCTACAACAGAGGTTGCTCATATTCCAGTGAATGAAGTCAATCCTTCAGTCTCAATATCTTTAAGCCAAGAAGCACCTGCTGCTGATCCTTCAGTCTCATCAACAAATCATCATTCTTCAAATGTACATCATGGAAATGTTTCTGGCATCAATGATGAAGTTAATCCCTTTGCTACTCCTGAAGATGCTCCATTTGAAAACATATTTGCTACTCCTGAATCATCATCAGAACCATCTTCTTCAGGAGACATCGACTCAGCTACCTCAGTTCCTCAACAAATGCCACATGAATACCTCAGAAAATGGACTCACGATCATCCATTAGACAACATCATTGGTAATCCCTCCCGTCCTGTATCAACCCGGAAACAACTTGCAACCGATGCCTTATGGTGTTTCTTCAACTCCGTACTATCTAAGATCGAACCAAAAGATGTTAAAACCGCCATGAATGAAGATAGCTGGTTCAATGCCATGCAAGATGAAATTCATGAGTTTGATCGTCTTGATGTATGGGAGTTAGTACCTGCTCCAGATTGTGCTATGATTATAGCTCTAAAATGGATCTTCAAAGTAAAACTTGATGAGCATGGTGATGTGTTGAAGAACAAGGCTCGATTAGTTGCTAAAGGATATCGTCAAGAGGAGGGTATAGACTTTGATGAATCTTTTGCTCCAGTTGCTCGAATCGAGGCAATCAGAATCTTTCTGGCTAATGCTGCTAGTAAGAACATGGTAGTTTATCAGATGGATGTAAAGACGGCATTTCTAAACGGAGATATTAAAGAAGTCGTCTACGTCAGCCAACCTGAAGGATTTGTGAATCAAGAGCATCCTACTCACGTTTATCGTTTGAAGAAGGCTCTTTACGGTTTAAAGCAAGCTCCAAGGGCATGGTATGATACACTGTCAAAGTTTCTTCTATCAACCGGATTCATCAAAGGAGCAGTTGATCCTACATTGTTCACCAGGAAGTCAGGCAAACATTTGATTCATGTTCAAATTTATGTTGATGATATTATTTTTGCCTCGACTGACCCAATGGAATGTGATCGTTTTTCAAATGAAATGAGTTCAAAGTTTCAAATGTCAATGATGGGACAAATGTCATTTTTCTTGGGATTACAAATTTCTCAAAGTCCCGGAGGCATTTTCATTAATCAATCTAAATATGCAACAGAGATTTTAAAGAAATTTGGATTTGATTCAAGTGACCCTGTTGACACCCCCATGATTGACCGAACCAAACTAGATGAGGACCTCTCAGGGATCATGATTGACCAAACGAAATATCGGAGTATGATTGGATCCCTGATGTATCTCACTGCTAGTAGACCAGACATCTTGTTCTCTGTTTGCATGTGTGCTAGATACCAGGCTAAGCCTACTAAAAAGCACCTTGAAGCAGTTAAAAGGGTCTTTCGGTATCTCCAAGGAACCATCAATATGGGACTTTGGTACCCGAAGGACACCGGTATGTCACTAACGGCCTATGCAGATGCTGATCATGCAGGTTGTCAAGATACTCGTCGAAGTACGTCAGGAGGTGCTCAGTTTTTGGGTGATAAGCTTGTGAGCTGGTCTTCAAAGAAGCAAATGAGTACTTCTATTTCCTCTACAGAGGCTGAATACATAGCCATGTCATCTTGTTGTGCTCAAATCTTATGGATGAGATCTCAATTATCTGACTATGGCTTTGAATTCAACAAAATCCCTCTGTACTGTGATAATAAAAGTGCTATTGCTCTCTCATGCAACAACGTTCAACACTCAAGAGCAAAGAATATCGACATTCGACATCATTTCATCAGGGAACAAGTGGAAAAAGGTGTGGTGGAACTATATTTTGTGAGGTCTGAATATCAGTTAGCAGACATCTTCACCAAAGCTCTTCCAAGAGAACGTTTTGAGCTTATTCTTCCACGACTTGGCTTGAAAAGCCTTCAACCAGAAACTCTCAAACGTCTTCAGGAGGAAGACGAGGAGTAAAGGTCTATCTTCATCTATCTCTTGTACATATCTATTCAAAAACCAAATAGAAAAATATAAAACTTTCAAAATCCATAAAAATTAAAAAAAAAAAAAAAAAAAAAAAATCTTCAAAAATTATTGTCATTTTGTCATGTTTCTCTCGGTTCGATAATATCTACGGTCTTTGTGTTGTCATTCAAAGAATGACACGGGACTTTAGATGTTGTTCGAATTCTTAAAAAAAAAAAAAAAAAAAAAAAATCAAAAAAATCAAAAAAATTATTTTTGGGAGAAAGAGAAATGGTTTATTGTCTTTTTCAGGAAATAACCCGGTTTTAAAAGAAAGAACAGAGCCATGTTTTAACATGTTTTCATATTCCATGCTCTGATTCTATAAACATTTATCTGCTGAAAACCAAATGCTTTGAAAAATAACTCGGTCTCTATTTTTGATAATCATCTGGACTTATTTGTCAAAATCTCTATCTCTCAATCAACAACCTATGTCATTGATTGAGGGGGAGAATGTTTTCAATTAAATTAAAAAGTTATTTGGCATTAAATTGTTTTCAAAAGATATACATGCATGTTTTATCAATGGAGTGTAAAGTCTTAAAATCCGATCCTTATCAGTTCAATCGCTTTCACAATCAAGTCACAATTCTCCTTAAAAGCTTTCAAAATCAATTTAAATCTATACGAGATCACAAATCTCAAATGTTTTTGATAATTGTGATCGGGGGAGAATGTGTGATTTAAATTGGATTTAAACTGATAATTCGGTAAATGGTTTCATAAGAGTGTACATGCTGTCCTTCCCACATGTGACAAACGATTTCAAATTTTACATGCACATGTTGAGGGGGAGCATCTATATTAAACCTTTGATTTGAAACGTGATCATTCATCCCAATGTGCAGGTTCCCTCTAGTATGTGCAAAACTCTTTTCAAACCTCGAGGCACATATTGAGGGGGAGCAAATTTATGGAAACCTCATCCTTCCCGGAAATGCAATATCTACTTGATTTGATGTAGGAAGCGATGTTGATATCTTTTAGAAAATGGTAATCAAAGAAGTTAATTCTTTCTCTTGCCTCCGTGTGCAAAACATTCTCAAATACTTGATGCACATGTTGAGGGGGAGTTCTTGTTCTAAAAATATCAAAAACAATTCAGGTACAAAATGCTTTGATAATATATCACAAGTATCTGAATTGATTTTAAAATGGTTTTCAATTGGATCCAATGGCAGGCGAACAATTCCAAATTGACCGACCAACTTTACTTCATGTACGGTGATATAAGGATGATAAGGTTAGGTATGTGTTCCCATGATCCGCCAGAACCGGAGGGATCTACCCAGGGACAATCCACTAGTTAGTGTAGAAGTCCTTAGGTATGAGGATAAAAGGAGGAAAATGAGAAGTGGGAAGAGTGCAGACTAAGACTGAGCTAGTACTGGAATGAACCCAACAAGGTTCTAGCTATGAAGTCTCGGTAAGCACTGAAGGGGTTGAAGAATTAAAAAGAATTGAATGAGAAAAGGGTGAAAACAAATAGCCCTCCATTTATTCAACCTTAGGGCAGAAACCGGGTTCAATTCATATGCTACTGATGGTAACATCGGTATTGAAGACAAGACGTCATGGACCCAGTGACGCACTGCACTTCAACTTTCCAAACCACTCAAGTTCCTCTTAAAAGGACTTGTTTCATTCTCACGGGGAACCGACATTATCTATCGACCTTCTCTTAGAGATGGTTGATATTGAAGAAGGAGACCCTCTCCCTAGTCTCCGGCACAGGATCCAAATATGCACAAATTGAGTCTAGAGCCACGAGATCATCAATAAATCTCATTAGGACACTTTCAATGAAGACTCTCTGTTTCACACAATGTGGAAAGAGAGATTATATCTTGAGTCCTACGCATTATCCTTGTGGTATTGCCAGAACATCTGAGTGATGTGTTTACATATTCACAATGAAGATGGAAAGCCTTCTGGAGCCAACATCAATCAAGCTCCTGGTAGGTGGCATGTGAGATCTATTATATAGATCAACCATGTGACAACTGAACAGAAACAATGGGGCGATTCAATCTCTTGAATCAAACCTGGTTCAGGTTATGGATTGACGGATACCTTTGAAAAACCGGTCTTTGTGCTTAACAAACTCTTTTCTTTAGCGCATCGACCGTGTACTCATTTTTCAAACCAAAAGGTATGTTTATGATTGATAATTGATTTTCTAAAAAACCTTCGTTGTATTGCAAAAACAATTTCTATTGAGCGATACACGATTGTTTTTCAAATCTTTTTTCATCAATCAGTGGACTTAAAATTCGCTGGTTCACTCACTCCGTGTTGTCTTCTTTGAGATGTTCCGGTTTGAGAACAGCTAGAACAGCTGCGAAACCCTGTCAAGGAAATTCTTTGGAATTATACCTGATCACAGGCAGTACATGTACTGATCAACGGGGAACCGTGGGCCGTGTACCTCAATTCAACGGAAGTGATCAAAGACACTTTCGTACGATTTATTGCTAACTGTTGTATGTAGGTACACCCGACGTTTGCAGCTGATCAGAATGAAGCGGTCAATCCATAGCCGCATGCTCACTTAACACATTCAACTCAAAGAAATCATGATTAGTGCATCAATGACTCTGATATTTTAACACCAAGCTTCTGCTACGCTGCTGCCAATATCATGATTCAACAAAAGCTTCCGCTACTCTGATGTGAAGATTTCATGATCCAGAATGTGAGCATGTCGGTCCTAAAGTCACAACATCACATAATACCAACACCACAAAGGATGAGTCAGAGATTGTTGATAGCTGATGATCTCAAAAGATGGCTCAAAATGACTATCACGTGGATCAGTAAAAGACCTCCACTTGAAGTAACCAAACATGCAATGTGAAGAATCAATGACTACGAGCTTAGGAGCAAAGGACTACATCAAGAATGCAAGATCAATTGTTAATGTATTATCTGGTTGTATTCAATGTGTTTTTGGTACATGATTGAGGTGACCTCCCTTAGGGGGAGATTGTTAGGAATTAGAAATTCCCGGTACTAAAGAGTCGGTCACCTCAAGTATATGTAATCGTTAGAAAGCTCGTAGCCGTAGTAATTCTTAAGTTAAGTAGTATTTAGTTAAGTTTCACCGTGGAGGACGGACGGGTCTTTACCCACTGTATGCCTGATCCACAGCCCGATGTGTGGCGATTTATGTAAGACTATAAATACTCTCTACCTTCCAAGGTAGAGAGTTGGAGCTCATAATAATATCTTTCACTTTCTCTCACTAAGTTCCCTAAACCTCTAACTTTCTCTCTCTAGAATTCCATCTATATGTTACTTTGTGTTATGGTTTGATGTGCATGTGAAAAGTTATAACCTACACGATCCTTTTTTCTACTAATGGGGGCAGCCTAACAATGTAACATACGCTATGTTAATACAAATATCGCTTAAAAACGCTATTTATATTTTGTGATCTTTGTTATATTTTGTTGATAACAATAATAAACTTTATTTAAGCAAAGTATAAATTTGTCAAGTCTTTTATTCATATAGATATAAGTTTTACTTAACATCACTAAAAGGACCAAACCATATATTACACATTGTTGATTTTTATCACATGTACACTATGCTTCTTGTGTTGTACATTTCTTCAAAGAAATGATCAAAGTCATACACTAGCATAAGTAATCAAACATTGTTAGTAAGTCATAAACTAACATTGTACATTTTATTAAACATGTTTTAGCTAGTTACATTTTAAAATTTACAAGTTAACTTTGTTAAATGTTTTAATCAAAATGAAATTGATTTATAACATCACTACTGAATCATCATATACTAGCAAAATCTGAGATTGCAAAATCTAGTAGGATCGTAGAGAATATTTTGGAAAGATTTGAACTAGATTTGGAAGATTTGGAAAGATTTGCAAAATCTCCTGTCAGGACTAACGGAACCAAAAATTAATAAGGGCGGGCCCCTTTTTTTAGTTCCGGCTAATCGTGGGTTGCTGAGCCAAAATGGCTATAAATATCAACTCAATTTCAGTTGTTTTCCTCACCACTTATATACATAAATATTGTACATTCTCTTTCACTCATATTTCCCTGTATCTAACTCATTCATACTCATTTTAGTGAACTTCTTAAATAGCAAGAAGATCAAAGCATTATTGAAGACTTACAAGCTTCAACAAGTGTTGCAAGTCTTGTATATTCATCACAGTGTATATTGTAATTGTTCATACATCATTGTTTGTACCAAACCATCATAAAACCCCTGGGTGATTGGTTAGTATTTTATTCCTCAAAATACGTAGTGTGACGGGAGTGGCTGTACCCTTGTAAAAGAACTCGACATCTATCTTTGTGTCGAAAATAGTGTGTAAGCGACGTGTAAAGGTTTTTCTCCGCCGGTTAAAAGAGCTTGTTTACTAGTGAAAGGATACTCTCGAGTTGGATACTCGGGGAGTGGAGTAGGGAAAGGAAAAAGAGTCCTTGTAGACCGAGCCACTATAAATCCTCGTGTTGTGGTTTGATAATTTCTATCTTTACTTATTTGCTTGTTATTATTTATATCTCGAATTCACATAAAGTTTTCAAAGAAAAAAATTTAAAAAACGGTAAAACTATTCAACCCCGCTTTCTAGTTTTTGCACAGGCTACTTATCTGATGTTTATATGCTACATTCACTTTAATCGAATGTTAAATGAAGACATTGATGAATGCTCATATTAGTTAATTAAACTTACACTATACTGTAAAAGTAATGCAATAATATAGTTAATACGTGTACAGTTTTATGAACATTTATTTGAAACCTATATGTATATTATACACGGTTAGGTTCAGGTAACCGAGAATAAGTAAGAATAAAAACTGTAACTGAACCAAGATAAGCGGGCTTTTACGGTTTAGGGGTTTCTTGATTTCAGATTCTTTGGTTATCGGTTTTTTAACATTTTGGATTGAGCGAATCAGCTCGTTTTGTTGGTTTCTCAAATTTATTGAACACCCTTAAAAATGTTGGGGTTGTGTGTGTGAAACTATATGGGTTGACTTGGTTTTATTTTTTAGGAAATTTTAAAACTATCCCATTTTTTAACTATGGGTTCACTTTCTAGTCAAGAAAAAAAAATATTTTCAAAATTTGTTTTATGCAACCGCTAGATCGTGCGACTCCATAGATTTCTCGACATTTGCCCAAAAGTTGGTGGGATGTTTTTTGCTAGATCGAAGTGAAAGTTTGAGCGATCAAGTGTTTTTTTTAGACTGACATGACTTCTTTTTTTATGATTAGAAAATTGTCAACCGTAAGACCCACTTTTCTAATAAGACAAAATACATCTTTCAAAATTTTTTAAAAAAATGTCAAAGGAAGGTCTCACTTTTTTAATAAGACAAAAATGTAATGTTGGTCTAGCAAAAAAAGAAATTTGGTCGCACAAAACGTCATCTCGGTCTAGCAAATATGTAAGCATCAAGAAACACCATTCGGGAGGTCGAGGTTGATTAAAATAAATATACATTTCTAGAGAGAAAGTAGAAAGAACAATGTGAAAGAAAATGTGTTATTAGATATGAATGAATGAAATGAACTAGAAAACTTTCTCATACCCCTCATGGAGAGTAAGGAGGGGTATTTACAGGCTCAGCACAATATAAGTTTGTCTTGTGTACATAATAAGTCCCTGCGCGTAACACCCCCAACATCGTGATACACAACGGAATTCAAACTGGGTGTTACTTCATGGCACAACAGTCATAATAATAGAAAACGATCTCTAAAGGAGTCATTTTAAAAAGGATTTATTATTCAAATTATTTAAATATATCAGAGTTTACAAAATAGGTCTCAGTTGGTTCCATTGTTTATAAAATACATCAATATAAAGTTTTGTATGTTTTGTGAATGATAAAAAAATTTATAACCTTCTTGATTTTGTCCTTGCCCTTCAGTGCCAACTTCCGACATTATGGACCTAAAATACATGCTTAAAACTGTCAACACAAAGGTTGAGTGAAATTCATAGAGTTTGTTTGATGGTTGAACACATTATGTTTGTAGCGTGAGCTAGAGACTCACACCAATGGTTTGAAAACAAAACAGTTACTATTAGACTAAACATCATGCAACCAAGGCGTTAACGTGTTTCAAAATTAATTGGTGAAAATGTCGGTACAATCCTAACAGGTAAAAATTACCGTTTTTACCTAATATTACTCAAATATAGTGCGTTTGTTTGCCTACCTGGTCAACACAAACGGGATTCGTCAATCCCAATAGATCTATTCAAAATATTCGCGCCCACTCTCACTAGTGATTAATGATTCATGATTTAGGGACTTAAGTTTGGCAAATACGGTAACTTAGTGCTAATAAAAGAATAAGATAAGTATATATTTTGAAAGCAATGTGTTTGGTTTAAAATAAAGCATGTATCTCCCCCAAGGGTTTGTAAAACAATTAAGTAATAGAAAGTGAGGCTATGAACTCACCTAGAGTTTAATGATATTAAGTACTTTAACGGATATGATGGATAAATCATGAAACTTCTACGTGCAACCTAAAAATGGAATGTTGCGACTTAGGCCTGGAATAATGTTTTAGGAAAACATAAACCATCCTATATATGTCTCTATGTTGATCATGATGTAGTCATTTATGGTTTGATATTTATAGTAACATTTTTAATATGTGAAAACGTATT
Source organism: Chrysanthemum seticuspe (assembly GCA_019973895.1). Taxonomy (NCBI): domain Eukaryota; kingdom Viridiplantae; phylum Streptophyta; class Magnoliopsida; order Asterales; family Asteraceae; genus Chrysanthemum; species Chrysanthemum seticuspe. Next base: position 308,585,203 of record BPTQ01000006.1, read on the forward strand.
TAGTTTATAAATATCGTACTACCGTTCGGGCCATCATAATTCAGAGGTCATGTAGTAAACGTTCGAGGAGCTAGAACACTTTAAATCGTAAATCCAGCAACTCGTTGATACGTTTTACCCAAATGAAACCCCTCACATGAAGCTCCCTAGTATTGTAGCACTTAGTAGTAAAATATATATTTTGAGTGGGGATTATTATATTATAAAGTATTATTAAGTTTTTAATAAACATTTAGTTTTTACAAATTTTCATAGTTTACGAGTGGTCATAACTTATTAATATAGTCAATAATGAAATTTTTAGTAACAATTCAATATGTAACTAGTTATGAAAATGACATGGTTTTTATATTTTTAACTTGTAAAAATCCAATTTTGCCGATAAAAACTGTTTTACAAAAATTAGCCAGTAAATGATATTATTTGGACTTTTCAGGCCGAGTTCCAACGCAGTAGACGTAAAACATCGTTTCGGACAACTTTCATGTTTTAAGTTTTTGATGATTCGGAGCAGAAGTACCACTTATTTTAAAACAGATTCAGCAGTAATGAAAATGGTCATTTCTAGGGCTTTCTAACTTCTTTTTACCATAACTTTTGACTCGTTTGTCCGTTTCAGGTGATTCAAGTTGCTATGTTTACCTTTTTATTTTGTACACAGTAATATGTAAGTTACCAAGTCCATATATAGCTGTTTTAAATGGCTTCAAATATGTAGAATATGACTAGTTTATTAGTTTGTTAATTTTATGGCAATATGTGAATTAAAACATATGTTTGAGTATATGTACATCATGAATCAACATAGTAACCACATATATACCATGTATTTAGCAAGATTAGTAATAATAAATATGAGATAATGGAGTGGTGGTGGTGATGAGTTGCTTACAACTTTTGGCTTTCTAAAGAAAGGAGTAACTAGTAAGGATTAGGACTTTGATTGATCAAGCCTTCCACACCTTGGTACCCTTCTACACTTCTTGTTATAATGAAGGATTGGTGATGAAGTCTTAAAGGACTTGAGTGGATTTAAACTCAAGAAGATCACTTAAACTTGCTAGAGATTTGATGTAGTAACTTGTTACTTGCAACTTCTTATCATAAACTTGGAGTCATGAATCAAAAGATGGAATGTGTGTTTGTGTTGTGATAATAACGACCAAGAGGGGAGGAATGAGGGTTTTTATGAAGTCTTTCACTTGCTATTTATAGGATGGAAGGTTTGGTTAACCATGTATTGAGTTAAATAATAACCATGGTTAAGTTAAAGACACTTGTATGTGTTTACATGCAAAGTGGCTAATATGAAGCCACCACTATGGTGAGTCACCCCATATGTGGCGTTCATAATGTGCATGGTGGCTAGGATGATGAGTTTTGATCTTATCTTGATTTTAGAATGTGTTTTGGTTCCGTTAAATGCCAACCGTAATTTGTTAAGCCATAAAACATAAAACCGGGTATCGTAAAAATACGAAACTTGCAAAAATGATGAAACTCATCATTTTACTCCATATAAAAATATAAAAAGGGTGATATGTCTCATTGGGTGCTAAAACGCTGTTTAGAGCTGGAAACGCTGGTCAAAACGCGTAATTCGCGTAAAACGCAGAACTGGAAAAAGAAAAATTCCAAAACTTGTGGAATTGTCGTAGAATGGTAGAATTACATATTTTTAATGTGTATAGTGTTTATGGACATAATAGGATGTCCAAATGACGTTTAAACCCTAAAGTAGTTCTCAGACACGGTTTTGTGAAATCGGTTCTGTATGGATTCAACGTACGTCGTCAGGACGACTTGTCGAGTTTTATTTATCTTGTTATTATGGTAAAATAAAAATAAAATTTTTTCCCGGGATGAATAGTAAGAGTCAAATAGTCAATAGTCAAAGTCAAAGGTCAACTTTAAAAAGTCAAATGGTAAAATAGTGATTTTTCCTTATGAAAAATTATGGGTTGCTACAGTCTCTACCCCTTAAGGGAATTCCGTCCCGGAATTCAGCGTGTGTTATCCGATGTTGAAGTTTTCTAGGAAATGTGGGTGTATGCACCGAATTTTAATCTTTGCGTTTTCAAATTTCTGGCCATAGAATGTGTTATGTACCATTCTAAGTTTTTGGTGGTGGCTTAAGTTGATAATCTAAAGGGTTTTGCTAAACTCTTATAGAGTCAAATATACCTCAAGTTTGTCTTTTTCCGATTCTCAAAATGAATCATATGTTATTGTATCGAGGCTTTCAACAAAGTCTTAATTTCTAACATGGAGTTTTTGTTAAATTTTAACGCCTTAGATCTATGAAATTTTTATTTCTGGCGATACTGTGCGGCATGCAGCCTAATTTGTGTTTGTATGGTTTTATTAGTTGTTTTGTGTGTGATCTCTGAACACCTTAGTCCAGCAAATGGTTGACTGACACTTTCGTCTATATAGTGCCTTAAATGGAATAGTTTTGTTGTTGTTAAGGTAACTGTTGTTAATCAAAAGTGTAAGATATGGTTGATGTGAAATGGTTTATAATGATGTGATAATTGTCGTTATAGGAAAGTCTTGCTAGTGGCAAGTGGTTATCCAAACCATTTCCAAAGTTGATCATGTCTTAGGTGGTTTCGAGATGAAGGCTATATCGTATAGTCAGACTATGTTCCACTGTCCCTAGGTTAAATATAGGTGACTAGACTATATTTAGCCGAGGTTCGATAAAATTTTCAAATACCTAAATTAGGTATACTCATGATATGTCCATAGCTTTTGAGAAAATATCCACAAAGCAAAGGCGATATCAATCCATTCAGTTGCAAGTCCCGGCCATAAAAGACTTGTAACCTATGTTTTCACATTCCATTGCATAGAAGATAGTATGGGTAGATATGTTTGGAAAGGAAATTTTAAGTAATTAAAGTAGTCCATACTTGGCTAGAATCACGAACTTATAACAATGAAAGTTTCAAAATAGGACTTTGATGAATGTAGAGAAAGTTGCTGAACTTCAGCTTTTGTAGATGATGAATTAGTTTGTCCTTTATAAATCTCATTTCTTGTATTTCCATTAGGGAAATTGATAGACTGTGACGGGTTTCATGTAAAACAATATCATATAAGGTTTATAAGATAATTTCTAGAGACTTTGTATAACTTACAATGTCTATTAAGTGAATTAGACCATTGTGTAACTCACAAGGTCTGAGAAATGATGGAGAGATCATTGTGTAACTCACAATGTCTTGAGAAATAATGGAGAGATCCTTGTGTAACTCACAATGTCTTGAGAAATAAATGAGACCACTGTAGGATTTACAGTGTCTGAGAATGTAATGGAGACCACTGTAGGATTTACAGTGTCTGAGAATGTAATAGAGACCACTGTAGGATTTACAGTGTCTAAGAGTGTAATAGAGACCACTGTAACTCACAACGTCTTGAAAAATGAATGAGACCATTGTATCTCACAATGTCTGGGAAGTAGGAAAGACCATTGTAATCAGTTACAATGTCTTGGATAAAGTTTCGCAATCCTAAAATGCACGAGTAGATGCATGATTGGGAGATTGGAAAAATATGATTGTGCCGTAATGCCTTAGAATAGGTATATGCAGATATGTTTAGTACATCGTTTATGATTGAAATTATGTCGAGTGTATATATCAATATACTAGTATGTTTATGTAGCTTAAAATGCATAAAAGTCACATAATCGTCTGGAGGATGGAAGGCACGGAGAACGGAAGGCTATAAAATGGTTTTGTTTGTAAAAGTAGTTATAGTTTAGGTCTCAATTTAGACCCGTTTCTCTATAATTAAGGCTCTGATACCAATCTGTAACACCCCCAACTTCATGATACGCAGCGGAATTCAAACTAGGTGTTACTTCATTGCACAACAGTCATAATAATAGAAAACGATCTCTAACGAAGTCGATTTAAAAAGGATTTATCATTCAAATTATTTAAATATACCAGAGTTTACAAAATAGGTCCCAGTTGGTTTCATTGTTTACAAAATACATCAATATAAAGTTTTGTATGTTTTGTGAATGATAAAATATTTATAGCCTTCTTGATTTTGTCCTTGCCCTTCCGTGCCAGCTTCCGACATTATGGACCTGAAATACATGCTTAAAACTGTCAACACAAAGGTTTAGTGAAATTCATAGAGTTTGTTTGATGGTTGAACACATTATGTTTGTAGTGTAAGCTATAGACTCACACCAATGGTTTGAAAACAAAACAGTTATTATTAGACTAAGCATCATGCAACCAAGGCATTAACGTGTTCCAAAATTAATTGGTGAAAATGTCGGTACGAGCCGTAACAGGTAAAAATTGACGTTTTTACCTAATGTTACTCAAATATAGTGCGTTTTTTTGCCTACCTGGTCAACACAAACGAGATTCGTCAATCCCAATAGATCTATTCACAATATTCGCGTCCACTCTCACTAGTGATTAATGATTCATGATTTAGGGACTTAAGTTTGGCAAATGCGGTAACTTAGTACTAATAAAACAATCAGATAAGTATACATTTTGAAAGCAATGTGTTCGGTTTAAAATAAAGCATGTATCTCCACCAAGGGTTTGTAAAACAATTAATTAATAGAAAGTGGGGCTATGAACTCACCTAGAGTTTAATGATGTTAAGTACTTTAACGGATGAGATGGATAAATCAGGAAACTTCTACGTGCAACCTAGAAATGGAATGTTGCGACTTAGGTTTGGAATAATGTTTTAGGAAAACATAAACCATCCTATATATGTCTCTATGTTGATCATGATGTAGTCATTTATAGTTTGATGTTTATAGTAACATTTTTAATATGTGAAAACGTATTTAGTTTATGGATATCGTACTACCATTCGGGCCATCATAATTCAGAGGTCATGTAGTAAACGTTCGAGGAGCTAGGACACTTTAAATCGTAAATCCAGAAACTCGTCGATATGTTTTACCCAAATGAAACCCCTCACATGAAGCTCCCTAGTATTGTAGCACTTAGTAGATAAAATATATATTTTGAGTGTGGATTATTATATTATAAAGTTTTATTATCTTTTTAATAAACATTTAGTTTTTACAAATTCTCATAGTTTACAAGTGGTCATAACTTATTAATATAGTCAATAATGAACTTTTTAGTAACAATTCAATATGTAACTAGTTATGAAAATGACATGGTTTTTATATTTTTAACTTGTAAAAATCTAATTTTGCCGATAAAAACTGTTTTACAAATATTAGGCAGTAAATGATATCATTTTATCTTTTCAGGCCGAGTTCCGTTGTGGTAGATGTAAAACATCGTTCCGAACAACTTTCATGTTTTAAGTTTTTGATGATTCGGAGCAGAAATACCACTTATTTAAAAACAGATTCAACAGTAATGAAAATGGTCATTTCTAGGGTTTTCTAACTTCTTTTTACCATAACTTTTGACTCGTTTGTCTGTTTCGGGTGATTCAAGTTGCTATCTATACCTTTTTATTTTATCCACAGTAATATGTAAGTTATCAAGTCCATATATAGTTGTTTTAAATGGTTTCAAATATGTATAATATGACTAGTTTACTAGTTTGTTAATTTTATGACAATATGTGATTTAGAACATATGTTTGAGTATATGTACATCATGAATCAACATAGTAACCACATATTTAGCATATATTTAGCAAGATTAGCAATAATAAACATGAGACAATGGAGTGGTGGTGGTGATGAGTTGCTTACAACTTTTGGCTTTCTAAAGAAAGGAGTAACTAGTAAGGATTAGGACTTTGATTGATCAAGCTTTCCACACCTTGGTACCCTTCTACACTTCTTGTAATAATGAAGGATTGGTGATGAAGTCTTAAGTGACTTGAGTGGATTTAAACTCAAGAAGATCACTTAAACTTGCTAGAGATTTGATGTAGTAACTTGTTACTTGCAACTTCTTAGCATAAACTTGGAGTCATGAATCAAAAGATGGAATGTGTGTTTGTGTTGTGATAATAACGACCAAGAGGGGAGGAATGAGGGTTTTTGTGAAGTCTTTCACTTGCTATTTATAGGAGGGAAGGTTTGGTTAACTATGTATTGGGTTAAATAATAACCATGGTTAAGTTAAAGTTTCTTGTTTGTGTTTACATGCAAAGTGGCTAAGATGAAGCCACCACTATGGTGAGTCACCCCATATGTGGCGTTCATAATGTGCATGGTGGCTAGGATGATGAGTTTTGATCTTATCTTGATTTTAGAATGTGTTTTGGTTCCGTTAAATGCCAACCGTAATTTGTTAAGCCATAAAACGTAAAACCGGGTATCGTAAAAATACGAAACTTGCAGGAATGATGAAAATCATCATTATACTCCATATAAAAATATAAAATGGGTGATAAGTCTCATTGGGTGCTAAAACGCTATTTAGAACTAGAAACACGGGTCAAAACGCGTAATTCGCGTAAAACGCAGAACTGGAAAACGAAAAATTCCAAAACATGTGGATTGTCGTAGAATGGTAGAATTACATATTTTTAATGTTTATAGTGTTTTATGCACATAACAGGATGCCCGAATGACGTTTAAACCCTAAAGTAGTTCTCAGACACGGTTTTGAAAAATCGGTTCTGTATGGATTCAACGTACATCGTCAGGATGACTTGTCGAGTTTTATTTATCTTGTTATTATGGTAAAATAAAAATAAAAAAATTTAAGGGATAAATAGTAAGAGTCAAATAGTCAAAAGTCAAACTCAAAGGTCAACTTTAAAAAGTCAAAGGGTAAAATAGTCATTTTTCCTTATGAAAAATTACGGGTTGCTACACTGCGGGTACAACTGTCTAATGTATCTATTATAATTCAGGTGTAAGACATTATCTTCATAAAATAGTAAAGCTAACAATCTCCCTCCAAGATTGCGTCACACGTAAATGGTTACAATAAGATCTATAAGTACATAAACAAAGTGAATTGCAATAATAATAATAATAATAATAATAATAATAATAATAATAATAATAATAATAATAATAATAATAATAATAATAATAATAATAATAATAATAATAATAATAATAATAATAATAATAATAATAATAATAATAATAATAATAATAATAATAATAATAATAATAATAATAAACAATGTTGATGAAGTGAAAAGTCTTTGAGGATGTCAATGCATTTTAGATACTGAGGATGACTTGAAGCTTTCTCTTCCGACGATCTTGGCTTTGATTTTTGGCACTGACGACTCTGATCTATTTCAGCTCTAAACTCGTTATGCATCATCCTTGAAGTTCGTTCTTTCGAATACTTCGGCATCGATCTTTGGCACTTACGGCTGTGATCATTGGAGCTCTGAACTTCTTGTGTTGTAGTGGTCTAGTTAGGTTATTACTCCCTCCTAACTAGTAAGCCTTTTCTTTAATTTGCTCCCTCCTAAACTGACAACCCTTCATAAAATCTCTTTAGTCTTCAAACACACAACGAAGAAAGTAGACTATAATACCGTGGTTGTATGTTTGGGGAGAATCATATCAACATAACTCACATACAATCCATCTAAGATTGTAAATAAACCATTTGGTAAATAAGCTCAGTGTACACATTATTGAAACACAGTTCCCTTAATCAACCAAACACGAAAGACGAAACAATAATACTCGTCTTTCTACCAGCAAAATCAATGGTGTATATACTTATAGCCTTTCTTTATTGACCCGATAAATCCCAGTGTACACTACTTCTCCCTCCTGATGGTTGCGAGTTATCAGAATCATCATAATGTTGTGTACATGCCGTAGAATCAACTCGAAGCAGTAAATATAGTTCAATATCCCATTAGTATATGTTAACAACTAAGATTCTCTATTACTATCTCATCTCTTATCTTCAACTATAAGCAACCTCTTCAAAATCTAACCAGCTAGTAATGACCACGTCGGGAGATAACCCAATATAACCGAATTAAAAATGAAGTAAACACCCTACATTGTGACTTAATGCTTGTACGGAAAATAATTTTGACTTAATATAACTCCTTAAATCATGAGGTGCACAGTGGATAAATGACCAAACAAGTTATCTTAAGACATCCAGCTTGACTCTAAAATAAATAAGTACACCCGAGAAATGTCATTTCAATCCCAAATAAGCAATATCATAAAAAAAAAACTCCGTAGTCACAAAAAACCGATACTAGCCGTTGTCATTTGGTGAATCTTTATAAGGATCGTTTTACTGAAATGTGGTTTGACAATAATATCTTATAAGTTTTTAGTGTAAGTTAAAAGATTCGATTCCAAAACTTGGTCAACTTTTGGTTCCGGAAGGTAAACTTTTGGTTCTTTACATTTCGGTTTGAGAATTTCGGTTCCAAGAAATTTCGGTTCACAAAATTTCGGGTCGAGACTTTCGGTTCCAAGAAGATTCGGTTTGTGAGTTTCGGTTCCTAGGTCTTTCGGTTTAAGACATTCGGTTCCATTGTCTTTCGGTTCCAATATTTTTCGGTTTCATAAATTCGGTTTGTAAAGATATGGTTTGAGAAATTTCGATTCTAGAGTTTCGTTTCCAACATCGTTTGGTTTGCAACATTGAGTTCCACAATCATTCGGTTTATCTAACTTTTTGTTCCACTAGATTTCGGTTTGGAAGGTACCCAAATTTGGAGATTTTGGTTTCCTAAGATTCGGTTTGGAAAGGAACCAAAAGATGGTGATTTTGGTTTGCCAAGATTCGGCTTGGCAGGAACCAAAACTTGTGAGTTTCGATTTGAAGATTGTTCTTCGAACTGAAAGATATGGCTGGAAATAAAAAAACGCACAAAACACCTAAAAACGCCTAGAAAACTCAAAATTTGACCATTTTAACTCGTTCTTTTTGCTAAATTTTGCTTATAACACTATCTTTAAGAAAGAAAACAACTTTTATAACAAAACACGTAAAATTCAAAGATTTAAAGAGAAAGTACACGTTTTTGTTATAAAACCTCACGAACTCAAATTTTAACCACCAAAAGCGAAATTTTTTGATCCACAAACCACTATTCATCTATGAGGAGCTCATATACCACTTGTAAGCATCAAGAAACACCATTCGGGAGGTCGAGGTTGATTAGAATAAATATACGTTTCTAGAGAGAGAAAGTAGAGAGAGAAGATATGAAAAAATGAAATGAACTACACAACTTTCCTACACTCCTCATGGAGAGTTATACAGGGTAATTATTGACTTAACACAACATAAGTTTCCCTCATGTACATAATTAGTCCCTGTGGGCACAACTATCTAACGTATCTAGTCCAATTCACTTGTAAGACGTTATCTTTACAAAATAGCAAAGCTAACAAAATAACATCCCACAAACATTTGGAGATTTCTAAAAAGTCGCACGGTCACGATGACACAAAACTAATTTTGGAAACTCTTTTTTCCTTCACTTGAAAGTAAACCCACAACTGAGAATTAAGCTACTTTTGAAAACCGCTCTTTATTATTTTGCTTTTTCTTATTTCAAACCTTTACAAATGTTGATTATACAGTTTTAACCTTTAAAGTTTGATATTTCTATTTAAATGTTGATGTTATAGCTGTAAGCCTTAAAGTTTTAGAATTTTTTTTTATTTATTTCATAATTTTTATGTAACGTGTAATTTTGTTTATTAATGAATGAAAATTATATTTGTTTAAATAAATATAAAATAAAATAATAATGTGGGCCCAAAAGATGATGTTATGGCGTGTCATGAAGGAGTGTGTTTTTGATGATTTGAGTGAAGGGGTGATGCTATGACTAAGAAGCTAATGTGGCGCCAAAAATGGGTCTTGACACACCCTTGTCATGCCCTGACACCCGATGCTATAAAAGAACTTTAAATGTTTTTTTTAGTATTTTACGCTAAATGCATACCCTTTAGAATCATGTCACAGAAAGAAAACGACAAGTGTAATTGTATGTCCAATTATTGGTGTACTTGCTTAGACGGTGTATATATAGATCTGGAGGATCCATAACGTATGATAGGATATGATGTATATGTAATTTGCTAAAGGTTGTACGTTATGATGGAATGTTGGATACATTCGAGATGTTACTTGAGGCGTTATGAGTATCCGATGTTTGGAGCTTCGGGTATTGTGGGTTTTGGGTATTGTGATCTTCAGGTGTTGTAAGCTTCAGGTGTTAGGAGCTTCAGATATGGATTCCAATAGGGCATCCTCTGTCTTGCTTTTGATAACCATGTCGTCAACATATGTGTAGAAAACTAGAAGGGGGGGGGGGTTGAATAGTTTACCAATTAAAAACTTTGTTTTGAAACTTATTGAAAGATCAATTGATATTGATCTTAGATATGTTAATGAAATATGCAAGTCACAATGTAAATGCTTAAATGATGAAGATATTGTTTGAAAAAGCTTGTTTTAATATTTATTAAACTTGACAAGCTTTAAGCTTTATACAAATTAAATTTACTTTTGTCGTTAACAAAACTTAGGTAAAGATCAAAAATATAAATAACGTTTAATGACGATTATTGTATTAACAATCTCCCCCTTTTTGTTGAGGACAAAATATAAATTTAATTTTTATAAAAGATCCAAAGTTTGTGCAAGAGTTATAAAAATATTAGTTTTAGAACTTGAAAAGGAAATGATAATGCAAGTGTATGATGTTTGACTTTTTCAAAAAGTCAAAGTATTCATTAGTTGATGCATGATGTTAACTTTTTCAGTAAGTCAAAGAATGCAGTTGACTTTTTAAGAAAAGTCAAGTATTACCAATGAAGTATCATGTTTGACTTTTTCAGAAAGTCAATGTATGCAGTTTAACTTTTTCAGAAAAGTCAAATATAAACAAGTTCTATATTTTCTCCCCCTTTTTGTCTCAACAAAAAGAAGAGTCGATGCGGAATGTAATGAGCCCGAGCCATTATCTCCCCCTTGATCGAAGCTCCCCCTAACTTGGGTGATTAATGGGAAGATATATGGATTGTGAAAATAAAGCTACAAAAGAAAATGTTAGTAATAATAATCATTCATAAGCATTTCCAAACACTATGTAAAGGCACCAACAATATAGAAAATACCATTCATTAGCTAAAATTTTTCATGAACAAAAATCATGAAAAGAGAACACAATGATGTGTTTTTAGTACAAGAAAATAAATAATCCTAAGAAAAAAAAAAACTTAGAAATGCTAATCTATGACCATCCTAATGAGATGGTGGATGAGAAAGAGCGTTGAGGCACTCAAGGATGTGATTGAGGATGAACCTCATTTCCTTTTGGAAGTCATGGACCATAACCCGGGTCCTATCAACGGTTTGGGCGGTTTGCTCACAAGTTGAGCAACCATGCCTAGGGGGGTAGTATGTTTGGTGAGGTTGAGGTGGTGGAATAGTAGATGTGTTGGTGTTGGTGGGGATGTTTGGGGTGGTCATGATGGAGGCTAGCAAACCACTTTGCATTTGCATAGTCTCACTAAGGTGAGAATCCACCATGCCTTTGAATTGGTGGAGGTTTTGGAGTTCCGCTTGAATCTCCTCTCTTGTGGGATTAGCATCCCACATGCACTCCTCAATGTCCTCTAAGTAAGGGGACATTGATGTGGGGAGTGGTTGGTCCCCATAAAAAAGACCATGAATGTCTTTGTGAATGGGGTGGAAGAGAAGAGGTTTTGGCCCTAATTGGGCGTTTGGGTCAAAGGATGGCCTAGGTGACTCATGAGCAATCCGCTCAATTGTGCCAAAGGAAGGCAATGGTGGTGGATGATTTGGCCTAGGAGGCAAGTCATCCAAGTCCTCCAAGAAAGGGTTTGGAGAAGTGGGTGGTGTGGAAAATAACTCCATAGGAATGAGAGTTGGAGACTTTGGTGGTGAGGATGGTGAGGGTGTTTTGGATGTTTGGATGGGTGCCGGTGGAGGTGAAGTTGGTATTTTTGTAGGTGGTGGAGTGGTGATCACAATTGGTGATTGAGTAGGTGTAGCCAAGGTAAGGTTTGTATCATCTCGGATTGGAGATGAGATTGTGAGTGGAGAAGACTCGGATGAGGAGCTCAAGTTTACGATGCAACATGGCCTCACGCTAATTCTAGCGATTTTCTTGCAAGGTTTAGGAGAGGATTTTGTCATTTTGACTTGTGTTTTTCTTTGCTAGATGATGGTAAGAGTGAAGAAGGTGTGAGGATGATCATGGTAAAACCTCTCAATTTATAGAAGTGAAAAATTATGGAGAAATGTGTTTGATTTGATGTTAAACCATTGAAGAGATGAGGTTCCTAATGATTTGGAAGTGGGTTAAATGCTAGTCATATCACCCAAGTCAAGCCATACAAGAGAGATGGAGTGAAGAAGCAAAGATTTGCAATAAATGTGTTCTAATGAGTGGAATTTCCTAACAATCAGATTACCCACGGATTTCAAGGTAACAAAAATTTGGTTCCTTTCTTTATGCCAAAGGGCTCCTTGGGTGAATTTTTCAAATTTTTGAATTTTGGTGGGAAATGGATTTCTTATATGCCTAAGTGAATTATACTAGTTCTAATAAGGGTATAAATTAGTTAAGATTGCCCTATAAGCAATGGATGGTAATTTGAAATCACGAAAGAATAGAAATTCATAAAGTTACCTGGTGGATCCACGGCACCAAAAGTTTACACGGACGGACCCCTAAAAAGGGTGCGGTCTGGTCCGCCTGTACAGGTATGGCGGTACCATTTTACATAACAGACGGAACCAAAACGTTGGTGCCGTCTGATCCGTGCAGTGCAGAAAACTTCACAGAGTATATTTTAAGGTGTCGGGGACTTTTCCGAAACCTGAAATTTTTCTCGAAACATGTGACACTAAACATTTCTAGTTAGAAAAAGTAAATAACACATGTATAAACATAGTGGCTCATAGATTTTGAGCAAGGCTAAGTGATTTTCACATTATAGTGAAAATGGGTAAAATTTGATAGCATACTTGTGCTATCTCCCTGCATAAGATTGTTAGCATACATCATTGTTTTGAGTCATATTATCATCCTACAAGATAAAAACAACCAAATTGTATCAAACATTAGAGATAATGTATTGTTCCAAACGCTCCTTAAACGATTCTCACTTGTCCAACTTCTTGTAGATCTTGTTCATCATTCTACTAAGGCACTTGAACATCCCCTTGGTTTGCTTGAACTCTGCTGATTCATTCTCAATCTCGGGAAGAGATGCATAATACTCATGAGGTGGAAGGCGAGAGTTTGGAAGACCATCATCAGAGCTATTTGATGATGATGATGATGGAGTTGGAGGTTTTGCTCTCTTGCCTTTTGTCTTAGCAACTCGTGCATCACTCAAAGGTACAAAGATGTGAGGGATGAGCTCATAGTGAAGGTTCATCCCTTTTGGGCTTGGTGGAATTGGTGCAAAGGATCTATAGAGACGGGTGAGAAGCATCCCGTATGGGAGAGCAACCGATCCTTGTGTTGGAATATCAATCATTCTCCTAGCAATGTAGTAGGCTAAATTGAATGGTTGACGGGTGGACAAGTTGTAGAGCATATGGCAAAGACAAGCATTGATGTGATCCTTATTCCCTATGGTGCTAATGATGTTGGCTCTAAGTAGTTCTTCCCATTTCCTAAATTCGGGCTTAAGTTCATTTAGCTCCATTCCATATGGATCTCGGTTCACTTATTTTCCTTTTCGGGTGACCCCCTTAGGATAAATAGGTGCTCACGGATGACATCCTTATTTGCTAGAGGTGTTTGGTAGGGAGAAGTGCGGTCATTGTTTGCATCAAGAGTGGTGAGTGACCACTTATCCGTGTAGACACATGTCCCTTGGTTGGGAATTCCTAGCAATTGAGCAAAGTTGGTTAAGGTGATGGTGTAGTCATTTTGATTGATTTTAAACCTAAGACAAAACTCATCATCATCTTCATCACTAAAGCCGGTCACACTAGCATAGAACTCTAACACAAACCTAGGACAAATTGGTTCATCGATGTCAAGAAGACAATCGAATTGAATGGCGACTAGTTCTTCATGGAGATTGGTATTTTCCATGAAAGATGGGTGAATGGTTCTACCCTCATGGAAATACCTTGATTCTAGACTCTTAAAGATTTCTACTTGTTCCTTGGAAAGTCCTTTGGTTTTGTGATGTTTGGGAATGTAGCCAAGGGTGTCCTTGTGATCATAGAATCTTGCGGTTACCATGGTTATTCCTAGGAGCAAGAATTAATATGTTAAAAATGAGAATAAACTTTAATGTTTTAGTTCTAGTGTGTGCCTATATGAAAACGATTTGGAGTTGCGGTTATCTCGACAAATTTTATACAAAAAAAAATGGTTTTAGTGGGGTGTTTGGCAAATACCATGAGATAACCCAAATGCTCCTAATTCAATGTGGCTTCATTTGAATATACCCAGGAATGCATATTAGTTATGCAATACCTTTAGTATTCAAGAGCATGCAAGTGATGAAAGTCTAACGTTCCTATTTGTATTAACAATGAAAAAATTGTTTTCCTACAAGTGAGAAGCTTTTCAAAATTTTTGACATGGGGTGTTTGGTTATTTGAATAAGGCTTTATAGTCATTATCTATTGATTAGTGGGAAGCATGATTTGTTTATGCAATATGATAATGTAGTACCTAATTTCAATGACTAGTTATGCAATTTGCCAATTGAATTCATATTTAGTATAAAAGCATACATAAAACCCCATGTAATGATTTGTAATGGTTTTGTGCATAAATAAGAATCCTAGACTCAGAATTAAGAGATAAAATGTAGTTAGGATACTTACAATGATGTTATCTTCAGTGATTAGTGAGTGGGAATGTGTCAATAATGAGCTTGGTTTAATGTTTACACGTTTTGGTAAAGTAGGTTTTGAGGAAGAAGATGTTTTGTAGGTAGTAGTTTTGCTTCTGTAGACACCACGGACCAGACGGTACCAAATTTTTGGTTCCGTCCGTGTTGTCATTTGGTGCCGTGGCTACAGTAGCAGATACAAAACAAAATTGTTTTGTTTTGACTATTCTAATGTTTTGGGCTATGTTTATCCTACATGTTTGGTTCCATTAACCCTAAACCAAGTCTAAGAAGATTAAAAGGTTCATGTTTAAGAGGCTTAGTTAAGATGTCGGCAATGTTGTCTTCGGAGGATACTTTCTCAATTGAGATGTTTCCTTTTTGAACATTGTCGCGAAGAAAATGATGACGGATTTCAATATGCTTTGTACGAGCATGTTGAACGGGATTCTTGCTGAGATCGATGGCTCCTTTGTTGTCGCAAAGTATTACAATGTCGTTGAGATGAATTCCGTAATCTACGAGAGCTTGCTTCATCCAAAGAGCTTGTTGACATGCTTTTCCGGCTGAGACGTACCCGGCTTCAGTAGTCGAGATGGCTAAGGCTGTTTGCTTCTTTGCAAACCATGAGGTGAGACAATGTCCAACGAAAGTGCAAATACCACTTGTACTTTTTCTATCGACATAATCACCGGCATGATCCGAGTCGGCATACACAATGGTTTCTACACCCGTTCCTTTGGGATACCATAATCCTAAACACGTTGTTCCCTTAATGTATCTAAAAATCCTTTTCAAGGCTTCTAAGTGTGATGCCTTTGGGTTTTCTTGAAAGCGAGCACATAGACAAACACTAAACATAATGTCGGGTCTACTAGCCGTAAGATAGAGTTAGTTGGTTTGGAATCTTCAAGACCAAATTTCTTAAGCATGTCTTTAATATATTTAGATTGGTTAAAAAAATGCCATCTTCTAGTTGTTTAATTTGAAGTCCTAGAAAGAAATTTAGCTCACCCATCATACTCATTTCAAACTCGTCGTGCATGATTTTAGAGAAATCATCACATAACTCTTGACAAGTTGATCCGAATATAATGTCATCAACGTATATTTGAACAATGATAATATGTGATTCCTTTTTCTTGGTAAAAAGAGTATTATCTACTAATCCCATAGTGTATTTGTTATCAATAAAAAAAGTCTTAAGTCGGTCATACCAAGCTTTTGGTGCTTGTTTAAGTCCGTACAATGCTTTCTTGAGTTTGAAGACATGATGTGGTTTCTCAAAGTCGGTAAAACCGGGAGGTTGAGCAACATACACTTCTTCCTTAATAAACCCATTAAGAAAAGCACTTTTAACATCCATTTGAAATAATTTAAAGTCATAAGCACAAGCATAAGCAAGTAATATTCTAATAGATTCGAGTCTAGCTACCGGTGCATAAGTTTCATCATAGTCAATCCCCTCTTGTTGATTATAACCTTGTGCAACAAGCCTAGCTTTGTTTCTAGATACTACACCATTTTCATCCATTTTATTTCGAAAGACCCATTTCGTTCCAATTATAGTTTGATCTTTAGGTTTTGGAACTAGTTTTCAAACATCATTTCTAACGAATTGGTTTAACTCTTCTTGCATGGCAATTACCCATGATTCATCTTTTATTGCTTCATTTATGTTTTTCGGTTCAATGGTGGATACAAAACAAAAATAGTTACTCTGATTTTGGGCTTGTGACCTTAAGGTTCTTTGATTAAGTTTTCCTATGACCTTGTCTAAAGGATGACTTTTAGATTCCTTGATGTTTACAATTTCTTTATTTAATGGTTCATCTTCCTTGTTATTATTAATTATTTCTTGACTTTCTTTCATTTGACTTTCAACTAAGTCATCATCTACCAAAGGTGATGTCTTAGAGGGATGTGGACTTTCGTCGAATGTTATGTTCAACGATTCCTCGACTATCATTGTTTCTTTGTTTAGGACAATGCAAGCTTTACTAGTTTGAGAATAACCAAGAAATACACCTTCATAAGACTTTGGGTCAAACTTGGTGAGATAATCTTTAGTATTAAGAATAAAGCATTTACAACCAAAGATTCTAAAATATCCTAACGTTGGTTTTTTACCTTTATAAAGCTCATATGGTGTTTTGTTTAGGAAAGGACGAATTAAGACTCTATTTAAAATATAAGTAGAAGTGTCAACCGCGTTACACCAAAACTTTTGAGGAATGTTTTGTTCATTTAGCATTGTTCTACTCATTTCTTGAATTGTTCTATTTTTACGTTGTACCACTCCATTTGATTGAGGTGTTCGTGGAGCCGAAAAGTTATGTGTTATACCATTTGTATCACAAAAGTTTCCAAATTGAGTTTCGTTGTCAAATTCACGACCATGATCCGTTCTGATCGCCACAATTTTAACACCTAGTTGATTTTGAATTTTCTTGCTAAGAATTTCAAATTTATCAAAAGCTTCATTTTTACTTTTCAAAAACAATGTCCAAGTAAATCTTGAGTAATCATCTACTATGACCAAAGTGTATAAGTTGCCTCCGTAGCTTCTTATAGCGGATGGACCAAACAAGTCCATATGCAATAATTCTAGACACTTAGATGTGGACACCATATTTTTAGATTTATGACTACTATGGGTTTGTTTACCAATCTTGCAAGCGTCGCAAAAGTGTTGGTTATATTTTAGTTTTGGTAAATTTCTAACTAACTCTTTCGAAGATAGGTTTTGTATAAGTCTCATATTAGCGTGACCTAAGCGTCTATGCTAAAGAGATGAGCTATCATCTAACGTTGTTAGGAAAAGTTTGTCATTAGATGTTTTATCTATTTTCATGACGTATATGTTATTTTTCCTAACTCCTTTAGCTATGGTGATACCATCTTTTAGTATTTTACTACCATTTTCATCAAATAGTACTTTATACTTTTTATCACATAATTGGCTAATACTAAGTAGATTAAATCCTAACTTATCTATATGAGCAACATTTTCAATAGTTAGAGAGTTATGAGCGATCGTACCTTTGCCAATGATTTTGCTTTTGAGATTGCTACCAAAAGTGACATTACCTCCGTCATACTCTTGGTATGATGATAAGAGACTTTTGTTTCCCGTCATGTGTCGTGAGCATCCACTATCTTTTATCCATTCATCAGGTTCCAATCCAACTTTCAAGCATACCTAAGAAGCAAATAACTCAAGCATTTGGTCCCCAATATCTCATGGGTCCGTTTGGGTTAAACATACCATTTATTTGATTCATGTATGGAAATGATGGGTAAGAGTTCCATGACATGTAATCTGGAGTTTGATATGGTCTAGGAAAGTTTTGATTCCAACCGTTGTGTTGGTAGTTGGGATGTACGTTATGGTTTCTTTTAGGAAAGGGACGTTTGGCAAAAGGTGTTTTATGTCGTTGTTGAGTAGTTTTTGATCTAAATTCATTTTTTGCAAGTCCTACTCCTGATGTAACAGATGGTTTTAGTTTAACACTATCCTTGGTTTTGTTTGTTACTTTGACAAATTCACTACGGTCCGTATTGCAAACATTCTGTCTTGCTAAAGTACCCACGACACCATTTGGTTCAACGGACGGAACCCTTATTTTGGGTCCGTCTGGTCCGTGCTGTACTGTAGCAGTTTTGACAGTTTGTTCGTCCTTTTAGGCCGTTTTGTTTTGACTCTTTGGAATTAATACCTCATTAAATTCTAGCCCATTCATATCTCCTGGTGTTTTATATATTTTAAATATTTCATCGGCAAGTGCGATGTTTTTGTTAAACCTTTTAAATTTAGAATTTTGTTCAATTAGAACATCTTGTGTGAGCTTTAGTTTTTCTATTTCAAGATTAAGGTCTTGACATGATTTACAACCATCGTCATTTGCTTTGCCTTTTTCAAGTCGTTTTGCTTTTTCCTTTAACTCATAAACTTCATTTTCCAAAAATTCCTTTTTGGTTTTTAAAAATTTATTTTTAGTTATGATTTTTAGACTTAGCTCACACAATTGATTATATTGTTTTTGCAAAGTGTCATCATCAATAGAAGAATAAGAAGAGTCGGAAAGTACCTCGTTTGACTCATGTGCCATTAGAGCGATCTCTTCCTTGCTTGATTCATCATCGTCTTCACTATCACTCCAAGCACCACTTACAAAAGCTCGTTGAGTTTTGCTTTTAGGTGGCTTGGGACATTCTCCTATGAGATGACTTGCATCACCACATCTAAAACACTTTCTTTCACCTTTACCCTTTTTGTCATCCTGATCTTTTCGAAATGGCTTCTTTTCTTCTCGAGGTTGTCTTACAAACTTTACTCTTCTTCTAAAGAACTTCTTAAAATCTCCAACGGCCATGGCATACTCCTCATCTTCACTACCGGAGCAAGATTCGTCATCATCACTTGATTCCGCCTTTGCTTTTAGAGCAACGAATTTGATCTTCTCCCTTTTTCCTTTGATGATCTCCGAATCTTTCTCCATCACCATTTCGTGTACTTTGAGATTACCGATTAGCTCGTCTAGTGACATTTTTGAGAGATCTTTTGATTCTTCAATAGCGGTCACTTTGGCTCTCCATTTGGGATGGAGTGCGCTAAGAAATTTCCTGACAAAGTTCTTACTACGAAAATATTCATCAAGTGCTTTAAGTGATGTAATAATAGTATTAAAGCGAGCAAAGCCACAATCAATGGTTTCATCTTCAGGGATAACAAATTGTTCATATTGTTGAACAAGAAGATCAATTTTGTTATCCTTGACTTGTGAATTACCTTGATGTGTAACAATCAAAGATTCCCAAATATCTTTGGCGGTTTCACACATAAAAATTCTTTCATATTCTTTTCTAGGTAAAGCATTATAAAGTATCATTTTAGCTTCATTATTTTTAGCAACTAATTTCTTTTGTTCATCAACAGAAATATCTTTTGTTGTAGAACTAAAATCCCCTTTAATAATAACAAACCAAAGATCTATATCTTTTGATTTTACATATGTTTCAAAACGGTTTTTCCAATAGATAAATCCATTGGTTTCAAAGAGTGGTGGTCTTTGCATATATTGCCCTTCTTTAAAGTTTTCAGAATCCATGGATCGTTTCAAGTTTATAAAATACAAATTATTTTAGAAATTCTTGAGCAACGAGGCTCTGGTACCAATTGTAGAAAACTAGAAGGGGGGGGGGTTGAATAGTTTACCAATTAGAAACTTTGTTTTGAAACTTATTGAAAGATCAATTGATATTGATCTTAGATATGTTAATGAAATATGCAAGCAATATGTAAAGAGTAAATAAGGAAAGAAATGATCAAACCACAACAAGTTGTTTATAGTGGTTCGGTCTACAAGGACTCTTTTTCCTTGCCCTACTCCACTCCCCGAGTCTCACACTCGAGAGTTTAACTTCACTAGTCAACAAGCTCCTTTCACCGGTGGAGAAACCTTTACACTTCGCTTACACTATTTCCGACACTAAGCTAGATGTCGAGTTCTTTCCAAGGGTACAACCACTCCCACACACAATGTATTTTAAGGACTAAAATACTAACAACTCACACTCACAAGATTATGATGGTTTAATACAACAATGAAGTATGGATCAACACAAGATCATACAACACTAAACAAACAAGACTTCCAACTTCTCGTTTGAAGCTTGAATGTGACTTGATCTTCTTTGCTACAAAAGAGATCACTAATATGATATGAAACTGAGTTAGAAAGGTTAGAGAGAAGATATGTAAGAGAGTATGATAGAAAGGGATGAAAAACTACTTGGTTTGGCTTTGCTATTTATAGCCAAAACCTTCAGCAGGCACCACGGACGGCGGACCCCTTGAAAGGGTTCCGTCCGTTATACATTTTGGTGCCGCCGGGGTCTGACAGCAAGATATCAAGATCTTGCCAAAGTCAACCATATCTATGTAAGATTGTGTAAGATGTGAAGAGTACAAATCTACACAAAATATCTAATGAAATCTTCCAATGATTTCCATGATGCATCACATGATGTCATGTGTTGTTTTTCTATTTCTAGAAATATGCAAATACATAAGTAATGTTTAGTTTTTAAGAAACTAAAACATTCTAAAAACTACTATCATACATTATACTTAGACTCATATTAAGATATGATTAGTCACAATGTAAATGCTTAAATGATGAAGATATTGTTTGAAAAAGCTTGTTTTAATATTTATTAAACTTGACAAGCTTTAAGCTTTATACAAATTAAATTTACTTTTGTCGTTAACAAAACTTAGGTAAAGATCAAAAATATAAATAACGTTTAATGACGATATTTGTATTAACAATATGCCTTAAGGTTGATACCTATCTGAGATTTTAATTATTTGTCTACTAGTTCCTGGTAGGTGGCACATGCATTCTTGAGACTGAAAGGCATTTTGGTGTAGCAATAGAGACCCTGATAGGTTTGTATTAACAATCTCCCTCTTTTTCTTGATGACAAAATGTAAAATTATTGTGAGTAAAACTTAAGTTCATGATGTTTTTAATAGTTTTAAAGATTTGAAAGTTTTACTATCTTCTCTCTATTTTGTCGAAACAAAAAGAGTGTTGGAGAGAAAATCTTGCGGAATAAAAATTCCAAATGTAATACTCCCCCTTGACGATAGCTCCCTCTTAATGAGGACATCAAGTAAATCTAATGTAATCGAAAACCTAAAAAATTGGTTAGTGATAAACAATAATAAATCCCATTAACTAGGAGAATATAAATAACTAAAGAATATGCTAATCTAAACACGCTCAACAAATGCAAGATTCGAGATATGAAACAGTGTTCCTTATAATAAAACGAGACAAATGTAGTGGTCCTTTAACCACTAACAAGATGGAAAATAAGAACAAGGAATTGTTCTTAAAAATAATAATGAAAGAAAAAAAATAAAGAAAGAAAATAAAAATATAAGGTAAATAAGAAAATACTATATTCTTGCGTGCTTGCATATCCCTTTTAATGATTAAGGGTGGTTTTGATGGGTGATAGTGTTGAGACGTTCAAGGAGGTGACTGAGAATGAACCATAATTCATCTCGCACTTCATGAGCAATAGATTGTGAACTTTGGCAATGATCACAAAATAGATGAGGTGGAAGATGGGGTAGAGGATCATTGATCCAAGTGGGTCCATTGATAGGAGGAAGGCATGGTGGAAGAGGTGTTAAAGGTGTATCGACATTCATGAAGTCAGGAATAGGTAGTGGTTGACTAGCCAAGTTTTCAAGTGAGGCAATGGATGGTAGAGGAGGTAGACTGTCAACCCTAGGTGGTAGATCTTCTAACTCATCAAAGAACGAATGAGGTGAAGTGGGGGTACTGAGAAGATGAGTTCAATAGGCTTTATGTTGGTTACAAATGGTGGTGATTGTTTTGCTGGCTGAGTTGGTGAAGGTGGTGGAGTGGAAAGTTGTGGAGGTGTTACTTTAGGAGTTGAAAGTAGTTCTTGGAGGGTGGTAGTTTGTAGAGCCATAGGTGAGTTTGGTGGTGAGTCTAATGGAGTGGAGGGAGGAGCAACATTAAAGTCATTTGGTGGTGAGAAATTCCTAATAGGTGAACAGTTTGTTGATGACAATGGGTTGGTGAAACAACATGGTCTAACACTAATTCTAGCCGTTTTTCTTGGTTGTAGAGGTGGTGGTACAATGGAAGGTTGTAGACTAAAGATTGTGTTTTGAGCATTGGTGGCGGCTTGGATAAAAGTTTCAATAAGATTGGATAGTTCTCGAAGTTCATGGATCTCTTGAACAATGTCTTCATGAGATCGTGGTTGTTCTTGAGATTCTTGAACTCTAAAATTTCTTTTGGGAGCCATAATCACAAGGGCTGAGATTGAGAGTGGTTTTAGAGGTTGAAGATGATGAGAATGCAAGCACAAAGAGACTACTATTTATAGAGAAAAACCATGCATTACATTAAATGCTAAAACCATAAAATAAGAAAGGATCTAATTATTAAATATGTATTGAATGCATATTTTGATAAAATGTCAAACCCTAAGGTATAATCTCAATAATTATAGAGTATAATGTAGTAAGAAGTAAAACATTTAAGTGAAAATCGTCAAAAGAAAGAGGAAACTGTCCTCTGTAACCCCAGATCCACCAGATCCCTTGTAAAAGGGATCCGCCCTGCACAAACACAGGGATCCGGTAGTCTGAAGCAGTCGGACAAAATAGAAACGCACGATCTAATGTGTGTCTATATGCAAACTATGTAGAGATGCGGTTATATCGACTCTAAAATGAGAAAGAAAGGAAGAAGGGAAAAAATATGTTTATATATATATATATATATATATATATATATATATATATATATATATATATATATACTAGTGTCAAAACCCGTCCGATGGACGGGTATGCTTTGTGGTTTTTATTTGTAAGATTTAGTAGAACAAATATATACTAAAAAGTAATTAAAAGTTAAATGAAACGGTTAAGATCTATAATTGATGTTAACATAATCTATAAAACGGCTAAAAGCAGGTACGTATTTTGCTTTTTGGTTTTTATTTTTAGGGTTTAGTTGAAAAATTATATTCTAAAAATTAATTAAAAGTTAAATGAAACGGTTAAGAACTATAATTGATGTTACCATAATCCATAAAACGGCAAAAAGCAGGTAAATACTTTGATTTGTGGTTTTTATTTTTAGGATTTAGTAGAACAAATATATACTAAAATGTTATTAAAAGTTATATATATATATATATATATATATATATATATATATATATATATATATATATATATATATATATATATATATATGTGTGTGTGTGTGTGTGTGTGTGTGTGTGTGTGTGTGTGTGTGTGTGTGTGTGTTTTTTATTTTTTTATAAGTTAGTTTTTTTATTAATTTTTATCTACATAATTTACTTTCCTAACGGGCAAAGGCAAAGGGATGAGAATAAAATTTATAATACACTTAAATAGTGAATAATGAACTCAACAAAAAAAGAATGGTTTTTCGATAACTTATTATATATGTATCTTATGATTATTAATCTCGAGCCCTTAAATATATCTCAAATACATGTTTCATATCTCTTTCTCATAATTTTGTTCGATAGTTGGGTTATGAACTTTTTTTCTTTACTTTGGTTAATATCCTATGAAAATTAAACTCCAATAACCTAATAAATTACACTCCTTAACCTATTAAACTACAATTAGAAAAAAATAACCTAATAAGAAAAAATTAACGTGTCTTAACCCATTAGATGATTTATGTCAAAGCCCCATTTTACTTTTAATGGTGTTACTTAACGGAAATTTGTTTTTTTAGTACGGTGTTTTTTATTATTGTTAAAAATGTATTAGTTTATGTTAAGTTGTATTTTTTATTTTGATGGTGTTATTTAACAGATTTTAATGATGTTATTTTACTTTGGTGTATTTTTTGTTATTACGTAATCACTGTATCATTCAATCAACCAATGAATAACACCATATATCAACATGGAAAAATCATATGGGAATACGATTCAAAGGAGCAATGACACTACAAAGTGGTGCATATTGTAGATGTTTTTTGCCTCTGCAATTTTTATGTAAAAATGACATACCAAATTACTCATTGTTATCTACTTGGTGACCAATCAGGAGTGTTTTGAATGTGTTCTATAAAACATGATTATCGTATTATGGAGTCATAGTTTTCAGTTTCTGGTGGATACAATGTGTGGAAAACTAGAAGGGGGGGTTGAATAGTTTTGCCGATTTTAAAGTTGATTTCAAAAACTTTAGATTCGATATTATGTGAAATCGTATGGATGTTGAGAAAGTGTAGATCTAATGATAATGCAAGAAAATAAATAAAGTCAAGGGATAGAAATGACACAACCGATTTATAGTGGTTCGGCTACAAGGTCACCTTCCTTGCCCAACTCCACTCCCCGAGTCACCTACTCGAGAGTTTGATGAGTGTCTAAATACTCATCATTTTTGTACAATCTAGACTGCAAAATCATCTGAAAACACTCAAAAATGCATCAAAATGATGAAAATATCACAAATCAGTGTTTTATGTGTTTTAAATGCAAAAATATCAAAATCAGATGAAAAACGTATCAAGTTTGTAAAATTGGCAGTTTTAGTCCCCCAAGTTTCAAAAGTTGTCAAAAATAGTCCCTAGTAAATCAAAATAAAGAAAAATATCATTCAAGGTCCCTGAAATATTTTAAATTGTCAAAAATGGTCCTTGAATGAATCTTTGGTCAAATGGCAGAAAAGGTCCTTAAAGTTTCAAAAATGACAAGTTTGGTCTTTGGAATATTGGAGATTGTCAAGTTTGGCCCTTGGATTATAATTTCAGAATGTACATTATTGGTCCCTGGAAAATCAGAATTGGCAGAATTGGCCCCTCATGTTTGGTGAATTGCAAGTTTAGTCC
Organism: Chrysanthemum seticuspe; assembly: GCA_019973895.1. Taxonomy (NCBI): domain Eukaryota; kingdom Viridiplantae; phylum Streptophyta; class Magnoliopsida; order Asterales; family Asteraceae; genus Chrysanthemum; species Chrysanthemum seticuspe. Next base: position 308,610,430 of record BPTQ01000006.1, read on the forward strand.
TTGTATTAATCAACAAAACACCTTGGACCTTGAACCCTTCCCATGACCCTTTGCCCCTGCCAAAACCACTTGACCCTTGGACCCCCAAATTGACCCCTGCCTTATTAATACCCCACCGGTCAACCCAGTCAAACCAATCCCCCATTTCCCTCCCTTTTTCCTCCTTCCTCCCAACTGCCCACCTGCTCTCAACCTCACCATCCCCCCAGCTCACTCTCTTCCTTCCCTTGTCCCCTCCACCTCAACACAAAACAAGAAACATTAAATGCAACCCTCCCCCATTAACTCAATCCCTCCACCTGTGATAAACCACTTTCCCGCCAAAAATGCCATCAATGGCCAAAATGTCTTCAACTGATCCTATGGCTACAAATGAAAGTGGGATTTGCTCAGAAGTCATAGGGGAGGACTTTTGCATATAAAAGGAAGAAAGAGAAGCAAGGAGAAGTGAAAAGTAGTGTAATTTAGTTTTAGCTTATGTCGTTTTAATTTTTCCAAGTTTTCCAGTTTATCTTTAAGCTTTCAAGCATTTTGTAATAAAACCTGTGTGTAATGAAAATATAATTTCAGTTTCAATTTCAAGTTTTATGTACGAATTCAGTTTATACCATTTTTAAGCTAAAATTCTCAAATCAGCTTAATGTTGTTGTTATTGTTGTTAAAGAACCTATAAGCTCATATAATCTCATTATATAGCTTCTGAGAGCTTTTAGTAAGCCTAAAACTTTGTTTAGAATCAAAAACAGAAAATTCACAAAAATCAAGAAAAATTAGTGAGAAAATAAAAAATCTATGAGCAATGATCAAGAAACTGGTGCAGAGCTGAATTTGGATTGCTGTGGGTTATAGAGCTTCTTGGGAAGCAATAGGGTGTGATCTCAATCCTCAGTTCCCTGTTTTGTGCCTAAACTCAATTTGTAAGCTATTCCTTTGAAATTTGCAATATATAGTATAAGTGTTCAAAAGTTGCTAATTCCAGTTTTATCCTGTCTCATTATAGTTAGTATAAGTTAATTAACGGCTTTCTTGGTATAAATACTTGTTTTAGTATAAAAAGCTTCAAAACAGTGTGTTTAAGGGGTGTTTGGATTTGATCAGTAAAGCCTGCTAGAGGCAAGTTTTGTGGTTGTTTATTGTTGTTATAAGTCATGTTTGTGTCTAATAGTTCAATTCAAGCATAAAAATTAGTCCTAGTTAGTAAAAAGTCAAAATAATCTTAATCTCATTCTTAACAGTTCACTGTTAGGATTTTTCAATGCAAATCTCATCACATTAGCTTATAACTTGATATAGTAGCCTAATTTCATCCTACAATAGCTTAATATAACATATTTAGTAACATAGGATCATTAGAATCTCAAATTAGTCAAACTGCATGTGTTATTAAAAAGTCAAAATTTTCATTAGCTCGTTTTTGAATAAACTTTGGAATTTTACTGTGTGTTTAATAATGAGATTTAGCTCATAAGCTTCTAGGAAATTAAAATATAGCTGCTAAAATAAATTAGAAAAATACTAGTTTAGTTTTAATCAGCTTATAGAGTGCTTATTTTTCAGCTTGTTTTGAGTCCTAGTCTGAAACAGTACCCTGTGCAAATCAGTTGTAACTAGTGCTTATTTGTAGCTCGTGAAGTGCTTATTATTAGTTATTGTGCTTATTCAGTTTTTATTCTAGCTTATAATCAGTAGCTTAACTTATTTCCATTGTACTTATGCTTATTGAGTAGCTTATTAGCCTTCCTAGCTTAATCTTGTGCTTATTTCCAATAAAAGCTAACTGTTGAAAAATCATAGCTTATTCTGTGCTTATTATTGGTTTTTAGAAAAAGTTGTAGTTTTAAAAGTTGCTTATTTCCTTGTGCTTAATAAGTTTGTAAAATAAAAATCAAAAAAAAAAAAAAAAAAAGTTCAAAAAAAAAAAGGTACTGCCTGGGATTCGAACCCAGGTCAGTCCTCCCACAACAGCCACGCACACAGCAGACTTCCCCCAACCAACTGCCCTTGGGTCTTCTTTGTGTTTAACTTTGCACAATTAATACCTTAAGGGCATTTGGCAGTTTTAAGCTTAAGCCCTTTTCTAGCTTATTTCGTGGCTTATTTCCAAAACAACCACCTAGTTTCTTATTTTTCTTAGATCAAGCATAAGTCAAAGTAGTTTCTGTGAATTTTTCATATTTTTCTAAAAACGTTTAGTATTTTTAATAATTAATTTAGTTAAATTTAGTTTTTAAATCATAATAAATAATTTAAAAGTCGAAAAAATACCCGGCTTTTTTCTAAAATTTTCTTTTGTCATATATTAAGTAAGAAAATTGTTTTTACACTTGTAGGATTTTTATTTCATAAATTTTACGTTTTTGCTTGCGCACTCGCGTAATTTTTATAAATAACGTACGTTTTCATTTTAAATCAAGTTTTTAGATAATTTAAGTTTACGTTTTAGTTAAAATAGTTTATTTAAGTTATTTTATTTTATAAAATCACAAAAACATCATTGTAAAAATAGTGATAGCGTTTATTTAATATATTTTAGCTTTTTAATTTTCTTTAATTTGCATTTAAGTCGCTGTAATTTATTAACTTTTTCTTTAGGTATAGTTATCAATCCAAATCCTTACTGATCACTATCCTTAGTGATCATTCTATCATCTGATCAAGTGTTTATACACCATTGAGTCTCCGTGGGACTTAACGACCCGGGAATCCACTGTATTCTCCAGATCTTCATTGCATTTGTGTTTTAACTGTTTTAAGTTACTTACGGTTAGCCATTCACAAGTGGATAGCTTGTGTGAGATAGCTTGACGGTTTAGCACAGATCAAATTTTGGCGCCGCTGCCGGGGAGGCTTTAGCGTGTGTTAAACCTTTTTCAGATCCATTCTTGCAGATATACCACCTTTTGTAACCAGTTTTCTTTTGTAAAGTTATCAAAAATCCAAAAAGTTCATTAACACTTTTCCTGAAGTGTTAACAACACGAAAAATATTTTCATTCTTTGTTTTTATAGCATGTTTTTCAAAAATCCAAAAATATCCATCCTTTATCTTCAAATCTGTTTAATTCTCCATTCCTTATCCTCTAATCTGTTTAATTCTCCATTCCTTATCCTCTATAACCGTTTAATTCTTCATCTCTTATCCCTCTTATCCGTTTAATTCTTCATGTCATGGTTTTCGACATGTTCCTGGTGTGGAGGTCCATTTAACGGTGGAAATTGTCGGCGATGTGCCAATGTGAGTTTCGGAGACAAGTTTGTCGGTAATCCCGATCCCATTTCAAATAATGAAACACCCGATTTTTCCTACCTACCTCCACAGCCCCAATACGAATCCTACTCATGCGAGTTTTGTGGGAATGATTCTCATTACGGTTTTGATTGTCCACCATGGGTCCCGCTTGTCTATGAGCCAGAACCATGTTACAATCAGAACTTTGGTGAAAGTTATTTTCCCAATTATCTCTGTTGTGATAATTGCGGGGGTCCTCATGCGACTTTTGAATGTCAACCGATGAATCAAAATTTTCACAATTCCAATTCTCCCGGTTTTGACAATTTCCAACCCCCACAGTATTCCATCATTCATCAATATCATCATGATAAAACTATTGGAGAATTACTAGCTGAAGAACGAACGGCTAATCCTAGTACTCAGACTTCCGAGCCTTCAAAGCATGTCAATGATTACGAGGAGTGTAATCTTCCACAAAGTTCTGAAGAAATACGCATTCGAAAGAAACTACAAATGAAAAGAATGGTATGTAAGCTTCAGCAGATGAATATAAGAATCCGATATGATGACGATGATGATGAGGATACTATTCAAATGAGGGAATATTATGAGGAAGACGAGGAGAGTGTTATTCTTTTGAAAAATATCATTTCTTGATAAGGTTTTAAAAGGTACCTTTTTAAGGGGTCATTTAAGCCCTTATTCGATCACTTCTGTATCCGTTATTGCTTAATATCGTTCCTTTCACTTTTTAGGTCTCTTGAAAGCAAAATGCTGGAATGATGCTTATTTGGACGAAAAGGCGCGAATATACGAAGAAAATGGCCAAAGTCAGAATCGAGACACTCAAAGCTGCTGAAACATAAGGCGACGGCGTCACTGCATATCTGCGACACCGTCGGGAAGGAATTTTGCGACGGGTCAGAAGCGAAATTGCATGTTTTCAAGGGACGACGTCAGGTTCTAAAGGAGTAGGCTGTCGCTACTCAGACGGCCTAGATGCAGCCAAGACGGCGTCAGAGCTGAAGGGGACGGCGTCACAGTCATAAGGTGACGCCGTCGCAAGGTTTACGTGGCCAAGACGAAACCGTAATGACGGCGACACGACGGCGTCACGAAACATAAGGTGACGCCGTCGCAGATGTAATCTTATATATAGAATCCGAATTTTTCAGTTTTTGGGTGTAGTCTTTTGGAGTAAAAACCTAAAACCGAACCAAGGCTTTCTTGTGCAGTATTTTAGGGTTCTAAACCCTATTATACATCAAGATAAGTATTTACTTCATTAATTTAATTATGTCTTTGATTATTTGTGTGTATGCTTGCATGTTCTCCATGTCCGGCTAATTTATTTGTGTGTTTGCTTAGGGAATATGAAACTTAATTATTGAATATTGATTGGTTGATACTTATCTTAGTTGACTAATGATCTAGAGTGCGCTAGATTATTCGTTGTGTACTTAATGCTTGACTTTTCTTTGTGAACTTTAGAATATAATTATCTAGGTAATTGTAGGATAAAGTATTCAAGGACAACCGTAGAGTAGGCATCTATAAATCACTAGAGGATTTGTAAACAAGACCCTTTGGTAATTTCAAAGAGTTAGGGAAACAAGCACGCCCTATAGCCTTAGAATCACAACGTAACTAGGAATAAGGACGTGACAAATCAACCATCAATAGGAGATAATTAAGGAGTAGTAAAACCTAAGTAAACACATCTTTAAACTATCATACGAGTACACATCAATTAGACATAGACTATCACAACCTTAGCTTAGATAATTAGATAATAGTAGAGTAATCGGTAGCAATACCAACCCCCCAAATCCAATACCCGAGATTCGTACCTTTTCATTTTCTAAAAAAAAAACATAAAAAGATAAAAAATAATCTTCCTCAACCTCAACCTTAGCGTAGTAACTTCTCACTAGCATTCCTATTCCCCTAGAGAACGATATCAATACCCGTGGCTTACCCTAATTACTACACTACAACGATTAGGTTCACTGCCTAGGGTGTTATAAAACTTGCTCGAAGAAAAGGAAGTTTCCTTGACCCCGAACGACGCGTGTAGCGTTATCAAGTTTTTGGCGCCGCTGCCGGGGAATAGAATAGCTAGTTAGTAGTCCACCTCGTTTAGGTTTCTTTGCTTGATTCCTATCAAGTAAATTTTTTCTCAATTTTTAGCTTTCTCTTAGTCTATCCCCCTTCTTCGTGACCTTTGTTCGTAACACCCATCACTTTTCACCATGGAAGGTGATAACCAACCACCAAACTATACCTCACCACAAAAAAAATACCCACTGCTTGACCCAGCCTCTGCTAACCAACTCCGAGCCCGTATCATGAGCGAAATCGGAGAGCTTAGGAAATTAAATATGATAATTGAGTTCTCAAATGAAGCCGAGAGTGTTAAATATATAATGCCCCATAAAAATAAGAATTATGAGGGCATGGATAATTTAGATGTAGATAACATTCCGGCATTCGAGGTTGATTGGAAAAACAAAGTCTACTACACTGCTTGTCTTGAACTGGGGCCTGAATATATTCGTGATGAGAGAAGAGTTAAAGAGATCGAATGGGCCTTTAAGATTAAGAAAACGTAGGAGTAGGACTACGAGTCTAGCTACAAGACTCTTAAATAAAGAAAAGCGCTTCGTGGGAGGCAACCCATGCTTAATTGTTTGCTTGTTAGTGTCATATATCTTTTATTAATTGTTTGTCCTCATGTTTGAATTTGTAAAAATGCTTTATTTTGTTTTTAACCTCGTCTTAATTACATATAAAGGTATTTTACATAAAGGATAAGTGTAGGGAGAATTACACACGTTTTCATAAGAAACGTGAACATGAGAATAACAATTAATTAAAAGATATATATGTTTGTTTGTTCGAGTCAAATGCTTGTATCGAGTCATAATGGATGTTTTTTGCAGAAGTTTTTCCAGATTCTAAAGATGCAAATTTTCCAGAATTTTTTCCAGAAAATCGCAGACCAGTTTTTGTCAGGATAACCTGACGGCGTCAGTATTGCAACCTGACGGCGTCAGGAAGGAATAAAAACATCAGCTTACTTTTTCTCGTTTTCTGAGCTACTTGTAAAATTTTGGAATTTTCCAGATCTTAACTTTCAAAACAAATTCTGTAAACATCCATTCCACAAGCATTATATCCTAGTTTAAATCGAGTCTTATGTATATTATTACCGCCGATTTTACGCGAAGGTTTCGTTTGTTTTCTTCTAGTGTGCAGGTTTAGTTTGTCAAGAAGAAGTTACACAAGTTTGGAAGGAGCCTTTCACTCAAAAACTCTTCTTGGAAAAGATTTAACCACCACTTTTTACGGATCCTACCGAGCTAATCAGGGGAGTATTAGTTTCTTTCGTTTTTAATTACCTTCTATTATCATAACTTTGATACTTTCGGGGAATGATGTGCCCGGTAGGTGCAAGTTTTAAATTTATAAAAGGTGAATTACCAATTTTACCAATAACACATACGAGCAAGTATACTCGTCCGTTATAGCAAGATTATGAAGGTAAGTCGGGATCGTTCGCAGGGATTTGAGTGAATCGGAGCACAAGTTTGAATTAACGGAATCGATCAAAAACATATAACAAAGCAAATAGATATAATGAAATTCAGATGATTAAAAACTACACTTGCTCAAACTAGTATCATATCATAGATTAATGTGATTGTATTAACTACTTAACATGTTGGTTGTGATAATTAGTTGAAACTAATCTATTGTTCTTATAAAATAAACATTCGTCAAGATTTTAGTTCATAAAAACAAGCTTTAAGTTTAACCAATCAATTCAAGATCAATTCAAGTTTCATAAGTCTACTTTCATAAACTTAAACACAAAAACATCCACTTGTTCATCAAATTGCTTAAGAAATGGTCAATACAAAAGGTACCCGATCATAGACAAAAGGCTACAATTAATTTTCCACAACTAATCTTACGACCATTTAGATGTTTCCAACTAATCCAATTTGATAATCAAAAAGCGTTTCTATTACAACCACACCTTAGTTCCTTTGTATAATCAAGAATAATGGGTAAAAACAATCATCCATAGACAAAATGATTATGACTAGTTGAATAATACGAAGTTCTTTCGACCCCAACGATAGTTATCAATTAGCCAAACTTGATTAACAAATGTCACTATGAAACTTTAGCACAATTGGATCTTAGAATCAACTTGAAATTGAATTAAAACATGTTAATACAATCACTAACTAATCATATAATAATCAACATCATTTAAGCAAGTGTATAAAGAAACTAGCCACTCATATCAAACATGAACATAAACTCATAACTTTGATCATTAGAAAACATGATAAAAAGTCTTACAATGCTTGGAATAAGATTACAAATGATGAAGTAATGATTCCCAAAGGATCGTGGTGGACTTCTTAGTGTTTCGGCTTCCAACGGTGGAACTTCTGGAACTCCAAACTTCTCTGGATTTCTAAGGACGAATTTCAGGAGGTTAAGGCTTGGTTTGATGAGTAGAGAGCTTTGTAATTGAAGTGTGTCTAATATGCTCACATTTAGCCTCTATTTATACTAATTCCAAGGCCTAGGGTGTTAAATGCTTGACTTGGCCTCCAAGGAGTAAGGAAGGGACTAGAATACATCAAGAGAAGGACCTAGAATCGTTTGGATGCAAAAGGGAAGCTTAGTGATGAAGATTTGACAACTGCAGCTTCTCCAACCGGATCGGTCATACGACCAACCGATCCGGTTGGTCTTCAATAATAACACATCGACCGATCCGGTTGCGGGTTGCGACCGATCGGTCGGTCATGGCAAAAACATGTATTCCGACCAAATGCCAACCGATCCGGCTGAAGGTGTAACCGGATCCGGTTGGATCTTCTGAGATAAGAAACTTGATCTTTCTCTCTTCACTCTGACTTGTAGAACTTGGTCCTTCAATCACTAAGGTCTTCAAAGGTACTTGGGATTTAGCTTTACTGAGACGGGAATCTTCGATTAACTGCATATTTCCACATTTTCCTCCATTTCCCTGCACTTGGTTATGAATGCTAGACAAACATCTCTAGATACGATTAAGTACTAAAATCACACAAATATAACCAAATAACAGATATAAAAGTACACACAATGCTACTAAAAACATGCACAATCTGAGTGTTATCAAATTCCCCCACACTTAAACTTTGCTTGCCCTCAAGCAAATCTAGGACAAACATCCACTGGGACAAGATCGTGATTATGAAAAATGTGATGCAAATCAACCAAGTATAAATATGAGAGAAGATTCATCAATTATGCTTATAAAGGTGAAACATCAAGATGTTTGACAATATCCAATGATTTTCTTGCATGATTAACATTTCAAAACACCTCACGAAAAATAATGGAATATAATTCACTCAATCACTCATTTTTAGTGGAGTAACAAGATAAATCACACTCATTGCTCAGTCATGATTAGATTATTACCATAAGCTTGTACAAGAAACAAAACTCCACCGACGTGGCGTGAGCACCAAGTAAAAACATCTAAAGAGGGCTTTTATTTGGGTTATAATGATAGGCTAAGGGTTAAGGGTATGGATAAGGCATGGGAATGTTAATGAAATTGGTGTAAAAATAAAAATGAAATCAAGTCTAATACCCGTGTTGCTAGCTATCAAACATTCCACGAACCAAATAAACGATTATGGCTTTGCTTTCTTCTTTTTCACTTTCCACAGCTTTTTGCTTTGCCATGATAATTATTCTTCGATCATAGCACATTGGCTATTATTTCCATACTTTCAACACAATTTTTTTTTTTTTTTTTTTTTTTTTTTTTTTTTTTTTTTTTGAACATAAACTCAACACATGGCTCAATCAATCACATATGATGTGGTACTCATAATCATTTGAACAATCTTCACTTTCCATGAAACTAGCAACCAACCGTTAGACATTGATAAGGGGTAGGCTAAGGTTTAAAGTGTAAAATCTTTTTGTATTTTCTGGGTGAAGCAAAAATGAAAGGGATGGCTCAGAAGGTGTAACTAGGGGTATCTAGTGCTAAAAATGAGCACTACAAATGGGTCCATGTGGGTGGTTAACTAACCGATGAGGCTAGCTAATATATCATTAGATGTAAAAATGGAAGGCCATTTGGGTTAAATCCTAAGTTGCCTCTTTATCACACGAATTCACTTATATCGCACGAATGCAATCTCACTGCGGTCTAGTAATGATTTACAAGCACAAGTTCTAGAATAAATAAAATCACCGGCACACTCATAGCAAAAAGATCCAAGCATAAAAGATGTATGCTAATAAGAAATAGGCTTAAATCCTCACAATTTAGTGGAAAGGGTATAATATGTGTTAGCAAATGTTTATCGATCCAAAAATGGATTGCAATAGTAATCGGAACACATCTCGAAGTTTCAAATATTACCAATTTTACCAGTGGAATGATCCAGTTATTCTAATAGATAATCCTAAAAGTGTGAAAACAACTAGATCACAAGGGCAAACAAAATTTTAAATTTAAGCATGAAAACTCTAATTTTTCCTATTCACCCCCCCACACTTAAGTTAGACATTGTCCTCAATGATAAACGAACTTCAAAGTATAGAAATAGGGAAAATAGAGATGAAACCAGATATGTCAACGAGTTTATCAGCTTAAAATTCTTTCTTCATTCCTGGCGTCCACTAGAGAAATCATCACCTGCACACAATCTTATAAACAAACAAAAGATTTTATTAAAAGGGTGGCACCCCCCCACACTTAAGTTCAACCAAAGGTTAAGACTTTGGGGAGTGACCACAGAAAATCAAAATAAGAAACACACGGGTTGCCTCCCGAGAAGCGCTTGTTTTATTACCGAGTCATCAGCCTGACTCGATTCTTCCCGAATTTATTCAGCTGCAAGGGCAGCTTTGAACATTTTATAGAGTTCGGGGATGTACATGAATTCTTCACCAGTATCTTCAATATCGTTCCAGACGAATTCAGCAGTTGCTTTCCATGGGACAGTTTGTGGAATTCTTCCAGGAAATGGTGCTACAAAAGTGATAGTTTCGAATTCATTCTCATGGTGTCTCCAGGACACTGCCGCAACTGAAACTTCATTCGTTTGCTCCTTATCGTAGTATAACTTGATTCGGTGTCCATTAACAATGAAACTTCCACCTTGTTTGTCATATAGTTCGACATACCCAGATGGATATCCATGTTTAACGATGTATGGTCCAAACCATTTTGGTTGTAACTTAGGAGCTTTGAATTTGAATTTCATGTTAAAAAGCAGAACTTTATCTCCGGCTTTGAATTCTTTTCGAATTCGTAGCTTTTTATCATGATAGGCTTTTGTTCTGGCTTTATACAGTTTGGAGTTTTCATAAGCTTGGAGTCTTAATTCATCGAGTTCGTGCAACTGCAGAAATCTTTTCTCTCCAGCTATTTTGAGATCCGTGTTACATTGTCTAAGCGCCCAATAAGCACGATGTTCAACTTCGAACGGCAAATGACAACTCTTCCCATACAGGAGTCTGTACGGAGTTGTACCAATTGGTGTTTTATAAGCCGTACGAAATGCCCACAGAGCATCATCAAGTTTCCTTGCCCATAAAGATGGATTGTCTTTTACGGTTTTTTCCAGTATTCTTTTGAGAGCTCTGTTGGTATTTTCGACTTGACCACTAGTTTGTGGATGATAAGCAGTTGCGAATCGATGATGAACTCCATATCTTTTCATGGTTTTTTCCATTTGTTGATTGCAGAAATGAGTTCCACGATCGCTTATGAGTGCTTTGGGAATTCCATAACGAGCGAAAAGCTTTTTGAGAAAATTAACGACGACACGAGCATCGTTTGTTGGTAAAGCTTCAGCTTCTGCCCATTTGGACACGTAATCTATAGCAACGAGAATGTATTCGAATTTGTGGGATTTAGGGAAAGGTCCCATGAAATCTATTCCCCAAATATCGAATATTTCACACACTTGAATGCTTGTTAACGGCATTTCATCCCTTCGAGAGAGATTGGTGGTTCTTTGACAAGCGTCACAGTTTTGAACAAGTGTATGTGCTTCTTTGAATATTGTTGGCCAATAGAATCCAGCATCAAAAACTTTCTTAGCTGTGGTGGAAGGACCATAATGTCCCCCAGTTGGGCCATGATGACATTCGTCAAGAATTTTACGAGTTTCGGAACCAAAAATACATCTTCGGATCATCCCATCGGGACACATTTTGAAAAGATATGGCTCTTCCCAAAAATAGTATTTTAGTTCTGAAAAGAATTTGCTTCTTTGAGCATGAGTTAGTCCTTTTCTGAGAATTCCTCCGGCGAGGTAGTTTGCAAAGTCAGCAAACCAAGGATCGTCATTTCCGTCGATGGTCATGAGAGTTTCATCGGGAAAATAATCATCGATTTCTTCTTCTTTTAACTCCTCAAGATTAGGATTTTCGAGACGAGATAAGTGATCAGCAGCAAGATTCTCTGCCCCTTTCTTGTCTTTGATTTCGATGTCAAATTCTTGGAGTAACAAAATCCATCGAATAAGGCGTGGTTTAGCGTCTTGCTTGTTGAATAGATATTTGAGTGCTGAATGATCGGTAAAAACGACTGTTTTTGAGAGCACAAGATATGATCGGAATTTGTCAAAGGCAAAAACGACAGCTAGTAATTCCTTTTCGGTGACGGTATAATTTTGCTGGGCACTATTCAGTGTCTTGCTTGCAAAATATATAGGCCGAAAGTGTTTCCCTTCGCGTTGTCCTAAGACAGCTCCAACAGCAAAATCGCTTGCGTCACACATAAGTTCGAAAGGTAGTGACCAATTAGGTGAAACCATGATCGGAGCACTAGTAAGTTGAGATTTCAGTGATTCGAAAGCTTTTATGCAATCAGCATCGAAGTCAAAGATAGATTCTTTCTCAAGAAGTTTTGTCATTGGACGAGATATTTTGGAAAAATCTTTGATGAATCTGCGGTAAAAACCAGCATGTCCTAAAAAACTTCTAACGGCTTTGACGTTGGTTGGTGGTGGAAGTTTTGAGATGACATCGACCTTTGCTTTGTCGACTTCCATTCCGGCACTAGAGATTTTGTGGCCAAGCACAATTCCTTCGGTTACCATAAAGTGGCATTTCTCCCAGTTGAGAACAAGATGTGCAGCTTTGCATCTTTCGAGCATTTTATCGAGATTAGAAAGGCAAGTTTCGAATGACTCTCCAAAGACTGAAAAATCATCCATGAAAACTTCCATGGAGGTTTCAAGCATGTCTTGGAAGATGGCGATCATACACCTTTGAAAAGTTGCGGGAGCATTACAAAGACCAAAAGGCATACGCCGATATGCGTAGGTTCCAAAAGGACAAGTAAAGGTGGTTTTTTCTTGATCGTTAGGATCGATGGGAATTTGGAAATATCCTGAAAATCCGTCGAGGAAACAAAAGAATTTATTTCCCGCTAGTCTTTCAAGCATTTGATCCATGAATGGGAGTGGAAAATGATCCTTTCTGGTGGCTTTGTTTAACTTACGATAGTCAATACAAACACGCCAACCGGTGACAGTTCTAGTCGGAACTAGCTCATTTCTCTCATTAGTTACAACCGTCATTCCTCCTTTCTTTGGAACACAGTGAACAGGGCTTACCCAAGGACTATCCTCAATTGGGTAAATGATTCCAGCATCAAGAAGTTTAATGATTTCCTTTTTAACAACTTCTTTCATATTGGGATTGAGTCTACGTTGACGTTCTACCACAGGTTTAATCCCTTCTTCGAAATTGATTTTGTGTTTGCAAAAATTAGGACTAATTCCTGGGATATCAGATGTTTTCCAAGCAAAAGCTTGTTTGTGATTTTTGAGTACGGAAACTAAACGTTCTTTCTCATCATCCTCGAGTAATGAAGATATGACTACTGGAAGAAGTGAGTTTTCCTCCAGATAAGCATATTCAAGATGATTTGGAAGAGGTTTGAGTTCGAGATCTGTGGGTGGTTCTTCGATAGAGGATTTTATTCGCATTTTTTCATTGAAAGTGATTTCCTCAAAATTTTCTTCCTCTTCCTCTAATTCTTCTTCTTCTGAGTTATCTTCTTCAAATTCTACTTTCATGAAATCATCAAATTCTTTGTCAAAATCTGTTTCATTGATTTTTTCAGAAGTAGTCATGAATGGATCGGATTCGTTAAGTAATGCATCTAATTCCTCATCAGTGACTTCATCAATAACATCGACGTTAAAACAAGTGTCATCACTGGAATGTGGGTAGCGCATTGCTTTATCGATAAGAAAAGTGATTCGATCTTCCCCAACTCCAAGGTTGAGTTCTTTTCCTTTAACTTTGATGATTGCGTCGGCGGTGTTTAGGAAAGGTCTTCCTAAAATGAGTGGGACTTTACTATCTTCTTCCATTTCCAAGATTACAAAGTCCACGGGAAATATGAATTTACCGACTTGAACAAGCATATTCTCAGCAATTCCCACAGGATATTGATAGGAATGGTTTGCCAATCGAATGCTCATTTTTGTTGGTTTCAGGCTGTTGTTGCACAACTTGGAATAGAGTGAATAAGGCATCAAATTGATACTTGCGCCAAGATCGGCTAAAGCATCACATTTAACGTTATTCCCGAAAGTACATGGAATAAGAAAGCTCCCAGGATCTCCGAGCTTTGGTGGAATTTTGTTTTGAACTATGGCTGAGCATTCTTCGTTAAGAAAAGTTGCTGATATTTGCTCAAGCTTGCTTTTGTTATTAAGAAGTTCTTTCAAAAATTTCCCGTAATTGGGCATTCCGGCTATAACATCAACGAGAGGAACATTGAGTCTAACCTCTTTGATTATTTCGATAAACTTCTTATAACGCTCTTCCATCTTCTCTTTCTTTAGGCGTTGAGGATAAGGAATTTTCGGTGTATATGCCTTGACTGGTGGAATGTCTTTCTTTTTGGTGGTTTGAGTTGTGTTTGGTTCCTCACTATCAACGGTGATAGGAGGATTAGGATTAGGTGGTGGATCGTACGAGAGACCACTTCTTGTGAAAACAGCATTGATATGTTCATTTCGTGTTTGAGGTGGACGGTACGTCTTATCATTTGATGGTTTTGGATTGGATTGAGTGTTACTTGGCAATGAACCAGATGGTCTAGAAGAATGTTGGTCAGAAAGTCTGCCAAGCTTGTTTTCAAGATCTTGGATAGATGCTTGATGATTTTTCTGTCCTTGCTCAACTTTGGCTTTAAGATTGAAAAATTGATTTTTGATAAAATCATTTGCGGATTTTTGACCAGCCACGAATTCTCTCATGGTTTTTTCGAATTCAGTTTCTTCTGTCTTTTTGTCGGAAGTTTGGTGTGGTGGATCGTCAGTTCGTGGTTGAGAATCACGGTTGTCATCCCTTGGTCGGCGATCTTGCCAATTTCCAGAATTTCGACCGTAATAGTTACTACGATATCCGCCTCCACGGTATCCTCCTTGAACGTAATTTGCTTCTCCTTCTTTTGGTCCACCCATAGGTTTATCGTCGCACTCGGATGATGGGTGATTTCCTCCACAATTGTTGCATCCGTCTCGCATTTCTTTCATTTCATCTTTGATATCCTTGTATTGCGAGTTAATTTGTGAGGTTAATGCTTCCATCTTCTCCATGAGTTTTGAGGTATCGGTGTTTTCGACAAAAGCAACGGTTTTTCGGAGAGGTTTGGTTTTGGAATCTTTGGACCAATCAAGTTTGAGAAGTACTCGATCTTCGAGCAATTGATGGGCATCGTTGGGAGTTTTATAGAGAAAAATTCCTCCAGCATCAAGGATGCCTTGAGAGATTTCATCTAGTCCATGGTAAAAGATTTGGATAATGGTTCCTTTTGATAATCCATGTCCATGACAACTACGAAGCAAATCCTTCATTCGAAGCCAAGCTTCGACAAGTGATTCGTTTGGGTTTTGGTTGAAAGCACGAATTTCTCCCATTAATCGATCAAACATGGCAGGTGGAAAGAATCGGCTCACAAAAGCTTGCCTCATCTCCTCCCAAGTATTGATGATTCCCGGGGTTAATTCATTGTACCATACTTTAGCATCTCCGGCGAGTGACGATGGAAAAAGTTTGAGTTTGATGGCATTGACATCGGTGTCGCCATAACGAAACATGCCGCAAATTTCGATGAATTCGGCAATGTGCTTATGCGGATCGGCCCGCGCACGGCCATCGAATTGTCGGTCTTTGATCATAGAAAGGTGATGTCCCTTCACGGTGAAGTTGTCACCAAGGTTAATAGCAACAATAGCACTTTCGGGTGTTGGTGCTACAGTTCGGTTTGTTCCCCACATGGGTTGATCGTCCGCCATGGGAAAAGGTAAATTGGTGAAAGGGTTGTAAACAACTTTGGCTTCAATGAGGTTATCAAATGGTGGGTTTGGTACTCTTGGTACACGATTTTCCAATGGTATGAAACGTGTTCTTCTTCTTCTTCGAATCAAACGTTCTGGGTTGGTAAGAGGTGTAATTGGTTCTATTCCCGCTGCTCGAGTGTTCATACAATGTCCTAGAGAATCCAGGCAATATCTAAACACACGGACAAACAACGAAAACAGTTTATATGGAACAGAGGAAGGTAACCGGATCGGTTGCGGGATGCGACCGATCGGTTAGATCTGTCGATTGATGGGTAAACACGTAACCGATTCGGTTGATGGGCAACCGGATCCGGTTAAGGTTTCTGTGAAAAAATATTTTTTTTTTAGAATCGGCTGAGGGAAATTCAAAAACTTGTTGAAACGCAATCAAGTCCCCGGTAGCGGCGCCAAAAACTTGATGTGCCCGGTAGGTGCAAGTTTTAAATTTATAAAAGGTGAATTACCAATTTTACCAATAACACATACGAGCAAGTATACTCGTCCGTTATAGCAAGATTATGAAGGTAAGTCGGGATCGTTCGCAGGGATTTGAGTGAATCGGAGCACAAGTTTGAATTAACGGAATCGATCAAAAACATATAACAAAGCAAATAGATATAATGAAATTCAGATGATTAAAAACTACACTTGCTCAAACTAGTATCATATCATAGATTAATGTGATTGTATTAACTACTTAACATGTTGGTTGTGATAATTAGTTGAAACTAATCTATTGTTCTTATAAAATAAACCTTCGTCAAGATTTTAGTTCATAAAAACAAGCTTTAAGTTTAACCAATCAATTCAAGATCAATTCAAGTTTCATAAGTCTACTTTCATAAACTTAAACACAAAAACATCCACTTGTTCATCAAATTGCTTAAGAAATGGTCAATACAAAAGGTACCCGATCATAGACAAAAGGCTACAATTAATTTTCCACAACTAATCTTACGACCATTTAGATGTTTCCAACTAATCCAATTTGATAATCAAAAAGCGTTTCTATTACAACCACACCTTAGTTCCTTTGTATAATCAAGAATAATGGGTAAAAACAATCATCCATAGACAAAATGATTATGACTAGTTGAATAATACGAAGTTCTTTCGACCCCAACGATAGTTATCAATTAGCCAAACTTGATTAACAAATGTCACTATGAAACTTTAGCACAATTGGATCTTAGAATCAACTTGAAATTGAATTAAAACATGTTAATACAATCACTAACTAATCATATAATAATCAACATCATTTAAGCAAGTGTATAAAGAAACTAGCCACTCATATCAAACATGAACATAAACTCATAACTTTGATCATTAGAAAACATGATAAAAAGTCTTACAATGCTTGGAATAAGATTACAAATGATGAAGTAATGATTCCCAAAGGATCGTGGTGGACTTCTTAGTGTTTCGGCTTCCAACGGTGGAACTTCTGGAACTCCAAACTTCTCTGGATTTCTAAGGACGAATTTCAGGAGGTTAAGGCTTGGTTTGATGAGTAGAGAGCTTTGTAATTGAAGTGTGTCTAATATGCTCACATTTAGCCTCTATTTATACTAATTCCAAGGCCTAGGGTGTTAAATGCTTGACTTGGCCTCCAAGGAGTAAGGAAGGGACTAGAATACATCAAGAGAAGGACCTAGAATCGTTTGGATGCAAAAGGGAAGCTTAGTGATGAAGATTTGACAACTGCAGCTTCTCCAACCGGATCGGTCATACGACCAACCGATCCGGTTGGTCTTCAATAATAACACATCGACCGATCCGGTTGCGGGTTGCGACCGATCGGTCGGTCATGGCAAAAACATGTATTCCGACCAAATGCCAACCGATCCGGCTGAAGGTGTAACCGGATCCGGTTGGATCTTCTGAGATAAGAAACTTGATCTTTCTCTCTTCACTCTGACTTGTAGAACTTGGTCCTTCAATCACTAAGGTCTTCAAAGGTACTTGGGATTTAGCTTTACTGAGACGGGAATCTTCGATTAACTGCATATTTCCACATTTTCCTCCATTTCCCTGCACTTGGTTATGAATGCTAGACAAACATCTCTAGATACGATTAAGTACTAAAATCACACAAATATAACCAAATAACAGATATAAAAGTACACACAATGCTACTAAAAACATGCACAATCTGAGTGTTATCAGGGAACATTGGGGACAATGTTCAGTTTAAGTGTAGGGAGGGAAAATAAACGGGAACTTTGAAACTATGCTTATCCTTGACTGTTTGCTTTGTCCAAGTGTATTTGTGTAATAAACCATGAGAAAATGTAGGTTAGGGTAATTTTAGCCAAATTTAAAATTTTTTCATGACGTATAGGAGTGGGCCATTAGTCTTAACAAAAGCGTCTCATGGATAGGAAGTTGCATGACTAGCACAAAAACCCTTTACCACCTAAATTCCACCAAAATGTGAGGATCGCCCTTAGATTAGTAGGAATTAAAGCATTCATCTTTAATGCTTAGAGTGTGAACCGGTAGTATATTAGATTCTAGAACTTGTTTTGTGATGCATTCCGAGATCGCTAGTGAGACTACACTTGTGTAGTTAGGAATAACTAAATGATAAGAAGCATTAGGATAAACCCTTGTTTAATACCTGTAATATAATTACTTCTTCCATATCGGTTGAGTAATTCCCCCACACCCTTTGCGTTGTACTCATCTTTAGTACACGATACCCCTAGTTAACCCCTCAGAGCCTATCCTTTTCGCGGTTCTCGTGATGTTTCGGTTTTTCCGGAATATCAATGAAGAGCATTGTTTACACCCCACCCCCAAATATACACCCAAATCGCCTTAGCCTGCCCTTTATTGCACTCACTTTTAGTGCAAATTTATGTTATCACCCAAAACCCTTAGTTCAATTATCTGGTTGCTTGCATGAGTTGCTAAGTCGAGTCATATCCTTTGTATACAGTTTTGGGATGATTGGGATTCATGGGAAAAGTTAAAGTTTATGAAATATAGGGAAGAGAACGTTAAACTCAAATTCCCTTTGTTTGCATAATAATGTACTCCAAGTGTTTTGATCTTTTCAATTCGGGTCAAATTAGTGTTAGAGTAATAAAAACTCAAGTGTAGGGATGTGTCTATAAATCCCTATCATTTTGATGTACCGTAGAGGATGGTAGAGTAAAAGTGTATGATTAAAAAAAAGAAAAAAAAAAAAAAAAAAAAAAAAAAAAAAAAAAAACGGGCTACCATCCTACATCTATCTTTTAAATTATGTTTGTTTATTTTCGTTGCCTAGAGTTTTAGAGTGTCGAGTCTTGGCTTAGCAACGCCATTCTTCGTATACTTGCAACATAGAGATTTTTGACTATCCACCACTAAATAGCCTATCCCACCAAACCCTTCATTTCCCTACCGTAAGCCTAACGTTACAACCCTTTAAAAGACCTCTTTGATAGTCTTTCCTAGGTGCTTACGCCAAAGCGACGGAGGTTTGATCTATTCTCAAGCCTATGGTAATCTATGTACTAGGACCGGTTAATGAGTGTTTATCTTCCATTTCCGATTTGTTATATTTCATATATACACCCGAGAGAGATGTGAGTATCCAAACACCCCATGTGAGGTGCTAGTATGTAATTTCCGTGCTTGTTATGATTTTTGCGGGGCTTATATGTGTTGTGGACCGTTTTGAATGAATGCTTCATGACCCCTAACTTATAAATTAATTGGCTAAAAGCACATTTGCTTGAGGACAAGCAAATACCAAGTGTAGGGATATTTGATAAGGTTTTAAAAGGTACCTTTTTAAGGGGTCATTTAAGCCCTTATTCGATCACTTCTGTATCCGTTATTGCTTAATATCGTTCCTTTTCACTTTTTAGGTCTCTTGAAAGCAAAATGCTGGAATGATGCTTATTTGGACGAAAAGGCGCGAATATACGAAGAAAATGGCCAAAGTCAGAATCGAGACACTCAAAGCTGCTGAAACATAAGGCGACGGCGTCACTGCATATCTGCGACGCCGTCGGGAAGGAATTTTGCGACGGGTCAGAAGCGAAATTGCATGTTTTCAAGGGACGACGTCAGGTTCTAAAGGAGTAGGCCGTCGCTACTCAGACGGCCTAGATGCAGCCAAGACGGCGTCAGAGCTGAAGGGGACGGCGTCACAGTCATAAGGTGACGCCGTCGCAAGGTTTACGTGGCCAAGACGAAACCCTAATGACGGCGACACGACGGCGTCACGAAACATAAGGTGACGCCGTCGCAGATGTAATCTTATATATAGAATCCGAATTTTTCAGTTTTTGGGTGTAGTCTTTTGGAGTAAAAACCTAAAACCGAACCAAGGCTTTCTTGTGCAGTATTTTAGGGTTCTAAACCCTATTATACATCAAGATAAGTATTTACTTCATTAATTTAATTATGTCTTTGATTATTTGTGTGTATGCTTGCATGTTCTCCATGTCCGGCTAATTTATTTGTGTGTTTGCTTAGGGAATATGAAACTTAATTATTGAATATTGATTGGTTGATACTTATCTTAGTTGACTAATGATCTAGAGTGCGCTAGATTATTCGTTGTGTACTTAATGCTTGACTTTTCTTTGTGAACTTTAGAATATAATTATCTAGGTAATTGTAGGATAAAGTATTCAAGGACAACCGTAGAGTAGGCGTCTATAAATCACTAGAGGATTTGTAAACAAGACCCTTTGGTAATTTCAAAGAGTTAGGGAAACAAGCACGCCCTATAGCCTTAGAATCACAACGCAACTAGGAATAAGGACGTGACAAATCAACCATCAATAGGAGATAATTAAGGAGTAGTAAAACCTAAGTAAACACATCTTTAAACTATCATACGAGTACACATCAATTAGACATAGACTATCACAACCTTAGCTTAGATAATTAGATAATAGTAGAGTAATCGGTAGCAATACCAACCCCCCAAATCCAATACCCGAGATTCGTACCTTTTCATTTTCTAAAAAAAAAAAATAAAAAGATAAAAAATAATCTTCCTCAACCTCAACCTTAGCGTAGTAACTTCTCACTAGCATTCCTATTCCCCTAGAGAACGATATCAATACCCGTGGCTTACCCTAATTACTACACTACAACGATTAGGTTCACTGCCTAGGGTGTTATAAAACTTGCTCGAAGAAAAGGAAGTTTCCTTGACCCCGAACGACGCGTGTAGCGTTATCATTTCTCAACTCCCTCAGTCTATTGCTATCACACCTATCTTACCTATTATTGCTTCCAAAGACTCTCTCATAATGGAGGATGATCATCTCAGCACTATTTCGGAAACGGAATCATCAAGTGTTGAGGATCTTGTCCCAATCCCAAGTGAGTCTGAGGATATATCCGATAGTGATTGTGATTTGCCTTTTTGTGATTCTCTTGACATTTCTGAGGTTACTTCTGGGATTTTCTCAAATCCTCTTTTTGAATTTAATAATGACTACACTTTTGGGAAAGTAAATCCTCTTTTCGATGAAATGTCTGAGGCCGATACAGAGACCATCACGGAAGTGGTGGAAATTGCTAGCTCTCAGAGCACACCACTTGTCCCACCTCTGTATTCTAACTTATCTCTTCCATCATGTGATGACGATTCTATCCTCACTGATGAGATTCATGATCCAAAAATCATGAATTCCCCTTCTGATAATGAGGAGTTAGTCATGATTTTTATCATGATTTTCTTTCTTTTCTTCACATATAGTGTGACTTCTCATTCCCTTTTCTCCTTCGGGAATGAGGACACTATTTTTGATCCCGGCATTTTCATTTACCATTTTTGAGCCGGTTCTATGTATATCTCATCGGTGTGGAACTTTCACGTGCTTCAAATGTTTGTCCAAACATCTTGAATGAAAGTCCGATGGAGATTGTCTCTTCCACTTACTTCCCCATGAACCAATTAATTCGGGGTCGAGTCAAGCTAGCGACTCGGTAATCAAAAACAGTAGTTAAACATGGGTTTTCACCCGTGTGTACCACCCTAGTGTGGGGGAGTTGCCTCCCGCTATATATAAAAAAAAAAAAAATTCAACAAATGGCCGTAGTATTTCCCTTCTACGTTATTTGTTTCGGCATAACCGCCGGTACTTTGAATATTGAGGGCAATATTCATTTCTAAGTGTGGGGGGGAATTCTCACGAATTTTATCATGTATTATCCGCCTAATTCCCCCGTTTTTGGCCAAAATTTTTTTTGGAGTAAGTGTTTTGCACTTACTCAATTGGTTATCAGTCCGCCTTGTCTAATAAACAAAAGGATTGGCTAATCCAGGAGCAAACGGCTCTTGGTAAAGATATCTCAAATCCGTTGACGGCTTGCAATTTGCCCAAAATTGTATGGTATTCAGCTCACCATATCTTTAAACTAGTGAAGAGTTGGCTAGCCCGCAAGTTTATGGCTTGTGGTAAAGGCAGTGGAAAAACCATAATTGGTAATCAGCTCACCAAAGATAATAGTGATAATTTATCTAAGAGTTGGCTAGTCCAGAGCAAACGGCTTCTGGTAAAGACAAATCAAATCCGTTTACAGCTTATGATTTGCTCAAAATCATTTGGTTATCAGTGTACCAAGGTTCTTACTTGAACTGAAACATTTGGCTACTCCAGAAGTAATGGCTTTTGGTAAAGAGTTTTTAAAATCCATTAAAGTTCTAAAACATTGCTAGGGACTAGCAATATCTTAGTGTGGGGGATTGATGAGTGTCTAAATACTCATCATTTTTGTACAATCTAGACTGCAAAATCATCTGAAAACACTCAAAAATGCATCAAAATGATGAAAATATCACAAATCAGTGTTTTATGTGTTTTAAATACAAAAATATCAAAATCAGATGAAAAACGTATCAAGTTTGCAAAATTGGCAGTTTTAGTCCCCCAAGTTTCAAAAGTTGTCAAAAATAGTCCCTGGTAAATCAAAATAAAGAAAAATATCATTCAAGGTCCCTGAAATATTTTAAATTGTCAAAAATGGTCCTTGAATGAATCTTTGGTCAAATGGCAGAAAAGGTCCTTAAAGTTTCAAAAATGACAAGTTTGGTCCTTGGAATATTGGAGATTGTCAAGTTTGGCCCTTGGATTATAATTTCAGAATGTACATTATTGGTCCCTGGAAAATCAGAATTGGCAGAATTAGCCCCTCATATTTGGTGAATTGCAAGTTTAGTCCTTGTATTAATCAACAAAACACCTTGGACCTTGAACCCTTCCCATGACCCTTGGCCCCTGCCAAAACCACTTGACCCTTGGACCCCCAACTTGACCCCTGCCTTATTAATACCCCACCGGTCAACCCAGTCAAACCAATCCCCCATTTCCCTCCCTTTTTCCTCCTTCCTCCCAACTGCCCACCTGCTCTCAACCTCACCATCCCCCCAGCTCACTCTCTTCCTTCCCTTGTCCCCTCCACCTCAACACAAAACAAGAAACATTAAATGCAACCCTCCCCCATTAACTCAATCCCTCCACCTGTGATAAACCACTTTCCCGCCAAAAATGCCATCAATGGCCAAAATGTCTTCAACTGATCCTATGGCTACAAATGAAAGTGGGATTTGCTCAGAAGTCATAGGGGAGGACTTTTGCATATAAAAGGAAGAAAGAGAAGCAAGGAGAAGTGAAAAGTAGTGTAATTTAGTTTTAGCTTATGTCGTTTTAATTTTTCCAAGTTTTCCAGTTTATCTTTAAGCTTTCAAGCATTTTGTAATAAAACCTGTGTGTAATGAAAATATAATTTCAGTTTCAATTTCAAGTTTTATGTACGAATTCAGTTTATACCATTTTTAAGCTAAAATTCTCAAATCAGCTTAATGTTGTTGTTATTGTTGTTAAAGAACCTATAAGCTCATATAATCTCATTATATAGCTTCTGAGAGCTTTTAGTAAGCCTAAAACTTTGTTTAGAATCAAAAACAGAAAATTCACAAAAATCAAGAAAAATTAGTGAGAAAATAAAAAATCTATGAGCAATGATCAAGAAACTGGTGCAGAGCTGAATTTGGATTGCTGTGGGTTATAGAGCTTCTTGGGAAGCAATAGGGTGTGATCTCAATCCTCAGTTCCCTGTTTTGTGCCTAACTCAATTTGTAAGCTATTCCTTTGAAATTTGCAATATATAGTATAAGTGTTCAAAAGTTGCTAATTCCAGTTTTATCCTGTCTCATTATAGTTAGTATAAGTTAATTAACGGATTTCTTGGTATAAATACTTGTTTTAGTATAAAAAGCTTCAAAACAGTGTGTTTAAGGGGTGTTTGGATTTGCTCAGTAAAGCCTGCTAGAGGCAAGTTTTGTGGTTGTTTATTGTTGTTATAAGTCATATTTGTGTCTAATAGTTCAATTCAAGCATAAAAATTAGTCCTAGTTAGTAAAAAGTCAAAATAATCTTAATCTCATTCTTAACAGTTCACTGTTAGGATTTTTCAATGCAAATCTCATCACATTAGCTTATAACTTGATATAGTATCCTAATTTCATCCTACAATAGCTTAATATAACATATTTAGTAACATAGGATCATTAGAATCTCAAATTAGTCAAACTGCATGTGTTATTAAAAAGTCAAAATTTTCATTAGCTCATTTTTGAATAAACTTTGGAATTTTACTGTGTGTTTAATAATGAGATTTAGCTCATAAGCTTCTAGGAAATTAAAATATAGCTGCTAAAATAAATTAGAAAAATACTAGTTTAGTTTTAATCAGCTTATAGAGTGCTTATTTTTCAGCTTGTTTTGAGTCTTAGTCTGAAACAGTACCCTGTGCAAATCAGTTGTAACTAGTGCTTATTTGTAGCTCGTGAAGTGCTTATTATTAGTTATTGTGCTTATTCAGTTTTTATTCTAGCTTATAATCAGTAGCTTAACTTATTTCCATTGTACTTATGCTTATTGAGTAGCTTATTAGCCTTCCTAGCTTAATCTTGTGCTTATTTCCAATAAAAGCTAACTGTTGAAAAATCATAGCTTATTCTGTGCTTATTATTGGTTTTTAGAAAAAGTTGTAGTTTTAAAAGTTGCTTATTTCCTTGTGCTTAATAAGTTTGTAAAATAAAAATCAAAAAAAAAAAAAAAAAAAGTTCAAAAAAAAAAAAGGTACTGCCTGGGATTCGAACCCAGGTCAGTCCTCCCACAACAGCCACGCACACAGCAGACTTCCCCCAACCAACTGCCCTTGGGTCTTCTTTGTGTTTAACTTTGCACAATTAATACCTTAAGGGCATTTGGCAGTTTTAAGCTTAAGCCCTTTTCTAGCTTATTTCGTGGCTTATTTCCAAAACAACCACCTAGTTTCTTATTTTTCTTAGATCAAGCATAAGTCAAAGTAGTTTCTGTGAATTTTTCATATTTTTCTAAAAACGTTTAGTATTTTTAATAATTAATTTAGTTAAATTTAGTTTTTAAATCATAATAAATAATTTAAAAGTCGAAAAAATACCCGGCTTTTTTCTAAAATTTTCTTTTGTCATATATTAAGTAAGAAAATTGTTTTTACACTTGTAGGATTTTTATTTCATAAATTTTACGTTTTTGCTTGCGCACTCGCGTAATTTTTATAAATAACGTACGTTTTCATTTTAAATCAAGTTTTTAGATAATTTAAGTTTACGTTTTAGTTAAAATAGTTTATTTAAGTTATTTTATTTTATAAAATCACAAAAACATCATTGTAAAAATAGTGATAGCGTTTATTTAATATATTTTAGCTTTTTAATTTTCTTTAATTTGCATTTAAGTCGCTGTAATTTATTAACTTTTTCTTTAGGTATAGTTATCAATCCAAATCCTTACTGATCACTATCCTTAGTGATCATTCTATCATCTGATCAAGTGTTTATACACCATTGAGTCTCCGTGGGACTTAACGACCCGGGAATCCACTGTATTCTCCAGATCTTCATTGCATTTGTGTTTTAACTGTTTTAAGTTACTTACGGTTATCCATTCACAAGTGGCTAGCTTGTGTGAGATAGCTTGACGGTTTAGCACAGATCAGAGTTCAAGCACTATGTCAACAAACTCCTTCACTTGGCGGAGAAGCCTTCACAACGTTGCTTACACTTTTTCCGGTACAAAGCTAAATACCGAGTCCGTAGCACGGTGGACCAAACCAACACAACTATTACACAACAAATATGTGAAATATCAAATACAAGATCTTCGCTACAGAAATCTTGCGGAGTGACAAATCAATCAAGGACCCCTTGCTTGGATGACTTGTAGAATGCTCGTGATCTCGCCTTAGAGAAGGACCTATATGAGGATCACAAATAGAAAGAAAGAAGAACAACTCTCTAGATCAAATGATCTATATGTTAGAAGAGAATGAGAGTGTATGAGAGATTTAGTAAGAAGAGGGGTGAGTTAGAATGAAGAAATGGCTCTCTATTTTTAGGAAAATTTCTTCACTGTTCCCACAGATCCCACGGATCCCTTCCACAAGGGATCCGTCTAGTGTAATCCTAGGGATCCGTGGAACGCTCCTCTTTGCCCATGGGTTTTTTGGTTATGGGTCATGGGTTATGGGTTAGTCCATGGGTTATATCTAGATTCAATATATCTAAGTATACATTGTATCAAGTCTCTTTGGGTATGGGTTAAGGTCCATGGTGTTGGGTCTATTATAGATTTGATGATACAAAACAAGAAGAATGAAACATGAAGGACTAAAAGTGACAAGAATGGAAACTACAAAAGATGGAGAATTTGGAAGATTCTAGAAGATATGCTTAAAAGAATATTTAGTTTCCTAATTATGTTATGATTCCTCTTGTAAACCCTAGATGTCTCTAGTATATAAAGAGACATAGGATCATTAGTTTTAGAGTACGTACAAGATGTAGACGTCTAAAGGTGTGTGTGTGTGGGAACCTAGGCGTAGGGAAAACGCCTAGGGTTTAGTTAGTTAGTGTTAGATCAAGTCTTTGATCTTTATTATAGTTAGTTAGTTAGTTTATGATAATTAAAAACCTTGTTCATAATAATGTTGATTCTATGTTTGAATATTCCGCTTTCATTATTATGTGTTCCTAGATATAATATTAGACCTCGTCTAAGAGCTTACAACGATCTTCACATGTGGTATCAGAGCCTGGGGCTCGTGATATCTAGGATCTACAAGGTTTTGCGAAAAAGAAAGAAGAAAATCGAATTTCAAAAATTCGTAATACTTCTGCAGCACTGTTTTCCAGAAGGCATAACTTTTTATTGAACCGTTGGATTGAGCTAAAATTTTTTCTGGTGCATCTCGGTGTATCCATCAAACTTTTCACCAGATGGATTGTGAATTAGAGCTCTCAATCAAAAGATATAAGCAGTCGAAGTCTGCTGCAGAAAATTTCGTAAGGCTTCTGCAACACTGTTTTGAAACGGCGATAACTTTTTCGTTAACTGTTGGATCGGGACGAAATTTTAGGTGGATGTTCTCTATATACTAATCTAACTTTCCACCAAAGGGATCGTCAATTGGAGCTTTCAGTAAAAAGATATACTATGTCGAAGTTGGCTGCTGAACGATTTTTAAAGTACTGCTGAAACAGTACTTTGATGTATGCTTGGTTTGTGTTCGAATTTTTTGGGTTTATACAAGGTTTGTGTTGTCAAAGTGAAGCAGTTTTCAAGCAGATTTGATGAAGAAATGATTTGGATTTAAAAAGGTTATTCTGTTAATTGTTATTTTTTTTGGATCGACCTTTTGGAGATATGTGGCGACGCAAAACAATTTGTCAAGAATTAATAATCTCGTCTGTCGTCTTGCTCATGGTGTTCAAAGATTGGTGCTTTTATTTGATGATTAAATAAGTGAAGACATGGTACTGCGTTTTAATACTTTTCTAATGGATTGAATATTAAATTGATTCACTTTGACAACAAGTGGTAATGAAGACTTTCAATGGTAATGCACAGTTATTATTGAGTGATCTGACAAAGAAGATTTTTTTTAATTGGTCCAAAAGATGGCGTGTATTGATCTTAAAAGAGGAGCACGTGGGTTTGAATGTGACGTTTTTCTTTTGGGATATTAATATTACTTGGTATATCTGACACGAAGAGATATTTGAGATACACGTGAATTTGTGAAGTACTGTTCGATTATTCATTGATAATTTTGGTCATGTAATGGTCTTGCAAGAATCATGATGTTTGCCTGGTCCACGTTTGGTAGTTGACACGCATGGTAGTTTTGTGATTGGCCATATTTTATTCGATGTGGATGTGGGGCTTATTTTTCGAAAGTACTGCAGATTCAAGTTCGAAAGTACTGTTTGGTTTAAACGTACTGCTCATTATTTTTCAAAAGTACTGCTACTCAAGTTTTGAAAGTACTGCTGATTTATGCAAAGTACTGCTGCTGCACGTTTTGGTTAAAGTACTGTTCGACCCCGAAAGTACTGCTTGGCGCAAAGTACTGCTTTTAGATTTGCGACAGTACAGCGACAGAAAAACCGTCACTAATTGCAATAGTGACAGGTTGGTGACGAATTTGTGACAGATTATGTGTCGCTAACAGCAGCTTTGTGACGGCTTTGGGACAAAAAAAGTGTTGCTAATAGGACTGATTTGGAATTAAGGGGAAGTCGACACACATACTTTGACAGATTTGGATTTTTTAGTTGTCGGACGACACACACACAAGTTATTGTTCACACACACAGGAAGAAATTTGTTCTTAAAAGGATTTAAAAAAGGCTTGTTTTGGAGATTTATTGAAGAATTGATTACGAAGAGGTTTATTTATCACTTATTTGAAGGTGAAGTGGAATTATTTGGTTTGTGTTCTTATCATCTAGCTTGATGAATCTAGTAATGTGTGATTTTTTTTATGATGCTCTATGCACACATTGGCTATCACTTAAAGGAGTTACATTGTAGTGCTCAGTGTCTCATACTAGTTGAGGATTCTTGTCAAGGGATTGCGGTCTACTTATATTTGGTGGATATAAGTATGGAGTTCCGTGGATAGTAACAGATTTAAGGTACAAGTTTGGGAAATTCTACTTCTTCATCAAATTCGTTATACTCGGTTTTCTTCACAAGTAATCATTACATAAAGCCTACAGATTTTGAAGAATCAGGAAGATGGTTAACATATGGGTTTTAAGGGAAGCTTATTGTTAAATGTTTAACCATCTACATGCATCACTCAAGGGGAAGTGGTTGATTTTTACTATTGTTGATCATTATTACTAATGCTAGTTGAAGTTTTCTACTGTTTTGGATCCATTTTTCTTATGATGCGTAATGGTGGGCGATTTGAAGCATTGGAAGTCTTAGAGTGGAAGTATGATATTGTTTCGTGGTGGTCAAGATCAAGTTTGCATATGTTCTCTATTTGTTGATAACAAAAAGGGGAAGAGATGTTTGAGTGACATGTTCAAGTCAAGGGGAAGACAAAGGAAGACATATTTGTTTCATTCATGGTGAGATTTAATTATCTCAACTTCTGCTACTTCGTCTAGGGAAGTTCGTACAAGAATCGTGTTTGTTTTGTCATCATCAAATAGGGGAAGATTGTTGGGTCTATTATAGATTTGATGATACAAAACAAGAAGAATGAAACATGAAGGACTAAAAGTGACAAGAATGGAAACTACAAAAGATGGAGAATTTGGAAGATTCTAGAAGATATGCTTAAAAGAATATTTAGTTTCCTAATTATGTTATGATTCCTCTTGTAAACCCTAGATGTCTCTAGTATATAAAGAGACATAGGATCATTAGTTTTAGAGTACGTACAAGATGTAGACGTCTAAAGGTATGTGTGTGTGGGAACCTAGGCATAGGAAAAACGCCTAGGGTTTAGTTAGTTAGTGTTAGATCAAGTCTTTGATCTTTATTATAGTTAGTTAGTTAGTTTATGATAATAAAAAACCTTGTTCATAATAATGTTGATTCTATGTTTGAATATTCCGCTTTCATTATTATGTGTTCCTAGATATAATATTAGACCTCGTCTAAGAGCTTACAACGATCTTCACACATGGGTTATGGTCCATGGGTTATGATATTTACCCATCCTAATAAACTATTACAACAAATGCTTAATTACTACATTTTTGTATTTAAATGGCTATATGTAAATGCTTTACAAAACTAACATGTGTCCTTTATAATTGTACTTAAGATAACATTATATTTGTTATCAACAAAACACAAAGAGATCGCAAAATATTAATAAACGGTTTTACGGTTTATTTGTATTAACAATCCCCCCCTTTTTGTTGATGACAAAACATAATGTTATGATGAGTAAAACTTAAGAATAGATGTAAGTTTTGAAAGCCCTAAGTTTTACTTCTTCTCCCCCTTTTTGTCGAAACAAAAAGTGAACCCTTGGAAGAAATAAACAAACTTCTAACTCCCCCTTGACGGTAGCTCCCCCTTGTTTGGGGCGTCAAGTGAAGAAAAATAAAAATCCTACAAAAAATAAAGGTTAGTAACATGCTTATATAATCTTGTGGTTGCCGAGAATCAAGATTGGGAGCCAAGGTATGTAAACAAGGCCTTGTAATAAAACAACAAATTGTAGTGGTATGTATGCCACTTACAAGCATGTAAAAATAAGAACAAGACTTGTTCTTGAAAAATGACTTTAAAAATAATACTTAAAAGTAGAAAAGTAGTAGTAGTGATTCCTTCCATGCTTGCATAAGGTTATGGATGGAGGTTTTGATGAGTAATGGTATTGATGCGATCAAGGATGAGGTTGAGTATGAAACGCATTTCTTCCCTAACTTCTATTGCAATTTCCCTAGTGGATTGGCAATGTTCACAATGTAAATGATGTGGGTGATGAGTGCGGAAGTTTTCCGGGTTGTTTTGATTTGAGTTATGCGGAAGTTGTGGTGGAAAAATAGGAAAATATGGATCAATATCCGGAATGTTAGTAAATGGTGGTGGAAAAGAACCTACATGTTCTTGTGATGTGATGGGAGCTAATGGTGGTGATGTTTCAAGATCTTGAAATATAGTATTTGGAGATGTGGGGGGTGTTGAAAAGACTAATTCTTCTTCTTTAGGTTGGTTAGATCTTGTTGGAGTCTTAAGGAGTTCCAAAAGAGTTATTTTAGGTGGTGATGAAGTTGGTGTACTTGTTGGTGATGAGGGTGGTGCTCTAATGGAAGCATCTTGTGGTGAGTTATTTGTTGAGGATGAATCATTTGAGGTTGGTTTTGCTAAACAACAAGATCGGATACTAATCCGTGCGGATATCCTAGCATTTGATTGTGGTATTTTGGATGGTGGAAGTACAAAGGTTTGGATATTGATCTGTGCTAAACAGTCAAGTCAAACAGACTTAAAACTGCTCAGACACAAATACAATTAAGATCAGAGAATACAGGGGATTCCCGGGTCGTTTAGTCCCAAGGAGACTCAATGGTGTGTTAAACACAAACTCAGAGGATAGAATGATCACTAAGGATAGTGATCTGTAAAGGTTATGATTAGAAATTACACTACTGATTGATTTGGAATAGAATTGGACACAGGATTGGAAAGCACAACAATCAGATGAAAGAAACGTAAACGTAAGTTTTAAAAACTACGTATACGCACAAAATAAAAACTAAACACTAAGAAATAAAAGGCCTAAAAATATAAAAATGACATTTTTGGAATCCTAAAAATAAAAGAAAATTATTAGAAAAAGAAAATTATTTTTAACACTATTTAATTAATTATTATTAATTAAAAACTATTTTAACTATTTAATAAATACTCTAAAATGAAAGAAAATACAAAATAAGGCTAAAAAAAATAAACTTATGATTCTGAAAAATCTAAAATACTATAAAACTAATTTTAAAACTAAAAATATATTTTTCACACTTTTATTCTAATTATTACTAATTAATAATTATTTAAAATACACTTAATTACTAGAAAATAGAAAATGAACTTGGAAAAATAAAATTTTAACTTTGAAAAATCTAAAATATGATAAAACTAATTTTAAAACAGAAAATATATTTTTTAGACTTTTTAATTATTTATTACTAATTATTTATTATTTATAACTAATTTAAATTATAATAAATACTAAAAAGATAGAGAAAAATCTGAAACTTTTTCTAAAAATCCTATATGATGACAGAAACCTAAGAAAAAGAGAAAAACAAGATTTGCTTATTAATAAGATGAAAAGAAAAATCAAAAAGCTAAAAAAATCTTAAATAAACGCTATCACTATTTTTATATTGATGTTTTTGTGAATTTTCTTTTTGAAAACTACTTATATACTAATAATATGAAACTTTAACAAAGACAAAAAATTTATAAAACACAAATAAGTAGATTTGAAGGCTCATTGACCCAACAGTGGCCTATATGAGCTTATTTGGGTGTTATAAGCTCAAACAAGCTTGTACACTGAAACAAAAGCTCAAAGTATATGCAAACAAGCTTAAGAAACTGAAATGAGGCTAAAAGATACCAAGAAGCACACTGACAAGCTATGAATAAGCTAATAAGCACTTTGCTTTTTCACAAAAGTGGGACAAGCTTTAAGCTCTTAGCAGCCCTAGCTAATAAGCTCAAAAATGAAATCTTGAGCTTGACAACTCAAGAGGACCAGGTTGGCTTTCCAAAGAACTAAAGAACACAAGAATTGGAGCACTAATAAGCTCTATGAAAGCTTATCAAAATGAGCTTAACCACTGTGCACAGGACAGAAATATGAAACAGGTGCTCTCAATAAGCTAACTAAAAAGCACTTTAAAAGCTGATAAGCAAAGAGCTAGTATTTTTGTATTTTTCTATACCAACTAGACTTTAATATCCCAAGAGCTTATAAGCTGAAACTCAATATTAAACTCCTAGTGAAATTCCAAAGTTTATTCAAAAACGACCTATTGAGATTTTGACTTTTTGATAAAAACTAAAAAGTTGACCAAAGTGACTTTTGATCTGATTCTAAGCACTGATGATGTTATATTAAGGTGATATAAGACTGACTTGATCAAAAGTAACAACTTTTTAACACAAAATCAAGATCCTTGATCTTAAAAACTCCAACAGTAAGCACCTATGTATGATTTCTTGAAATTTTGACTTTTTTACTTATAAGAACTTGTATCTTGACTAAGATGAGTTGTTTAGACCTATTTAGACAGGTTTCCAACAAAACCAAAGATCAGAGAACCTTTAAACACCATAAACCAAACACACCTTTATGTTGACTGTGATGAAGTTTTTACAAAGCAACTCTTGAATTTAAAACATGAGCTTAATTTCAGACCTTGTATTATCATTAACTAAGACTAAACAAGCTTGAATCCACAGTAATAACAACTTAAAACCAAGAATTTAGACTTAAGCTATTATGACTGCCTAAATAAGATTTTAAAGCAACTATGAATTCCAAAGAATAAGCTATTGATTTAAAGGCCTAAACACACTAAAATATAACTAGTGAACACAAAGAAACAAAAATATAAGCTACTTAATCACTATAACAGTAAAATGCCAAATTTATCAAAAAGAGCTTACAAATGCCTCCAAGCTTTAAACTGAGAACCAAGTTCAATGAGCACCCCTATAAGCTTACCAATAAGCTACTAACCCAAGGCCATCCACTATGTACCTTGCTCCAGCTGTGATCACCATTTTCAAGTGATTTTTGATTTTTGAAGTATTTAATTTGGATTTTTGGTAATTTTTGGTTTTTTAGTCTAAACTAATTTTTATTGTTTCTAATAGCTTTGATAAGCTATTTGGGAGCTTATGTGACTTATTCTAATCCATACAAACAACAAACAACAACCTTTAATCCAACATGAGATTTTGCATAAAAATGAGAAATTGCATAAACTTGAGAAGTGATTAAAACTTTAAATTGCTACTTGAAAAAGTCTTACAATACACTGAAATACTCAAAACAGAAGGCTTGAAAGCCTTTAATTACACTTAAACTTAAAAATACTTTAAACGACAACAATAAACTAAAATTTACTCTAGATAGTTGATACAATGCATCTTCTTCCCACTTTATAGACTTTTCCACCTTCCCACATGTCTCTGATTGTTTCCCACCACATTTGAGCCATTGGATCACTCAAAATGATCAGAATCGTCCACCTAGCTTTTTGGCGCCAAAAATTCTTCAAAGAAGGTTTTTGCTTTAATTGGGGTTTGGTTGAGATAATTAAGAGATTTTGTTGTGTAGAGGAGTTGGAGGGGACATGGAATGGGAGGGGGGTTGAAAAATGGGTGAAACCAGGTCTGGTTTTGGGTATACAGACTTGGAGGAGAGGGAGCTACAGTACCCTGTTTTGGGCGCGTTTTTCTTCTTTTTGACTTCTGTTGACCGAGCCTTAATAACACATGGGGGGTCAAAATGGTTGTGGCTGGGGTCAAAATGGATTGTGGACTGGAGGGTCAAGGTTCAAGGGTCAAAAGCAGTGGATTGGGCTTGTGTTTGGATTAGATTTTGGGCCTAGTAATAATATTGTGTCCGTTTGGTTTTAGGCTTAGTATAAGGACCAAAAGTGCAAATTTGCCAAACTTCAAGGACTAAAAGTGATATTTTTCCAATGCTCCCATAAGGACCAAATTTGCCATTCATTGATAAAACAAGGACCCTTTTTGCATAAAATCCATTTTTTAAAGGTCCAAGGATTAATTTTGTAAATTTCCAAAGTTTAGGGACCTTTCTTGCCAATTGACCAAATAATCATTCAAGGATCATTTTAAACAACTTAGAATACTTCAGGGACCTTGAATGATAAATTTCCACATTTTTGAATTCCAGGGACTAGTTTTGACAATTTTTAAAACTTGGGGGACTAAAACTGCCAATTTTGCAAACTTGATACATTTTTCATCTGATTTTGATATTTTTGCAATTAAAACACATAAAACACTGATTTGTGATATTTTGATTATTTTGATGTGTTTCTGAGTGTTTTCAGATGATTTTGCAGTTTAGATTACACAAAAATGATGAGTATTTAGACACTCATCAATCCCCCACACTGAGATATTGCTAGTCCCTAGCAATGATTTGAGATAACTTTGATGGATTTGAAAAACTCTTTACCAAAAGCCATCACTTCTGGAGTAGCCAATTGTTTCGATTCAAGTAAGAATCTTGGTACAACGATAACCAGATGATTTATTGGCAAATCATAAACCATATAACGGATTTGATGTGTCTTTACCAGAAGCCGTACCCTTCTGGACTAGCCAACTCTTAGATAAATTATCAAGATTATCTTTGGTGAGCTGAATACCAATTATGGATTTTCCACTGCCTTTACCACAAGCCATAACCTTGCGGGCTAGCCAACTCATTATCTTTTGAGGATGATGGGGAGCTGAAGAACCATACAATTTTGGGCAAATTGCAAGCCATATAAACGGATTTGAGAAATCTTTACCAAGAGCCGTTTGCTCCTGGATTAGCCAATCCTTTTGTCTTACAGACATGGCGGACTGATAACCAAATGAGAAAGTGTAAAACACTTACTCAAAAAAAAAAATTTTTTGGCCAAAAACGGGGGAATTGGGTAAATAATATATGAAATTCGTGAGAATTCCCCCTCACACTTAGAAATGAATATTGCCCTCAATATTCAAAGTACCGGCGGTTATGCCGAAACAAAGAACGTCAAAGGGAAATACTACGGCCATTTATTTAGAAAGAAGATTTTTTTTTTTTTTTTTTTTTTTTTTTTTTTTTTAGAAAGATTGAGAATATACAACAGTGTGGGGAAACTCCCACACACTAGGGTGGTAGAAAGGGGGTAAGAAGACAGAATTATGGGTGAAAACCCATATGGTGCATGCTAATGTTTTTGATTACCGAGTCACTAGCTTGACTCGATCCCCGCATTCATTGGTTCATGGGGAATGTTTGTAAATCCGGGACAACCACAGGGGGAATGTCCTCTCCAAAGTAATGCTTCACTCGATGACCATTCACTTTAAAATTAGGACCATCGGGTTGAGATAACTCAACGGTACCATAAGGATAAACCTTAGCGATAGTGAATGGACCAGACCAGCGGGACTTGAGCTTTCCCGAGAAAATCTTCAATCTGGAATTGAAAAGAAGGACTCGATCACCAACGTTGAAAACGCGGTTCTTGATCTTGGAGTCATGAATCTTCTTTGTCTTTTTCTTGTAGATCAAAGAGTTCTCATAAGCTTGATCACGAAGTTCATTTAGTTCATTCATTTGAACTTTTCTATGATCACCGGCTGTCTGTATATCGAAATTTGCATGCTTTAAGGCCCAGTATGCCTTGTGCTCTAACTCAATCGGAAGATGACATGCCTTTCCGTACACTAACTTGTAGGGAGTACACCCGATTGGTGTTTTGTAAGCTGTACGGAAGGCCGAGAGTGCGTCATCAAGCTTATCCGACCAGGATGCACGATTTTCGCCTACTGTCCTTTCAAGGATCCTTTTAAGACCACGGTTTGAAACTTCCACCTGCCCACTTGTTTGGGGGTGGTATGCAGTGGAGAGACGGTGGGTAACACCATATTTTTGCATGACTCTTTCAAATTGGTCATTACAAAAATGTGTACCACGATCACTGATTATCGCTCTCGGAGTTCCAAACCTGGCAAACAGAGATTTCAAAAACTTCACAACAACTCGGGCATCATTGGTGGGTAAAGCTTTTGCTTCAACCCATTTTGACAAATAGTCAACAGCCACGAGTATGTACTTGTTACCACGAGAAGATGGAAATGGCCCCATAAAATCAATACCCCATATGTCAAATATCTCACAAACTTGAATGGCATTTTGTGGCATTTCATTCCTTTGAGATATATTACCATGACGCTGACAAGCGTCACAGGTTTTGACATAATCGTGGGCATCCTTATAGATTGTGGGCCAATAGAACCCGGAATCAAACACCTTTTTGGCGGTGTAGTTTGGACTATGATGGCCCCCGGTGGGTCCAGCATGGCAAGCTGTGAGAATGTCAATAGCTTCCTGTCCATAAACACACCGTCGGATGACTTGATCCGCACAGATTTTGAACAAGAAAGGGTCGTCCCAGAAATAATGTTTAACATCTTTGAAGAATTTATTCTTCTGCTGGGTCGACATCCCTTTCACAATGAAGTTACCCGCATGGTAATTTGCGAAGTCAGCAAACCATGGGGTGGTAGAATTTCCACGAAAAGAAACCGCATTGAGTGTCTCGAGAGGAAATGTTTCATTTATATCCTTTTTCTCGAAAACATCTTGGTGAGGGTTTTCTAATCTGGACAGATGATCAGCAGCTAGATTCTCAGCTCCTTTTTTATCACGTATAATGATATCAAATTCTTGGAGGAGGAGAATCCAACGAAGCAATCTCGGCTTTGCATCTTGTTTTGCAAAGAGATATTTAAGAGCCGAGTGATCCGTATACACTACGCATTTGGTCAAGATAAGATACGGCCAAAACTTCTCAAAAGCATACACCACGGCTAATAGCTCTTTTTCTGTGGTGGTGTAATGAGTTTGAGCCTCAGTCATAGTTTTGCTTGCGTAGTGAATAGGCTGAAAATGCTTATTTCTTCGTTGCCCTAGGACTGCACCGATAGCAAAATCACTTGCATCGCACATGAGCTCAAAAGGCAAGTCCCAGTCGGGAGCAACGAGAATGGGTGCTTCAGTTAGCTTTTTCTTCAATGTTTCAAAAGCTATGATGCACTCAGGTGAGAAGATAAAAGGAGCATCCTTTTCAAGAAGATGGGTCATAGGCCGGGCGATTTTGGAAAAATCTTGAATGAATCTACGATAGAAACCTGCATGACCCAAAAAACTCCTAATACCCTTGACGGTAGTAGGATGAGGTAATTTAGCAATAACATCGACTTTTGCTCTATCTACCTCAATCCCGTTCTTTGAAATTTTATGGCCAAGGACTATGCCTTCTTTGACCATAAAGTGGCTCTTCTTCCAGTTTAGACAAAGATTGGTGTCTTCACACCTTTGAAGCATTTTATCTAAATGGGAGAGACATGATTGAAAAGAATCCCCAATGACCGAGAAGTCATCCATAAACACTTCCATTGTTTCCCCGATCATGTCGTGGAAAATGGCCATCATACATCGTTGGAACGTGCCAGGAGCATTGCATAAGCCAAAAGGCATACGTTTGTAGGCAAAAGTTCCGTATGGGCAAGTGAATGTGGTCTTCTCTTGATCCTGTGGATCAATAGGGATCTGAAAGTAACCCGAGAAACCATCAAGGAAACAATAGTATTCATTCCCTGCTAATCTCTCAAGCATCTGGTCCATGAAGGGTAGAGGAAAATGGTCTTTACGGGTGGCGTCATTCAACTTACGATAGTCAATGCAAACACGCCATCCCGTAACCAATCGAGTTGGAATTAACTCGTTATCTTCATTTGTGATAACAGTAATGCCACCCTTTTTCGGAACACAATGAATTGGGCTGACCCAAGGACTGTCTGAGATCGGGTAAATCAATCCTGCATCAAGAAGTTTGATAACCTCTTGTTTAATAACATCATGGATTTTTGGATTCACTCGTCTCTGATGTTGAACTGCGGGTTTGAAATCATCCTCCATCAAGATTTTATGAGTACAGAACTCAGGGTTTATACCTTTGATGTCGGAGAGTTTCCAAGCAATTGCTTGCTTGTGTGACTTCAAGATTTTAATGAGAGCAGCTTTTTCATCTTTACTCAAATCTCGAGCAATAATGACGGGTAATTTATCATCACCTTCAAGGAATGCATACTCGAGATGAGGAGGTAAGTCCTTAAGCTCAACCTCAGGAAATTCTTCAGTTTTCTCAACTGATTTGATTTCCTTGTTATGAAGTTTGATGGACGGGAGAGGAAGAGAAGTATCCAGATTTGACACTTTCTCAAGAAGAATATCTCCCTCCAGATTAATCTCATCAGGGATTGAATCACTAGGATGAGGGGTTGATGATGGATCATCATTGAGCAATTTCTCAATAAGAAGTATATCCCCCTCAATATCAATTGGAGCATGATCAATTTCCCAGGGTACAGAATCACTAGCCAAGTATGCTTCAATCTCATCTAAGATGAAGTCGCTTCCCTCAAACGGAGTGAGAGAAGGAGTAGAATTGGCTATGATAGGCTGAGAAGATGTGGTGGAATCCCCACTCACAGAATTATGAGCATAACCAAGAAATTCTTGAGAGTACTCGTCAGAAGCAACATCAATGATATCTATTCGGTTGACCGATTCAGAATCATAGTTTGCGGAGTACCTCGAAGTTTGATCAAGGTTGAAGGTGACAGCTTCATTACCAACACGCAATGTGATTTCCTGCTCAAATACATCAATGAGAGCACGACCCGTTCTCAGGAATCCTCGACCAACAATGAGAGGAACCCGATGATCGGCATCAAAATCAACAACCACGAAGTCAGCTGGGAAATGGAATTTTCCTACTTTCACAAATACGTCCTCAGCAATGCCAAGAGGACGGGATATGGAACGATCAGCAAGCTCGAGAGTCATGCATGTAGGAGTGAGTTCCGGAAGAGAAAGTTTCTTCCACACTGAATATGGCATAAGATTAATGCTTGCACCAAGATCTGCTAGGGCAAAGCATTCAACCATTCCTGGGAATACACAAGGTAAGAGAAATTTCCTAGGATCTCCAAGCTTTTCTGGAAGCTTCTTCAGAATAACTGCAGAGCAGTTCTCGTTAAGAGGAGTCTTAGCCATTTCAAACACCTTTTCCTTATTGCTTAACATGTGTTTGAGAGTTGATGCGAACTTGGGCATCAGCATGATAGCATCCGCAAAGCTTATGTCAAAATGTAACTCTTGGAAAATTTGGAAAAATTTATCCATTTGATGACTAGCTTTCTCGCGGAGCTTTTGCTCGTTCAAGCGCGATGGGTAAGGAATAGAAGATTTGGATTTCTGATTCTCAACAGGAGCTACAGGAGGTTCAAAAACAACTCCTTGATTGGGTTTCTGGACAACTTGAGGTTGGACTACCGAAGGTAGGACGTGTGCTGTACTTCGTGGGCTAGAATAATGCACTTTGTCCGTAGTATCCTTGGTAACTTGACTCATTGGCACTGGAGGAGGTGGCATAGGAGTCGTAGGTCCATTGTGTTTTGGAGGTTCACTGTCCACTACCTTTGAAAGAGAAGAAGAAGAAGAGGTAGTAGGAACAGCAGGTCCAGTGTATGAAACACCACTTCGGGTTGTGATCGCCTTAGCATCGCCCCTCGGGTTAGCGATCGTGTTGCTCGGTAAAGTACCTGAGCCCGAGGGTCGATCATTTAAAGACTTTTTCAGATCAGCAATCTGACTGACCAATAACCGGTTCATTTCATCTTGGGATTTCATAAACTGCTTCAGTAACTCATCAGATGATGGTCCTGGAGGAGTAATGACGGGAGGTGCTGGAGGGACAATTTGAGGTCGTATGTTTTGATTATGACCAAAATTCCCTTGATTAGGATTCATATTCCCATGAAATTGATTCCCTCGATTGAAATTGTTTTGATGAGGGTTTCCTTGATGTTGGAAACCTTGATTGGGTCCAGGATAGAAATTACCTTGGTTTTGATAACCTTGGTTCATTCTTGGTTGGTTCTGATTCCGGTTTTGCATGTTGTGATTTTGGTTAAAACCGGGTGGTGCCTGATTAGTGTTAGCACGGTAGTGTGGTTCATTTTGAGGACGGTATTGATTACCTCCTTGTTGTGAACTACCGGCTAAAGCATTGGCCTCAAAAGGACTACCATCGGTGGCAGTACAATTGTAGTAAGCATGAGGACCACCACAAGTGACACAAACTTCAACTTTCTTCACTTCAGCATGTGTTGGTGGCTGAGTGAAGGAGACTTTCTTCTGGTTAGCAAGAACCAAAGCCTGAACAATGTCTGTGAGTTTATCAATCTTAGCATCGGTGCTAGATGTACTCACGGGGGATGAAGAAGAAGAAGGTCCAGCATTAGACTGATATGTCTTTGCTCTGAAAGGACGGACCTGAGATTTGTTCTCAATGATCTGCAAGGCCTCTTTGGTGGTCTTGCTCAGGAAATTACCTCCCGCGGAGGCATTCAAAGAATCTTGATTGGCCTGATTGAGACCATTGTAGAAAGTATCCATTTGCATTAACTCGGTAAAACCGTGATGCGGACACTTGCGAAGCAACTCTTTGTAACGATCCCATGCCTCCCCGAATGATTCATCAAATCTCTGAGAAAATTTCATTATCTCATTCTTAAGACTTGTGGTTTGGGATGGAGGATAAAACTCGTTAACAAACTTGGTGACAAGGTCTTCCCATGTCTCTATAGAACGAGGGGGTTGTTTCTCAAGCCAATTCCGGGCTTGTCCCTCTAGAGAAAATGGGAACAGAAGAAGCTTGATAGCTTCGGTTGGGACATTCTTATACTTGATGGTAGATGCAATCTTGTTAAACCATCGAATGTGTGCATGAGGATCATCCCGCTCAAAACCATAGAATTGGCTTTGGGTTACTAGATTGAGCAACCCGGTTTTGAGCTCGAAAGTGTCAGCCACAATGGCTGGGACAACAATGGCATCTCCGTAACCCTCGATGGGTGCTTGGAGAAGCTCATTCATGGGTTTGTCTTCTGCCATTTCGACAGGAGGTGGTGGTGGTAGACGTTCCTCAGTCACGGCTGAAGGAGCTGAACGTCCTCTACGTCTGCGAGGAATGTTTCCAAGTTCAGAAAGTGGACTTGTAGAACTGGAAGAACGAGTGCGCATGCACTATGTATAAAAACCAATTTTCAAAACAAATGAGGCAAAACACAAGTGAACTTAACCAATAATCACAAAAGAAATGGCTTCTTTGAAAAAGGTACACCAAGTCACAAGTGACACAAAGGCAAGTTTTAAATCTGATGTTCGGGAACTTATTAATGGTCGCACCCCCAGTTAGGTAGTGCACTGCCTTGATTTGCGGTGGTTGATTTTTATTTATTCAATTAAGTACCACTGAAAAGACGTAGGTAAGATCTGTGCTGATGGGTTTAAAAACTTTTGGACAATATTTTTGTTATCGTCCCGTTTAACCAAATCGTATCTCTTCAAGAATCACCTTAAAAGAGAATACAAAATAGAAAACGTTCCGATTGTTTTGTTGTTTTATATTTTTTTGGAGTTTTAACACTTTAGGAAAAGTGTTAATGACTTTTTTGATTTTCTTATAACTTTACAAAAACTTTTTACAAATGGTGGGTATGTGCAACAATGGATCTGAAAATGGCTAAACACACGCTAAAGCCTCCCCGGCAGCGGCGCCAAAATTTTGATCTGTGCTAAACAGTCAAGTCAAACAGACTTAAAACTGCTCAGACACAAATACAATTAAGATCAGAGAATACAGGGGATTCCCGGGTCGTTTAGTCCCAAGGAGACTCAATGGTGTGTTAAACACAAACTCAGAGGATAGAATGATCACTAAGGATAGTGATCTGTAAAGGTTATGATTAGAAATTACACTACTGATTGATTTGGAATAGAATTGGACACAGGATTGGAAAGCACAACAATCAGATGAAAGAAACGTAAACGTAAGTTTTAAAAACTACGTATACGCACAAAATAAAAACTAAACACTAAGAAATAAAAGGCCTAAAAATATAAAAATGACATTTTTGGAATCCTAAAAATAAAAGAAAATTATTAGAAAAAGAAAATTATTTTTAACACTATTTAATTAATTATTATTAATTAAAAACTATTTTAACTATTTAATAAATACTCTAAAATGAAAGAAAATACAAAATAAGGCTAAAAAAAATAAACTTATGATTCTGAAAAATCTAAAATACTATAAAACTAATTTTAAAACTAAAAATATATTTTTCACACTTTTATTCTAATTATTACTAATTAATAATTATTTAAAATACACTTAATTACTAGAAAATAGAAAATGAACTTGGAAAAATAAAATTTTAACTTTGAAAAATCTAAAATATGATAAAACTAATTTTAAAACAGAAAATA
The DNA here is from genome assembly GCA_019973895.1 of Chrysanthemum seticuspe. Lineage (NCBI taxonomy): Eukaryota > Viridiplantae > Streptophyta > Magnoliopsida > Asterales > Asteraceae > Chrysanthemum > Chrysanthemum seticuspe. The sequence continues at coordinate 308,653,047 of BPTQ01000006.1, forward strand.
TATTTATTAGACTTTTTAATTATTTATTACTAATTATTTATTATTTATAACTAATTTAAATTATAATAAATACTAAAAAGATAGAGAAAAATCTGAAACTTTTTCTAAAAATCCTATATGATGACAGAAACCTAAGAAAAAGAGAAAAACAAGATTTGCTTATTAATAAGATGAAAAGAAAAATCAAAAAGCTAAAAAAATCTTAAATAAACGCTATCACTATTTTTATATTGATGTTTTTGTGAATTTTCTTTTTGAAAACTACTTATATACTAATAATATGAAACTTTAACAAAGACAAAAAATTTATAAAACACAAATAAGCAGATTTGAAGGCTTATTGACCCAACAGTGGCCTATATGAGCTTATTTGGGTGTTATAAGCTCAAACAAGCTTGTACACTGAAACAAAAGCTCAAAGTATATGCAAACAAGCTTAATAAACTGAAATGAGGCTAAAAGATACCAAGAAGCACACTGACAAGCTATGAATAAGCTAATAAGCACTTTGCTTTTTCACAAAAGTGGGACAAGCTTTAAGCTCTTAGCAGCCCTAGCTAATAAGCTCAAAAATGAAATCTTGAGCTTGACAACTCAAGAGGACCAGGTTGGCTTTCCAAAGAACTAAAGAACACAAGAATTGGAGCACTAATAAGCTCTATGAAAGCTTATCAAAATGAGCTTAACCACTGTGCACAGGACAGAAATATGAAACAGGTGCTCTCAATAAGCTAACTAAAAAGCACTTTAAAAGCTGATAAGAAAAGAACTAGTATTTTTGTATTTTTCTATACCAACTAGACTTTAATATCCCAAGAGCTTATAAGCTGAAACTCAATATTAAACTCCTAGTGAAATTCCAAAGTTTATTCAAAAACGACCTATTGAGATTTTGACTTTTTGATAAAAACTAAAAAGTTGACCAAAGTGACTTTTGATCTGATTCTAAGCACTGATGATGTTATATTAAGGTGATATAAGACTGACTTGATCAAAAGTAACAACTTTTTAACACAAAATCAAGATCCTTGATCTTAAAAACTCCAACAGTAAGCACCTATGTATGATTTCTTGAAATTTTGACTTTTTTACTTATAAGAACTTGTATCTTGACTAAGATGAGTTGTTTAGACCTATTTAGACAGGTTTCCAACAAAACCAAAGATCAGAGAACCTTTAAACACCATAAACCAAACACACCTTTATGTTGACTGTGATGAAGTTTTTACAAAGCAACTCTTGAATTTAAAACATGAGCTTAATTTCAGACCTTGTATTATCATTAACTAAGACTAAACAAGCTTGAATCCACAGTAATAACAACTTAAAACCAAGAATTTAGACTTAAGCTATTATGACTGCCTAAATAAGATTTTAAAGCCACTATGAATTCAAAAGAATAAGCTATTGATTTAAAGGCCTAAACACACTAAAATATAACTAGTGAACACAAAGAAACAAAAATATAAGCTACTTAATCACTATAACAGTAAAATGCCAAATTTATCAAAAAGAGCTTACAAATGCCTCCAAGCTTTAAACTGAGAACCAAGTTCAATGAGCACCCCTATAAGCTTACCAATAAGCTACTAACCCAAGGCCATCCACTATGTACCTTGCTCCAGCTGTGATCACCATTTTCAAGTGATTTTTGATTTTTGAAGTATTTAATTTGGATTTTTGGTAATTTTTGGTTTTTTAGTCTAAACTAATTTTTATTGTTTCTAATAGCTTTGATAAGCTATTTGGGAGCTTATGTGACTTATTCTAATCCATACAAACAACAAACAACAACCTTTAATCCAACATGAGATTTTGCATAAAAATGAGAAATTGCATAAACTTGAGAAGTGATTAAAACTTTAAATTGCTACTTGAAAAAGTCTTACAATACACTGAAATACTCAAAACAGAAGGCCTGAAAGCTTTTAATTACACTTAAACTTAAAAATACTTAAAACGACAACAATAAACTAAAATTTACTCTAGATAGTTGATACAATGCATCTTCTTCCCACTTTATAGACTTTTCCACCTTCCCACATGTCTCTGATTGTTTCCCACCACATTTGAGCCATTGGATCACTCAAAATGATCAGAACCGTCCACCTAGCTTTTTGGCGCCAAAAATTCTTCAAAGCAGGTTTTTGCTTTAATTGGGGTTTGGTTGAGATAATTAAGAGATTTTGTTGTGTAGAGTAGTTGGAGGGGACATGGAATGGGAGGGGGGTTGAAAAATGGGTGAAACCAGGTCTGGTTTTGGGTATACAGACTTGGAGGAGAGGGAGCTACAGTACCCTGTTTTGGGCGCGTTTTTCTTCTTTTTGACTTCTGTTGACCGAGCCTTAATAACACATGGGGGGTCAAAATGGTTGTGGCTGGGGTCAAAATGGATTGTGGACTGGAGGGTCAAGGTTCAAGGGTCAAAAGCAGTGGATTGGGCTTGTGTTTGGATTAGATTTTGGGCCTAGTAATAATATTGTGTCCGTTTGGTTTTAGGCTTAGTATAAGGACCAAAAGTGCAAATTTGCCAAACTTCAAGGACTAAAAGTGATATTTTTCCAATGCTCCCATAAGGACCAAATTTGCCATTCATTGATAAAACAAGGACCCTTTTTGCATAAAATCCATTTTTTAAAGGTCCAAGGATTAATTTTGTAAATTTCCAAAGTTTAGGGACCTTTCTTGCCAATTGACCAAAGAATCATTCAAGGATCATTTTAAACAACTTAGAATACTTCAGGGACCTTGAATGATAAATTTCCACATTTTTGAATTCCAGGGACTAGTTTTGACAATTTTTAAAACTTGGGGGACTAAAACTGCCAATTTTGCAAACTTGATACATTTTTCATCTGATTTTGATATTTTTGCAATTAAAACACATAAAACACTGATTTGTGATATTTTGATTATTTTGATGTGTTTCTGAGTGTTTTCAGATGATTTTGCAGTTTAGATTACACAAAAATGATGAGTATTTAGACACTCATCAGATATCATGATTGTTTGTACTAGATGATTCTCCTAAAGGGTTTTTGGATGACATGATGAAGTGTGTTTGTGAGAAGGAGATGGAGTATGCAAGCATTTTGGGAGTTATATATATAGAAAAACAAAACATTGTAATGAATGCTTGACCCAAAATGTGGATTAAAATCTAACGATTAGATATGAATTCAAGGCATGTGATCATGAGAACACAAGCATTAAAGAGCATACTCCAAAAGAAAAAAAATGAAGAAAATGTGGATTTTTCATCCAAAGTGAAAAAATAGAAGTTGAAAACAGCTTCTGTTTACACGGATCCCACGGATCTTTCCCTTGAGGGATCCGTCCAGCATGAAGGCTGGGATCCGTGGGTCTGGTGATTCAAGCAGCACAAAATTTTCTTTTTGGAAACATTTTTGCCTATTGTGTGCCTATATGCAAACTATTTGGAGTTGCGGTTTTCTCGACCTCTAATAAAAAAGGAAAATAACTATAGAAAAATAAATCATAATTGAGATAACCCGAAAACACACATTTGGTACATAAGTACGTAATATTGTGTTATCAATGCTCCTAATTCATTTTTGCTTAAATGAATGTACCCGAAAACATATATTAGTTATATGTTCCCTTTAGCATTCAAAAGACATGAGATGCAATGAAAACGGGTTTTTGCTTTGTATTAATAATGAAAAAGCGATTTGTCCTAAACGTGAGAAATTTCTTTTGTGAAATTGATACGGGAAGGTATCATTCTTTTTAGAAAACATTTTGAAAAGAGATTTTCTTTAAAAACGTGTATGTAGTTATGTAAAAAAAAATTATAAATGGAAGACTTATCTTGGGTTTTGAAAATTCCCGTATTGTTTGTGAGTTGTGCGTGAAATAGAAATCCTAGACTCAGAAAGAAGAAGGCTAGTGTTTACATACCTTGTAGAGTCAATTAAGTTAAGACGTTTGTTACATTAGACCAAGACCAAGACGAAGTAGGTTGAATTGTTCCCGCTTCAACGGTTTGGTGAGGACGTCGGCTATGTTGTCTTCGGATGCAACCTTCTCAATAGAGATGTTCCCCTTTTGAACATTGTCTCTTAGGAAGTGTTGAAAACTCTTAGACCTTGACAGATCTTTAGCACTCGTGGATCGTTAGTGTTGCCTATGTAATCATAAGCAAACTAATAGACAGTCTCTAAAACTCGTATTCTATAGCGGAAAGTAAATACAAGTTGTTATAACTAAGAACACTTAGATCTTCTATGGATCTTTTTATTCACTGAAACTCTATGTTTCGAAATCTTCTCTATTACAAACTATGAGGTTCCTTTTATAAACAAGGAACCCTAATCTATTACTACCCAATCGACTAAACATGCAAGCATGCATTTAATGACTAATACACTAAACTATATTGAGCAGTACAATAAAACCCATGCTAACCTCGGGCCGTTCAAAGATAATAATGAGTTAGCATTTAATTCATTAAGCGCATGCTGATCCTAGTCAGCTTTCACCCTTCAGCAGTAACACGGCAACGCTTGTACTCTTCAGTAGAATCACTTCTTCAGCAGATTCTGCTTCTACTTCAGCAGAAACCTTCGGCAGTAATGACAACAGAAATCCTACTTCACATAATTCCCAACAGGAAGTGATGATGAATCTCTATATGCTTTGTGCGAGAATGTAATACCGGATTCTTGCTTAAGTCGATTGCACCTTTGTTGTCACATAGGATGGCTATGTCGTTTAGATGGATGTCGTAGTCTACTAACGCTTGTTTCATCCATAGTGCTTGTTGGCATTCTTTGCCGGCGGAGATGTACTCGGCTTCGGTTGTTGATATTGTAAGTGCCGTTTGTTTCTTAGAAAACCATGATGTTAAACAACATCCCATAAAAGTACATACCCCACTTGTACTTTTTCTATCAATGTAATCACCTGTATGGTTAGAATCTGCATATACAATTGTTTCTACTCCCGTGCCCTTAGGATACCATAATCCTAATTGTGTTGTACCCTTAATATATCTAAATATTCTTTTTACGGCTTCTAGGTGTGATATTTTAGGGTCTTCTTGAAACCTAGCACATAAGCAAACACTAAACATGATATCCGGCCTACTTGCCGTGAGGTAGAGAAGGCTACCTATCATGCCACGATATTTAGTATTATCAACGGATTCTCTGTCCTCGTCTTTTGTGAGTTTGGTGTCGGATGACATTGGAGTCCTAATTGTTTAGACTCTTCTAGACCGAATTTCTTTAACATCTCCTTGATGTATTTAGATTGATTAAAGAAGATACCATCTTCTACTTGTTTTATTTGTAGACCAAGAAAGAAACTAAGTTCTCCCATCATACTCATCTCGAACTCGTCATGCATGATTTTAGAGAAATCATCACACATGTCTTGACAAGTGGATCCGAATATAATATCATCTACATATATTTGTACTATGATTATATGTGACTCTCTTTTCTTAGTAAAAAGTGTCTTGTCAACTAACCCCATGGTGTAGTTGTGTTTAACTAGAAATAACTTGAGTCTATCATACCAAGCTTTTGGAGCTTGTTTAAGACCGTAAAGGGCTTTCTTTAATTTATACACATGTTTGAGTTTTTCAAAATCAATGAAGCTCGGAGGTTGAGCTACATATACTTCTTCATTTATGACACCATTTAGAAAAGCGCTTTTGACATCCATTTGATAATGCGTTAGATCATTAGCACAAGCATACGCAAGAAGTATTCTTATAGACTCTAATCTAGCCACGGGGGCATAGGTCTCATCAAAGTCTATTCCCTCTTGTTGGTTATACCCTTGAGCAACGAGTCTAGCATTGTTCCTAGACACTACTCCATTTGCATCTAATTTGTTTTTATAAACCCATTTGGTTCCTATTATGGTTTGATTACTAGGTGGAGGGACAAGTGTCCAAACATCATTAGAAACAAATTGATTTAGTTCTTCTTGCATAGCCATTACCCAACTTTCATCTTTTATGGCTTCTTGTGTATTCTTAGGTTCTAAGGTTGAAACGAAACAAAACAAGCTACTTTGGTTTTGAACTTGAGACCTTAATGTTCGTTCGTTTAGTTTTCCTATGACTTTATCTACGGGGTGATCTTTGGACTCTTTAATGTTTACTATTTTATCACTTAGAGGTTCTTCTTCTTCACTTATCTTTTTCTTTATTACTATGGCTTCACTTTCTATAATCTCGTCATCGACAAGAGGTGGAGAGGGTTTGGGTGGACTTTCATCAAATTTTATATTTAATGACTCTTCTACCTTCATTGTTTCTTTGTTTAATATGACGTAAGCTTTGCTATTTGGCGAATAACCTAAAAAGATACCTTCGGTTGATTTAGGATCAAATTTTGTAAGGTAATATTTAGTGTTAAGAATAAAACATTTACTACCAAAGACTCTAAGGTGATTTAACGTAGGCTTTTTGCCTCGAAGTAACTCATATGGAGTTTTTCCTAAGATTGGTCTAATCAAGACTCGATTGAGTATATACGTTGAAGTATCAACGGCATTACACCAAAACTTTTGAGGTATGGATTGTTCATTAAGCATGGTTCGACTCATTTCTTGTAGAGTTCTATTCTTTCTTTCTACTACCCCATTCGATTGTGGAGTGCGCGGAGCCGAGAAGTTGTGAGTAATACCATTAGCGTCACAAAAAGCTCCGAATTGCACTTCATTATCGAATTCCCTACCATGATCCGTCCTAATAGACACTATGGGTTTTGCTAGTTGTCTTTGGATCTTTTTGCTTAATAATTCAAAATAGTTAAAGGTTTCCGTTTTGTTCTTTAAAAATTTTGTCCAAGTATACCTAGAGTAGTCATCCACTATTACCAAAGTATAGTAGTTGCCTCCATAACTTTGGATAGCGGATGGACCAAATAAATCCATATGTAGTAATTCTAGACACCTAGTAGTGGACACCATGTTTTTAGCTTTATGACTCGAATGAGCTTGTTTTCCTATATTACAAGCATCACAAAAATGATGTTCATATTTTAACTTAGGTAGATCTCTTACTAGATCTTTGGATGATAGCGATTGAAGAAGTCGCATGTTGGCGTGACCCAATCTTCGATGCCATAAGGTCGAAGTATCATCCATAGAGGTAAGACATAGTTTGTCTTTAGGTTCATTACCGATTTTAATGACATAGACTCCATGTTTCCTAATTCCTCTTCCTATGGTTATGCCATTTTTAAGTATCTTACTACCGGTTTCGGGTAAAAAGTACATTGCACTTTTTATCACATATTTGTCCTATACTTAAGAGATTAAAGTTTAGGTTTTCTACGTGACACACATCGTTAATGGTTAGAGATTTGTTAGAAATCGTACCTTTACCGATGATTCTACTTTTGCTATTTCCAAACACCACATTACCTCCATTGAAGGATTCATATGTGGAGAATAGATCCCTATTGCCGGTCATGTGCCTCGTGCACCCGCTATCCTTGACCCATTCATCGGGGTCTAGGTCGACCTTTAAGCACACCTAAAACAATAATAAACTCAAAAGTTTGGTCCCATTTGTTCATGGGTCCATTAGTGTTAAACATTCCATTCATGTTAGACATGTATGGATAAGATGAGTATGCATTCCATGGAGCAAAGTTTTGAAAAGGAAAACCGTTTTGCATGTTTGGATTCCATCCCATTTGATGGTTACTTTTTGGGTAAACGTTATTAGGTCTCCTAAATGAATTAGGTTTTGAAAAAGATGGAGCTTTGTTTCTTGCAAAAGTAGGATTATATTTTGGAGTTGGTTGTCTAGTGGTGACATGAGTTGGTTTCTTCCTATTAACTATAACAAACTCAGTTCTAGGTAAGAAAGCTACGTTATTGCTACTATTTGCTACAACAGATCCACGGATCCCTTTCTGTACACTAGCCGGTTCCCTTTTTAGGGGATCCGTGGGATCCGCCACAACAGTGGCTGGTTTTTCTAGTTCCTTAACAAATTTTGTTTCTTTACTTTCACTAGTTGATGGATCAAGTTGTTTACTACCTAGACCTTTTTGATTATTACCGGTTTTAACACCTTCGAGTATTGTATCTAAAGTGTTCGTACTCATTCTAGCAATTTTAGAATCTAAGTTATCCACTAGTGTTTGAAGTTGAACGCAGAGTTCACATTCACCACTTGCTATTTTACCTTTTTCTAAACGTTTTAGTTTTGCTTTTAATTCTATGACTTCTTTATCTAAACGTTGATTTTGACTCTTTAAAAGCTTATTTTTGTTAACTAATTTTAAGCTAATATTGCATAGTTTATCATATTCATTATGCAATGAGTCGTCATCAAGTGATGAGCTACTATAGTATTCGTGACATACCTCGTCGTTTGCCATGAGACAAATTTCTTCGTCTTCCTCGTCACTCATTCCCCATGTTCCGCTCACGAACGCCTTTTGATCATCCCGTTTGGGACACTTACTAATAAAGTGGTTTAGGTCCCCACATTTAAAGCAAGTACGATCATCCTTTGGCTTCTCGTCCTCTTTGCTTTTCCGAAAGCCTTTCTTATCGTCATACGGTTGTTTGACGTATCTACCCTTTCTTCTAAAGAACTTTTTAAAGTCCCTTACCGCCATAGCGTACTCTTCGTCGTCACTACTCGAAGATGAGTTCTCCTCATCGCTCGAAGCCTTTTTGGCTTTAAGGGCAAGAGATTTGTGTTTCTCTTTCACCTTTGAGGCTTCAGAATCTTTAGCAAGGACAAGCTCGTAGACTTTTAGGTTGCCTATGAGTTCATCGAGGGTGAGGATTGTCAAATCTTTTGACTCTTCGATTGCCGTCACCTTGGATCTCCACTTCGATGGAAGTGCCCTTAGATATCTCCTAACATGGTTACGGCTAGAAAAGGATTCATCAGGTGCTTGTAAAGATGTAATAATAGTATTAAAGTTAGCAAATGAATGATCTATAGTTTCCTCATCCGATATTGAAAATTGTTCATATTGTTGAACAAATAAATCAATTTTATTATTTTTAACTTGTTGGTTGCCTTGATGAGTTACAACTAAAGAATTACAAATTTCTTTAGAGGTTTTAAGCATAAAAATTATTTCGAATTCCTTTTTTGGTAAAGCATTATATAAAACCATTTTTGCTTCACTATTTTTAGAAAGCTTTTTCTTCATTTCATCATTTAGTTTATCATGAGGTGTGTGAACTAAATTTCCTTTATCATCATTTGAGGTAGCCTCAAAATCACCTTCAACAATAATGTACCAAAGATCAATATCTTTAGACTTCACATATGTTTCGAATCTATTTTTCCAATATATAAAACCATTAATTTCAAGTAGTGGTGGTCGTTGCATAGATTGCCCTTCCTTAAAATTTTCAGAACCCATAGTGATCGAAAAGTTTTTAAAATACAATTTTATTTTAAAACTTTTATAAACTTAGCTCTTGATGCCAATTGTGGAAAACTAGAAGGGGGGGGGGGTTGAATAGTTTTGCCGATTTTAAAGTTGATTTCAAAAACTTTAGATTCGATATTATGTGAAATCGTATGGATGTTGAGAACGTGTAGATCTAATGATAATGCAAGCAAATAAATAAAGTCAAGGGATAGAAATGACACAACCGATTTATAGTGGTTCGGCTACAAGGTCACCTTCCTTGCCCTACTCCACTCCCCGAGTCACCTACTCGAGAGTTCAAGCACTATGTCAACAAACTCCTTCACTTGGCGGAGAAGCCTTCACAACGTTTCTTACACTTTTTCTGGTACAAAGCTAAATACCGAGTCCGTAGCACGGTGGACCAAACCAACACAACTATTACACAACAAATATGTGAAATATCAAATACAAGATCTTCGCTACAGAAATCTTGCGGAGTGACAAATCAATCAAGGACCCCTTGCTTGGATGACTTATAGAATTCTCGTGATCTCGCCTTAGAGAAGGACCTATATGAGGATCACAAATAGAAAGAAAGAAGAACAACTCTCTAGATCAAGTGATCTATATGTTAGAAGAGAATGAGAGTGTATGAGAGATTTAGTAAGAAGAGGGGTGAGTTAGAATGAAGAAATGGCTCTCTATTTATAGGCAAATTTCTTCACTTTTCCCACGGATCCCACGGATCCCTTCCACAAGGGATCCGTCTAGTGTAATCCTAGGGATCCGTGGAACGCTCCTCTTTGCCCATGGGTTTTTTGGTTATGGGTTATGGGTCATGGGTTGGTCCATGGGTTATATCTAGATTCATAGTATCTAAGTATACATTGTATCAAGTCTCTTTGGGTATGGGTTAAGGTCCATGGGTTATGGTCCATGGGTTATGATATTTACCCATCCTTATAAACTATTACAACAAATGCTTAATTACTACATTTTTGTATTTAAATGGCTATATGTAAATGCTTTACAAAACTAACATGTGTCCTTTATAATTGTACTTAAGATAACATTATATTTGTTATCAACAAAACACAAAGAGATCGCAAAATATTAATAAATGGTTTTACGGTTTATTTGTATTAACACAATGATTCTAATCATATAACATATTTAGGGGTCAAATTCTTGGTGTAATGGAGTCCACGGCTCTCATGCCTAGTCAGTGCACTACTCACCACCAGTTTGGCACAGCAAAACAGGTTCCCCATTTCACAAGCCTCAAGCCCCAACAGTGTTGGTTCCCACCCTTGTTGAAACAAATAAGCTTCCCATTCAAGTTCTAGTTCTCTAATTCTCTGCTCAACAGCCATTATCCTTGTGGTAGACTTGACGATCCCAACATACTCCCACATGATCGACTGCAGTTCATTCCCAACTTCCTTTGTCCTCCTGATGATCTTGTTCAAAATGCTGCTCCCTAGCTGCATAGGAACGACTGGTGGATCCCACCACCGTGAAACACTTTGATCGATATGAGACCCTTCCATATGTTCAATTGATGGCTTCACTGCCTTGCATGAAAATACCAGCGCTTTTAGTAAGGAGTTGCTAGCAAGTCTATTTGCTCCATGTAATCCGCCTATACGATCAAGTTAATCAAATATGAGATGTTGATAATGGGTTAATATATGCTAATGTATGACAATGGATGTTGTATTGAAAGTATTTACAGGTTTTATAATCGAGGATTGTGCTTATATGTACTAAAATTGCAATCCCCATGTCCCTTGTATTTATGTGATCGTATATATTAAATTCAGCATTGGTATGCAGACATTTGATAGTAAAATAGTAGGCAGCCAAGAAGAAGGACGAATAGAGGAGCACATACCAAGTGTTATGTCTTGAATGAGTTGCAGATGAGAGCAAGAATCTTGTGTCTGATATGAGTTTTTTTTTATCGATTTGAAGACGTCTGAAACTGAGTAGAGGGCTAGAGGAAGAACAGACGTTGGCTGCTTCCAAGTGCCAGCTTTGATTCGATTTATATGGATGGATGTCATCCTAACATCATAATTCAAATATTATGATAAAAAAAATGGAACAATACAATTTTCTTATATAAATGAAAGAAATGGTTGACTCGTACATACTAACCATACCCAAACAAAATCAGAAACTTACTCGTTTTGAGCCAATATCCTATCCACCATACTCACCCATTTTACCACGTCTAATAATGATTTTATAAGAGGGTTCTATAGATAATATACTTGTTAGTTAGAGGATGTATGGGATTGCTTATATTTTCTCTCTATTAGCTGATAAGCAGTTTGTAACCGAATAACGCTTATTTGCGTGTTTTACACTGAAATATAAGAACTAACAGCCCCTTGAAGAAGTTATCTCAAAAAATTCAATGAGACAGAAACCTGATGAACTTGAGAGAAGAGAAGCCAGCATGACCGTCGAAAACAGCAAAAAAGAAAACATCAGCAAGATCATGGTAGAAACAATAACGCTGTATTTCAATTCTTCATGGGCAAACAACTTGGCATTTATTCTTCGCCAATACCTACATTAAATGTCCTGTTGAACTCCAAAAATAAGATCAAAAGCTTTCTTTATAAGAAGTTCTTTAATAAGTATTGTGGAAAACTAGAAGGGGGGGGGGGGTTGAATAGTTTTGCCAATTAAAACTTCCTTTTAATCTATTTAGATTGACTTATGTCAATCTATTTGGATGTGTGTGTTGGATGTTGATAAACAAACATATATAGGTAAGTAATGAAAAGATAAGATTATGAAGCACAAAACCACAATGCGAGTATTTATAGTGGTTCGGCTACAAGGACACCTTCCTTGCCCTACTCCACTCCCCAAGTCACCTACTCGAGATTTCGTAATCACTACACCAATCTCCTTATAGCGGAGAAGCCTTCACAACGTCGCCTACCTTTTTTCCGGTGCTAGGCTAACCACCGGGTTCTTTCACTCCAAGTTGAACCACACCTACACAACGTCGCCTACCTTTTATAAGGTACTAGGCTAAGTACCTAGTTCTTGCACTCCAAGGTGAACTACACGTTCACAACGTCGCCTACCCTTTATTAGGTACTAGGCAAAGCACCTAGTTCCATTGCAATGGAGGAACTACTACCACACTACACCAACGACTAATCCCAAAGGAGATATACTCCTTTACAGCATCATCAAGGATATCAATATCCTTGGATCTAATGCTAGTCTATCTAGTACATCGAAACATACCATATCGAATGTACATCTAAGGCACCTTTCACTAATGCCTTTGACTAGATCTACAAGACACCTTTCACTAATGTCTTGTGTGTTCACTTCTAAGCACCTTTCACTAATGCTTCTAGTCTTGACTTCTAAGCACCTACCACAAGTGCTTATGCTATAGACGATAGATACCCTTCACTAATATCTTCGTCTTGACACTTGAGACATCTTTCACTAATGTCTTCAACACTACACTTCTTTAAAGAAATAAAGGAATCATCAACAAGAAGACTTCAGTAGCCTTGATGATGAGGAAGCATGGCAACTCATGGACTTGAGCTTGCTCGTCTTCAAAGGTGGTGATCTTGCCTTTAAGAGAAACCTAAAAGATCACACAAAAATAAAACTACAAACATAGATCTCTTGGATCTGAGGTTAGTGAGTTTTTAACTCAGGGAGAAAGTGTGTTAGAAAGGGGTGAGAAACAATGAAGAAATGGCTTACTATTTATAGAGGAAAAATCCTACTGTTCCCCGGATCCCACGGATCCCTTCCACAAGGGATCCGTCTAGCGTTAAGCTAGGGATCCGTGGGACGCTCCCTTTTACCCATGGGTATTTTGGTTATGGGTTGAACCATGGATCTTTTAGCTAGATACAATGTATTTTTGAGTGCAATGCACTTGGTCACTTGGGTATGGGTTGATCCATGGGTTATGGATATTATCCATGTATGATATAAGCATGATGTCATGCAATGGGTTATGGGCTTTGGGTTGTACCCAACTACATTCAATGTATTTTCCCAATGGGTTGTGATACTTAAGTTTCTACCCATTTATATTACCCAATATACTACATACTAGTTATGTGTATATTTTACCCAAATATGTAAACACTAGTTGTTGTACATATGTATTATTAAATCATAAAATCACTTATACTTGTTTTAGTGTTTTATGTGAAAGTGTGAATATGTTAGAAACTATTAGTTTAAACCATTTACGTATTTTATTTGTTTCGTTAACATGATTTTACGTTTGTTATCGACAAAACATTAGAAGATCGTAAAATATAAATAAACGTTTTTACGGCTTATTTGTATTAACAATCTCCCCCTTTTTGTTGATGATAAAACATAAAATTATTTTAAGGAAAAGCTAAAATTCTTAAAAGTTTGAATTTGTAGTTTTTACTTTCTTCTCCCACTTTTTGTCGAAACAAAAAGTGTTTGAAGGAAAGCAACACATCGTTTTTAAGAAAAACATGTATAAGAAGTAAAAATAAAAAGAAATAGAGAGCAAGTAACGGGAAAGGATCTCGTCTTTACTCCCCCTTGACGAGTCCATCCCTATGTAAGGGCGTCAAGAAAGTAATACTAATCTAGATTGTTTTCAAGTAAGTTTGCAAAAGATTTCGTCTAAGTGACGAATGTGCTCCCCTTTGATGATTGCAATTTTGCAAGGGGATGTCACAAAAAGTAAACCTAGTATTGCAAGTAATTTGCAATATATTGCTTTGACATAAAGCTCCCCCTAGCTTTAGGATGTCAAAGTCTTCATGTGTAGATTGAATAACTACAAAACAAAGGTTAGAAAGCAAGTATAATTCACAATTTCCTGCAAATGTGGTCCAAGTTAGTAGAAAATAGCTTTCTGTCTCACGAATCCCACAGTTCCCTCTTAGTAGGGATCCGTCTAGGCAATTCTGAGGGATCCGTATTAGCTGATTAGTTTCAGCAAAGGTGATATAACAAGTAATGTTATCACAAAAATGAGATATGAATACAAAGTAATCATATGCTCAGAAAAATAACAAGTACCATGTAATTCCATTTAATAAAACTAGAGTTATGATATACATGACTTAAAAACTAAGAAAATACATGACTAGGAATTTCTAAACCAACTATCGCTTGATGCTAGGACACGACTAAAATCTTCTAGCTCAAGTTTTGTTTAGGTTTAATCTCGTCGAAACGTTCGAGGAGATGATAGAACATGAAACGTTGGTCTTCTCGTACTTCATGTATCAAACTTTCAACATGTTGACAATGATAGCAATCTTTGTCATGGTTAGGTAGTGGTGGTGGAAGAAATGAAATGGCTTGATGCGAGGGATCAAGTGAAGCGGCTTGTGGAGCTTCAAACGATGGAGGGATTGGTGGAGGCACATTTGAGAATGGCTCGACCAAGAATGATGGCGGTGATAGAGAAGTGTCAACTTCCATATGGTCGGGTGGTTGACTTTGATGATTTCTCATAATCGAAATAGGATTATATGATGGAAATGGCGAAAAGGAAGCCGGAGCAAGTGTTGACTCAACACCTTGATTTTGTACCATTATTCCTCCTAATGAGGAGAATGTTGTCGGCGGAAGCGGATGAGACGGCCTTGGAGGCAAGTCCTCTAAATTGTAGAGGTGTGATGATGATAGTGGGGATGTAAATGAAATAGCTCTAGGAACCAATGGTGATGGTTTCGTGGAGATGATATTGTTTGGCCTAGGAGGTATGGTGGTGTTTGGCATTGGTAGTTTTGTGGGTACTGTCCTTTTAGGAATTGGTTTGATTGGATGAGGAGGGATCCTATCATTTGTTGGCTTGACCGGAGATGATTCAGTTGAAGAGATTTCGTGTATAACACGCGCCTTTTTCATCGGTGGTTCTTTGGTGGATAAGTTACTACTTGGGGTTTTCCTCATGATGAGATGATTTCAAGATGTTTGCTAGGGTTTCTAAAGTGCTGAAAGTTAGGATGAGAGTGATGACTATGGAGGTCCTAACAAACTGGTTTATAAACCAAGAGATTTGGCAAGTGCATTTAAGCCTTAAGCCACTAGGATTCATTGGAATGTGATGATTAACATGCACAAGAGTCAACTTTAGAGTTTGCACTGATCTAGGAACTCATTTAAGATGAGATGGAGTGTTTGAGTTAGGAAGATTAGTTGAAATGATTGTTTTAGCAAGATTTGACATAAACTGTCATCCAGATCCCACGGTTCCCTCCTCAGAGGGATCCGCCTAGGCTAATCCTAGGGATCCGGCTCTCAACAGCTATGAAAGAGTGGAAATGATGTTTCTAAGATCTAAGACATATAACATATTGAGTGTTTCAGTCCTCCTAAGTGTCTTAAATGAAGGGGTGCTTAAGTACTTGAAGGTAATGAGTGATGTAGCTAATGATTGTCTTTTATGGAAGGATTTGGAACTTTCAAGAGTACCAATGGATGAGCAATGATGACACTAAATATGAGAGTGTCAATTGAAGCTAAATGATCCTAGAGATCAGGTTGTGACTTAGGATAGTGTTTTGGAAAATATCCTAGAAACTTTGAGATGGGAAAACTAGAATTTGATCAACATTGATCAATTTTGAGGTAAGGGTGATTTATGATCAATTTTGTCATAATCGAAAGATTTCTAAATCTAGATGTGAGGGATCATGTGAGAATGATGAGGGATCTAGAGAGTGGAAGAGTAATGGATTAAGGTGAAAATGATAGATCTACAAGCGTCTTAGAGTGTGATCTAGGTGAGTTATGTGTGAATAGGAAGGATCTACTTATCTTGATAAGGACTTAATTTGCCTTAAGACACTATGTTTAGCTTAGTATGAGGTGTTCTAAGGATATGTTTGAAATATAATGCTTGCAATTGCATTTTCTGTTTGCCGAATCCCACGGTTCCCTAAGTGTAGGGATCCGTCTAGCACAAACTTTGGGATCCGCCTATCTGCTCAGCAGGACCTTTACTAAAGGTATGCAATGATCTTGACAATGCATTATATTCCAAGGTTAGTTTAAAGGGGTTCTAACACTAAGATATCAAATGTAAAATGTTTTATTTCATGAGAGAAATAAGATAACATTGATAAAGCACTAGTACAAGAGAATTGATCCTATTTTCAAATACTACTAGGTTTCTTGAATGTTTTCACTAGGAGGATCATTACGTGATTGATGAGTGTTGGTGGAATCAAGAATGAAGAAAGTCTTCATGAGAGATATGCTTAGCGGTTCCATCATCTTGTTCACAAGTACGTACAACGGACTTTGAAATTAAGGATGGAAGTGCATAACATTATGATAGAGGCGTGTCAAGAACATTCCATAAGGGATGAGTTTATTCTTGGAACCTTGAAGATTTACAATTCGCCTTGCGAAGAATTAGGCGAGATTGTATGGTTGTTGTGTTAGCAAACAGTACAACATGTGAGCACAACAAGCGGGAAGGATTTTCTCGATTTCCCCTAAGACTCCAAACATTCTCACGTAGGATGAGTGCAAGAGGCTTGTACTCTTCTCGGATGTCCCGTGTGAAGATAATGTTTGGATCGGAGTAATATGGTCGAGGTTTGCATATTATGCGATTTAAATCTTCCGGGGAGGGTATGTGTGAACAATATGGGCTATTTTCTTCACGAAAGTTGAAGAGAGAATTGAGAGACCAATCTTCGGTGAAGGCACATTGTCCATGATTTGGAATCCGGAGGATGTGAGCAAAATGCCCAAGGGTTAAAGTAAACTTTTGGTTTTTGATATAAAACCAAAGAGATAGAGAGCGATCCTCGTTACGAACGAGTTCAACTTGATGGAAGAATTCCATTATGAACCTTGGACATATCTTCTCGTTGACTTCAAGAAGACATTCTAGTCCTATGGCTCGGAAGGAGGTATTGATACCTTCTTCGAATTGTAGAGAGGTGTCTACAATACGTCCTTCGTGGAAGTGACGGTTTTCGAGATTATTGAACCCACGGACATGATTGCCAGGTGTGTTGGGATCAAGGGAGATGTTTGGAGTGTAGACGCTAGTGAGTGAAAAATCAAACTCCTATTCATGCGTTGATAAGGTTTTAAAAGGTACCATTTTGAGGGGTCGTTTAAGTCCTTATTTGATCACTTTTGTATCCGTTATTGCTTAATATCGTTCCTTTTCACTTTTTAGGTCTCTTGAAGGCAAAATGCTGGAATGGCACTTATTTGGACGAAAAGGCGCGAATATATGAAGAAAATGGCCAAAGTCAAAATTGAGACACTCACAGCTACTGAAATTAGAAGGCGACGGCGTCAGGTGCTAATGGCGACGCCGTCCCAAGATTTTTGTGACGATTCAGAACCCAAAACTCGTATTTTCAAGTGACGACGTCTAGTTGTAAAAGAGTAGGCCGTCGCTACTCAGACGGCCTAGATGCAATCCAGACGACGTCAGAAGCTGAAGAGGACGGCGTCACGGACATAAGGTGACGCCGTCGCAAGGTTAACGTGGCCAAGACGAAACCCTAATGACGGCGACATGACTTCGTCACAAAACATAAGGTGACGCCGTCGCATATGTAATCTTATATATAGAATCCGAATTTTTCAGTTTTAAAGAGAGTCTTTTGGAGTGAAAATCTAAAACCGAACCTAAGGTGTCTTGTACAATATTTTAGGGTTTTAAACCCTATCTTACATCAAGATAAGTATTTACTTCATTAATTCAATTATGTCTTTGATTATTTGTGTGTATGCTTGCATGTTCTCCATGTCCGGCTAATTTATTTGTGTGTTTGCTTAGGAAGTATGAAACTTAATTATTGAATATTGATTGGTTGTTTCTTATCTTAGTTGATTAATGATCTAGTAATGCGATAGGTCATTCGTTGTGTACTTAATGCTTGATTCATCTTTGTGAACCTTAGAATATAATTACCTGAGTAGTTGTAGGCTAAACCATCCAAAGAGCGCCTTAGAGTAGGAGTTTATCATCCCTAGTGGGTTTGTAGACGAGACCCTTTGGTAAGTTCAAAGAGTTAGGGAGAAACGCATACCCTACAACTTTAGACACACAACGCAACTAAGAATAAGGACGTGACAACTCAACCATCAATAGGAGATAATTAAGGAGTAGTACAACCTAAGTAAACACATCTTTAAACTATCATACGAGCACACATTAATTAGACATAGACTCCCACAACCTTAGTTTAGATAATTAGATAATAGTAGAGTAATCGGTAGAAATACCAACCCCCCAAATCCAATACCCGAGATTCGTACCTTTCCATTTCATAAAATATAAAAAGATAAAAAATAATCTTCCTCAACCTTAACCTTAGCGTAGTAACTCCTTACTAGCATTCCTATTCCCCTAGAGAACGATATCAATACCCGTGGCTTACCCTAATTACTACACTACAACGATTAGGTTCACTGCCTAGGGTGTTATAAAACTTGCTCGAAGAAAAGGAAGTTTCCTTGACCCCGAACGACGCGTGTAGCGTTATCAAGTTTTTGGCGCCGCTGCCGGGGAATAGAATAGCTAGTTAGTAGTCCACCTCGTTTAGGTTTCTTTGCTTGATTCCTATCAAGTAAATTTTTCTCATTTTTTAGCTTTCTCTTAGTCTATCCCCCTTATTCGTGACCTTTGTTCGTAATTCCATCACTTTTCATCATGGAAGGTGATAACCCACTACCATTCATCAACCTACCGCCAAATGACCCGCCAAGAGCCCGTACTCTTGGTGAATACTCGAGACCAAGCCACCTAGGCTATAGGAACACCATTGAGCTTCCCGACCAAGCCCAAACTACGGCCCTGCGATCCGACACCATCCAGTTGGTGCAAAACGGATGTGCATTCCATGGACTTCGTTCCGAAGATCCAAATCAGCATCTGAGGGATTTCCTCAAAATCGTCGATTCCATCGACCTTGATGCTACTACTCGGGAGACCACGCGCCTGCGTCTCTTCCAATTCTCTCTACGGGACCAAGCTAGTAATTGGCTTGAGCGACTTCCCGCCGGCTCCATCTCAAGTTGGGATGATCTTACCTCTCGCTTCCTTGCTCAATTTTTCCCACCGGGGAGAACCACTAAGCTTAGGAATGACATCTTGATGTTCCAACAACGTCAAGGTGAATCTCTCTACGAAGCATGGACCCGATTCAAGGACTTACTTCATAAAGTCCCTCATCATGGCATTGATCTTTGGCTCCAAGTCCAGATCTTTTATGATCATGTCAACTTCCCCACTAAGCGATCCATTGACCAAGCGGCCGGTGGAAAACTTAGTGATCTCACCGCGGAAGAATCATGGGGTATAATAGAGGACCTCGCCCTCTATGACAACGAAAGTTGGGATGACCCCAGTGAGCTGCCTAAAACCGTTAAGGCAATCTCCTTGCCCACTTCCGACCGTAGGATGATCGAACTTGAAGATCAAGTTAGATTCCTCATGAGTTCCTACAAAAATCCTAAGTCTTCACGACAAGTGAATCAAATCACTCTACCTTGTGAGTTATGCAGTGGTCCCCATGACACTCGTGATTGCACAAGGCTCTCCGAACAAGCTTTTGCGGACTACGCCTCCATACGTACCGACGGAGCGGGAGAGAAGTGGTACACTTTCAAACCCGAACAAAACAACTTAGGAAACTCATACAACCCCTCATGGAGAAATCACCCTAACCTTAAGTGGAACCAAAACTCAAGCACACCCCAAAGCTCATCTAGTTCACCTACTAGGGTCAACTATTTTAATACCGGGAACCCCACTAATCTTGAGGCAATTGCATCTAGATTTTTGTCATCCCAAGAAACTCGATTGAATAAGCTTGAAGCCGATTTTAAGGAAAAACAAAGCGAGATGACAACCAAGCTTGATGCCCTCTTAAAAGCCTTCAATGAGCGGGAAGTTGGAGCACTCGCAAGTGATACCATAAAGAACCCAAAAGTGAATTCGATTGCATCGACTTCATGTTCTAGTTCACCATGGGAGAGTGCACATCCATACCCCTCCCACCCAACGGTTCACTCGGTAAATGCTATCAAAAAGGGTTCCAAGCCATCCAAGAGGTACCAAGGCCCGGCACCTTTGGTAGAGCCTACTCTTGAGAAACCCGTTAGCCAAGAATCCAAACCTAGTTTAGAGGAGGTGTACAAGGAACTCCATCAAGAAAAACCGATTCTTGAAGTCTTAGCTCATGCACCTTACTATAATGCTTTAAAAGAAAAATATGAGTTAGAACTTAGGCTTGGGAAACATGGGTCCGCCTTTGTGCGAAACAACTTACCTAAGAAGCTAGACGATCCCGGGCTATTTACTCTTCCGTGTAGACTTGGAACTTCCAAACCACTCGATGCTCTAGCCGATTTAGGATCATGCATCAATCTTGTTCCGTTGTCCCTCCATAGAAGCCTTAACTTAGGTAAAATTGAACCAACGGAAACCATCTTAGGTCTAGCGGACGGTAGTATAGCACGTCCGGTAGGAATAATAAAGGACATGGTAGTACATGTAGGAGAGTTGACTCTTTTGGCCGACTTTCATGTGCTAGACATGAATAAGGACCCGACATGCCCATTACTAGTTGGAAGAGGATTTTTAGCTACCGCTAGTGCCATCGTCGATTGTAAGATGTCCAAAATAGTGGTAGGGGAGGAGAGTGCTAGATCCGTTTACGATGTTAAAAGGCATACATACTACAAGGATGAGGAAATCCCACAAGAGATAGGGTTGGATAGAGAGCCTTCTAGATATGGACCTTGGATTGATAAAAACATCATAGGCCTCCAAAGACCTTTTTACCTAGATAAAGCCTTCGCTAGTGCAGCAACTTTCCAAGAAAAAGAAATGGCTAGGGACATAGAAGTGAACCCGTTCGAGGACGCCTTAGTATTTAGGAAGATGACCGAGTTCCTAGGAAGCTTGCCCGTTAACCTTGTCATGAATAAGTGGAAAGTTGAGAAATCTGAACACAAGTGGGATTGGAATAGACCGCCTAGTGATGGTAATGGAGAGTGGCACATTAGGATACAAATCTATGATCCCGATGGTGAGATGTTTGAAAAGGCATATTTAACCGAACGTACTACTAGGAACTTGAATGATAAGTTTGATCCTTACGACATTGTTGAGGATAGACTTACGTATATCGGTACGTAGGAGCACGACTATGAGTCTAGCTACATGACTCTTAAATAAAGAAAAGCGCTTCGTGGGAGGCAACCCATGCTTAATTGTTTGCTTGTTAGTGTCATATATCTTTTATTAATTGTTTATCCTCATGTTTAAATTTGTAAAAATGCTTTATTTTGTTTTTAACCTCGTCTTAATTGCATATAAAGGTATTTTACATAAGGGATAAGTGTAGGGAGGATTACACACGTTTTCAAAAGAAACATAAACATGAGAATAACAATTAACTAAAAGATATTTATGTTTGTTTGTTCGAGTCAAATGCTTGTATCGAGTCATAATGGATGTTTTGCAGAAATTTTTCCAGATTCTAAAGATGTAAATTTTCCAGAATTTTTTCCAGAAAATCGCAGACCAGTTTTTGTCAGGATAACCTGACGGCGTCAGGATTGCAACCTAACGGCGTCAGGAAGGAGTAAAAACATCAGATTACTTTTTTCTCGTTTTCTGAGCCACTTATAAATTTTTGGAATTTTCCAGGTCTTAATTTTCTTAGAAATTCTGTAAACATCCATTCCACAAGCATTATATCCTAGTTTAAAATCAAGTCTTATATATATTATTACCGCCGATTTCACGCGAAGGTTTAGTTTGTTTCTTCAAGTGTGCAGGTTTAGTTTGTCAAGAAGAAGTTACATAAGATTGGAAGGAGCTTTTCACGCAATAATTCTTCTTGAAAAGGATTTAACCACCACTTTACACGGATCCTACCGAGCTAATCAGGGGAGTATTAGTTTCTTCCGTTTTTAATTGCCTTCTTTTATCATAACTTTGATACTTTCGGGGAACATTGGGGACAATGTTCAGTTTAAGTGTAGGGAGGGAAAATAAAACGGGAACTTTGAAACTATGCTTATCCTTGACTATTTGTTTTGTCCAAATGTGATTGTGTAATAAACCATGAGAAAATGTCGGTTAGGGTAATTTTGGCACCAAATTTAAAATTTTTCATGACATATAGGAGTGGGCCATTAGTCTTAACAAAAGCGTCTCATGGATAGGAAGTTGCATGACTAGCACAAAAACCCTTTACCACCCAAATTCCACCAAAATGTGAGGATCGCCCTTAGATTAGTAGGAATTAAAGCATTCATCTTCAATGCTTAGATTGTGAACCGGTAGTATATTAGATTCTAGAACTTGTTTTGTGATGCATTCCGAGATCGCAAGTGAGGCTACACTTGTGTAGTTAGGAATAACTAAATGATAAGAGACATTAGGATAACCCTTGTTTGATACCCGTAATATAATTACTTCTTCCACATCGGTTAAGTAATTCCCCCACACCCTTTGCGTTGTACTCATCTTTAGTACACGATACCCCTAGTTAACCCTTCAGAGCCTATCCTTTTCGCGATTCTCGTGATGTTTTGGTTTTTCCGGAATATCAATGAAGAGCATTGTTTACACCCCACCCCCAAATATACACCCAAATCGCCTTAGCCTACCCCTTATGCACTCACTTTTAGTGCAAATGTTTGTTATCACCCTAAACCCTTAGTTCAATTATCTAGTTGCTTGCATAAGTTGCTAAGTCGAGTCATATCCTTTGTATACAGTTTTGGGACGATTGGGATTCATGGGAAAAGTTAAAGTTTATGAAATGACGGGAAGGGAACGTGAAATTCAAATTCCCTTTGTTTGCATAATAATGTACCCCAAGTGTTTTGATCTTTTCAATTCGGGTCAAATTAGTGTTAGAGTAATAAAAACTCAAGTGTAGGGATATGCCTATAAATCCCTAGTATTTTGATGTTATCGTAGAGGATGGTAGAGTAAAAGTGTATGAAAAAAAAAAAAAAAAAAAAAAAAAAAGAGAAAAGAAAAAAAAATAGAGTGTGAAAAAAAAAAAAAAAAAAAAAAACGGGCTACCATCCTACATCTATCCTTTAAATTTATGTTTATTTATTTCAGTTATCTAGAGTTTAGAGTGTCGAGTCTTGGCTTAGCAACGCCATTCTTCATATGCATTTAACATAGAGATTTTTGACTTGCCACCACTAAAAAGCCTATTCCACCAAACCCTTTGTTTCCCTACCGTAAGCCTAACATTACAACCCTTTAAAAGACCTCTTTGATAGTCTTTCCTAGGTGCTTACGCCAAAGCGATGGAGGTTTGATCTATTCTCAAGCCTATGGTAATCTATGTACTAGGACCGGTTAATGAGTGTTTATCTTCCATTTCCTATTTGTTATATTTAATATATACACCCGAGAGAGATGTGAGTATCCAAACACCCCATGTGAGGTGCTAGTATGTAATTTCCGTGCTTGTTATGACTTTTGCGGGGCTTATATGTGTTGTGGACCGTTTTGAATTAATGCTTCATGACCCCTAACTTATAAATTAATTGGCTAAAAGCACATTTGCTTGAGGACAAGCAAATAACAAGTGTAGGGATATTTGATAAGGTTTTAAAAGGTACCATTTTGAGGGGTCGTTTAAGTCCTTATTTGATCACTTTTGTATCCGTTATTGCTTAATATCGTTCCTTTTCACTTTTTAGGTCTCTTGAAGGCAAAATGCTGGAATGGCACTTATTTGGACGAAAAGGCGCGAATATATGAAGAAAATGGCCAAAGTCAAAATCGAGACACTCACAGCTGCTGAAATTAGAAGGTGACGGCGTCAGGTGCTAATGGCGACGCCGTCCCAAGATTTTTGTGACGATTCAGAACCCAAAACTCGTATTTTCAAGTGACGACGTCTAGTTGTAAAAGAGTAGGCCTTCGCTACTCAGACGGCCTAGATGCAATCCAGACGACGTCAGAAGCTGAAGAGGACGGCGTCACGGACATAAGGTGACGCCGTCGCAAGGTTAACGTGGCCAAGACGAAACCCTAATGACGGCGACACGACGGCGTCACAAAACATAAGGTGACGCCGTCGCATATGTAATCTTATATATAGAATCCGAATTTTTCAGTTTTAAAGAGAGTCTTTTGGAGTGAAAACCTAAAACCGAACCTAAGGTGTCTTGTACAGTATTTTAGGGTTTTAAACCCTATCTTACATCAAGATAAGTATTTACTTCATTAATTCAATTATGTCTTTGATTATTTGTGTGTATGCTTGCATGTTCTCCATGTCCAGCTAATTTATTTGTGTGTTTGCTTAGGAAGTATGAAACTTAATTATTGAATATTGATTGGTTGTTTCTTATCTTAGTTGATTAATGATCTAGTAATGCGATAGGTCATTCGTTGTGTACTTAATGCTTGATTCATCTTTGTGAACCTTAGAATATAATTACCTGAGTAGTTGTAGGCTAAACCATCCAAAGAGCGCCTTAGAGTAGGAGTTTATCATCCCTAGTGGGTTTGTAGACGAGACCCTTTGGTAAGTTCAAAGAGTTAGGGAGAAACGCATACCCTACAACTTTAGACACACAACGCAACTAAGAATAAGGACGTGACAACTCAACCATCAATAGGAGATAATTAAGGAGTAGTACAACCTAAGTAAACACATCTTTAAACTATCATACGAGCACACATTAATTAGACATAGACTCCCACAACCTTAGTTTAGATAATTAGATAATAGTAGAGTAATCGGTAGAAATACCAACCCCCCAAATCCAATACCCGAGATTCGTACCTTTCCATTTCATAAAATATAAAAAGATAAAAAATAATCTTCCTCAACCTTAACCTTAGCGTAGTAACTCCTTACTAGCATTCCTATTCCCCTAGAGAACGATATCAATACCCGTGGCTTACCCTAATTACTACACTACAACGATTAGGTTCACTGCCTAGGGTGTTATAAAACTTGCTCGAAGAAAAGGAAGTTTCCTTGACCCCGAACGACGCGTGTAGCGTTATCATGCGTCATAGTTGAACCTATAGAAATGATAAGTTAAAACAGAGATGTTTGTGGTCAACCTATGATTATCTAATGTTTTTACTAGATTTTTATTAACAATGGTTTTTAACACTCTAACATACTCAAGGTTTTGACTTTCTAGTGGATTATTACTTTTTAGAAAGATAGTGGTTTTTAATCTTGCATGAAAACTGTTTTCCAGTAGGACGGATCCTACGGTTCCTTTACAAAAGGGATCCGGCTAGTATATCATCCGGGATCCGTGGATCTGTAGTAACAAAAACAGATTTGATAAAAACATAGGTTTTACATTTTTATACCACGAAATATGTTTTATCCTACATTTTCTTTTAGCATGCATACATGACTTCTAATGTATCACGAAAGAATATGAAACAAATAAATCAAAAGAAATGACAAACATATTATGATAATAATAACCTAGATAACTAGATTATTAGTAATATTTCATTTCAATACTAAGGATGATACAAAGGATTGGGTATATGATCCCAATGTAGATTAACAACACAAAGTAAATGTCTCCATATGTTAACTTCATCATAGGGAACACAAGTGCGATGAGTGTTAAGGCGATGAGCACGAGCGCGATGTAAACCATGTTGATGACGGATCTTCTTGGTTTCGGTTGAGATGGAATGAGGAGGAAGATGAAGTTTTTGAATGAGAGGAAATTTTTGAAATTGGAAGATTTGAAAAAGTGAGGGTTTGATAGAATGGTCGACGGTGGGAGTATTTATGGGGAAGGAGGAATTTTGAAATTCGTGTTTTGTTTTATTATTGGATTAAAAGAAACAAAACATAAGTTTTATATACCACGACTTTAGATGAGAAATAAAACACGTATGTGAGAAAAAGGCTTCCTAATGAAGCTTCATGTAATACATGTATAAGCACAATGGATAGTAATATAATTACCTAAATAGACATACTTAATTATCAAGCAAACTAAAAAGAAAATCATACCTCTAGCGCACTTAGGAATGTCTTTACAAATGCCACAACATATGTCACTTAGACGATTCCTGCTCCTTTGCGTTTAAGATACCTTCTTAAGGAAGGTATTCTTGTTACCAGGCGATTCCTATAGCTTGGTGGGTATGAGCTTTGACTAATCAACATGACAAAGAGGATTAGTGCAATTAAATGAAACAAGTAAAAAAAATGTTGTTATCAACTCAACATCCAAACATATAGTTAAAAAAAACATGGTTTTTGTTTTTATGAAAAAACTTCTTTGTAGTTTTCAATTAACCATGGATCGTATTAAGTTTTTAAAGTACCATATACTTCAAGAAACTTGGTAACGAAGCTCTGAATCCAATTGTGGAAAACTAGAAGGGGGGGGGGGGAGGGTTGAATAGTTTTGCCAATTAATACTTCCTTTTAATCTATTTAGATTGACTTATGTCAATCTATTTGGATGTGTGTGTTGGATGTTGATAAACAAACATATAAAGGTAAGTAATGAAAAGATAAGAGTAAGAAGCACAAAACCACAACGCGAGTTTTATAGTGGTTCGGCTACAAGGACACCTTCCTTTCCCTACTCCACTCCCCGAGTCATCTACTCGAGAGTTCGTAATCACAACACCAATCTCCTTATGGCGGAGAAGCCTTCACAACGTCGCCTACCCTTTTTCCGGTGCTAGGCTAACCACCGGGTTCTTTCACTCCAAGGTGAACCACACCTACACAACGTCGCCTACCCTTTATAAGGTACTAGGCTAAGTACCTAGTTCTTTCACTCCAAGGTGAACTACACCTTCACAACGTCGCCTACCCTTTATTAGGTACTAGGCTAAGCACCTAGTTCCATTTCAATGGAGGAACTACTACCACACTACACCAACGACTAATCCCAAAGGAGATCTACTCCTTTACAGCATCATCAAGGATATCAATATCCTTGGATCTAATGCTAGTCTATCTAGTACATCGAAACACACCATATCGAATGTACATCTAAGGCACCTTTTACTAATGCCTTTGACTAGATCAACAAGACACCTTTCACTAATGTCTTGTGTCTTCACTTCTAAGCACCTTTCACTAATGCTTCTAGTCTTGACTTCTGAGCACCTTTCACTAATGCTTCTTGTCTTGACTTCTAAGCACCTACCACAAGTGCTTATGCTATAGACGATAGATACCCTTCACTAATATCTTCGTCTTGACACTTGAGTCATCTTTCACTAATGTCTTCAACACTACACTTCTTTGAAGAAAGAAAGGAATCATCAACAAGAAGACTTCAGTAGCCTTGATGATGAGGAAGCATGGCAACTCATGGACTTGAGCTTGCTCGTCTTCAAAGGTGGTGATCTTGCCTTTAAGAGGAACCTAAAAGATCACACAAAAACAAAACTACAAACATAGATCTGGTGGATCTGAGGTTAGTGAGTTTTTAACTCAGGGAGTAAGTGTGTTAGAAAGGGGTGAGAAACAATGAAGAAATGGCTCACTATTTATAGAGGAAAAATCCTATGTTCCCCGAATCCCACGGATCCCTTCCACAAGAGATCCGTCTAGCGTTAAGCTAGGGATCCGTGGGACGCTCCCTTTTAACCATGGGTATTTTGGTTATGGGTCATGGGTTGAACCATGGATCTTTTAGCTAGATACAATGTATCTTTGAGTGCAATGCACTTGGTCACTTGGGTATGGGTTGATCCATGGGTTATGAATATTATCCATGTATGATATAAGCATGATGTCATGCAATGGGTTATGGGTCAAGCTCCATGGGTTATGGGCTTTGGGTTGTATCCAACTACATTCAATGTATTTTCCCAATGGGTTGTGATACTTAAGTTTTTACCCATTTATATTACCCAATATACTACATACTAGTTATGTGTATATTTTACCCAAATAGGTAAACACTAGTTGTTGTACATATGTATTATTAAATCATAAAATCACTTATACTTGTTTTAGTGTTTTATGTGAAAGTGTGTGTCACACCACCAAAATATTGCAGCGGAACGATAGTGTCATTGGGGTATGACGTCATAGCACAAAGTATGGATACAGAAAACGACCTCTATAATGAGACGTTTTGAAAAGTTTACCATTCGATTACATAAGTTAAAGTTTACAAGCAAGAAATCCCAAAGTTTGATAATACACAAAGAGTTTACAAAACATGTCGAATGGTAATTGTTAAAAGCACAAGACTCCAATGTATGCCATGAGACCCAAAAGCTCCATGAAATGCTATCACCTTAAGACCTGAGATAAACATGCTAAAAAGTGTCAACAAAAAGGTTGGTGAGTTCATAAGTTTGTAACAAAATGATTTGAAATACTTTGAGAAATGTTCACACAGCAAAGGCATTGTAAATCCACTCAGTTCCAAGTTCCGCCCATACAAAACTTGCAACCTGTGTGTTCACAACCCATTGCCTAAAATAGAATGACAATCATGAATATACGCATTAAGGTAGTTAAAAGTATAAATATCACCACAAGGGTCTTCTAACAACTCGTGTTGGGATGTTCCTCCAACGACTCACGTTGGGCTGTATCCATAAAAATGGCCTTCCAACATATAAATATTGGGATGTTCCTCCAACGACTCACGTTGGGCTGTATCCAAATAAATGGCCTTCCAACATATAAATATTGGGATGTTTGTTTAAGTCTAGTCACTACACGCACCAAGTCTAAAGTATAAGTAATGTTGTTTGGCAATAGAGTTTAAATGTTTTGATAAATAAGCATGTATCTCGCCCCAAATAGTTTATAGGAATTTAAACAAGTAAAAGCGGGGTATGAACTCACCTGGTGTGATTGATATGCTAACAAAATGAAGTGCACGAAAGTGAGGCTCGGAAACTATCCGCGACCTAAAATGAATGTTATGACTCGAGTTATGATATGTTGTCGTGAATGCATGATTTCAAAACGTATCACCCAATATGTTACTCGAAAACTAGTTATAAAAATATTGTTACTTGAATGTGTGACGGTTCCATGTCAAAAATAATTACTTTTGAGCTAATGGTGAAAATGTAGTTAAAACTACGTAACGGTTTTAGTAATTGACAAATCGGTTTACATCGGACTTAACATAATGTATACATTGGAAAACTAACTCGTTTTTAAGGTCCGTTTCTCCCGAAACGTCCGTTTAGGCCCTCAAAAACCTTGATTAAAATCCTGACAGCTTACTAACGCTGTGAATAGTGTTTTCAGCACGTTTTTGACTCAAAGTTCGGTTAACCATAACTCACTCGTTTTAAGTCCGTTTTTCAAGTTCTTTATATCCCCGCGAAGGTAATTAAGTGTACTAATATATTTTTAAACTTTGGAGATTTCACAGAAAGTTTAAGGCCACTGTTTGGTCAGTTAAAAATCTGGACTGCATGTACATTTTCCGGAAAATGGTAGTTTTTAAATCGTAACTTGAAAACCACGTATCTTTTTCGTTATAACTCCGTTTTAGTCCGTTCAAAAGGCCACGTTCATAAATAAAAATCTATTTTCTAAAACTTTAATAAAACTTATAAAAATGACTAACTTTTCGAAAAAATTATAAATTTCGACAGCGCTTCCGCGCTTATTTTAAACTTACCATTTTTATCTACTTGTTTAACCACAACTTCACCACAAAAATCCCTTAAACTACACTTCACCAATCCTACTAAAAATAAAATGCTAGTCGAACCATATATGATAAAAAGACTATTTTTGAGATTTATATGACTACTTATAACATATAATTAAACATAAACTACATCAAATCTTCACTAGTAAAAGATCAAAACTTACTTTGATAAATCATTTTTCAAACTTCTCATTTTCATAAACTTTTAACTAGCACTTGATTGTTATAAATATTTATATAGTACATATGGGTGATAATCTTGGATGATAATGAATAAAATCACAACAAATCAAATATGACCATGAGGACTTCAAGAAAATGTATGAAAAATATATATGAAAAGGTAAAAGATAAAGTTTCATGCTTACTAGTTACTTGATGAGGTTTATGATCAAGGATTTATCCTAAACACCCTAGGTTTTTATTTCAAAACCTAAACAAAGAGTGTAACTAGAGTGTAAAATACTTGACTTGAAAATTTTTATGATCTTCTTCTTGAACCATTAGGGTGGCCGGTTCTAGGTGAAGGAGAAGAGGAGAGAAAACATTGATCTATCACTTTGCATTATTGAGTTGAATGTGTAAGAGTTGGAGTGTGAACATATATAAGTGAAATATCTTAGCAAATCTTTAGGTGAATGATATATTTAATAATACATATCTTTTCTTTTCTTTTTATTTATTATGTTTATAAATGTGTAAGTGCAAGTAAATGTAAAGTTACTTGAAAGTAAGTAGTAATTTTTAGTATTGTTAAGTAATATTAGTAAGTTGTATACACATTTGAATATTTAAGGTAGCGTTAGATAAAAATAAATTTTCACGTGTCAAGATAAAATATATTTAGATCATAAAAATTATAAAAATACATTTCTTGCAAAATTTGAGTGAAATAATAATAATCGTGTAGTTTTTAAGAAAACCGTCGTAATAATATACATTTAACAATTTATATACAAAATAAATTTAAAACACTAGGTAAACTCAAAATATTATTTTATAAACTAAATGTAAGTATAAAAATATATCGGGATCATTTTTGGAAGTATCGGATTAAATGTTCAAAATAATAACTTACGCGATAACGTTTATTTAATAAGGAAAATAACGTTTAATGTAAAATGCAAAACCATGCACGAACCGTCATGAAATGATGAATATGGAGTATGATAAATGACTGGAAATTGAGAATTGTGACATTCTTCCCCTGTTAGAGGAATCGCGTCCTCGCGATTCAATCAATGATACATAAGGTTCTACCCTAAGGTTTCGCGAAATCAAGTGTATGGTCAAAGTGCTTATGCCAAAACTTACGCGTCTAGGTTTCTTATCTAAGGAGACTCACTGAATCTGAATAATACGGTAGATCACTTAATGGTCTAGGAAAAACGTGCCAGTTACGCATTGCGGGCTTCCTCGGTCCCTATATAGAATGCTCGACCTCGGGGTGGACTGATATTGAGTACAGGGTTTGGGTTATTTCCTTCAATTGCCACAGCTAGAGGAGCTTGCATCGGTGGCTTATTCAACTGAGGACAATTATTCCGGTAGTGATTTGGGCTGTTGCACTCGTAGCAAGTCCTTTGGTTATTCCTCATGTTGCCCGTGTTGACCGTTGTTATTGGTCTTGCACGCTCTCTACACTGGCTTGAAAAATGACTCGACTGATTGCATATTGTACATAAGCGGCAGGGCTTGGACTTCGGGTGATGATAAGCACATTTAGCACATTTGGGATGTGTACCCGCATACTCTCTTTGTTCAGTACCAGTTGCCACAAAAACTCTTGCCCTTTTGTTGTCTGCTACCACGTCTATCTGCTTATTCGACCCACTTGCTTCCTTCCTCTTATCACTGCTCTTCAAAGTACCATTTCTAACCATCTCGTCTGTCAGGGTACCTGCCCTCAGTATCGCACTTTGTATTGTAGACGGCTCAGTTGTTTTCACGGTTCCACGGATTTCGGGGACAAGACCATATATGTACCTCGAGATTCTCTTGGACTCAGGGGTAACTAGATGAGGAACTAGTCTGGCTAACTCATGAAATCGGTCTGTGTAGGCTGCGTGACCAGCCCCTATCATAGAGTGGTGATAAAATTCATCTTCCAATTTCTGCATTTCATTGTCCGGGCAGTACTCCTCTTTCAATAACGCCTTAAATTCGTCCCATGTCATACCTATAGCTGCCTCTCTGCCTCTAGCCTGTAGCTGTGTGTTCCACCATGTCAATGCCTTTCCTGATAGCAAGCAAGCAGCATACTTCACCCTCTGATGTGTGGCACAATTGCTGATGTCGATCACTGACTCTGTCTTCTCTACCCATCGAGTATATGCCAAAGCACCTCCTATACCATCAAACTCCACAGGTTTGCATGCCGAAAATTCTTTATATGTGCATCCAATTCTGTTGTTGTTGTTGTTGGTGTTGTTGTTGTTACTGCCAACTACATTGTTGGTGTCGCCAGTACCGTTCCCGTTCCCGTGGTTTCCCGAGTTATTCATATGATTTCCAACTTGTGTGACAATAGTGGGAAGTAAGATTTGAAGTTGTTGAGCGATGATGGCGGCAAAATCAGGGTTTCCGCCAGTGTTGTTGTTATTGTTACCCACGTCGCTACCACCTCCTCTACCTCCACGCCCACCTGTCATTCCACCCCTCGGTGCCGCACCACCTCGGCCAGTGCTGCGTGTTACCCTCTTTGGTGCCATGATCTCTGCAAGGAAAGAACCGTTGAATTCCCAATGTCTATACTTAACGTTCTCAAACATAATACCACGCCACAAATTGGTTCCTAAGGTGTCCACACCGATCTACGTATACGTGGTCGCATATGTCCACGTGAGTTGTGACGCATTTATAATTATGTTGGCCACCATAATTATAATTGCCTCATTTCACACATGTACATACCACCAAACATACATGTCTCGGCGATTGGTGTTACTTAAGTAGGTAGCCAGTCTATCATCCGATTCTAAACGGTGAAGGAGGGATTTGGGGTAGGTATCTATGGAGAGTCGCACTTAGTGTATAGGAGATTCCTTTAGGTGCTAAAGTCACGATGAGGTTTAGTCGCCAACAGTTCCCAAAGTATCCTCAAGAGAACTCCCATCTTCGGGCATAGTCATCAAATCTATACAGCTATATAGTAACACTTATTTAGCTCGATCTCGTGTCTCATCAAACAAGAACTGTCACGAGATCAAGTTAGATAAGTGTTTATTACTGAGCTCCATATCTCTGGTGACTCAACTAGATTTTGGGACTCCCCTATCGGTACAAGGAAACCATGCTATCTAATGAGGTGGGTCTAGACGAAATTCTTAAGAAAACATATGCGCACGAAAAGTGAGTAAGGCAATAGGAAAAGAAAGGATCGACGTGAGAGCGGTTATAGTCTAGGAACTAAAATGCAACCTAGTTCTCTATAACCAAGGCTCTGATACCAATCTGTCACACCCCCAAAATATCGCAGCGTAACGATAGTGTCATTGGGGTATGACGTCATAGCACAAAGTATGGATACAGAAAACGACCTCTATAATGAGACGTTTTGAAAAGTTTACCATTCGATTACATAAGTTAAAGTTTACAAGCAAGAAATCCCAAAGTTTGATAATACACAAAGAGTTTACAAAACATGTCGAATGGTAATTGTTAAAAGCACAAGACTCCAATGTATGCCATGAGACCCAAAAGCTCCATGAAATGCTATCACCTTAAGACCTGAGATAAACATGCTAAAAAGTGTCAACACAAAGGTTGGTGAGTTCATAAGTTTGTAACAAAATGATTTGAAATACTTTGAGAAATGTTCACACAGCAAAGGCATTGTAAATCCACTCAGTTCCAAGTTCCGCCCATACAAAACTTGCAACCTGTGTGTTCACAACCCATTGCCTAAAATAGAATGACAATCATGAATATACGCATTAAGGTAGTTAAAAGTATAAATATCACCACAAGGGTCTTCCAACAACTCGTGTTGGGATGTTCCTCCAACGACTCACGTTGGGCTGTATCCATAAAAATGGCCTTCCAACATATAAATATTGGGATGTTCCTCCAACGACTCACGTTGGGCTGTATCCAAATAAATGGCCTTCCAACATATAAATATTGGGATGTTTGTTTAAGTCTAGTCACTACATGCACCAAGTCTAAAGTATAAGTAATGTTGTTTGGCAATAGAGTTTAAATGTTTTGATAAATAAGCATGTATCTCGCCCCAAATAGTTTATAGGAATTTAAACAAGTAAAAGCGAGGTATGAACTCACCTGGTGTGATTGATATGCTAACAAAATGATGTGCACGAAAGTGAGGCTCGGAAACTATCCGCGACCTAAAATGAATGTTATGACTCGAGTTATGATATGTTGTCGTGAATGCATGATTTGAAAACGTATCACCCAATATGTTACTCGAAAACTAGTTATAAAAATATTGTTACTTGAATGTGTGACGGTTCCATGTCAAAAATAATTACTTTTGAGCTAATGGTGAAAATGTAGTTAAAACTACGTAACGGTTTTAGTAATTGACAAATCGGTTTACATCGGACTTAACATAATGTATACATAGGAAAACTAACTCGTTTTTAAGGTCCGTTTCTCCCGAAACGTCCGTTTAGGCCCTCAAAAACCTTGATTAAAATCCTGACAGCTTACTAACGCTGTGAATAGTGTTTTCAGCACGTTTTTGACTCAAAGTTCGGTTAACCATAACTCACTCGTTTTAAGTCCGTTTTTCAAGTTCTTTATATCCCCGCGAAGGTAATTAAGTGTACTAATATATTTTTAAACTTTGGAGATTTCACAGAAAGTTTAAGGCCACTGTTTGGTCAGTTAAAAATCTGGACTGCATGTACATTTTCCGGAAAATGGTAGTTTTTAAATCGTAACTTGAAAACCACGTATCTTTTTCGTTATAACTCCGTTTTAGTCCGTTCAAAAGGCCACGTTCATAACTAAAAATCTATTTTCTAAAACTTTAATAAAACTTATAAAAATGACTAACTTTTCGGAAAAATTATAAATTTCGACAGCGCTTCCGCGCTTATTTTAAACTTACCGTTTTTATCTACTTGTTTAACCACAACTTCACCACAAAAATCCCTTAAACTACACTTCACCAATCCTACTAAAAATAAAATGCTAGTCGAACCATATATGATAAAAAGACTATTTTTGAGGTTTATATGACTACTTATAACATATAATTAAACATAAACTACATCAAACCTTCACTAGTAAAAGATCAAAACTTACTTTGATAAATCATTTTTCAAACTTCTCATTTTCATAAACTTTTAACTAGCACTTGATTGTTATAAATATTTATATAGTACATATGGGTGATAATCTTGGATGATAATGATTAAAATCACAACAAATCAAATATGACCATGAGGACTTCAAGAAAATGTATGAAAAATATATATGAAAAGGTAAAAGATAAAGTTTCATGCTTACTAGTTACTTGATGAGGTTTATGATCAAGGATTTATCCTAAACACCCTAGGTTTTTATTTCAAAACCTAAACAAAGAGTGTAACTAGAGTGTAAAATACTTGACTTGAAAATTTTTATGATCTTCTTCTTGAACCATTAGGGTGGCCGGTTCTAGGTGAAGGAGAAAAGGAGAGAAAACATTGATCTATCACTTTGCATTATTGAGTTGAATGTGTAAGAGTTGGAGTGTGAACATATATAAGTGAAATATCTTAGCAAATCTTTAGGTGAATGATATATTTAATAATACATATCTTTTCTTTTCTTTTTATTTATTATGTTTATAAATGTGTAAGTGTAAGTAAATGTAAAGTTACTTGAAAGTAAGTAGTAATTTGTAGTATTGTTAAGTAATATTAGTAAGTTGTATACACATTTGAATATTTAAGGTAGCGTTAGATAAAAATAAATTTTCACGTGTCAAGATAAAATATATTTAGATCATAAAAATTATAAAAATACATTTCTTGCAAAATTTGAGTGAAATAATAATAATCGTGTAGTTTTTAAGAAAACCGTCGTAATAATATACATTTAACAATTTATATACAAAATAAATTTAAAACACTAGGTAAACTCAAAATATTATTTTATAAACTAAATGTAAGTATAAAAATATATCGGGATCATTTTTGGAAGTATCGGATTAAATGTTCAAAATAATAACTTACGCGATAACGTTTATTTAATAAGGAAAATAACGTTTAATGTAAAATGCAAAACCATGCACGAACCGTCATGAAATGATGAATATGGAGTATGATAAATGACCGGAAATTGAGAATTGTGACAGTGTGAATATGTTAGAAACTATTAGTTCAAACCATTTACGTATTTTATTTGTTTCGTTAACTCTTCTGCAGGTATAGCAAGAATTATGAATCCCGACGGAACTGGGTTCAACTTTACTGATGGATACAGATGGTAAAAATGGTGACACATTTTGTTCAGGAGCACATGGTGTAATATCTTTATGCTTATCCAATTACTGTGAAAGCTAGCCCTGTAAAGAAAGAACAAAATGGATTACTGAGTTTTTTGGTCCTTTTTTTTAACCCAGGAGTGGTGAAAGTAACAGTAACAACGAAAAGTGTATAACAATCTGAAATTGAAGGCATTGTTTCATACAATATCAATTTAAAGAAAAGTGTATAACAATCTGAAATTGAAGGCATTGTTTCGTACAATATTAATTTACATCTAATACAAATTTCATTACAAATACATAAGCAGTCATAGCTAATAGAATTACAAAACTTTCAACAAAGTGACTCGGGCATAAAATAAGTTATATTGACAGAAGATATAAACATTAACTATATTTGAAGATACGTGTACATTAGCTTTAACTTGCTATGCGTATACCTGTTTGAAGCGGTCAGTTCATTTTTTGTGTGCGCAGATACAACTCCTCCAAGGAAGCGGATAACGGACATGTCTCAAGAAATTTGTTATGCTCGCTGTGTTTATGAGTTCCCTGTGTATGGTGCTTGGCCACAGTTAGTTACTCGTCAAGTTGTGAAAGCTTTATATCAACAAAACCATTCGCTAATTACATGCCACGTAGTCACAATCATTCCTTGTTTGAGTATTTGAGTTTATAGAGAAATAAAGATAATAAAATTGAGTTACCTATAAATTCCATCACCGGTAAGTTCCATCAGTTAACTTATTTTACTTGTCGATGCTCTTCTTGAACCAAACACATCGTAAGCAGGGAGGCTTAAACGGAGCTGTATCATCCTCCAACCTTCTGAAGAATCCTATAACAAATGAGCATTTTTTATATTAGTATTTGAAAATTTTGTACATATTAAATGCCACAGATAAAATAAATGAACTGATCAGCGTCTTGTAATAACAAAATGACGGAGGTTAATGTCCAATTGAGCTGAAAACTGATCAAAAACTAATCTGCCATTTCCTCGTAAGCTTAAATAATAGCATCTAGAAAGATCTTAGAAAATTAAATCAAGTTGTCAAATAAGTTAGGGTATTGAACCTGCCATGCTTGTTGCTCATTCTGGAATTGCAAACTCCTTCGCGAAAGGACTTTCTCCAATGCCACCTGGCTCTTTGGAGGAAGCTCTAGTAGCTCAAAGAGTGATTCATCTGCAACATTGCTAAAATTGCTGTTAGTCTTTGAAAACAAATTGTTTTGAGAACCATTCATAAACTTTGATTTATGAGATTGGTATTCCATTAAATGAGGATCAACTTTCCTTTGCAACCCTCGAGGTAAAGACACCTGCTAATTCTAGATACTTTTAGTATTATAAATATAAACATTAGCATTCAACAGGATACAATATACGAAATAAACTTGTATTCGCCTAGAACTGCTTAGATAAATATAGTGCAGACTCACACTGCTAAATCTAGGCTTCTTCAGAAATAATGTTCAAGAAGCATGCTTTAATAGATTTTATTTAAAAGAGGCAATTAAACAAATCGAAGCCAGGGCTGATATCTACTATTCTACTTATCTTGAAGTAGTCAGTCCAATTAAACATGAAGAACACAGTTATGGTGGTGTTTGCGATTATATAGTTTTGGCTTATGCTTATAGCTTATAAGCACTTCCAAATAAGCACCTCCCCATGTTCTTGTTGAAAAGTACTTAATTCATCAAAATAAATGCAAATAAGCGAATAAGCCAAAAGTAATCCAAACACTTCAGAAGTGCTTTTTTATTTCAAAAAACGAAATAAGCCAATAAGTCATATATATAATGAGTTACCTCGTTTAATAGACAGTTCCAAACACACCTGATATAATGAGTTACCTCGTTTATTTGTCCAAAATGCATCTCAAGATTAAATTAGTCACACTTTGACTTTTAATGTCAAATAGTCATGTTAAAAATGCAAATTTTGTTATGAATGTCATAGTGATATCACAGATTCTGGTACTTCATAAGGGGTTGCATACTATATTAAATTCCAACTTTGAATTCAACCAATTTGACATATAAATCGTATGGGAGTATTTGGATCATAGGCATTTTTATTCATTTGGTGGTGATGGCAAAACATGAGGCACGAGATATTTAAGCCAACAAAAATATGAAAAGAGATGGTTCTATACAGAGGGACGAATTAGGCTCTTAAAAAATATAGGGGTTAGTTACCCACAGGGTCACATATGGTGAAATGAGTTGGGAACCCACCCTGACCAATTGGTTGCTTATGTTTTCCAGCCACAACCTTGTGTGCAGTTTCATGTTTTAGAGTCCGTTTGACTATACGGCCAACGCAACTATGTCTTCACCTGGATCCAAATAATCACAATTTTTTTGGTTGTCTAACGGTATGAGCAAACGGTTATATGGAAGATATTAAGGTAGTGAACATGTATGCAATAGAGAAGGGATAAAAGTACTTGATTCATAACCGGTTAAACATGTTTCATTAGCTGAGATAAACGAGTCATAAATTGCAGAACATGTTTTCAATCATATTTTAAAAAAATGGAATTAACTATTTACAGTAATTAGATAGTTTTGTTGGGTCAGTCCAACCCAGTTATCCATATTGACCCGTTACCCTACCACTTAATTTCCTCTATGCATACAATCGATAGTTAGCTAACAAATAGAAAATTTTACTTACCTATTGCGGGAAGATTCGAAGTTCTCTTACTAACCACCTTTTGATTTCTGAGCAGAGAGCAAAAATATGACAGCTTCATGCGCAGTTTCACTATTACGTTTATTTATTTTTATTTTTTCTGAAGCAAATATTTGTGTTTATGTTAGGACATACAAATCTAATATGTAATAATAAGGATGTAAGAGGGACTTTAACTAAAGAATTAAATTTGCAAACAGTACCAACGTTCTTGTAGGGCACGCATTACACCCCTATAAGGTTTCCAGAGAAATGGTTGTTGGGTAAAGCTTTTATTTTTTTATAAGCTTAGCGAAACACACCTTTAAAGGAATATTTGGTTTTTCTCGGGTACTTGTATATGATCATTCTAAAAGAAAATACTTATTTCCCATGTATCTTTATATCACCGATCGCTAGACCCCCCGTTTTGAAATACTCACCGGCCAGGTAACCATCTTAGAGCAAGAAGTGGGAAGTTGGACACGTTCAGGGAATATGGGTAGGATTGGTCTTTGAATAAACTCAAGAGTTAAAAGTTATAATGTAGCAACATCTTGCTCAAAAACAATTCCTTTCACAAATTTTTTGACTAATTGTTGTAGGGATTATTATTATGTCTTTTTGTTATGAAATTTGATATTGAATTCACATTAAAACGGGTTGGTGCAATGTACCTCATGAACATGAACATGATTCAG
Source organism: Chrysanthemum seticuspe (assembly GCA_019973895.1). NCBI lineage: Eukaryota > Viridiplantae > Streptophyta > Magnoliopsida > Asterales > Asteraceae > Chrysanthemum > Chrysanthemum seticuspe. The sequence continues at coordinate 308,692,920 of BPTQ01000006.1, forward strand.
TGGCTGATAATGAAAACACGACAATTTTTCCTTTTTTATTAATGGTTATATGTGAACTTAATGGTCAAGAAGAGATTACTTATATCTTCATGTCCTGGTTGGTCGGTCAAGTCTCGAGGGGTCCAACCTTGATTATCTTGTTGGTCAATGTTGGCTCCTTATATCTAGCATAAACACAATGAAAGTTTATATCTCGCAGTTCTCGCACTTGAGATTATCTTGTTGGTCAATGTTGGCTCCTTCTGAATATGTAGAGTTTGGATCTGCTCCATATTCTAGCAGTAGATAAACGTAATTCTCACTTCCTTTTGACGCTGCTATATGCTGAGAAAATCAAAACACTATGAAAGTCAAGTTGAGGTATATGTCCAATGCAGTAATGATTAATTTGCAATCAAATATGTACATACCAAAGCAGTCCTTCCATGGTTGTCCTACTCATTTGGACCAAGAACTTTCTTTAACAGTTTGTGCAACAAGTGATCATTTCCTCTAAGTGTAGCAAACCATAGACTTAAGGGAAAGTCCATCCTGCCACAAGCCAGCATGTTTTCTGTATCCAGCAACACTCTACTGGATCATTCTTTTCTTTCAAATGCTGCTCTTAGGAAAAAAATAGATAAATCTAATGAATCAAGGAGACACTGTATTGTCATACAATTAATGGTAATAGATATGAACGCAGTGCAAAGTAGCAATTTGATAACTAAAAATACTTAAAACATTGGAATACAACATATGTTTATGGTCCAATCTAATCACCTAAACAACCAGAAGAGATCAAAAGCTAACAAAACTAAAAACACATGTACGTTTATCAGATTTCAATAACTAATTGAAGGTAAAAGAAATGCGTAAATTCACAAGCTGATGTTTAACGTATGCTAACTACCAACCTGCAAATATGACACTATTTTGTTGCATCTACTGAATCTTTCCGAATCAATATCAGAAAAGCTTTTGTGAATGATACGGGATTCGTAAAATATCATAAACATGATCCGCCTATGCTTGTATTTGTGTATGTGAATCTGATTACTTGTGTAAGTATTGCTAACCTGTAATTTCGTTATTTTAACTTAACTATGTTACAGGACACTGGTAGTGTTCCTTGTAACAGATTCAAATACAAATATAGGAAGAGCATAACCATTATTAGTAGATTAGAAGATGGAACAATCTGACCCTGCGATATATCCCTAACAATTAAATGTAATGACTTACAGATATAGAGAATTTTTAAACATAATACCTCTACGAAGGCTTTCAATGGCGGCACCAAACTTTTCTTCTAAACCAACTTTCGTCTTTGTAACCTGTTGAGTTATAGAACTTTCTTGCTTGTTCCCTACACAGGTCTGTCATCGTATATGTACTTTGAACAAATCCGGGCTCTCCGTTTGTGACAATATCGAACAACTTCATTGCATTTTTGGTTAAATTCATTGAATATTTCTCGTCTTCCTTAAACACTATTGATGCTGCTGAAAGTGCTGCAATAATCTCTCCAGCTAATTCTGAAGTAGTCTCATCACAAACAGAAACCAGTCTTTTATACCTCATATCTTCTGGCCTTTGCCAGCAATTGTCATCGTCCTCAATCATTGTGTTGTTTCCTGTGCTCCTTACCTTAAAACAAAACAAAAAATTCAATTTTGTACAACCTATTGTGATGATTGCTAATAACAAAAAGGAAAGATAATCATTTGAGTAAAAAACTTGGTTAAAGAAATTACTATTCCCTTAAGATAATAGAAATCCTTCCATCCTAATACTATATAACATTTTAATACTTAATTGATGACTTAATTTTACTTATAGCTAAATACTTAATTATGTCTGGTGCAAAATGTGTATTTGATTGTCTTTATCGCGCATTTGTAATTGTTAGCTTGTAACGATACCTGTGAAAACAAAGTACACGAACCAGTAGAAGTTTGAGATTATGGGATGAAAATCTTGAGAAAATAATCACTCCCCCATTTGATTATGTCCTTGATGTGATCTAGTTCATCAAGATCTTCGTATTTTTTATGATATTCGATCACAGACCAACTCAACAAAGTAACGGTATATGCCGTAGGAATGGTAAATTTAATGTTGTTCCCTGAGTCATAAAATCCACCAAGAAGACTTGTATTTCTATCTTCTAATCCTGAGTCACCTCGAAACTTAACCATATTGTCTTTCGGCAACACCCCAGCTACAAAACACCAATCCAACAATTATAAGGAAAAGAGATATTGAAATGATAGCTATATATGTATATATTATTAAGCGGCATAATAAAGTAAAATGAACTCAAAGTCATCAATTTAGAAATAGTCTAATTTACATGAATTTTTCACCTTCTCTATTAAATTTGGTGGAATGACAATTCCTAAGACTTCTTGAAGCCGCTTTATAGAGGTTGTAGTTCCGGATCCACCATCTTCTGTCCCACCTAAGCATTTCTTTACAAAATCAGTTGCCTCGTGATATATTTTCATGGTCAGATCGCTAACATAGCTATCACTTGTGTGAGTGTTGCCTGATTGTTGATAACAAATATGAATGCAGAAGTACAGGTATGCTTAAAAAACGTTTTGTTTTAAAAAATTAGTCTCTAATATAGTAAATATTATTAATATCAGTTGAAAAATCAAGAGAAAGTCTTGAATTTTTTTACTCAAAGGCAAAGTGAACCCTGCCATCATACCTTCGGCTATGATCACGCCTTTGATGCCCCTTCCTTCATCAGTACGGTGAATGTATGAAATTTTGCTCCTACTGCGGCTACGGCTACGGCTACGCCTTCTTCTGGACCTATGAAATAGATGTCGTGCCAATTCCTTGAAAAAAATACCAAACTCAGTACAGTAAAACATACATCAAATGAAAAACTGCCAAATCTTAGCACGTTAGTGTTTGTTTAAGATGAAAAATAACTTAATACAATTTGCTCAAACTTGTAAGATCATGACAGGTAGAAACGCTCATTGAGTACACGAAAACAAACTTATAATCAAAACGAACATATTGCAAATGAAATTCAATAAGCGCACTGACCTCTAAGATGAAGAGACAGCGAGCCATCATTTTCTGTAGCACCCATTATACCTTTTCCAATGGTATTCTGAAGTTGACCACGTATGCCACATCTGCCGCATAGCCACCGGGAGCTTCTCATAATGATTTTCGAGCCTTCGCAAGTTGAAGAACATACTAAACACAGAAGTTTAAAAGATTTGTTTTGCTTCACCGTCAGGTCGTTCATCATCATAGACACTTCACATATGTATATTTGGAAGTATTCCTAATGTCCGTCTCTTTGCCTCTAAAAATGTATTTCTTGAGTACAAACCTCTTTTTACTTGTAATCATCATACTTCATACACTACTTATTTATACAAATATTAGTAACATTTTGGAAAGAAGTCTTTCGTGTCAAACCCACTAGACCCGTACAAAAATGACCCGTTTCCCAATCCCATTATTCATCCCATCCGACTCGCCCCCATAATGATACCTCCATATAATATCCATGGTAGTTTAGAAAACAGAAAGAAAAAGAATGAAACTCACGTGTTATTTGGATCACTACCGGTGATAATGTGCCACTCTTCATTTTCCAAGGCATGGTGGATGAGCTTTAGAGGCATACTGCCGACAAGATCACCTACTTATATTCTATTAGATTCAATATTGAATTGTTTTGTTTTAACTATTTCAACTCCTCTTCTTTAGTCCTCGTTAGCTGTTTGAAAGCTTTTCAAAACCTTAGTAGCGTATAGAAGAGCAACCCCACCACCTACATATACAATTAGAGGTAAAAACTAAAAGCCATTTACTTCTTTATGTGCAGATCCGGAGCAACATATTTAATAAACTAAATATAGTAGAACGTTACCTATTTTAACCCGTTACCCCACCCACCAAACCCTATACGGCTATACTTGGTCTAAATAAACATTTCATAAATTTATATGTATGTCGCCTGATAATGACGAGTATCTTTTTGTGAGATGAAATTAAGATTCAAAACTCGGTTTCCGCTCTTCAAAAATCGCTAGAAACAATGATTGAAAGACTTATTGCTTATTTTGAGCAATATTAATCAGTGTCGAGCTTAAAGTAAGTCCCTTTTAAACATTTGGAGGAGGAGGCAGCTGCAGAAGAATTAAAAATCAAATAACAACTTATAAACATATCCAAATCATGACTTCCAAGCACATTATTAGAGAATAATCCTATTGGGGTTATCAGTTGCTGGTTCCGTAACTTTGTAGCGAGCAACATATATAGACCAAAGATTCAACACATAATGAACCCAAATAAGAGATTAACGATAATAGAAGTGAGGTCTTACTAAATTTGAAAAATAGAGCCCTATAAATGGTAAAAACCAATTGTTCATCTACTCATCAAGCTCAGCAACTATTGTGATCACGTAATGTTGGGAATTTTAGAAGTTCCTACTGATGAAGTTCTACTGACAGGTTCATACTGAAGCTATAGATGGTTTCCGCTGATGATATGGTTCCTGCTGATATTGTATTCCTACGGATATAGTTATTCAGTATTAGTTTGTTAGGATTTGCATGAGCTATTTTAGGTAGTAATATGCATTTATTTTATTTTTATTGTCTATTTAGGGTTCCTTGTGTATAAAAGGAACATATGGCTTTTGTATTAAAAAAAAACTCTTAAAAAAACACTTCAGAAAAACATCTTTAAGAGAGAGGAATAGATATCCATAGAGGATAATTGTTTTATGAGAACAACCTTGTTGGTAACTTTGATTGTGTCAATTATTATTCTGCTATGCATTCATTCAATCAATGTTACTCATACCCTAGTTGAGTCCGAATCTTGGTTTCTACAATTGGTATCAGAGCCTCGTGGCTCTCGATCTAGGGTTTATAGATTTTTCAGTAATTAGGGTTTTCGCAGCAGATGTGAAAAAGAAAGGAGGCAGCAGGCAAAAAGAGGCAACAGACGTGATCTGTGGTTGGCTATCAATAATATTGTTGCACTGATATCACGGATACAGGTTATTAATACTGGTAATTTCATTTCTTCTCAATCAGGTGATTCTAATTTGTATGGTACACGTGACATCATTTGACTGATCGGTGATTTTTGGAACAAATATGATGACAATGCATTAAACAATCACACGTAGGGTATGTGTTTATGGGGTCTCATTGACTTTTGTGTGAGATTTGGTTTTTATCTTGGGTACTGATTTGGTTTTTAGCGTGCTATGCTTTATTCACGTGTCGATTGAATTGATCTATCATTATTTTTCTTACTGATCATTCGGGCTGATCAATCATGGTTTGAGACTTATTGTGATCGTGGGTCAGGCACAAGATATCATCTCACGTGATACCGCAATTAAAGTTTCAGCACATAAAACTCTGGTCCCACGTTTCTATTACTGAGTTTCATATGGTTTTGTATTTTTATTGTTGATGGGATTCAATGTGATGTGGTGTGGTCTATGAGTGTTGCGGTGGGACTCATCCTTGATTGGGTGGACATATTAAATACTGATTATGTTCACGTGGGTTTGTTTTAACAAATTCATAGGAATTGGTATTTTTGTTTGACCTTGAATGACTTGATTGCTGATTGATCATGAGGGTAGAGGTCACGTGAATTATGGGACAGTACATGGACGAGTATTTCTCTTGGTGGTTGTTACCTACTACTGTTTATTCCTACTGAAACATACTTTCATTTCTACTGATATCAATTTGACTGTCAAGTGAGTATTTGGTTTTATTTGGTTCATTTGATTGGCTCGTTTTGATCTCATGTGATGCTGTACTATTTTGTGGTCCCATGAGTTACTACTGATCATTTTGTTGCTATTGTTCACTTGCATTTGGTGTCATATTATTGCTGCTTTCACATAACTTTACTATTACTTTCAGCTCTTCACAAACCTCTCAACCAAACTTCTCTCCACACCTTTAAAATGGCAGAATTTGATAAAAATAGGGATGATGTTATGTTTCCTTATTTGATGAATGATGAGTACGAGGTCTGGGCTAAGAAGATGAAACACTGGATCATGAATAATGATATAAATATCTGGAAGGTGATCCAAAATGGCAACAGCTTGAAAAGGACTGGAAGAGATCACGATGGTCAAATCATTATTCTTTCTCCAACGACTACAGAAGAACACATTGATGTACAAAGAGAGACAAAGGCCAGAACTACCGTGCTTAAATCTATTCCTGCTGATCATATAACAGATTTTCGTTATATGGATGATGCAAGAGCTATATGGAATGCACTCAAAGCAAGGTATGGTGGAAAGGATAAATCCAAGAAGATGATCAAGGAAGCTTATACTATAGGTCATGCTGAAGAATTTGCATTTATGGGCATATCTCAGGTACATAATTGTGTCCTTGATTGTGATGTAAAATATAATGCCATTAATGAGTCTTATGATGATTTGAAACCTAAATATAATGAATGTTATCTAGAGGTTCAGTCTTACAAAAATTATTTAAAAACCTTAGAAAAACAAAAAGTTTGGCTTCAAAAGAATCAACTTGCTTATGAAGAAAAGATAAGAGTGTTAGAAAGAGATCTAACTAATGCTAAAAATAAGTTAAAATATTCTAAGAAAGAAAAAGCTAAAGTGGAGCTAGAAAAACAAGAAGTGCAAGATAAGTTGGATAATGAAGTAACTAGACATAATGAATGGATGATGTCAGGTGATAATTTGGCTAGATTAATCCATGGTAGTCAATCTGAGACCTCTGGGATAGGTTTAGGTTTTAAAAAGTATGTAGGATTAGAAGCTAGGCATGATGGGCGTAAAACTACACCAGCAGGTTTAGCTAATTATGTAAAAGAAGGAGAATTACATGTTGTACCTGGACCTATTAGAGGAGAACATATGCCCACTGACCTTTCAACCACTACCTCAGACTTTGATGGATCACACCATTTATATGGCAAAAAGTCAAGTGACTTGCCAGACCTTAGTAGCAACACTAATGACTTTGTCTCTTGTTCTGAAAGTGACAAGTAGTCAGACCTAAAGTCCACTGACTATGCCTCATGTGATTCAAGTGAAAAGTCTGACTCACCTGGGCACACACCCAAGACCACACCCATGTCCAAAGTAGCTGTTGATGAGCCCAAAACTAAGACAGTTACTTATTCTGTTGAACACAATTTTGCTTCTAGTTCTGTTTATGATAAGTTTATGTGTAATAAACAAAGTTGTGTTAAGAATGAGTCTTTTAAGAAGAAATCTTGTTTTGTGTGTGGTAGTAAACTCCATCTTATTAAAGACTGTGATTATCATGAGAAAAGGATGGGTGTTTCCAATGGCCAATAGACCTTTAGACCCACATGGATTAACGTTGCTAGTATTCCCCCATTTGTTCCTAAAGCTGCTCATGTGAGAGCAGGTAAACCAGTTCCTACTGGTAAGCCAAAGGTGTATGCATCTGTTTCTGCTGATAGGCTTAATAGGCCTTTTCCAGTTCCTTCTGGTGGAGGATATTCTTCACCCGTTACTACTGGTTGGTGGAACAGTAGTGCTAGACGTAGGCCCTATAGACCTACAAGTTCTTATTTTCAATCATATACACCTTATGTATCTCATATGAATATGGTACATGGTGGAGTAAGAGTGGCTACCGCTGTTAAGCCTCAACAGGTTATTCTTGGAAAACTCAAAGGAAAGGTTCATTCTGGGTACCCAAGAACAATAGTCTTTGTCAGGTGCATTGATTGAGGGGAGGCATAAGCCTAAGGGGTGGCTTATTGTTGTATTTTTTGTATTCTAACCATTTTTGCAGCTGTTTGGATCCTCATACGCCTTCGGGAGGCTTAGTGTTTCTGTTGACACTACATATTTCCTTGGTTTCTGCTACTGCATGATGGTATATTTTTCATAATTTGTATATTTTTATTCTTTCTTTATTTTCTATTTATAGTTTTTTTAAAAAAAAAAAAAAAAAAAAAAAAAAAAAAACTAACCTGTCTGTGTTCAGTTTCTACTCTTTCTTGCGTGCAGGTTTTGGTGTTGGTTAATTACCACACAACTAATGGTTTTCATCTCACCATGTCTTGCTGACACAAGAGTTGACTAGCCCACAAGATTATGGCTTGTGGTAAAGGCTGCGGAAATCCATAAATGGTAATCAACTCACCATGATGATGACAACATTCCATAAAAGAGTTGGCTAGTCCAAAAGCAAACGTATTTTGGTAAAGACATCTCAATTCCGTTGATAGCTGTAATGGTTTGCTCAAAACCATAGGGTACTCAACTCACCCATGCTTCATTGCTGAGAGTTGGATGGTTATCAATTCACCATGGTTACTGCCCTATTGGGTGACCAAAGGATTGGCTAGTCCTGAGCAAACGGCTACAGGTAAAGACATGTCAAATTCGTTTATGGCTGTGACGATTTGCCTAAAATCATTAGGGTTCTCCAACACACCATTGATTCACGTTCTAACTGTTGGACTGGTTACTAGTTCACCAGGGTGATGTCATGATTCCACCAAAGGACTAGCTAGCCCAAGAGTGAGTAGCTACTTGGTAAAGGCTTATCAAATCTACTCTGGTTACTGATGCTGCTGGTTCCTGATGCTGCTGATCTAGGAGTTGCTGTGGAATCTTGTTCTTCAAAGATGGTTTCTAGTTGCTGCCGATATATATAGATTTGGTTGCTGCTGGTTACTTTATTTTGCTGCAGAAGTTCAATTACCAATCCTCATGCTGTGGAAGTTACACATCTAACTGGATACTTGAAGTTAACCAAGTCAACTTCAAGTTTAGGGGAGGATTGTTGGGAATTTTAGAAGTTACTACTGATGAAGTTCTACTGACAGGTTCCTACTGAAGCTATAGATGGTTTCCGCTGATGACATGGTTCCTGCTGATATTGTATTCCTACGGATATAGTTATTCAGTATTAGTTTGTTAGGATTTGCATGAGCTATTTTAGGTAGTAATATGCATTTATTTTATTTTTATTGTCTATTTAGGGTTCCTTGTGTATAAAAGGAACATATGGCTTTTGTATTAAAAAAAACTCTTAAAAAAACACTTCAGAAAAACATCTTTAAGAGAGAGGAATAGAGATCCATAGAGGATCATTGCTTTATGTGAAAAACCTTGTTGGTAACTTTGATTGTGTCAATTATTATTCTGCTGTGCATTCATTCAATCAATGTTACTCATACCCTAGTTGAGTCCGAATCTTGGTTTCTACACGTAAGCCACACGAAACAAAAAGTTATTATCATAGGGGCGATATTTTAAGCTGGCATTACACCCTGAGTATAGTGTGATTTTAGAAAAAGTAAAATGAATACACGAACCAGATTCACCATAATTAAGGTGAGACTATATTGCTTACATGATGTTGGATCATACTCACATGTTAAAAATTCCACAAAGGGCCAGGGGTCACACCATTCAAATAGATTCTTTGGCCACCAGATTCAGTTTTAGGCGTATTTGTGTTTTCTGTGTAGGATTCTAATGTGCAACGTTTATAACGCGTCTTCCTTCTTTCAAGTGCTTCACAGCAAGCCTAGACAACCAAGTCAATACGACCCATCAAAAATGTGAAAGCAAGTTAACAACAAAATATGCATGAAGTGATCCCATGATACAATGTAGTATGGGTACAGGTGGACAAATGGGGCGATGGGTAACAGATCAGGTCTGGTTGGTGACACAAGCATGAACATGAGTATAGCCATGTACAATAAGGGAAAAGCCAATTCATTGTAGCTACTACCTAGAAACCGATATATGAAGTTGAATGTTAGTGAGATGATTATTTAAAATATTGATTAGGTATATGATATGGTAGGAACAAAAAATTATCGCGGCTATTGAAGAGCTTGAGTCCTCCCCTGGTAGAGGACGAGTCACATCCACATCAAAAATAATTGTTGGACGTTCATCTATAATTTATCAATTTCAATTGTAGAGTGCAAAAAGTTTCCAATCTAATAATTATATCTATGAGAAAATAAGATAAATATATATTAAAGGTTGAAGACTATCAGCATCCATAAATAAGGAAAAAGAAAAGAACTTATGAGTTCGTTCTTTACCTCTCTTTTATACTACAAACCCATATAAGATGTGAGGCGTCAAAAAATTTGCTTCGATTGTTCTCACCTTCATGTAAGCATCAACGTACCCTCCATCTATGTAATTGCGATGGAGATCAGTATCAAGGCTCTTATTGTCCCTGTTAAATCAAACAAACCTCTTTTGATTGAGAAGGATGACAAGAACACCATCTAAAGCTCACTATATAATTCAAATTATAAAGCCTCTTAAGCTATATGAATTTAATATGTATGAAAAGCGTCAAATGTAAACAAAATGTACCTTAATAGTATCAAACACACGATTTCAAGTGGTGGGAGTATACGTCACCTGAAATTGTAATTTTATTGGAAAGAATGTAGCGGTGTTTACATGTATGTGTACATAATTATTAACACACTCAGATGCGATAATGTACAAATAAAGGAAATGGAGGTGCAAACATCACCAACATAGTGACAAATAGTGAAATCTATTTTATCCAGCTTTGGTTTATTGAAACGTTTATGATCTTTGAACATCCGGTAATGCTTTTTTTCCAAATGCTTTTTTCCAGCAAATCTACAGCTCCAAAGATGTATTCTGGAACCAACCATATAACTGTTTCCTTGGAATCAGCTGAATCCAGTGGCAAAGATTTGAGCATCTCCATATCTGAACTTTCTCATGGCAACCACACAAATTATAAAGTGTAATTAAACTTGAGTTATCTCGTTAAGTTAGACAACAATTAAGCAATAGAATTGAATGATTTCTTACCCACAAAGTTCCATTTTTCTTTTTCATCTTCAACGTCACCAAATTAGAAGGCTGGTAAAAGATGAATATGCATGAGGCCAGCATCTAACAAATTTTTAAAATTATATTGGACAAGTACAACACCATAGCATGTGCAGTATTGACAATTATATCATAAGCCCACGCAATTTAAATTTAGACAACATAGCTCGAGTAAGTTTGTATGTTGAGTTAGTACTTATATAAATGACATGCACCAAAAATTATTATAAAGCATTGGTGTTTTCATAAGTATTGATCTAGTCACAAGACATGTTAGTTTAATGGTTAGCAATGTGAAACAAATTAGGTAAACTGGCCTCATAATAGTAGCGAAAATGAACGTAAAGACAGGAATGGAAGATTGTATAGCTGCAACATGTGTAGGAGTTGTGAAGCCAAGACCAAAAAGAAACAAAAGCTGGTTCCCAAATATCCTATTTGATATTGAAATTTTATAAAAGAATAAGCAATCAATATTTAAGAAGCACATCTGGACCACAAACATATCATATCCTAAAAACAATGTGCACTATTAATGTAAATGAATTTATAAATATAAGCAATGGTGGTATGATATGAAATATTACTCGTTACATAATTAAGTTTGATATTACAAAGATTTGTGCTTATATCATTTGAATTAGTCTGAAAGAAGTTGCTACATTTGCATTCGTCTTATTAAGGTCCTTGATAACGTCTCGCACTATGATTTTCTTTGGTAATATAATAGTATGTATTACCACCTAAAAATTAGCTAAAGGAATAGGTGATCACTGATCAGCAACCAAAAAAAAAGTTTGGTGTAGCAGAAAGAGAGACGCGTATAACTCAGCACTTACTTCATGTTTAGTAGCATCACTTCTAAAACCCAAACTTGAAACCACATATTCTAACCCCATGAATCACAATATGGTATCATCAATATAAAGTTGAAAACAAAATACCTATGAATTCAAGGGCAGATGATACCTGTTCCCTCATAGGTCAAGCTAAAATTATATAAACTATATACCTTTGAGAAAGAATAGAGCAATTCAGCCCTCAACCATTTATCTTGTCCCTCATTTGCAAGGTACACAGTTGAGGGTTTTGTTTAAGGTGATTTGTATTTGAGTTCGATCAAACGTTGTTTCCGCAAGTCCAATGTAAAAGATCTTATTAACAATAGGCTCACCTTGTATGCTATCATTGGTCTTCGGAATTGAGTTCTAACACGTGCTGTAAATTTATTTGCATAATAGTAGCCGACTGCAAATCTACATGAAGAAGTAGCAAAAAGATAAATATATTAATTGTGAACACCAACAACAATTTTAGGTGTTATAAAATTGTTGGAATCACTCCTAAACCTAAATCAAGTGTTAGTGATTCATATGTAATAGTTAGCTTAATTATGGCCTTTATGTTTGTTATTAGCCTTAAGCTTACGTAGAAGGCCCATGAGCTTAGAGCCAAGCCCATAGGAAAAAGGATGGGAACTAGGAGTGTTGCCCTAGCTTCCCTCCTATAAATACTCTTGTAAAACCCTCACTTGAGGGTTGGTTGTTCAATTTATCTCTTTCACATACTCCACGCCTAACTCTTCTTTATTCTTACGCGTATGTGTGTTTGGTTTATTGTTCATCCGCCTTTATATCTTTCTATTAAGCTTGTGTTGTAAAACTAGTGACCTAACAGTGGTATCAATCGCCTAATAGTTGGGTGAACGTTTGATACTCTAACTATTTCCCTTACACTTATTCTCAACGACAACAACAACTAAGTCCACAACATCAACAATGGAATCAACAACAAGCAATTTATCAACAACAATTTAATCAACAACATACTCCACAACTTGGAGCAATTCCTCCACCACAAATGGTTCAAACACCACCAAGTCTTCAAGTTCAACCCTACACAAACGATTTCAATCAACATCCATCAAGGAACACTATGAAGGAACCCACTTGGTTTGCAAAGATGTGTGAAGCTTTAAGCAGCCAACAATCAATTCATGAGGCTGGATCACTTGATAGACCTCCAATGCTCACTCCAGGAAACTACGATCAATGGGTAATTAGGTTCTTTAGGTTTTGTGATCTGAATAAGCCACATGGAAAGTTCTTAAAGAAGGTTATCTTGGAAGGTCCATTTCAGATGCCTACTGCCATTGTACCCAGACATCCAAATGCTAATCCACCAAGGGATGAACAATCAAACATTGCTACTGTTGCAGACCTGAATCCAGAAGAACTTCTATACTATTAAGCTGATGAGCTTGCAATGCAATATATCCTTTTAGGATTACCAAACCCAATTCTTTGAAGTGTTGATGCTCAAAAGACTGCAAAGGCAATGTGGGAACACATTCATCTACTTATGGAAGGATTTGCACTCAATCAGGAGGATATGGAATCCAAAATTTACTTGGCTTATGAACACTTCTTGATTGAACCTGGAGAGACACTAGAGTCTTATCATCATCGATTCTCAGACATCATCAATGATTTGGATAAACACAACATCATCATGCCAAGAATTGCAGTTAATACTAAGTTCCTGAGTAGTCTTGGTCCCGAATGGGAGAAGTATGTCATTTTTCTCCGTCAAGCGAAGAACATGCATCATTCTACATACGGATTGTTGTACGATTACTTGAAGCCTCATGAAAAGGAAGTTGATAGGGAAAGGATTCTCCGTGCTCAAATTGCTTCACCTTTACATCTGGAAAATCAACAACTTGCATTGTATGCTCAAAACAGTTATCCTCCTCAACCAGCAACTCAACCAACTGCCAATAACATACCAAATGATCAATCACAACAATCTCAACATAATCAATTGGTTCCATACAAAAACAATGCTCAAGCATTTGTCAGTGAAGCTAATGAGGAATCCGATCCGTTCGAAGCATTGCAACAAGGATTTGTTATGATTGCTAATGCTTTTAGCCATTATACCAACAAATCCAACAATCGTATTCGTTCCTCATCTAATAAACGAAATCAGGTTGTTGTGAACAATGGACGAGTTGAAGTTCAGAATCGTGGTTATGGTCGTCAGATGGGCGGTGGTCAAGGGTTTAATGCTGTGGGTAGGAATAACAACAGAGCTCAAGTGGTGGAACAGGGAAATGCTCAGAATGGGTTGAATGGTCTTCGATGCTACAACTGCAATGAGAAGGGACACCAGGCTAATGCATGCCCAAAGCCGAGGACTAAGGGCAGTGCTTATTTCAAAGAGGCTCTTCTTTTGGCTCTTAAAGATGAAGCTGGTGGATCTCTCACAGAGAAAGAACAGAGTTTTATGACAGATGCAGACTTAGATGATGATATGGAGGACTTGCAGGCCAATGCAGCTGTTATATTGATGGCTAATATGCATGAGTTACACATGAGTGACACAGGCCCAATGTATGACACTGATGGCTTGTCTCAGGTACCCGAACAAACCATATTTATCTCTGATCTAATATCTCCGCCAACATCTGAATCCGGCAAGGCTCAGAATGTTCAAAATGAGTCATTCACATCTCATTCCGACGATTTTCAATTAGACCCCGTAGTTACATTTGACGATCAAGATGACCTTATGGTTTCCTTTGATAATCAAATTGACACCGTGTTTATACTTGAGGACCTAAATAATGATCATGTTGTGACTTCCGTTGAACAAGCCGAACTTTTTCCTCATCCAGATCTTGCTCTGTTACTTAAAGACCAGCAATCCCAAATTGAAGAATGTTGTGCATTAAATCAGGACTTAAAAAGTATAAATGCACTGTTAACCAAGGATTTTGAATGTTTAAAAATGCAACTCAACTTTTTCAAAACTCAAGAAAACCGTGAAAAAGGTTTTGAAGCCGCTTTTGCTAAATCTCATCAAAACGAAAAATATTTAGAGAGAAAGATTGTAGGATATTAGTTTTCACATACACATCAAACCATAACAACAAGGTGGCGTATAAGTGGAATTCTAGAGAGAGAAAGTTAGAGGTTTAGGGAACTTAGTGAGAGAAAGTGAAAGATATTATTATGAGCTCCAAGTCTCTACCTTGGAAGGTAGAGAGTATTTATAGTCTTACATAAATCGCCACACATCGGGCTGTGGATCAGGCATACAGTGGGTAAAGACCCGTCCGTCCTCCACGGTGATACTAAACTAAATACTACTTAACTTAAGATAACTATGACTACGAGCTTTCTAACGATTACATATACTTGAGGTGACCGACTCTTTAATACCGGGAATTTCTAATTCCTAACAATCTCCCCCTAAGGGAGGTCACCTCAATCATGTACCAAAAATACATTGAATACAACCAGATAATACATTAACAAATGATCTTGCATTCTTGATGTAGTCCTTTGCTCCTAAGCTCGTAGTCATTGATTCTTCACATTGCATGTTTGGTTACTTCAAGTGGAGGTCTTTTACTGATCCACGTGATAATAATTTTGAGCCATCATTTGAGATCATCAGCTATCAAAAATCTCTGAGACATCCATTGTGTGTTGGAATTATGTGATGATGTGACATACGGACCGACATGCTCACATTTTGGATCATGATATTTTCTCATCAGAGTAGCGGAAGCATTTGTTGAATCATGATATTGGCAGCAGCGTAGCAGAAGCTTGGAGTGAAAATATCAGAGTCATTGATGCACTAATCATGATTTCTTTGAGTTGAATGTGTTAAGTGAGCATGCGGCTATGGATTGACCGCTTCATTCTGATCAGCTGCAAACGTCGGGTGTACCTGCATACAACAGTTAGCAATAAATCGCACGAAAGTGTCTTTGATCACTTTCGTTGAATTGAGGTACACGGCCTACGGTTCCCCGTTGATCAGTACATGTACTGCCTGTGATCAGGTATAATTCCGAAGAATTTCCTTGACAGGGTTTCGCAGCTGCTCTAGCTGTTCTCAAACCGGAACATCTCAAAGAAGACAACACGGAGTGAGTGAACCAGCGAATTTTAAGTCCACTGATTGATGAAAAGAGATTTGAAAAACAATCGTGTATTGCTTAGTAGAAAATTGTTTTTGCAATACAACGAAGGTTTTATTGAAAATCAATTATCAATCATAAAAACACCTTTTGGTTTGAAAAATGAGTACACGGTCGATGTACTGAATAAAAGAGTTGTTAAGCACAAAGACCAGTTTTTCAAAGGTATCCGTCAATCCATAACCTGAACCAGGATTGACTCAAGAGATCGCCCCATTGTTTCTATTCAGTTGTCACATGGTTGATCTATATAATAGATCTCACATGCCACCTACCAGGAGCTTGTTTGATGTTGGCTCCAGAAGGCTTTCCATCTTCATTGTGAATATGTAAACACATCACTCAGATGTTCTGGCAATACCACAAGGATAATGCGTAGGACTCAAGATATAATCTCTCTTTCCACATTGTGTGAAACAGAGAGTCTTCATTGAAAGTGTCCTAATGAGATTTATTGATGATCTCGTGGCTCTAGACTCAATTTGTGCATATTTGGATCCTGTGCCGGAGACTAGGGAGAGGGTCTCCTTCTTCAATATCAACTATCTCTAAGAGAAAGTCGATAGATAATGTCGGTTCCCCGTGAGAATGAAACAAGCCCTTTTAAGAGGAACTTGAGTGGTTTGGAAAGTTGAAGTGCAGTGCGTCACTGGGTCCATGACGTCTTGTCTTCAATACCGATGTTACCATCAGTAGCATATGAATTGAACCCGGTTTCTGCCCTAAGGTTGAATAAATGGAGGGCTATTTGTTTTCACCCTTTCCTCATTCAATTCTTTTTAATTCTTCAACCCCTTCAGTGCTTACCGAGACTTCATAGCTAGAACCTTGTTGGGTTTATTCCAGTACTAGCTCAGTCTTAGTCCGCACTCTTCCCATATCTCATTTTTCTCCTTTTATCATCATACCTAAGGACTTCTACACTAACTAGTGGATTGTCCCTGGGTAGATCCCTCCGGTTCTGGCGGATCATGGGAACACATACCTAACCTTATCATCCTTGTATCACCGTACATAAAGTAAAGTTGGTCGGTCTATTTGGTATTGTTCATCTGCCATTGGAACCAATTGAAAACCATTTGAAAATCAATTCAGATACTTGTGATATATTATCAAAGCATTTTGTACCTGAAATTGTTTTTGATATTTTTAGAACGAGAACTCCCCCTCAACTTGTGCATCAAGTATTTGAAAATGTTTTGCTCACGGAGGCAAGAGAAAGAATTAACTTCTTTGATTACCATTTTCTAAAAGATATCAACATCACTTCCCATATCAAATCAAGTAGATATCGCATTTCCGGGAAGGATGAGGTTTCCATAAATTTGCTCCCCCTCAATATGTGCCTCGAGGTTTGAAAAGATTTTTGCACATACTAGAGGGAACCTGCACATTGGGATGAATGATCACGTTTCAAATCAAAGGTTTAAGATAGATGCTCCCCCTCAACATGTGCATTGAAAATTTGAAATCGTTTGTCACATGTGGGAAGGACAACATGTACATTCTTATAAAACCATTTACCGAATTATCAGTTTAAATCCAATTTAAATCACACATTCTCCCCCGATCACAATTATCAAATCATTTGAGATTTGTGATCTCTTATAGATTTAAATTGATTTTGAAAGCTTTTAAGGAGAATTGTGACTTGATTGTGAAAGCGTTTGAACTGATAAGGATCGGATTTTAAGACTTTAAACTTCATTGATAAAACATGCATGTATATCTTTTGAAAACAATTTAATGCCAAATAACTTTTTAATTTAATTGAAATCATTCTCCCCCTCAATCAATGACATAGGTTGTTGATTGAGAGATAGAGATTTTGACATATAAGTCCTGATGATTATCAAAAATAGAGACCGAGTTATTTGTCAAAGCATTTGGTTTTCAGCAGATAAATGTTTATAGAATCAGAGCATGGAATTTTGAAAGCATGATAAAACATAGCTCTGTTCTTTCTTTTAAAACCGGGTTATTGCCTGAAGATGACAATAAACCATCTCTCTTTCTCTCAAAATTTTTTTTTTATTTTATTTATTTTTTTTATTTTATTTTTTTTTTAAGAATTCGAACAACATCTAAAGTCCCGTGTCATTCTTTGAATGACAGCACAAAGACCGTAGATATTATCGAACCGAGGAAAAAAAAACATGACAAAATGACAATATTTTTTTGAAGATTTTTCAAATTTTTTTTAAATTTTTATGGATTTTGAAAGTTTTATAATTTTGTATTTTGTTTTTCAAATAAATATATATACAAGAGATAGATGAAGATAGACCTTTACTCCTCGTCTTCCTCCTGAAGACGTTTGAGAGTTTCTGGTTGAAGGCTTTTCAAACCAAGTCGTGGAAGAATAAACTCAAAACGTTCTCTTGGAAGAGCTTTGGTGAAGATGTCTGCTAACTGATATTCAGACCTCACAAAATATAGTTCCACCACACCTTTTTCCACTTGTTCCCTGATGAAATGATGTCGAATGTCGATATGATTTGCTCTTGAGTGTTGAACGTTGTTGCATGAGAGAGCAATAACACTTTTATTATCACAG
The DNA here is from genome assembly GCA_019973895.1 of Chrysanthemum seticuspe. Classification (NCBI taxonomy): domain Eukaryota; kingdom Viridiplantae; phylum Streptophyta; class Magnoliopsida; order Asterales; family Asteraceae; genus Chrysanthemum; species Chrysanthemum seticuspe. Next base: position 308,711,352 of record BPTQ01000006.1, read on the forward strand.
TACAGAGGGATTTTGTTGAATACAAAGCCATAGTCAGATAATTGAGATCTCATCCATAAGATTTGAGCACAACAAGATGACATGGATATGTATTCAGCCTCTGTAGAGGAAATAGAAGTACTCATTTGCTTCTTTGAAGACCAGCTCACAAGCTTATCACCCAAAAACTGAGCACCTCCTGACGTACTTCGACGAGTATCTTGACACCCTGCATGATCTGCATCTGCATATGCTGTTAGTGACATACCGGTGTCTTTTGGGTACCAAAGTCCCATATTGATGGTTCCTTGGAGATACCGAAAGACCCGTTTAACCGCTTCAAGGTGCTTTTTTAGTAGGCTTAGCCTGGTATCTAGCACACATGCAAACAGCGAACAAGATGTCTGGTCTACTAGCTGTGAGGTACATCAGGGATCCAATCATACTACGATATTTTGTTTGGTCAATCATGATCCCTGAGAGGTCCTCATCTAGTTTGGTTCGGTCAATCATGGGGGTGTCAACAGGGTCACTTGAATCAAATCCAAATTTCTTTAAAATCTCTGTTGCATATTTAGATTGATTTATGAAAATGCCTCCGGGACTTTGTGAAATTTGTAATCCCAAGAAAAATGACATTTGTCCCATCATTGACATTTGAAACTTTGAACTCATTTCATTTGAAAAACGATCACATTCCATTGGGTCTGTTGAGGCAAAAATAATATCATCAACATAAATTTGAACATGAATTAAATGTTTGCCTGACTTCCTGGTGAACAATGTAGGATCAACTGCTCCTTTGATGAATCCGGTTGATAGAAGAAACTTTGACAGTGTATCATACCATGCCCTTGGAGGTTGCTTTAAACCGTAAAGAGCCTTCTTCAAACGATAAACGTGAGTAGGATGCTCTTGATTCACAAATCCTTCAGGTTGGATGACGTAGACGACTTCTTTAAGATCTCCGTTCAGAAATGTCGTCTTTACATCCATCTGATATACTACCATGTTCTTACTAGCAGCATTAGCCAGAAAGATTCTGATTGCCTCGATTCGAGCAACTGGAGCAAAAGATTCTTCAAAGTCTATACCCTCCTCTTGACGATATCCTTTAGCAACTAATCGAGCCTTGTTCTTCAACACATCACCATGCTCATCAAGTTTTACTTTGAAGATCCATTTGAGAGCTATAATCATAGCACAGTCTGGAGCAGGTACTAACTCCCATACATCAAGACGATCAAACTCATGAATTTCATCTTGCATGGCATTGAACCAGCTATATTCATTCATGGCAGTTTTAACATCTTTTGGTTCGATCTTAGATAGTACGGAGTTGAAGAAGCACCATAAGGCATCGGTTGCGAGTTGTTTCCGGGTTGATACAGGACGAGAGGGATTTCCAATGATGTTGTCTAAGGGGTGATCGTGAGTCCATTTTTTGAGGTGTTCATGTGGCAGTTGTTGAGGAACTGAGGTAGCTGAATCGATGTCTCCTGAAGAAGATGGTTCTGATGATGATTCAGGAGTAGCAAATATGTTTTCAAATGGAGCATCTTCAGGAGTCGGAAAGGGATTAACTTCATCATTGATGCCAGAAACATTTCCATGATGTACATTTGAAGAATGATGATTTGTTGATGAGACTGAAGGATCAGCAGCAGGTGCTTCTTGACTTAAAGATATTGAGACTGAGGGATTGACTTCATTCATCGGAATATGAGCATCCTCTGTTGTAGGGATCAGCACCTCATTAGTAATTGAATCATACAGTTCATCAAACATAGGATCAAACAATTTCTTTACATCATCTTCAGATGGAGGCACATATGGAGTTTCTTGAGAGGAGTTTGGAACAAGGGATAAACCAATGGGACTGTTTTGAAGTGCGGGTCCTGAGCTGGAGTGTCCAGGAGCCATTTGACCGGTCAGCTCATCAAACGTAACGTGAATTGTTTCCATGATATTTCGGGTTCTTTTGTTGTAGATTCGGTATCCCTTTTTGTTTGATGCATATCCTACAAATACTCCAATGTCAGCTTTGGCCCTAAGTTTGCCTAAGTCTTGACCCTCATTAGTTGGATAGCACAATGCACCAAACACACGAAGGAAAGATAGAGTAGGTTTTCTGTTGTGGACAAGTTCATATGGAGTTTTTCCATGAACAATGTGAATCAGGGAACGATTTTGTGTGTAGCATGCAGTGGCAATTGCTTCAGCCCAGAGAAACATTGGAACCTTTGAGTAGATCAGCATTGTTCTAGCGGCTTCAACAAGAGTACGATTTCGTCTTTCAACTACACCGTTCTGTTGAGGGGTTCGTGGAACACTTCTTTGATGACTGATTCCAACGCTTTCATAGAATTCATTAAGTTGTTTGTTGACAAACTCAGTTCCATTGTCTGTTTTGATAATTCTGATGGTTTTGTTAAGTCAGACCTGCAGCTGTTTGATGAGTTTGATGATGATATCAGGAGTTTCATCCTTTGTCCTTAAGAACTTGACCCAGGTGAATCTAGAGTAATCATCAACCACAACTAACACATATTTCTTCCCAAAGATATTCTGCACCCTCATTGGTCCACATAAATCCATATGAATCATATGAAGAACTTCAGTGACAGAGTTAGTAGGTTTGGGTTTATGGGCATACTTCTTGCTTTTTCCCAATTGACATGCTGAACAAAGATGATCCTTTTCATACTTTAGTTTAGGTAAACCTACAACTAAGTCCTTTCTGGAAAGATCGTTGATGGTGCCGAAGTTCAAGTGATTGAGACGACGATGCCATAACCATGACTTTGTTTTTGAAGCCTTTGATAACAAGCAGATTGGAGAAGCCCTCATCATGTCATCGATAGAGATGGTGTAAAGATTTGACCCACGAGTTCCTTTTAACAGTTCCTTACCATTAAGATCTCTAACAAAGCAGGTATGTTTTCTGAAGGCAACTTCTAGATCAGAATCACAGAATTGACCAACAGAGAACAGATTATGACCCAAACCTTCTACATAGTAAACTCTAGAGATGGCACTATCACCAACAACATAATCTCCATAACCCATAATAGCACCGAAATGATCATTACCAAATCTAACAGTCCCGATGAATTTGCTCACGAAGTTCATGAGCCGCGACCGGTCTCTAGTCATATGCTTGGAACAGCCTGAGTCCAGGTACCACAGAACGATTTGAACGATCTGCAGTTGAACACAGACAAGAATGGATAACTGGATAATTGGGATCCCCATGCAAGAATGGGTTCCATTTGGTTAGTAACAATATTTGGAACACCCACATCAGAAATAGAAGTATTCATATCAGAAAGTGAGGCAATGGAATCGTTGTGAATAGATGCAGTACTAGTGTCAGTATTAGCCCTGTTCACAGTGTGATCACTTCTTAAGGGAATAGTTCTACCCGTAGGCATCCATTTTCTAGTGGGCATTATCTGATTAGTCTTAAGACCAACAGGTGTCCAATAAAAGCCTATTTTACTGAATGTTCTTCCTGTGGGTTTCCACTGTTTTCTAACTTTCATTCGTTTTTGCCTTTTAGCCTTCTTAGCATGAATTTTAGCATTAACAGTATTAACTGGACAATTAACATCATTAGGCATAACAGTAACACCACATTCATGATTAGAAACAGAATTCAAGCAGACATCAGTACAAGGTTTGCAAATAGTATCGGAATTCGAATTAATTACAGTACGCCTATGGCTAATACTAGAATCAACACGATTCGTTTTATTCAATTCAAGCTTAAAGTTCCTAGATTGTTCTTCTACTCTCTTCCAGTGCACATTCTTAGCTTGAGAGGTCCTATCATTCCTTGTATTGTCTTGAGACTTTGACCTGCTCCGTTTAATGTCACTGATTACTCCTGTAGAGGGAATGGGAACATTAGTTGGTTTAACTACTCTTTGCATCACCTGTTTAGATGTACTGGGGTCTGAACTGCATGTAGGTGCACTAAGGTTCACTTTCATAAAACTAGAGGTACTGTGATTTGTACTCCTAGAAGGCACACTTGAGTTCTCTTTCTTAGCATTGACAGATCTGGAATCTGAACTGCTTAAAGGCACACTACGGTTCACATTCAAAACATTGGGAATCAAATGCATATCATACTTAGCGTTAGGCATTGAGCATGGAATCAAAGGATTAACTCTCTCACCTAATGACTTTGGGCATATTGTGATCAAACATTCTAAGATTTCTTGAGATCGTTTGGCATATAAGCATGCATGTCCAATTGCATTATCATGAGGTTTCTCTAGCTTATCCTCTTCAACAATCTCACGCAGGCATTCTAAGCAATCCTTAAGAGATGAAAAATATGTTTGAATAGCTAGTTTGTTGTTTCTTAGATGAGGAGGGACATATGTCACAGACAAAGCATATTTATTACAAGAGTGAACCTTTGATACACCATTCTCCCCATTGGTCATTGGCATTTTCCCTTTTACCTGACTCTTCAGATTCTCAATTTCCTTTTGCAATGAAGCTATTTGTTCGTTGTTCTTGTTACGAGTGACTTTAATTGATTCAAATAACTCATTGAAATGACGTTTAACCTTTTCATTTTCTTCTAGAAAACTTTCGTTTTCCTTTTGTAAAGCATTTACTAGGTTTTGAAGATGAAACGTTTGAGAATTCTGAGAATCTAAAGGAGGAGGCATTTGGGAGCCTGTCATATTGTTTGTTTGACCCTTTAATTGAGAGATTTGGGCTTTCAACTTTCTGATCGTGTTGCACTGAGCTTGAATCTGTTCATCACGTTTGTTAATTTGAAAAACTGCATCAAACTCTGGAGCATCTGAAGATGTCTTGACATTTGAAGTTTTGACATTTTCTTTAAGATGTTGATATTTTAGTTGTAAATTAAAATGCTCAACTTCTAGTTTAGAAAATGTTTAACGAAATTGTCGTGATCATCCAGTTCAATTTTCTCGTTTAGTTTAGAATTAGTTTTTTCAAGCTCAATGACACGATCATGGGAGACTTTCAGGGCCACAGATAGTTCATGAAATTTGGAAGCATTAATAGAGCAATTTGAAGCAGTGAAAAACACATCTTGAGCAACACATTCAGTAATAAGATTCTCATTTAATGTATGCAAGTTCTTTCTCTCAATCTCATTATATTTCAGTGCACGCTCATAGTCACTAACTTCAACAACCATTGCATCAAATTCCTTTTCCATTCCCTTAATATCAGTTTCTATCCCTTTTTTAAGACTCTCAAAGTGATATTTTAGAAGTTTAAAGAAGGGCATGACCTCAGTTAAATAACATTCTTTCATTTGTTCAAAACCCCTTTCTCCTTCAGTTATACCAGTGGGTGTGATCCTTTTCTTGCAAGTTTTCTCAAAATCAACAAATAGTTGAAATATAACGTATTGGCTAATTAATGTCTTGCTTTTAGTGGCAATTGTTCTAGGTACAAGATGCATTGGTGTATTAGGAGGATACACAGTCGCTCTAGGCATTTTCCAAAGGGGAGGGTTTGTTTCAACAATATTTTCCGCTTTCTGCTTATCTAAATCCTTTTTCCAGAAGACTTGTTCGGGAGTCAACATTGTCTGAGGCTTAAACTCGTTCAAGGAAATCCAGTTTTCCTTCTTGTAATCATGAGGAGTGATAATTATGTTTTTCTCTTTGCATTTGGGATCATTTTGTTTCTTATTCATCTTTTCCCTAGTGATTTCATTTGATTTCTTATCTTCCTCAGTGCACTCAACGCAACTAGGTTTCTGCCTAGGCTTAAGGATTTCATTACCATCATAAAGCACCTTATGAGCATTTCTAGCCTTTTTAATTACCTCTGGATTTGGTTCCTCAACAAGGGGAATGCTATGCTTATCGCTTAAGACTCGATGTTTGGTGACCATGTGAGCAGTCTGAATGGTGTTTCCTTGTATGTACAACTTGTTTTCAAGTTTGTTTTTCAAAGTTTTCAGATTAGAAAAATCTCTCAAGAGTTTTGATTCCTTTGCATTAAATTCTTGCTTAAGCATTTTCACATTTTCTTGAAGTTCTTGTTTTTGCTTAGCTGTTTTAGAAAGTTTTTCTTGCAAGGAATGTAATTCTTGTTTCAATACTTCTTCTCTAAACTTACTTTTTCTAATTATTGTACTCACTTGGTCATCCATTTCCTGCTCACGAGTGGTCAACTCAAATTTTGCACGTTGTTCATAAATAGCAACACGTTCCTTATAGGCATTTAGTTCAGAAATTACGGAATCATCAGGAGCACATGTAGTGTATTCATCAAAGACATAGTCATTGTTGACTGCAGAAGATGCATCACTTGGTACAACTTCACTTTCACTTTGTTTCACGTATTGATCGTATGGGACAATATTGTTATTACCCATATTTTCAACATTTGATTCAATAGTTTCAGTTGGTTGTACTTTGTCATGCATCGGTTGCACATCAGCATCATCATATAGTTTTAATACCTCGGAGATGAGTTTGTCCTTGGATGGGCCAGCTTGTGGTGAAGAAGAGATCTTGGGAGAAACCATTGGAGAAATGCTAGCCATAAAAATTGTGTGTGCAGTAGGTCCATCATCTACATCAGAGTCGTATGCATCACAGTCAGCGACTTGAAAGGCATTCTGATGATTGTGACCTATCTCCTGAATAGGCTGCTCATCCACATCTGCATCATAGGTCTTGGCATTGCCCTCAGCAAGAAACAACAATTCCTCTTCATCCAAATCAGCACCATTGTCCTGAGCTTGTGCCAGCAGCATCTTATCTCTGAAGTAATCAGCATTCTGTGGACGCTTTGGAGATGTGCAGTTCCTTGCAATGTGTCCTTCACCACCACAGTTATAACATTTGATTGGCTTAGCTTGACCTTGGTTACCATTTCTTCCTCGATTCTGGTTGCCAACATAACCTCTCCCAGCTCCACCTCTTCCCTGATCATACTGTCTTTCCTGAACTGGTTGCACCACGATCCTTCCATCTTTAACAGTGGCTTGATTGTGTAGGTTAGATGCAGTTCTGAGGTTGTTGTTGGTTTGTGGGAGAGAATTCATGTTTTGACTAATGAGAAGAGCTAGTTGATTAATGAAGTTACCCACGTGAGCATCAGCATCAGCTTGTTTGAACATAGGATCAGGAATGAGTTTGTGATTACCATTACCCAAGGGTATGACTTGTGATGCTTTGGTTGTGATTCCGATGTTTGAGTAGAAAGCTGTTGAGTCATTAGACGAGCTTGTCTCTCCCTGGTTGGTTTTGAACTGATTGAGAATCAATTTTTCAAACATAGCATGTCTCTCATTCTGAAGGAGGAAGGCATAGAGTTGCTCATAGTTTGTATTCTTCAATCCTTTAGTGAGCTTCACAGCTGTGACAAACTTGTGCCATTCGGGATTCATGTTGTTCACAAATTTTGAGTTCAGCTGAATGTTAGGCATAGTCATTCTGATGTTCCTCATGTCATTCACTAACTTATGAAATCTCACATAGTACTCATAGACACTCTCATCTGGTTTCATCTTGAAGTGCTCAAATTCGTCATAGAGTTGGGATTCTCTGTCTTCCATAGTTAATTCTGAACCTGAGAGAAGCATCTTAACATTATCCCAAACTGCCTTTGCTTCAGTGTTATGATTGATCAGCTTGTAGATGTCTTTAGGAAGACCTTGAAGAACAATGTTTGAAGCTCATCATACATCTTAGGTCTGTCCATTCCGTAAACTGGAGTACCATCTTCATTAGTATCAAGTATGTCTCTAGTCGTCTCAACTCGATATGGTCCTTCATCAATGGATTTGAGAATGTTGACACCATTTTCCTTTCCAAGGCAATACAATCTGATTCGTTGAGCCCAAGAATCGTAGTCAGTTCTGTCAAGCATGGGTGGACGAGTATCTGAGCCAGCAGCTTGTACATCCTCGGCAACAGTGGAGATGATAGTAGGGATGTTGGTAGACATGTTAACAGATTATACGGGATTTTATAACTCTATGATTAAACCGGGAAATAGATTCTTTTACGGGATTTTACTAAATCAAGAGAAAACCGTAAACAATCACTCAAGTCGCTAGAAGATAATGCACTAAGTCGCTAGAAGATAATGCACTAAGTCGCTAGAAGATAATGCACTAAGTCGCTAGAAGATAATGCACTAAGTCGCTAACACTTAATTCGCTACACCACTAAGTCGCTAGAGTCCCAAGTCGCTAGACAAAAGCAAGTCGCTAAGTAGTAACTCGCTAAGCCTCAAGTCGCTAGCAAAATTTTGGCAGCAATTCACTACTCAAGTCGCTAGAGATACAAGTCGCTAAAGAGCAACTCGCTACATACCAAGTCGCTACCACCAAGTCGCTACCCGTAGTGGAGAGTCCACTACTTGTACTGTTAATCGCTAGGTCTAAGTCGCTAGCTCCAAAACTGTAACTCGCTACAAAATTGTGAAGCAAGTCGCTACGAAGAAATAAATCCGTATATCAAGTCGCTAGCAAGAAAAACCACATAAACATCACTTTTTAATCCAAAAACAACCCAACCAAGATGATTCAATCTTATCAAATGAAAACCTAAACACTTGTGATGATTCTAAACATAAAAGTACTAACAAAATCCAAGCTTTAACACAAGAAATCAACCAAATGATGCAAAAACCACTAAACTTTTTCAAACTCAAAAACCACCTAAAAACCACTAGAAATTCAAAGATGTGCAAGATATGATCTAACCATGGCTCTTGATACCAATTGTAGGATATTAGTTTTCACATACACATCAAACCATAACAACAAGGTGGCGTATAAGTGGAATTCTAGAGAGAGAAAGTTAGAGGTTTAGGGAACTTAGTGAGAGAAAGTGAAAGATATTATTATGAGCTCCAACTCTCTACCTTGGAAGGTAGAGAGTATTTATAGTCTTACATAAATCGCCACACATCGGGCTGTGGATCAGGCATACAGTGGGTAAAGACCCGTCCGTCCTCCACGGTGATACTAAACTAAATACTACTTAACTTAAGATAACTACGACTACGAGCTTTCTAACGATTACATATACTTGAGGTGACCGACTCTTTAATACCGGGAATTTCTAATTCCTAACACAGATGCGTGATCTAGCCGCTTCGAAGAATGCTTTATTGTCTGAGATAGAACAACTGAAACATGAACATAAAAAGCAAATTAACGCTCTCACCTTCGAAAATCAAAAAGCTAAGGCTGAGTTGTTAACTTGTCAAAAACAGTTCTCTGCATACAAAAAGCATTCAACGAAACGAATAGATGATCATCTTGAAGAAATCATCGGCTTGCAAAACAAACTTAAAGAGTTTACAAACATGGTGAGTCAGTAACTGCTATTGAAAAGTTTACTTTAAAACCCAATCCAAATGGATATGGACTAAATCTTGCTGATTACAAACCTAAACTTTCAACCAAAGCATTCAAACCAAATCCTGAAGTTTCCAGTGCAGAATATAAAATTGATAATTTTGTTATGAGTGTTGTTGAATATCATCGTCAAGAGGAATTAGATGCAGAAGACGAGAGTCAATCAAAATTAAAAACTGTTGTTTACAACAAACCTTTTAATTATTCAAAACCGGCCACTTTCGTCACACCAACGGATTCTTCTAACACACCAAGGGTTATCATAAAAACGTCTGAGTCTTATAATGTTAATCCCCAACCAGATTATGCACAAATCTATGGTCCTTTACCTTCCATCAATGAAGTAAACTCAAAACCTGAAAATCGCAAAATTCTCATGGCTGACCTCAAAACTTTAGAACATGAGATAGAATATCATTCTGAAATCAAAGTTCAACACTTTCAATTGCCTCTGGGGCGAGAACAAAGAGACATTTTTCAGAAAAATCTTTTACCAAATGTTAAAAATTTGAAAAATTATGCATTGTCTTGGGAACGGGACTTTCATAAGGAACTTGGATTGATGAAGGTCGTTTTCGAGAAAATAGAAACATCTATTTCTAATACTAAACGTAAAAAGGAAATGTTGAGAAAAGATGTTGATCGACTCTTGAATGATGTTATCTGTGTTGATATCCATAATGTTGTGTTATTGAATTATGTGTCATATGCATCTGATTATATCTCTGCTGATACTGTCGACTCTGTGGTCACTGTTGAGAATACTGATAATGTGCTTCAGATCAAGTCTTTAAAAGCTGAAAATGAACGATTGCTTAACGAACGTTCCAATGCAAAACGTCGTCTTAATTGGTGTCAAAAAGATATTCACAATCAACAACTTGTTTTTCAAAACAAAATCGCTCAGTTGCGTGCAAAATCTTCTGATCCTAAAATTGAGCAACTGGATGATCAAAACGTGTCTTTGAAAAGTCAAATCTCAAAATATGAACAAGAACTTGTAAAAGTTAAACAGGAATATGGTGTCATATTTGATTTACTCAATAAGACTCGTCATGAAGCATCAAACGAACTTGATCACTATCTTGCTCACACTAGAGAAGTCATGAATTTTGCTGGTAATATTCGTTCTGAAAATCAAGATTTGATTCACACTATCTCTAAGTTAAGAGAAATGTTAGGAAAGTATGAACAACTTCCGCCAACCATCATTAAGAGATAGCACCAGTAACACTTAGTAATCGTGCACCTAGAATCCCTACTGCCAAATCACAAGTTGCTAACGTGCTTCCTTCTACTGAAACAGGAATAGTTGCGTCTTTTCCAAACGTCCGCACTTCACAGCCTAGGAGCACTCAATCGAAGAATAGGAAGTTGCGACCTAAGAAAAGATCAATACGGAATGCTAAAGTAGAAGAACACCCTAGGACTATGAATAAGACTCACGTTGCTTCCACTATAGATGTTGCGTCTGGCAAATGTAATAGAAATAGTGATGTAACGAATGCTAAACCTTTAAGCACTTTTGATATTCAGTCTGATGCACCTTGTGTTATTTGTCGTAAAAGCATGAATTCTGATTGTCATGACAAATGTGTTGCTAAAGCTATCATCTCTCGTTTACGGAATCCTAAGAATCGGAATACCTCTAGACCCACTAATCATTCTAAGTCTGTGCTTGGTAGACCGCCTTCTTTAGATTCTATGGCAACCATTGCTGTCACTGTAGCTCCAGTTTCACCTCCTAAGAATGTAGTACCACCTAGTGCATTCACTAAGACTAAAGCAAATAGTAGTTATAGATGGCAGAAATGGATATATAACACACTAGGATTTAAATGGATACCTAAAGTAGTTGATGTGTGTATGTCTACTATACCTTGCTTCGGAACCCTCTAACATTTCGGGTTCCACATCTACTTCTATTCCATCTGTGTCGTCTGTGTGTAATGCAGGTGATACAGATCATTCTCTGGATTGTTGATAGCAGATGTTCCCGACACATGACAGGCAACCTTAAACTGTTATCAAACTTTATTGCAAAGTTCATTGGCACTGTCAAGTTCGGGAATGATCACTTCGCAGCTATCATGGGCTACGAAGATTATAGTCAATGGGAACATCGAAATTCAGCAGGGTTTACTATGTGGAAGGCCTCGCTCACTAATCTGTTTTCAGTAGGTCAGTTCTGTGATGGAGATTTGGAGGTTGCTTTCAGGGAGAAATCTTGTTTCATTCGTGATCTACAAGGAAACTGACCTTATGCCTGGCTCGCGTAATTCTAGTCTCTTACACTATCTCTATGCAAGACATGGTTGCTTCATCTCCCATCTGCTTACTTTCAAAGGCAACATCAACAAAATCATGGCTACGGCACCGTCGGCTCTCACATCTAAACTTTCAAACCTATAACCAACCTTGCTCGACACAAACTAGTTGAAGGTCTCCCATGATTCCGGTATTCTAAAGATCACCTTTGCTCAGCATGTGAACAAGGGAAAAGTACTCGTGCTCATTTTCCTTCAAAGGTGGAACACAGCTCTCAGCATGTGCTTCATCTTCTTCACATGGATTTAGTGTGGCCCGATGCGCGTGCAAACGATCAATGGCAAACGCTAAATCTTAGTAATTGTTGATGACTATTCACGATGGACTTGGGTCTACTTTCTTCGAAGCAAAGACCAAGCTCCACAAATGATCATCACCTTTCTCACAAAAATACAGATTCAGCTCCGCAACACCGTCAGACTAATCAGAACAGACAAAGGAACTGAATTTGTTAACCAAACCCTTCGTGAATTCTATGAGAAAGTGGGAATTCAGCATCAGACATCTATTGCACGTACACCAGAACAAAACAGAGTTGTTGAAAGACGAAACCGAACGTTAGTGGAAGCTGCAAGAACAATGTTAATCAATGCTAAACTTCCAGATTACTTGTGGGCAGAAGCCTGTATCTACTGCATGCTATACTCAAAACCAGTTCTATGATCACTAAAACGCCACAACAAAAAACCTTTAGAGCTTGTCCATAACCATAAACCGAATCTCAAACACTTTCATGTATTTGGATCCCTTTGCTATCCGAATAATGATCGTGATGATTTTGGAAAGCTCAAAGCCAAAGGCGACATTGGAGTCTTTATTGGATATTGTGAGAATTCTAAAGGTTACCGGATCTGGAATCGTCGTACGAAACAGGTGATGGAAACAATTCATGCTCATTTTGATGAGCTCACGGAAATGGCTTCTGAGTACAACAACTTAGAACCCGTTCACAACCGTTTAAACTTCCCTCAACCCCCATCATCAGCTGAACAAAGCCCCCAGCTAACTCGTCAACAAATGGAAAGGTTATTTGCTCCTCTATTCTGTGACGATATTGATGAACGTGCTCCAGGTGTATCCGCTGTTTCCGCTGCTCAACCTGATAATATTCCTATACCTGATACACCTGCTACAACAACTACTGTTGAAGATGCACCTACACCAGTTGACTCAAACACAACAGTTGAACATACCGCTTCCAACAATGATGAACCGGCTGATGATATTCTGAATGAAGTACCCCCCACCTGCAGATTTTGATCCAAATGCGTTCTTTAACCCGTTTGCTAATGACACTGTTGCACCTGATGTCGCGGAATCATCAACAAACCATTTGAATCCTCAGAATCTGCACAATGTATACCAACATCAACCCTCTACACATCGATGGACAAAATACCATCCTCAGGCTAATATTATTGGCAACCCGAATCAACCAGTCGTTACAAGACAACGTCTTCACACAGATGGTGAACATTGCATTTATGCACTCACTGTCTGCCAATCTGAGCCTAAAAACATTAAAGACGCAATGACAAAAGACAACTGGATTGAATCCATGCAAGAAGAACTCAACCAATTCAAACGTCTTGAAGTATGGGAACTGGTTGAAAGACCAACAGGGGTCTACGTCATTGGTCTCAAATGGATTTGGAAAAACTAATTGGATGCTGAAGGGAACGTCATCCGAAACAAGTCACGTCTAGTTGCTAAGGGTTATCGTCAGGAAGAGGGAATAGACTTTGAAGAATCTTTTGCTCCGGTTGCTCGTCTTGAGGCTGTTCGGATATTTCTCGCGTTCGCGGCTCATATGAATATGACGGTCTTTCAGATGGATGTCAAAACTGCGTTTCTCAACGGACAACTGAAAGAAACAGTTTATGTCAGCGAACCCGAAGGATTCGTTGATCCAGAGTTCCTGAACCATGTCTACAAACTGAACAAAGCTCTTTATGGTCTCAAACAAGCCCCTCGGGCATGGTACGATAAGTTATCATCTTTCCTCATTGCTAATAATTTCACCAAAGTCTCGGTTGACCCAACTCTTTTTATACAATATCACGGGGCACATATCTTAACTGTTCAAATTTACGTGGATGACATCATTTTTGGGTCTACACATAAAAAGTTTTCACTCGCTTTTGCAAAACTAATGAAGAAAATTTTTGAAATGTCCATGATGGCTGAACTCACATTTTTTCTAGGATTGCAAGTTCATCAATCACCCCGTGGTATTTTCTTGAGTCAGTCCAAATATGCCCTTGAATTATTAAACAAATTTGGAATGAAAACCTGTGATACTTATGCCACACCAATGACTCATACCAAGAAGCTAGACGCTGATTTACATGGGAAATTAGTTGACCCTACCAAATACCGAAGTATTATTGGGTCTCTCATGTATCTAACAGCTAGCAGACCTGATATTGTCTTTGCCGTTTATCTATGCTCCCGTTATCAGTCGCGACCAACTGAAACCCACCTCTCTGAGGCTAAAAGAATCCTCCGATACATCAAGGGAACCATTAACTTGGGGATCTGGTATCCGAAGGATTCTGGTTTTGAACTGATCGCTTTTTCAGACGCTGACCACGCAGGATGCTTAGACTCAAGGAAAAGTACTTCAGGAGCTCTACAATTTCTTGGTGATAAACTGGTGTCTTGGCAATCAAAGAAGCAGGATTGTACATCGCTGTCATCAACCGAAGCAGAATATGTAGCCATGTCCGCATGTTGTGCTCAAGTCATATGGATGAGAACACAACTCAAAGACTATGGTTACGTATTTGACAGAATCCCGATGTACTGTGACAATCGGAGTGCCATTGCGATCTCGTGCAACTCAGTTCAGCCCTCGAAATCAAAGCACATCGATCTTCGCTATCATTTCATCAAGGACCACGTGGAACAGGGTACCGTTGAATTATACTTTGTGGGTACAGAATACCAATTGGCAGATCTTATCACCAAAGCCTTGCCTCCAGCTAGGTTTAATGAGCTGATCCACCGGATCGGTATGAGGTGTTTGACTCAAGAGGAATTGGATGACCTCTTAAAACAGTCTTAAAAACCTGTCAAACACCAAAACATCTTTTGTAAATAATTTTTCAAAAACAAAATACAAAAATATAAAATCTTATAAAACAACAAAAATATTCTTCTAATCTATAATCTTTCAACATGGCAAGTGCATTTCTTCCTTCAACACTATAATCTTTCAAAATTCAGTATTTTTACTATCAAGTGTTGAGGGGGAGAATTTTCACTTAACTGTTTCAAAACATCTGTGTACTTGCATGTTATCAAATCCCGGTTGATTATTTTATCAATGGTGGTAAAATTTCTGGTTTTACGACACTCCTCGAACTAAAATTAATAACCTTTCAATATTTCCTAAGTCGAGGGGGAGTGTCGTCAAGTTTCTTTCTAAAAATCTTTGTTTGGTAACCAAAATGGAAGTTAAAAGGCTTTGTATGAAAAAGGAATAGGTGGAGGGACCAAAACTGTCAAAAGATGAAATTCATTTTCAATAAAACTCTTCCACCTAACTTATCACTTCACATTTATTACTCCTAACCTACTAATCCTACGCATAGAATTCACTCAAAAAATCCGAAGTTTTGATCATAAATCTGCTTGTTACTCGTAAAACTCAGAATCAAGGTCCTCGTAACTACTACGCATAAGGTTCTACAATGGGACTACGCGTATCCTGTGAAGGATATGCGTAAACAGTGACTCTACGCATAAGGTCTACTCTTACGATTAAGCCTTACGCGTAAGGTTCTTATACGCCTACGCGTAAGCTCTACGCATAAGGTCCCCTATTTCCTACGCATAACATTTCTTACGCGTAAGTTAGGATCCTACACGTAAGCTTTCGTCTATGCGTATGTCATTACTGTTTACGCTTAACTTTGCCAAAACTACGCTTAAGCCTGGATTGACCTTCATTATGAATTGTTACGTGTACAAACTTGTTAATAAACTAATCATATCATCACGAAACCAATAATGTCACTAATAAGTGACTTAGGACTCGTAACAATCATTGACACTGTACATTCAATAACTAGACAATAAAACCTTCTGTTGACTAACATTATATCTTTCGATATGTTGGTTCTTTTGGCTAATGTTATTTCAGATCATGACATGGCTGCTCAAATAAATGTGGATGCACCTGAGGTTCTCACTATTGCTGATATCTTCCCAAATGGCTATCCGAGAAAGATTGGAAAGAATAACCTTAGGGTTGACTTTGAAACCCTCACATGCTCAAAATCTTCTTGTCTCATTGTTGTGGATATTCTAAGGAATCATCCATACCAGAACATGCTCTCACACTCAGCAACTGTACCGGAAATCTACATTCAGCAATTCTGGAACTCTATGCAGAGGATCACTGGTCAAAGTGTTGTGACAGTGACACTTAATCACAAACAAGTCAATCACTCATGCTCACTTGCGGGCTGTGCTTCTCATTCCTGAAATCGAGCCAACTGACTTCTTTGCCACACCTACTGAGGAGACTGTTCTACGATTCTTAATTGACATTGGCTATGATGAAGCTTCGGGGGTTGTTACTAAGCATTCTCATGTGGAGCTTAAGAACATTCCTCAACCATGGAGAACCCTCTACATCATCATTACCAAGTCTGTTTCTGGTCGTGACAGTGGTTATGAGCATCCAAAGCTCATGGAACTGCAAATCTTCTGGTCTTTGATCAATAAGAAGGACATAGAAATCGAAGCACTGATATAGGAGGACATGATGATATTTCACAAGAAGCTTAGCTCAAAGATTCCCTATGTTAGATACACAAAGCTTTTGATCCAGAGAGCACTTGGACTCAATCCTGATATTCCACTGATGAGTGTCTAAATACTCATCATTTTTATACTGTCTAGACTGCAAAAACATCTGAAAACACTCAGAAACGCATCAAAATTGTTAATACAAATATCGTCATTAAACGTTATTTATATTTTTTATCTTTGCCTAAGTTTTGTTAACGACAAAAGTAAATTTAATTTATAAAAGCTTAAAGCTTGTCAAGTTTATTAGATATTAAAACAAGCTTTCTCAAACAATATATTCATCATTCAAGCATTTACATTTATGATTAGTAACATCTTAATATGACTCTAATCATTATGTATGATAGTAGTTTGTAGAATGTGTTAGGTTCTTAAAACCAAACACTACTTAAGCATTTGCATATTTCTATAAATAGTAATACAACATTTGACATCATGTATTACATCATGGGAATCATTGGAAGATTCCATTAGATATTTTGTGAAGATTTGTACTCTTCATATCTTGCAAAATCTCACTTAGATAGAGTTGACTTTAGGCAAGATTTGATATCTTGACTGTCAGACTGGCGGTACCAAATTGGTACACGGGCGGAACCCTTTTAAGGGGTCCGCCGTCCGTGGACGCTCTTGTCCAATTTGGCTATAAATAGCAATGCCAAGCCAAGTAGTTTCTCATCCCTTTCTAACATACTCTCATACATATCTTCTCTCTAACCTTTCTAACTCAGTTTCATATCATATTAGTGATCTCTTTTGTAGCAAAGAAGATCAAGTCATATTCAAGCTTCAACGAGAAGTTGGAAGTCTTGTTTGCTTAGTGTTGTATGATCTAGTGTTGATCCATACTTCATTGTTGTATCAAACCATCATAATCTTGTGAGTGTGAGTGGTTAGTATTTTAGTCCTCAAAATACATTGTGTGTGGGAGTAGTTGTACCCTTGGAAAGAACTCGACATCTAGCTTAGTGTCGGAAATAGTGTAAGCGAAGTGTAAAGGTTTTCTCCGCCGGTGAAAGGAGCTTGTTGACTAGTGAAGTTAAACTCTCGAGTGTGAGACTCGAGGAGTGGAGTAGGGCAAGGAAAAAGAGTCCTTGTAGGCCGAACCACTATAAACAACTTGTTGTGGTTTGATCATTTCTTTCCCTATTTACTTATTACATATTGCTTGCATATTTCATTAACATACTCAAGATCAATATCAATTGATCTTTCAATAAGTTTCAAAACAAAGTTTTTAATCGGTAAACTATTCAACCCCCCTTCTAGTTTTCTACAATTGGTACCAGAGCCTCGTTGCTCAAGAATTTCTAAAATAACTTGTATTTTATAAACTTGAAACGATCCATGGATTCTGAAAACTTTAAAGAAGGGCAATCTATGCAAAGACCACCACTCTTTGAAACCAATGGATTTATCTATTGGAAAAACCGTTTTGAAACATATGTAAAATCAAAAGATATAGATCTTTGGTTTATTATTGTTAAAGGAGATTTTAGTTCTACAACAAAGGATATTTCCGTTGATGAACAAAAGAAATTAGTTGCTAAAAATAATGAAGCCAAAATGATGCTTTATAATGCTTTACCTAGAAAAGAATATGAAAGAATTTTTATGTGTGAAACCGCCAAAGATATTTGGGAATCTTTAATTGTTACACATCAAGGAAATTCACAAGTCAAGGATAACAAAATTGATCTTCTTGTTCAACAATATGAACAATTTGTTATCTCTGAAGATGAAACCATTGATTGTGGCTTTGCTCGTTTTAACACTATCATTACATCACTTAAAGCACTTGATGAATCTTTTCGTAGTAAGAACTTTGTCAGGAAATTTCTTAGAGCACTCCATCCCAAATGGAGAGCTAAAGTGACCGCTATTGAAGAATCAAAAGATCTCTCAATAATGTCACTAGACGAGCTAATTGGCAACCTCAAAGTTCACGAAATGGTAATGGAGAAAGATTCGGAGATCATCAAAGGAAGAAAGGAGAAGATCAAATCCGTTGCTCTTAAAGCAAAGGCAGAATCAAGCGATGATGGTGAATCTTGCTCTGATAGTGAAGATGAGGAGTATGCCATGGCCGTTAGAGATTTCAAGAAGTTCTTTAGAAGAAGAGGAAAGTTTGTAAGACAACCTCGAGAAGAAAAGAAGCCATTCCGAAAAGATCGGGATGATAAGAAGATTAAAGGTGAAAGAAAGTGTTTTAGATGTGGTGATACAAGTCATCTCATAGGAGAATGTCCCAAGCCACCTAAAAGCAAAACTCAACGAGCTTTTGTAAGTGGTGCTTGGAGTGATAGTGAAGACGATGAAGAATCAAGCAAGGAAGAGATCGCTCTAATGGCACATGAGTCAAATGAGGTACTTTCCGACTCTTCTTATTCTTCTATAGATGATGACACCTTGCAAAAACAATATAATCAATTGTGTGAGCTAAGTCTAAAAATCATAACTAAAAATAAGTTTCTAAAAACTAAAAAGGAGTTTTTGGAAAATGAGGTATATGAGTTAAAAGAAAAAGCAAAACGACTTGAAAAAGGAAAATCAAATGACGATGATTGTAAATCATGTCAAGAGCTTAATCTTGAAATAGAAAAACTAAAGCTCACACAAGAAGTTTTAATAGAAAATAATTCTAAGTTTAAAAGGTTTAACAAAAACATCGCTATTGCCGATGAAATAGTTAAAATCCATAAAACACCAGGAGACATGAATGGGCTAGGTTTTAATGAAGTATTAATTCCAAAGAGTCAAAACAAAACGGCCGAAAAAGACGAACATTCTGTCAAAATTGCTGCTGTACAGCACGGACCAGACGGAACCAAAATAAGGGTTCCGTCAGTTGTGCAAAATGGTAGCGCGGGTACTTCAGCAGAACAGAATGTTCGCAATACGGACCGTACTGAATTTGTTAAAGTAACAAAGAAAACCAATGATAATGTTAAACTAAAACCAGCCATTATATCAGGAGTAGGACTTGTTAAAAATGAATTTAGATCAAAAACTACTCAACAACGATATAAAACTTCTTTTGCCAAACGCCCCTTTCCTAATAGCAACCACAACGTTCAACCTAACTACCAACACAACGGTTGGAATCAAAACTTTCCTAGACCATATCAAACTCCAGATTACATGCCATGGAACCCTTACCCATCATTTCCATACATGAATCAAATAAATGGTATGTTTAACCCAAACGGACCCATGAGATATTGGGGACCAAATGTTTGAGTTATTTGCTTCTTAGGTATGCTTGAAAGTTGGATTGGAACCTGATGAATGGATAAAAGATAGTGGATGCTCACGACACATGACGGGGCAACAAAAGTCTCTTCTCATCATACCAAGAGTATGACGGAGGTAATGTCACTTTCGGTAGCAATCTCAAAAGCAAAATCATTGGCAAAGGTACGATTGCTCATAACTCTCTAACTATTGAAAATGTTGCTCATGTGGATAGGTTAGGATTTAATCTACTTAGTATTAGCCAACTATGTGATAAAAAGTATAAAGTACTATTTGATGAAAATGGTAGTAAAATACTAAAAGATGGTATCACCATAGCTAAAGGAGTTAGGAAAAATAACATATACGTCATGAAAATAGATAAAACATATAATGACAAACTTTGCTTAACAACATTAGACGATAGCTCATCTCTTTGGCATAGACGCTTAGGTCACGTTAATATGAGACTTATACAAAACCTATCTTCAAAAGAGTTGGTTAGGAATTTACCAAAACTAAAATATGACCAACACTTTTGCGACGCTTGCAAAATTGGTAAACAAACACATAGTAGTCATAAATCTAAAAATATGGTGTCCACATCTAAATGTCTAGAATTATTACATATGGACTTGTTTGGACCATCCGCTATAAGAAGCTATGGAGGCAACTTATACACTTTGGTCATAGTAGATGATTACTCAAGGTTCACTTGGACGTTATTCTTGAAAACAAAAAATGAAGCTTTTGATAAATTTGAAATACTTAGCAAGAAAATTCAAAATCTTCTAGGTGTCAAAATTGTGTCGATCCGAACGGATCATGGTCGTGAATTTGACAACGAAACTCAATTTGGAATCTTTTGTGATACAAATGGTATAACACATAACTTTTCCGCTCCACGAACACCTCAATCAAATGGAGTAGTAGAACGTAAAAATAGAACAATTCAAGAAATGAGTAGAACAATGCTTAATGAACAAAACATTCCTCAAAAGTTTTGGTGGAACGCCGTTGACACTTCTACATATATTTTAAATAGAGTACTAATACGTCCTTTCCTAAACAAAACACCATATGAACTTTATAAAGGTAAAAAGCCAACATTAGGATATTTTAAAGTCTTTGGTTGTAAATGTTTTATTCTTAATACTAAGGATTATCTCACCAAGTTTGACCCAAAGTCTTATGAAGGTGTATTTCTTGGTTACTCTCAAACTAGTAAAGCTTACATTGTCCTAAATAAAGAAACAATGATAGTCGAGGAATCGTTGAACATAACATTTGACGAAAGTCCACCTCCCTCTAAGACATCACCTTTGGTAGATGATGACTTAGTTGAAAGTCAAATAATTGAAAGTCAAATTAATAATAACAAGGAAGATGAACCATTAAATAAGGAAATTGTCAACATAAAAGAATCTAAAAGTCATCCATTAGAAAAGGTCATAGGAAAACTTAATCAAAGAACCTTAAGATCACAAGCTCAAAATCAAAGTAATCATTTTTGTTTTGTATCCACCATTGAACCAAAAACCATAAATGAAGCAATAAAAGATGAATCATGGGTAATTGCCATGCAAGAAGAATTAAACCAATTCGTTAGAAATGATGTTTGGAAACTAGTTCCAAAACCCAAATATCAAACTATAATTGGAACAAAATGGGTCTTTCGAAACAAAATGGACGAAAATGGTGTAGTATCTAGAAACAAAGCTAGGCTTGTTGCACAAGGTTATAATCAACAAGAAGGAATTGACTATGATGAAACTTATGCACCGGTAGCTAGACTTGAATCTATTAGAATATTACTTGCTTATGCATGTGCTTATGATTTTAAATTATTTCAAATGGATGTTAAAAGTGCTTTTCTTAATGGGTTTATTAACGAAGAAGTGTATGTTGCTCAACCTCCCGGTTTTGCCGACTTTGAGAAACCACATCATGTCTTCAAACTCAAGACAGCATTATACGGCCTTAAACAAGCACCTAAAGCTTGGTACGACCGTCTTAAGACTTTTCTTATTGATAACAAATATACTATGGGATTAGTAGATAATACTCTTTTTACTAAGAAAAAGGAATCGCAAATTATTATTGTTCAAATATACGTTGATGACATTATATTCGGATCAACTTGTCAAGAACTATGTGATGATTTCTGTAAAATCATGCATGACGAGTTTGAAATGAGTATGATGGGTGAGTTAAACTTCTTTCTAGGACTTCAAATCAAACAACTAGATGATGGTATTTTCTTTAACCAATCTAAATATATAAAAGACATGCTTAAGAAATTTGGTCTTGAAGATTCCAAACCAACTAAAACACCCATGTCCTCGGACACTAAACTCACCAAGGACGAAGAAGGTGAATCCGTGGATAACACTAAATATAGAGGAATGATTGGTAGCCTACTCTATCTTACGGCTAGTAGACCCGACATTATGTTTAGTGTTTGTCTATGTGCTCGCTTTCAAGAAAACCCAAAGGCATCACACCTAGAAGCATTAAAAAGGATTTTTAGATATATTAAGGGAACAACGTGTTTAGGATTATGGTATCCCAAAGGAACGGGTATAGAAACCATAGTGTATGCCGACTCGGATCATGCCGGTGATTATGTCGATAGAAAAAGTACAAGTGGTATTTGCACTTTTGTTGGACATTGTCTCACCTCATGGTTTGCAAAGAAGCAAACGGCTTTAGCCATCTCTACTACTGAAGCCGAATACGTCTCAGCCGGAAAAGCATGTCAACAAGCTCTTTGGATGAAGCAAGCTCTCGTAGACTACGAAATTCATCTCAACGACATTGTGATACTTTGCGACAACAAAGGAGCCATCGATCTCAGCAAGAATCCCGTTCAACATGCTCGTACGAAGCACATTGAAATCCGTCATCACTTTCTTCGCGACAATGTTCAAAAAGGAAACATTTCAATCGAGAAAGTATCCTCCGAAGATAACATTGCCGACATCTTTACTAAACCTCTTAAACGAGAACCTTTTAATCTTCTTAGACTTGGTTTAGGGTTAATAGAACCAAACATGTAGGATAAACATAGCCTAAAACATTAGAATAGTCAAACCAAAACAATTTTGCCTTATATCTGCTACTGTAGCCATGGCACCAAACGACAACACGGACGGAACCAAATATTTGGTACCGTCTGGTCCGTGGTGTCTACAGAAGCAAAACAGCTATATACATAACATCCTCTTCCTCACAACCCACTTTACCAAAACGTGTAAAACTTAAACCAAGCTCATTATTGTCATCTTCCCACTTACTAATCACTGAAGATAACATCATTGTAAGTATCCTAACTACATTTCATCTCTTAATTCTGAGTCTAGGATTCTTATTTATGCACAAAACTATCACAAATCATTACATGGGGTTTTATGTATGCTTTTATACCAAATATGAATTCAATTGGCAAATTGCATAACTAGTCATTCAAATTAGGTACTACATTATCATATTGCATAAACAAATCATGTTTCCCACTAATTGATAGATAATAAATATAAGGCCTTATTCAAACAACCAAACACCCCATGTCAAAAGTTTTGAAAAGCTTCTCACTTGTAGGAAAACATTTTTCATTGCTAATACAAATAGAAACGTTAGAATTTTCATCACTTGCATGCTCTTGAATACTAAAGGTATTGCATAACTAATATGCACTCCCGGGTATATTCAAATGTAGCCACATTGAATTAGGAGCATTTGGGTTATCTCATGGTATTTGCCAAACACCCCACTAAAACCATTTTATGCATAAAATGAGTCGAGATAACCGCAACTCCAAATTGTTTTCATATAGGCACACACTAGAATAAAAAAAAACGTTAAAATTTATTTTCAATTTTTTAACATATCAATTCTTGTCCCTAGGAATAACCATGGTAGCCGCAAGATTCTATGATCACAAAGACACCCTTAACTACATTCCCAAACACCACAAAACCAAAGGACTTACCAAGGAACAAGTAGAAATATTTAAGAGTCTAGAATCAAGGTATTTCCATGAGGGTAGAACCATTCACTCATCCTTCCTTGAAAATACCAATCTTCGTGAAGAACTAGCCGCCATTCAATTCGATTGTCTTCTTGACATCGATGAACCAATTTGTCCTAGGTTTGTGTTAGAATTCTATGCTAGTGTGACCGGCTTTAGTGATGAAGACGATGATGAATTCTGTCTTAGGTTTAGAATCAACCAAAATGACTACACCATCACCTTAAGCAACTTTGCTCAAGTGTTAGGAATTCCCAACCGAGGAACTTGTGTCTACACGGATAAGTGGTCACTCATGGCTCTTGATACAATCAATGACCGCTCTCTTCCCTACATAACCCGTTTGGCCGATAAGGATGTCATCCGTGAACACCTTTTTAACCCAAAAGGTGATACAACCCGAGTTACACGAAAGGGAAAAGAGGTAAACCGAGATCCATATGGAATGGAGCTAAATGAACTTAAACCCGAATTTAAGAAATGGGAGGAACTACTTAGAGCCAATGTCATTAGCACCATAGGGAATAGGGATCACATAAACGCTTGTCTTTGCCACATGCTCTACAACTTGTCCACCCGACAACCATTCAACTTAGCCTACTACATAGCTAGGAGAATGATTGATATTCCAACTCAAGGATCCGTTGCTCTTCCATACGGGATGCTTCTCACCCGTCTCTATAGAAACTTCGCTCCAATTCCACCAACCCCAAAAGGGATGCACCTTCACTATGAACTCATCCCTCACATCTTTGTACCTTTGAGTGATGCTCGAGTTGCTAAGACTAAAGGCAAGAGAGCTAAACCTCCAACTCCTTCATCATCATCATCAAATAGCTCCGAGGATGGTCTTCCAAGCTCTTATCTTCCACCTCAAGAGTATTACGCATCTCTTCCCGAGATTGAGAATGAATCAGCAGAATTCAAACAAACTAAGGGAATGTTCAAGTGCCTTGGTAGGATGATGAACAAGATTTACAAGAAGTTGGACAAATAAGGGTACTTTAAGGAGTGTTTGGAACAATGCATTATCGTTAATGTTTGATACTATTTAGTTGCTTTTATTATGTAGGATGATAATATAACTTGAAACAATGGTGTATGCTAACAATCTCATGCAGGGGGATAGCACAAGTATGCTATCAAATTTTACCCATTTTCACTATATTGTGAAAATCAATAAGCCTTGCTCAAAATCTATGCTCCACTATGTTTACATATGTGTTATTTACTTTTCCTAACTAGAAATGTTTAGTATAACAGCTTTTGAGAAAAATTTCAGGTTTCGGAAATTTCCCCGACACCTAAAAACAAACTCTGTCCATATTTCAGCACTCCACGGATCAGACGGCACCAAAATTTTGGTACCGTCCTTTATGTAGTTTGGTACCGCCATACCTGTACAGGCGGACCAGACGGCACCCTTTTTAGGGTACCGTCCATATATGATTTTGGTGCCGTGGATCCTCCAGGTAATTTTCTGAATTTCGACTCTTTCGTGATTCCAAATTATCTTCCATCACTTATAAATCAATCTTAACTAGTTTATACTGTTATTAGAACTAGTATTATTCACTAAGGTATATAAAAAATCCATTTCCCACCAAAATTCAAAAATTTGAAAAATCCACCCAAGGAGCCCTTTTGAATAAAGGAAGGAACCAAATTTTTGGTACCTTCAAATCCGTGGGTAATTTGAATATTAAGAAATTCCACTCACTAGAACACATTTATTGCATATCTTTTCTTCTTCACTCCATCTTTTTTGTATGGATTGACTTGGGTGATATGACTAGCATTCAACCCACTTCCAAATCATTAGGAACCTCATCCCTTCAATGGTTCAACATCAAATCAAACCATTTCTCAACAATTTCTTACCTCTATAAATTGAAAGCCTTTACCATGATCATCCTCACACCTTCTTCATTCTCACTACTATCTAGCAAATCAAAACCCAAGTTAAAAATGACTAAATCATCACCAAAACCTTGCAAGAAAACCGCTAGAATTAGCGTAAGGCCTTGTTGTTTTGTTCATCTTAGCTCATCATCCGAATCTTCACCACTCACAATCTCATCTCCCATTAGAGATGATACAAGTCTTACATTAGCTACACCCACTTCATCACACATTGTGATCACCACTCCACCACCAATAAAAACACCTACTTCACCTCCACCGGCACCCATCCAAACATCCAAAACACCCTCACCACCTTCACCAAGGTCTCCCACTCTCACTCCCATGGAGTTATTTTCAACTCCACCAACATCACCAAATCCTTTCCTAGAGGACTTGGAAGACTTGCCTCCTAGGCCAAGTCATCCACCACCATTGCCATCCTTTGGCACCATTGAGCGAATCGCTCATGCGTCACCTCGGTCATCCATTGACCCAAACGCCCCATTAGGGCCAAGACCTCTCCTTTTCCACCCCATTCACAAGGACATTCATGGTCCTTTATACGGGGATCATCCACTTCCATCATCAATGTCCCCTCATATTGAGGACATTCCGGAGTGCATGTAGGATGACAATCCCACTAGAGAGGAGATTCAAGCCGAACTCCACAACCTCCACCAATTCAAAGGCATGGTGGATTCTCACTTAAGTGAGACAATGCAAATGCAAAGTGCTTTGCTTGCATCCATCATGACCACTCCAAACATCCCTAACACCACCAACACATCCACCATTCCACCACCACAACCTCCCCAAACTTTCTACCCTCCAAGGCATGGTTGCTCAACTTGTGAGCAAACGGGTCAAACCGTGGAACGGACCCGGATTATGGTCCATGACTTCCACGAAGAAATGAGGTTCATCCTCAACCACATTCTTGAGCGTCTCAACGCTCTTTCCCATCCACCATCACTTTAGGATGGTTTTAGAATAGTCTTTCTTTTATTTTGCTTTCTTAGGATAATTTTTATTTTCTTGTACTAGAAACACATCATTGTGTTCTCTTTTCATGATCTTCACTCATGAAAAATTTTAACTAATGAATGTTGTTTATTACATTGTTGGTGTCATTACATAGTGTTTGGAAATGCTTGTGAATGATCATTATTACTAACAATTTTTTTTTTTTTTTTTTTTTTTGTAGCTTTATTTTCACAATCCATGTATCTTCCCATTAAAGCACCCAATTTAAGGGGAGCTTTGAACAAGGGGGAGATAATAGCTCGGGCTCATTACATTCCGCATAGCCTCTTCTTTTTGTTGAGACAAAAAGGGGGAGAAAATATAGAACTTTGAAATTATTTATATTTGACTTTTCTGAAAAAGTCAAACTGCATACATTTGACTTTCTAAAAGTCAAACAGGAACCCTCATTGATAATACTTGACTTTTCTTAAAAAAAAAAGTCAAACTGCATACTTTGACTTTCTGAAAAAGTCAACATCATGCATAAACTAGTGAATTCTTTGACTTTCATAAAAAGTCAAATTTCATACACTTGTATTATCATTTCCTTTTCAAGTTCTAAAACTAATATTTTTATAACTCTTGTACAAACTTTGTTCCTTTTATAAAAATAAAATTTATATTTTGTCCTCAACAAAAAGGGGGAGATTGTTAATACAAATATCGTCATTAAACGTTATTTATATTTTTGATCTTTGCCTAAGTTTTGTTAACGACAAAAGTAAATTTAATTTATAAAAGCTTAAAGCTTGTCAAGTTTATTAGATATTAAAACAAGCTTTCTCAAACAATATATTCATCATTCAAGCATTTACATTTATGATTAGTAACATCTTGATATGACTCTAATCATTATGTATGATAGTAGTTTGTAGAATGTGTTAGGTTCTTAAAACCAAACACTACTTAAGCATTTGCATATTTCTATAAATAGTAATACAACATTTGACATCATGTATTACATCATGGGAATCATTGGAAGATTCCATTAGATATTTTGTGAAGATTTGTACTCTTCATATCTTGCAAAATCTCACTTAGATAGAGTTGACTTTAGGCAAGATTTGATATCTTGATTGTCAGACTGGCGGTACCAAATTGGTACACGGGCGGAACCCTTTTAAGGGGTCCGCCGTCCGTGGACGCTCCTGTCCAATTTGGCTATAAATAGCAATGCCAAGCCAAGTAGTTTCTCATCCCTTTCTAACATACTCTCATACATATCTTCTCTCTAACCTTTCTAACTCAGTTTCATATCATATTAGTGATCTCTTTTGTAGCAAAGAAGATCAAGTCATATTCAAGCTTCAACGAGAAGTTGGAAGTCTTGTTTGCTTAGTGTTGTATGATCTAGTGTTGATCCATACTTCATTGTTGTATCAAACCATCATAATCTTGTGAGTGTGAGTGGTTAGTATTTTAGTCCTCAAAATACATTGTGTATGGGAGTAGTTGTACCCTTGGAAAGAACTCGACATCTAGCTTAGTGTCGGAAATAGTGTAAGCGAAGTGTAAAGGTTTTCTCCGCCGGTGAAAGGAGCTTGTTGACTAGTGAAGTTAAACTCTCGAGTGTGAGACTCGAGGAGTGGAGTAGGGCAAGGAAAAAGAGTCCTTGTAGGCCAAACCACTATAAACAACTTGTTGTGGTTTGATCATTTCTTTCCCTATTTACTTATTACATATTGCTTGCATATTTCATTAACATACTCAAGATCAATATCAATTGATCTTTCAATAAGTTTCAAAACAAAGTTTTTAATCGGTAAACTATTCAACCCCCCTTCTAGTTTTCTACAAAAATGATAAAAATATCACAAACAAGTGTTTTATGTGTTTTAAATGCAAAAATATCAAAATCTGGTGAAAAACGTATCAAGTTTGCATAATTGGCAGTTTTAGTCCCCCAAGTTTAAAAAGTTGTCAAAAACAGTCCCTGGTAAATCAAAATAAAGAAAAATATCATTTTAAGTCCTTAGGGATTCATAAAGTTGTCAAAACAAGTCCTTGATATAAAAAATTGCAAAATTACAACTTTAGTCCCTGGAGTTTGAAAATTGTCAAAAATGGTCCTTGGACATTTTAAAAATGGAAAATAATCATCATTGGTCCTTGTACTATTCATATATGGCAGGTTTGGTCCTTGTATGAACTTTGGAAATTTGTCAAGATCAGTCCCTCAAGATTGGCAGAATTACAAGTTTAGTCCTTGTATTAAACTAAAACCATTAAGACCCTTTTTGTATTTAGAACCCCTGCCAAAACAAAAAGAACCCCAGCCAATGCCTGTGACCCCCCAATTTTGGACCCCCACTTATAATATCCTAAAGTCAAAACCGGTCAAAAGCGCGCCTAATCCACAGGTACTGTTCATCTCCTTCACACAAGCTGCAATACCAAAACCAGAGGTGGTTTTCTCCTCTTTTTCAACACTCCAGCTGTTTTTCCACTTGAATACATCCCCCCTCCACCTCCACATCCATCCAAGACCCATTAATTGGAAAAACCTGCTCAAAGACAATTTGGCGCCAAAAATCCAAATGGACGAATATGATAGCTTTGACCAATCCAATGGTTGGATTGAGGTGGGAAAGATTCAGAGACATAAGCAGAGCCTCAAAAGTCTATAAAGAAGGGATGGGATGCAATGTGATCAAGTGTCTAGCATAATTTAGTTTATTTAATGTCGTTTTAGCTTATTTTCAAATTCAGTGTATGTTTTAGCTTATTAAACTCTGTATTTCAAGTTTTTATTGCATAATTAAGCTTTTGTGAAACATCAATTTAAGTATCAAGTTCTATTTCTGTTTATGCAAAAATTTACTCTTGTTCAAAAATTCAATAAGCTCGAATGTTATTTGTATATGTTGTTTTGGACTCTTAAGTTAACATAAGCTCCCTATAAAGCTTATTTAAGCTTTTAGTAACTCTAAAACTTTGTCTAGTATCAAAATCAGAAAATTCACAAAAATACCAAGAAAATAGAGAGAAAATAAAAAATCAATGGAGAATGATCAAGAAAGCTGAAGCAGTTTGCTTATTGGATGGAAATGGGTTAGTGAACCTATGGAGGTTCTATAGGAAGTAAAAACTGGTCCTTGTTCTTTGATTCTCAGTCAACACCATTTGTAAGCTATTTTGATCATTTTGGCATTTTACTTTGTAAGACAGTCATAAGCTCAAGTCTGTGCATTTTTGTGCTTCTTAGTTATATTTAATCATAATTAATCAATAAAACCAGTAGCTTGTTGACAAGCCGCCTTTTTGAGGGGCGTCTAATCAAATGTAGTATAGTGTGTTTTCCAAAGTATTGCAGAAGAAACTGCAAACATGGGTCGTTCTTCCCAACGAGGTGTGTAAACTGGAATACAACGACTGTGTGTGCTGAAATATGCTTAAAGAAAAACTTTATACAGGAAACAAAAGATAAAATAAGATATACACAAATAATATGAACAAGTATAAACAAGTATCGACAAGCACCACTAAAGAGCTTTTTAGAGCTGTTGGTAATGGTGTAAGTTCACTAATTACTCAGTAAACTGTTATGAGTGGGCAAACAACAAGCTCCTATAAACTTCTCAAATTAACTTACGAGAGCTCAACAATCACTAAAACAGTGAGTATGATAAAGATCACAAGTTCAAGGTTCAATGAGGAACTTTTCCTAAGCTAAAGAGAATCACTCAACCTCCACTGTTTGCTTCAGTGGAAGGAGGTTAACTGACTAAAATAAGGGGGGGAAAAGCTATCTAATTTAAGCTACAAACTGAAAAACAAACATTCACATAATAAAAGAAACAAGTACTTCAGCAGAATCCAAAAATACTGAATCGGCAGAATCAAATGCAATTCAGCAGAGGCCAATACAATTCAGCAGAATTCAATTAGCAGAATCAAATTATGCTTCGGCAGAATCAGATGAAGCACTTAAACATGAAAGCTAAAAATCAATAAAAATATACTAATGAAGACAAGAAACATAACATTAAAACACTAAAAGCTCTAAACATAAAACTGAATAACAAAGACATAAGAAAATAAACAATTGAATCGAAAACAGGAAAACTAAAAACAGAATCAGCAGAATCAAAATAAATCAGCAGAACTGAAAAGTTGACTAAACCGAATTTAAAACTTAAACTACTGATTAAATAAGTTAATATAAACTATAAGAACATAAAATTAACAAAGATAAACAACATTTAAACAAGTATGCAAGATTCTAGGATCTAACAACCTCAAAGTGCTCATAATGAGATTGTCAAGTGTCAAGTTGACTTTCTACCATGCTACACCCTTTGGTTAGGATTTCACTGAGTCAAATAGGTTGCATATAGTGTGAATCAAACAAGAACAACACCATTCACAACCATTTTCACAGTTTCATTATTAAATCCAAACAATCCTTTAATGGACTGTAATGCAGTTTTTCAAAACATAAGACTATGTAAACCAATTCCATCAAATCTAGAGGAACCAAAGTGTCAAAATGGACCTTTTTCAACTTAAACAAGTAGTCACTCAAGTCTAAGTCTATGATTATCAAAAACTAGCATATTGACAGTCAAGTGCAATATCAAACCACAATAAAATCCAAAACACAACAACCTAAGATTAAGCTAAAGCATCATAAACAAACAGCAAAGAAACACAGAAACATGAAAATTGAAGTAGATAAAAGACTGAAACAGTAAAATGCAAAAGTGGTAATCATGAGCTTACAAGTGAATCCAAGTTGAAACTGAGAATCATGGTCACAGAACACATCCTAAGGCTTTCCACAAAGCTTCTAAACCCAAGGCAATCCACAATTAACCTTGCTCCATGCAGTTTCACCAAGATCACTTCATTATTTTTGGTTTTTCATTGTTTTTCTGAATTTAAAGACTAAACTTGTTTTAAGGTCTCTAAAAGCTTGAAAGCTTTTGTCAGGAGCTTATGTGAGCTAATTGAGTCCATAAAACAACTACATAACAAGAATTTAAAATGACTGAAATTTAAATGAAATTAAACAGAACATGAAATTTAAAAGATACCTGAAATTAAACTGAAAATAAAATTTCATTACGCTACAACATTAAAATCGTAAATGACAAGTAATTTAAAGAAAGCATTTAAAATTACTCTACGAAACCATTGGCTAATCCAAAGGTATTTACACTACATGACTATTGGCTAGCCCAAAAGTCTAAACTACACTATTTGAACGATGGTTAATCCAAAGTTATTTTTCTCTCTTCCTTCTCCTCTCTTTTATAACCTTCTGAGTTCCCACTAGCATTTCAATCAAATCCCACTTTAATTCATGTCCATTGGATAAGCAAAAATCATCCTAGCCGTTTAAGTGACTTTTGGCGCCAAAAGTGCTACTAGTAGATTGAGGCAGTTCGGCTGTAATTAATGCTTCTTGTTTACATGTAGAGGTGGAGGGGACATGTTTGGTAGATTTAGAGGTAAAGTGGTGGAGTTGATAGCAAAAGTAGGGGATGTGATGGTACAGGGGAAGGTAAAGTTGTGGGCTGGTATAGGTGTGCAGGAAAAGGTGGTGAGAGAGGGTAAGCAAGTGGAGGTGGAATACCAGGGAGGTGTGGTTTTGGTGGGGTATGTGAGGGAGAGAGAAAACAGGAAGTTTGGTTTGACTGGTATTGACCAGATTTTATTTAAGAACCAGATATTATTTTAGTGGAAGTATCTGCTGAAACGTTAGTCTTCGGCAGAAACCATCAACGCATTTTTACTTAGGCAGAAACCATTGATTCAGCAGAATTAAAATAGGCTTCGGCAGAAACCATCAGTTTTATAAGCAGAATTGAACTGTTTCACTCTTTTTGTACCTGGTTCACATAAAAACACATTTTCATGATATTTGTAACATTTATAAGGTTATTTATGTGTTTTTGGTTGTTTTAGTGGGTTTAAACAATATAAAATATATGTGTTTTTAGACACATATCAAATCCCCCACACTAAACTATTGCTAGTCCCTAGCAATATTTATGAAGTTTTAATGGATTTTAAAGAACTCTTTACCAAAAGCCATCACTTCTGGAGTAGCCAATTGTTTCAGTTCAAGTAAGAACCTTGGTACAATGATAACCAAATGATTTTAAGCAAATCATAAGCTGTAAACGGATTTGATTAGTCTTTACCAGAAGCCGTACCCTTCTAGACTAGCCAACTCTTAGATAAATTATCAGAATTATCTTTGGTGAGCTGAATACCAATTATGGATTTTCCACTGCCTTTACCACAAGCCATACTCTTGCGGGCTAGCCAACTCTTTACTTATTAGGATATGGTGAGTTGAGAACCATACAATTTTGGGCAAATTGCAAGCCATGTAAACGGATTTGAGAAATCTTTACCAAGAGCCGTTTGCTCCTGGATTAGCCAATCCTTTTGTCTATTAGACATGGCGGACTGATTACCATTTGTTGTGTTTAGTACATAGTACTTCCACTAAAAAAAAATTTTAAATTTGGCCATTTTGGGGGAAAAAGGGACTAAAAAGGTACATTTATGATCAAATTCGCCAGAATTTCCCCCCCACACTTAGAAATGAATATTGTCCTCAATATTCAAAGTACCGGTTGTTATGCCGAAACTTAGAACGTAAAAAGATAACATTACTAGCCAAGTGTGGAAACACAACAATTATTCTCTTTTTTAATATTTACAATTTTCATTCATTTTTTAGATCTATATACAAAAGAAAAAGACATTTCAGCACAACACAAGCGTTATACGCAGCACACCTCCCCGGCAGCGGCGCCAAAAATTTGACAAGCCGCCTTTTTGAGGGGCGTCTAATCAAATGTAGTATAGTGTGTTTTCCAAAGTATTGCAGAAGAAACTGCAAACATGGGTCGTTCTTCCCAACGAGGTGTGTAAACTGGAATACAACGACTGTGTGTGCTGAAATATGCTTAAAGAAAAACTTTATACAGGAAACAAAAGATAAAATAAGATATACACAAATAATATGAACAAGTATAAACAAGTATCGACAAGCACCACTAAAGAGCTTTTTAGAGCTGTTGGTAATGGTGTAAGTTCACTAATTACTCAGTAAACTGTTATGAGTGGGCAAACAACAAGCTCCTATAAACTTCTCAAATTAACTTACGAGAGCTCAACAATCACTAAAACAGTGAGTATGATAAAGATCACAAGTTCAAGGTTCAATGAGGAACTTTTCCTAAGCTAAAGAGAATCACTCAACCTCCACTGTTTGCTTCAGTGGAAGGAGGTTAACTGACTAAAATAAGGGGGGGAAAAGCTATCTAATTTAAGCTACAAACTGAAAAACAAACATTCACATAATAAAAGAAACAAGTACTTCAGCAGAATCCAAAAATACTGAATCGGCAGAATCAAATGCAATTCAGCAGAGGCCAATACAATTCAGCAGAATTCAATTAGCAGAATCAAATTATGCTTCGGCAGAATCAGATGAAGCACTTAAACATGAAAGCTAAAAATCAATAAAAATATACTAATGAAGACAAGAAACATAACATTAAAACACTAAAAGCTCTAAACATAAAACTGAATAACAAAGACATAAGAAAATAAACAATTGAATCGAAAACATGAAAACTAAAAACAGAATCAGCAGAATCAAAATAAATCAGCAGAACTGAAAAGTTGACTAAACCGAATTTAAAACTTAAACTACTGATTAAATAAGTTAATATAAACTATAAGAACATAAAATTAACAAAGATAAACAACATTTAAACAAGTATGCAAGATTCTAGGATCTAACAACCTCAAAGTGCTCATAATGAGATTGTCAAGTGTCAAGTTGACTTTCTACCATGCTACACCCTTTGGTTAGGATTTCACTGAGTCAAATAGGTTGCATATAGTGTGAATCAAACAAGAACAACACCATTCACAACCATTTTCACAGTTTCATTATTAAATCCAAACAATCCTTTAATGGACTGTAATGCAGTTTTTCAAAACATAAGACTATGTAAACCAATTCCATCAAATCCAGAGGAACCAAAGTGTCAAAATGGACCTTTTTCAACTTAAACAAGTAGTCACTCAAGTCTAAGTCTATGATTATCAAAAACTAGCATATTGACAGTCAAGTGCAATATCAAACCACAATAAAATCCAAAACACAACAACCTAAGATTAAGCTAAAGCATCATAAACAAACAGCAAAGAAACACAGAAACATGAAAATTGAAGTAGATAAAAGACTGAAACAGTAAAATGCAAAAGTGGTAATCATGAGCTTACAAGTGAATCCAAGTTGAAACTGAGAATCATGGTCACAGAACACATCCTAAGGCTTTCCACAAAGCTTCTAAACCCAAGGCAATCCACAATTAACCTTGCTCCATGCAGTTTCACCAAGATCACTTCATTATTTTTGGTTTTTCATTGTTTTTCTGAATTTAAAGACTAAACTTGTTTTAAGGTCTCTAAAAGCTTGAAAGCTTTTGTCAGGAGCTTATGTGAGCTAATTGAGTCCATAAAACAACTACATAACAAGAATTTAAAATGACTGAAATTTAAATGAAATTAAACAGAACATGAAATTTAAAAGATACCTGAAATTAAACTGAAAATAAAATTTCATTACGCTACAACATTAAAATCGTAAATGACAAGTAATTTAAAGAAAGCATTTAAAATTACTCTACGAAACCATTGGCTAATCCAAAGGTATTTACACTACATGACTATTGGCTAGCCCAAAAGTCTAAACTACACTATTTGAACGATGGTTAATCCAAAGTTATTTTTCTCTCTTCCTTCTCCTCTCTTTTATAACCTTCTGAGTTCCCACTAGCATTTCAATCAAATCCCACTTTAATTCATGTCCATTGGATAAGCAAAAATCATCCTAGCCGTTTAAGTGACTTTTGGCGCCAAAAGTGCTACTAGTAGATTGAGGCAGTTCGGCTGTAATTAATGCTTCTTGTTTACATGTAGAGGTGGAGGGGACATGTTTGGTAGATTTAGAGGTAAAGTGGTGGAGTTGATAGCAAAAGTAGGGGATGTGATGGTACAGGGGAAGGTAAAGTTGTGGGCTGGTATAGGTGTGCAGGAAAAGGTGGTGAGAGAGGGTAAGCAAGTGGAGGTGGAATACCAGGGAGGTGTGGTTTTGGTGGGGTATGTGAGGGAGAGAGAAAACAGGAAGTTTGGTTTGACTGGTATTGACCAGATTTTATTTAAGAACCAGATATTATTTTAGTGGAAGTATCTGCTGAAACGTTAGTCTTCGGCAGAAACCATCAACGCATTTTTACTTAGGCAGAAACCATTGATTCAGCAGAATTAAAATAGGCTTCGGCAGAAACCATCAGTTTTATAAGCAGAATTGAACTGTTTCACTCTTTTTGTACCTGGTTCACATAAAAACACATTTTCATGATATTTGTAACATTTATAAGGTTATTTATGTGTTTTTGGTTGTTTTAGTGGGTTTAAACAATATAAAATATATGTGTTTTTAGACACATATCAAATCCCCCACACTAAACTATTGCTAGTCCCTAGCAATATTTATGAAGTTTTAATGGATTTTAAAGAACTCTTTACCAAAAGCCATCACTTCTGGAGTAGCCAATTGTTTCAGTTCAAGTAAGAACCTTGGTACAATGATAACCAAATGATTTTAAGCAAATCATAAGCTGTAAACGGATTTGATTAGTCTTTACCAGAAGCCGTACCCTTCTGGACTAGCCAACTCTTAGATAAATTATCAGAATTATCTTTGGTGAGCTGAATACCAATTATGGATTTTCCACTGCCTTTACCACAAGCCATACTCTTGCGGGCTAGCCAACTCTTTACTTATTAGGATATGGTGAGTTGAGAACCATACAATTTTGGGCAAATTGCAAGCCATGTAAACGGATTTGAGAAATCTTTACCAAGAGCCGTTTGCTCCTGGATTAGCCAATCCTTTTGTCTATTAGACATGGCGGACTGATTACCATTTGTTGTGTTTAGTACATAGTACTTCCACTAAAAAAAAATTTTAAATTTGGCCATTTTGGGGGAAAAAGGGACTAAAAAGGTACATTTATGATCAAATTCGCCAGAATTTCCCCCCCACACTTAGAAATGAATATTGTCCTCAATATTCAAAGTACCGGTTGTTATGCCGAAACTTAGAACGTAAAAAGATAACATTACTAGCCAAGTGTGGAAACACAACAATTATTCTCTTTTTTAATATTTACAATTTTCATTCATTTTTTAGATCTATATACAAAAGAAAAAGACATTTCAGCACAACACAAGCGTTATACGCAGCACACCTCCCCGGCAGCGGCGCCAAAAATTTGACAAGCCGCCT
This sequence comes from Chrysanthemum seticuspe, assembly GCA_019973895.1. Taxonomy (NCBI): domain Eukaryota; kingdom Viridiplantae; phylum Streptophyta; class Magnoliopsida; order Asterales; family Asteraceae; genus Chrysanthemum; species Chrysanthemum seticuspe. Next base: position 308,748,390 of record BPTQ01000006.1, read on the forward strand.
TTTTGAGGGGCGTCTAATCAAATGTAGTATAGTGTGTTTTCCAAAGTATTGCAGAAGAAACTGCAAACATGGGTCGTTCTTCCCAACGAGGTGTGTAAACTGGAATACAACGACTGTGTGTGCTGAAATATGCTTAAAGAAAAACTTTATACAGGAAACAAAAGATAAAATAAGATATACACAAATAATATGAACAAGTATAAACAAGTATCGACAAGCACCACTAAAGAGCTTTTTAGAGCTGTTGGTAATGGTGTAAGTTCACTAATTACTCAGTAAACTGTTATGAGTGGGCAAACAACAAGCTCCTATAAACTTCTCAAATTAACTTACGAGAGCTCAACAATCACTAAAACAGTGAGTATGATAAAGATCACAAGTTCAAGGTTCAATGAGGAACTTTTCCTAAGCTAAAGAGAATCACTCAACCTCCACTGTTTGCTTCAGTGGAAGGAGGTTAACTGACTAAAATAAGGGGGGGAAAAGCTATCTAATTTAAGCTACAAACTGAAAAACAAACATTCACATAATAAAAGAAACAAGTACTTCAGCAGAATCCAAAAATACTGAATCGGCAGAATCAAATGCAATTCAGCAGAGGCCAATACAATTCAGCAGAATTCAATTAGCAGAATCAAATTATGCTTCGGCAGAATCAGATGAAGCACTTAAACATGAAAGCTAAAAATCAATAAAAATATACTAATGAAGACAAGAAACATAACATTAAAACACTAAAAGCTCTAAACATAAAACTGAATAACAAAGACATAAGAAAATAAACAATTGAATCGAAAACAGGAAAACTAAAAACAGAATCAGCAGAATCAAAATAAATCAGCAGAACTGAAAAGTTGACTAAACCGAATTTAAAACTTAAACTACTGATTAAATAAGTTAATATAAACTATAAGAACATAAAATTAACAAAGATAAACAACATTTAAACAAGTATGCAAGATTCTAGGATCTAACAACCTCAAAGTGCTCATAATGAGATTGTCAAGTGTCAAGTTGACTTTCTACCATGCTACACCCTTTGGTTAGGATTTCACTGAGTCAAATAGGTTGCATATAGTGTGAATCAAACAAGAACAACACCATTCACAACCATTTTCACAGTTTCATTATTAAATCCAAACAATCCTTTAATGGACTGTAATGCAGTTTTTCAAAACATAAGACTATGTAAACCAATTCCATCAAATCCAGAGGAACCAAAGTGTCAAAATGGACCTTTTTCAACTTAAACAAGTAGTCACTCAAGTCTAAGTCTATGATTATCAAAAACTAGCATATTGACAGTCAAGTGCAATATCAAACCACAATAAAATCCAAAACACAACAACCTAAGATTAAGCTAAAGCATCATAAACAAACAGCAAAGAAACACAGAAACATGAAAATTGAAGTAGATAAAAGACTGAAACAGTAAAATGCAAAAGTGGTAATCATGAGCTTACAAGTGAATCCAAGTTGAAACTGAGAATCATGGTCACAGAACACATCCTAAGGCTTTCCACAAAGCTTCTAAACCCAAGGCAATCCACAATTAACCTTGCTCCATGCAGTTTCACCAAGATCACTTCATTATTTTTGGTTTTTCATTGTTTTTCTGAATTTAAAGACTAAACTTGTTTTAAGGTCTCTAAAAGCTTGAAAGCTTTTGTCAGGAGCTTATGTGAGCTAATTGAGTCCATAAAACAACTACATAACAAGAATTTAAAATGACTGAAATTTAAATGAAATTAAACAGAACATGAAATTTAAAAGATACCTGAAATTAAACTGAAAATAAAATTTCATTACGCTACAACATTAAAATCGTAAATGACAAGTAATTTAAAGAAAGCATTTAAAATTACTCTACGAAACCATTGGCTAATCCAAAGGTATTTACACTACATGACTATTGGCTAGCCCAAAAGTCTAAACTACACTATTTGAACGATGGTTAATCCAAAGTTATTTTTCTCTCTTCCTTCTCCTCTCTTTTATAACCTTCTGAGTTCCCACTAGCATTTCAATCAAATCCCACTTTAATTCATGTCCATTGGATAAGCAAAAATCATCCTAGCCGTTTAAGTGACTTTTGGCGCCAAAAGTGCTACTAGTAGATTGAGGCAGTTCGGCTGTAATTAATGCTTCTTGTTTACATGTAGAGGTGGAGGGGACATGTTTGGTAGATTTAGAGGTAAAGTGGTGGAGTTGATAGCAAAAGTAGGGGATGTGATGGTACAGGGGAAGGTAAAGTTGTGGGCTGGTATAGGTGTGCAGGAAAAGGTGGTGAGAGAGGGTAAGCAAGTGGAGGTGGAATACCAGGGAGGTGTGGTTTTGGTGGGGTATGTGAGGGAGAGAGAAAACAGGAAGTTTGGTTTGACTGGTATTGACCAGATTTTATTTAAGAACCAGATATTATTTTAGTGGAAGTATCTGCTGAAACGTTAGTCTTCGGCAGAAACCATCAACGCATTTTTACTTAGGCAGAAACCATTGATTCAGCAGAATTAAAATAGGCTTCGGCAGAAACCATCAGTTTTATAAGCAGAATCGAACTGTTTCACTCTTTTTGTACCTGGTTCACATAAAAACACATTTTCATGATATTTGTAACATTTATAAGGTTATTTATGTGTTTTTGGTTGTTTTAGTGGGTTTAAACAATATAAAATATATGTGTTTTTAGACACATATCACTTGTTCTTTTTAATTAATAGTTAATAAAAATCTCAGTTTCACAGTCATATTAGCATAATTGATAATCTTGAGTTTTATGTTGCTACTGTTGTTATTTCATGCCTCTTTAGTCCTATTTAATGATAATACAAGGTTTTGAATCCATGACATGGTCTTAATCAGTATTTTACTTTGAAAAGCTTCAAAACAGTTTCTTAAAGTACTGTTTGGATTTGCCTTATTAACTGTATTAAAGGCCAGTTGTGTTGTTGTTTGCTGTTGTTCCATGTCACAGTAGGTCTAAGTAACTCAAAGAAACAATAAAATCAAGTGTTTGTTTTAGAAAAAGTCAAAAATCCTTTTAATCACATCTTGTGCATTCACTGTTGGAATTTCATGTTCTATGAACATGGTTTTGTGTTCATTAGTTGTTAGCATAGCTTAATCTAGTCTTAATATAACTTAATACATCTTAATCAGTCTATAGAATCAGTTAAAATCTCAATAAAGTCAAACTTTCAGTTTAATAAAAAAGTCAAAAAAAAAATGTTCTGTGCACCAGTGAGCCTATCACTTTCTCAAGCTCACACAGAGCTTGTTATTTAGCTTAAGCTTGTGATTTTTAGTTCTTTGGAAAGCTAACCAAGCCATCTTAAGGGTGCAAGCTTAATATTTCAATTTGCAGCTTATTTGCTAAGCCTGCAAGTGCTTATAAGTTTGTCCCAATTTACTCAGCAATCACTGAGTCATACTCAGTGATTTTCTAGCTTTTTCAATAGCTTCTCACAAGCTCTTTATTGTAATCCAATCTGTGTGATTTAGCTTTTTGGAAAGCTTAACTGGTCAACTTGCTTATTCCAGTATTTGTTTTCATTTTATAGCTTATTTCAGTGCTTAAAATTAAGCTACAAAGTGCTTAGTAATTCAAAACAGTGTCCTGTGTAACCAGTTTAGCTTTTGCTTATTTGTAGCTTAATCAGTGCTTATTTTGTAGTTATTGTGCTTATTCAGTTATCATATTAGCTTATCATCATTTTCATAGCTTATTTTCAGTCTAGCTTTTGCTTATTTCTAGCTTAATAGTCATTTTAGCTTATCCTTGTGCTTTTTCCACTTTCTTTTGTTAACTGTTGAGACAATAAGCTCAATACTGAGCTTATTAATCATTTTCATAAAAAGTGGTAGTTGTAAAAATTGCTTATTTTCTTGTGCTTAATAAGTTGCAAAA
>BPTQ01000006.1:308763000-308975336 GCA_019973895.1 Chrysanthemum seticuspe
AAAAAAAAAAAAAAAAAAAAAAAAAAAAACTTTTGAATATATGTTGTCGCCCCCCTTTGAGGGGGTGTGATCCCACCATGTGTGCCCACTTTTGGGTACAAATTGATGACAAAAACTAAGGGCTCAACGATCGAACTGAGCTAGGGGCGTAAGTAACCAAGTACCCCTTTCAAACATCTAGGCCCTGTTGGTGTCCTCCTTACAGGAGAGGTTTTATTACGAAGTTGGCTACTGGTAAGTGAAATTTTAAACCTGGTAGCCCAACTCTATTGAGTTACCAAGGTATACCTTTATGAAATCACTACCACTTACCAGGTCTGGTCGCCCTAAAATCAAAAGGGCTCTTTTAGAAGTTAGAACTTAACTTTTCTTCCTGAGCTAGTTTTTAAAAAAAAAAAAAAAAAAAAAAAAAAAAAACTTTTGAATATATGTTGTCGCCCCCCTTTGAGGGGGTGTGATCCCACCATGTGTGCCCACTTTTGGGTACAAATTGATGACAAAAACTAAGGGCTCAACGATCGAACTGAGCTAGGGGCGTAAGTAACCAAGTACCCCTTTCAAACATCTAGGCCCTGTTGGTGTCCTCCTTACAGGAGAGGTTTTATTACGAAGTTGGCTACTGGTAAGTGAAATTTTAAACCTGGTAGCCCAACTCTATTGAGTTACCAAGGTATACCTTTATGAAATCACTACCACTTACCAGGTCTGGTCGCCCTAAAATCAAAAGGGCTCTTTTAGAAGTTAGAACTTAACTTTTCTTCCTGAGCTAGAAAAAAAAAAAAAAAAAAAAAAAAAAAAAAAATCTTGCTAAATAATGGCCGTAGTATTTCCCTTTTACGTTCTCAGTTTCGGCATAACCGCCGGTACTTTGAATATTGAGGGCAATATTCATTTCTAGTGTGGGGGGGAATTCTCACGAATTTTATCATGTAATTATACCACCCAATTCCCCCATTTTTGGGCAAAATTTTTTTTGGAGTAAGTGTTTTGCACTTACTCAGCTTATGGTTATCAGTCCGCCATGTCTAATAAACAAAAGGATTGGCTAATCCAGGAGCAAACGGCTCTTGGTAAAGATATCTCAAAACCGTTGACGGCTTGCAATTTGCCCAAAATTGTATGGTATTCAACTCACCATATCTTTAAAAGTGAAGAGTTGGCTAGCCCGCAAGATTATGGCTTGTGGTAAAGGCAGTGGAAAAACCATAATTGGTAATCAGCTCACCAAAGATATTTTATCTAAGAGTTGGCTAGTCCAGAAGCAAACGGCTTCTGGTAAAGACAAATCAAATCCGTTGGAAGCTGATGATTTGCTCAAAATCATATGGTTATCAGTGTACCATAGTTCTTACTTGAACTGAAACATTTGGCTACTCCAGAAGTAATGGCTTTTGGTAAAGAGATTCAAATCCATTAAGTTTTCTCAAAAGATTGCTAGGGACTAGCAATAGTTTAGTGTGGGGGATTGATGAGTGTGTAAATACTCATCATTTTTGGTCAAATCTGAACTGCAAAACATTTAAAAATACTCAGAAATGCATCAAAATACTGAAAATATCTCAAAATTGCATTTTATATGTTTCAGATGCAAAATGTAGAAAATCAGACGAAAAATGAGCTAAGTTTTCATAATTGGCAGTTTCAGTCCCCCAAGTTTCAAAAGTTGTTAGAAATAGTCCCTGAGCACTTATTATAAAAGAAAAGTCACCAAAGGTCCTTTTAAAATCATAACTTGTCATAATTAGTCCTTTGGTGAAAAATGTCAAAAGTTTTGAGAAATTACAAGTTTAGTCCTTTGAGTTTCAAAAATGACAAGTTTGGTCCTTGGAATATTGGAGATTGTCAAGTTTGGCCCTTGGATTATAATTTCAGAATGTACATGATTGGTCCCTGGAAAATCAAAATTGGCAGCTTTGGTCCCTTGTTTTTCAGAAATTACAAAACAAGTCCTTGTATAACAAGCCATGACCCTTTGTATCACTTGACCCCTTGCCAATATACCTTGTGACCCCCTGCCAAACCCTCCTATGAACCAGTCCAATATCACCTTTGACCCCTTTGCCTATTATTAATATCCAGTCAAACCCATGGTCAATTCCCGCTCACGGGTTCCCTCTCCATCATCATCACCTACACCTGCCTGCAACTCCTATTCACACTCCATCATCATCACATTCCTACCCTCCAAACACCCCAAGCCAAGATGCATTAAATGCTTCCTTCCCGGTCCAAGTTATCAGTCCCAACTGGCATATCTAGTTTTCCCGCCAAAAGCCATCAACGGCTAAAAAGGGCTTCAAATAATCCAATGGCTGAGATTATTAGTGGGAAATGCTCAGAAGAGAGAGAGAATGCATTTTTGCATATAAATAGAAGGAAGAGAAGGAGGACAAGGAGTAGTCTTTAGTTTTTAGTTTCTATGTATGTCGTTTTTATGTTTGAGTTTTAATTAAGTCTTAAAATTGTACTTTTAATCCTCCTTGTATCAAACTTAAGCTATTGTATCAGTTGTACTTAATTTTCAGTGGTAATTCAAAGCTTGGTTAAGTTTCCTGTTTTTCCATTTTCTATAATAATACCTGTTTTAACATTATTAAACATCAAGCTTCACATAGCTTTATATCCACTTATATAAGCTTATTCAAGCTGTTTATAGCTTTGAATAAGCTTATCAGACAGATTCAAGCAAACTTGGTACTTGGTCAACAAAAGTCAACTGAAGCAGATTTGGGTTGATGCAGAGTTGAACAATGGGTTGATTCTTAGTTAGATTTGGGTTGAAAATGGTTTAGGATAGTGATACTTGCTGTTTTACATGTCATTGTGACAGGACCTCTTGTAAGTGTTGAAATCTGTTTCTAAACATTTATATACTATTCTCTGAATCTGTTGCTTGAATCTGAGTAGTTTAGTTATAATTAGTATTATTTGATCTTTATTTAATGTTAGTTTAGATTAGTCTAGTAATAATCTGTTTTTAATTCATAAAATCAGTTAGAAACTAGTGTTTGGATAAGTAGTTAAATTGAGCTTGAGGTTTGGTTTTGGCTTAAAATCAGTTACATTAGTCTCATTTAGGGTTATTAGATTCAACTCAGCTGTTAGTTTGCACCTTAGAAAGCTTTAAGTCAAAATTGCATCAAATCATCTCTTGTGGTCATAACTGTTTGAATCAGTAAGTGAAATCTTGCATTTAGTTTTAGAAATCATAGAAATAGCTTGCATTAAGCTTAGTCTATCATCAAACATCATTTTCAATCACTGAATCTAGCTTTGAAGTTCATTAAAGTCAAAATATCAAAACTGTCTCAAAAAGTCAAAAGTGAAAAAAAAAACCAGTTTTGACCCAACATAAGTGGATTTTTAATTGATTCATTTCTGGTTCAAAATCATTGAAATTTTGGGTTTTACAAGTTCAGTAGGTCAAGGTTGGATAAATGATTTTTGTCGAATTTTAGAAATTTTCTATAAGCTTCAAAGTAGCTTGTCAAAAAGAGCTTATTTGCCCTATGCACTGACTCAGTGAATACTGAGTCTGCACAGGTTCTTGCAGAGCTTGTCAAAAGCTTATTTGAGCTTATCTTGGTCTCATTTTTGGTTTATAAGTAGCTAGCCAGGTCTCCTTCAAGTTCCTACATCTGGTTTTGAGTTTAGCTTATCTGAGTAGCTTATTCTCAAGCTTCAAAGTAGTAGCTAAAAATCTGTTTTGGCACTTGATTTCAAATCATCAAATCTGTGTAGTTTGGATTTCAGAGGTTAAAGCTAGTTGATATTAGTTGTTTTTGAGTAGTTTTAACATATTATAGCTTCTGTGATAGATTGGTGCTCAGTTTGTAGCCTTTGGCTTATTTCAAGTGCTTATTTATAAGCACTTGTCACTGCAGTTTCATAATCCTACACATAAGCTACTGTTTTTATATTTTTCTTAGATTCATAATATTAATTTAGACTTTTCTTGAATTTTTCATATTTTTCTAGCACTGTTTGCTATTTTTCTTCATTTAAAACAGTTTTTAGGTATTTTTAATTAGCTTCTAATACAATTAAATCAGAAAAACTTCAAAAAAATAAGTTTTCATTTTTCCTAAGTTAAGATAAATATAAAAATCAAAAAAATAATTTTTCCAGATTTTTCTTAATTTAATTTGTAATTTTTAGTAATTTAATTTGTTTAAAATAGTTTTTAATTCATACAAAATAGAAAAATAATCAGAAAAATACAAAATTAGTTTTGAAAATTCTCTTTAGATATTTTAGATTTTTCTAAGTCATAATTTCATTTTTCTAGCTTTATCTCATATTTTCTTGTATTTTAGGGTATTATTAAATAGTTAAAAATAGTTTTTTTATTAATAATAATTAGATAAATAGTTTTAAAAATAATTTTCTTTTTCTAAAAATTTTCTCTTATCATTAGGTTTGTAAAAATGTCATTTTTATATTTTTAGGATTAATACTGTTTCATTTTCACATTTTCTTTTGTACGTCACGTAGTTTTTAAGTTAAATTTTATAAAAGAAAAATCAAAAACATCATTTTTAAAAATAGTGATAGCGTTTATTTAATATAGTTTATCTTTTTAATTTTCTTTAATTTGCATTTAAGCCCCTGTAATTTATAAACTTTTTCTTTAGGTTTAATCAATCATATCTCTTTTTCCGTTCAAATCCTCTCGATCACTATTCGTTTGATTATTCTCGCACAGCTCGTTGGGACATAACGACCTGGGGAAAAACTATACTCTCCTGGACTTCATTGCATTTGGTTCCAGAATGTTTGAAGTTTGTTACGGTTGACCATTCACAAGTGGTCAGCTTGTGTGACAAAACTTGACCGTCTGGGAGCGAATCAACAGATTACACAGTATAACCGAACAACCTTTTACTTAACTGTTTTTGTGATTTTCAAAAGGTTTCACAGATTTAGACCATGTAACTGATTACAGACCTTATATTATCATTTAATTAGACTGAAGAAACATTAAATAACAACAATAACAACATATAACTAAGAATTGACACTTATGCTATAATAACTGTTAAAATAAAATTAATAGTAACTACAAATTAAAGAGAACAAGCAACTGGTTTTAAAGGTTAATTCTACTTAACTACCACTAAGAAACATAAAAACACAAAGATTGAAGCTTATAAGTAACTTTAACAGTGAAAAGCTAAAATTGAGCAAAAGGCTTACAAGATGGAAATCAAGTGAAAATTGAGAACCAAGGTCTGTAAACACTTCCTATGGCTTCCCAAGAAGCTCTAAACCAAAGGGAAATCCATTATTAAACCTGCTCCAGCTGTGATCACCATCTCCATTGCTTTTTTATTTTTAACTGATTTTTTTGTATTTTTTTGGTATTTTTGCTTTTTTGATACTAAACAGACTTTTAAAGGTTTCTAATAGCTTAAACAAGCTATCTAGGAGCTTATGTTGGCTTATGAGTCCAAGATAACAACTAAGAACAACATTCGAACTATCATGAGATTTTTGAACTTTAAATTTGCATAAACTGGAAATGGAACTTAACACTGAAATTGATGTTCACAAAAGCTTTATTATACACTAAAGACTTGAAATACAAAGCTTAAAAGCTTAAACATACACTGATAACACTCAGATTGTGCATGTTTTTAGTAGCATTATGTGTACTTTTATATCTGTTATTTGGTTATATTTGCGTGATTTTAGTACTTAATCGTATCTAGAGATGTTTGTCTAGTATTTATAACCAAGTGCAGGAAAATGGAGGAAAATGTGGAAATATGCAGCTAATCGAAGATTCCCGTTTCAGTAAAGCTAAACCTAAAGCACTTTTGAAGACCTTAGTGATTGAAGAACCAAGTTCTACAAGACATAGTGAAGAGAAAAGATCAAGTTTTGTATCTCTGAAGATCCAACCAGATCCGGTTACACCTTCAGCCGGATCGGTTGGAAGTTGGTCGGAATTAGTATTTTTGCCATAGCCAACCGATCGGTCGCAACCCGCAACCGGATCGGTCGGCGTGTTATTATTGAAGACCAACCGGATCGGTTGGTCATATGACCGATCCGGTTGGAGAAGCTGCAGTTGTCAAATCTTCATCACTAAGCTTCCCCTTTGCATCCAAACGATTCTAGGTCCTTCTCTTGGTGTATTCTAGTCCCTTCCTTACTCCTTGGAGGCCAAGTTAAGCATTTAACACCCTAGGCCTTGGAATTAGTATAAATAGAGGCTAATTGTGAGCATATGGGACACACCTCAATTACAAAGCTCTCTACTCATCAAACCAAGCCTTAACCTCTTAAAATTCGTCCTTAGAAATCCAGAGAAGTTTGGAGTTCCAGAAGTTCCACCTTTGGAGGCCAAAACACCAAGAAGTCCACCACGATCGTTTGGGAATCATTACTTCATCATTTGTAATCTTATTCCAAGCATTGTAAGACTTTCAATCATGTTTTCTAATGATCAAAGTTATGAGTTTATGTTCATGTTTGCTATGAGTGGCTAGTTTCTTTATACACTTGCTTAAACGATGTTGATTATCATATGATTAGTTAGTGATTGTGTTAACATGTTTTAATTCAATTTCAAGTTAATTCTAAGATCCAATTGTGCTAAAGTTTCATAGTGACATTTGTTAATCAAGTTTGGCTAATTGATCGTAATCGTTGGGGTCGAAAGAACTTCGTGTTTTTCAACTAGTCATAATCATTTTGTCTATGAATGATTGTTTTTACCCATTATTATTGATTATACAAAGGAACTAAGGTGTGGTTGTAATAGAAACGCTTTTTGATTATCAAATTGGATTGGTTGGAAACATCTAAATGGTCGTAAGATTAGTTGTTGAGAATCAATTGTAGCCTTTTGTCTATGATCGGTTACCTTTTGTATTGACCATTTCTTAAGCAATTTGATGAGCAAGCGGATGTTTTTGTGTTTAAGTTTATTGATGTAGACTTATGAAACTTGAATTGATCTTGAATTGATTGGTTAAACTTAAAGCTTGTTTTTATGAACTAAAATCTTGACGAAGGTTTAACTTGTAAAAACAATAGATTAGTTTTCAACTAATTATCACAACCAATATGTTAAGTAGTTAACACAATCACATTAATCTATGTTATGATACTAGTTTAAGCAAGTGTAGTTTTAATCATCTGAATTTCATTATATCTATTTGCTTTGTTATATGTTTTTGATAGACTCCGTTAATTCAAACTTGTGCTTAGATTCACTCAAATCCCTGCGAACGATCCCGACTTACCTTCATAATCTTGCTATAACGGACGAGTATACTTGCTCGTATGTGTTATTGGTAATATTGGTAATTCACCTTTTATAAATTTAAAACTTGCACCAACCGGGCACAGTTTTTGGCGCCGCTGCCGGGGATTTGATTGTGTTTCAACAAGTTTTTGAATTTCCCAAAAGTCAATTCGAAAAAAAAAATATTTTTTTTTTCACAGAAACCTTAACCGGATCCGGTTGCCCCTCAACCGAATCTGTTACAATTTTTACCCATAACTCAGCTGGTCTAACCGATCGGTCGCATCCCGCAACCGATCCGGTTACCTGTTCTGTCCCATAAAAAACTGTTTTCGTTGTTTGTCCGTGTGTTTAGATATTGCCTGGATTCTCTAGGACATTGTATGAACACTCGAGCAGCGGGAATAGAACCAATTACACCTCTTACCAACCCCGAACGTTTGATTCGAAGAAGAAGAAGAACACGTTTCATACCATTAGAAAATCGTGTACCAAGAGTACCAAACCCACCATTTGATAACCTCATTGAAGCCAAAGTTGTTTACAATCCTTTCACCAATTTACCTTTTCCCATGGCGGACGATCAACCCATGTGGGGAACCAACCGAACCGTAGCACCAACCCCCGAAAGTGCTATTGTTGCTATTAACCTTGGTGACAACTTCACCGTGAAGGGACATCACCTTTCTATGATCAAAGACCGACAATTCGATGGCCGTGCGCGGGCCGATCCGCATAAGCACATTGCCGAATTCATCGAAATTTGCGGCATGTTTCGTTATGGCGACACCGATGTCAATGCCATTAAACTCAAACTTTTTCCATCATCACTCGTCGGAGATGCTAAAGTATGGTACAATGAATTAACCCCAGGAATCATCAATACTTGGGAGGAGATGAGGCAAGCTTTTGTGAGCCGATTCTTTCCACCTGCCATGTTTGATCGATTAATGGGAGAAATTCGTGCTTTCAACCAAAACCCAAACGAATCACTTGTCAAAGCTTGGCTTCGAATGAAAGATTTGCTTCGTAGTTGTCATGGACATGGATTATCAAAAGGAACCATTATCCAAATCTTTTACCATGGACTAGATGAAATCTCTCAAGGCATCCTTGATGCTGGAGGAATTTTTCTCTATAAAACTCCCAATGATGCACATCAATTACTCGAAGATCGAGTACTTCTCAAACTTGATTGGTCCAAAGATTCCAAAACTAAACCTCTCCGAAAAACCGTTGCTTTTGTCGAAAACACCGATACCTCAAAACTCATGGAGAAGATGGAAGCGTTAACCTCACAAATCAACTCGCAATACAAGGATATCAAAGATGAAATGAAAGACATGCGAGACGGATGCAACAATTGTGGAGGAAATCACCCATCGTCCGAGTGCGACGATAAACCTATGGGTGGACCGAAAGAAGGAGAAGCAAATTACGCTCAAGGAGGATACCGTGGAGGAGGATATCGTAGTAATTATTACGGTCGAAATTCTGGAAATTGGCAAGATCGCCGACCAAGGGATGACAACCGTGATTCTCAACCACGAACTGACGATCCACCACACCAAACTTCCGACAAAAAGACAGAAGAAACCGAATTCGATAAAACCATGAGAGAATTCGTGGCTGGTCAAAAATCCGCAAATGATTTTATAAAAAATCAATTTTTCAATCTCAAAGCCAAAGTTGAGCAAGGACAGAAAAATCATCAAGCATCTATCCAAGATCTTGAAAACAAGCTTGGCAGACTTTCTGACCAACATTCCTCTAGACCATCTGGTTCATTTCCAAGTAACACTCAATCCAATCCAAAACCATCAAATGATAAGATGTACCGTCCACCCCAAACAAGAAATGAACATATCAATGCTGTTTTCACAAGAAGTGGTCTCTCGTATGATCCACCACCTAATCCTAATACTCCTGTCACCGTTGATAGTGAGGATGAAAACGAAGAACCAAACACAACTCAAACCACCAAAAAGAAAGACATTCCATCCGTCAAGGCGTATACACCAAAAATTCCTTATCCTCAACGCCTAAAGAAAGAAAAGATGGAAGAGCGTTATAAGAAGTTTATCGAAATAATCAAAGAGGTTAGACTCAATGTTCCTCTCGTTGATGTTATAGCCGGAATGCCCAATTACGGGAAATTTTTGAAAGAACTTCTTAATAACAAAAGCAAGCTTGAGCAAATATCAGCAACTTTTCTTAACGAAGAATGCTCAGCCATAGTTCAAAACAAAATTCCACCAAAGCCCGGAGATCCTGGGAGCTTTCTTATTCCATGTACTTTCGGGAATAAGGTTAAATGTGATGCTCTAGCCGATCTTGGCGCAAGTATCAATTTGATGCCTTATTCACTCTATTCCAAGTTGTGCAACAACAGCCTGAAACAAACAAAAATGAGCATCCGATTGGCAAATCATTCCTATCAATATCCTGTGGGAATCGCTGAGAATATGCTTGTTCAAGTCGGTAAATTCATTTTTCCCGTGGACTTTGTAATCTTGGAAATGGAAGAAGATAGTAAAGTCCCACTCATTTTAGGAAGACCTTTCCTAAATACCGCCGACGCAATCATCAAAGTTAAAGGAAAAGAACTCAACCTTGGAGTTGGGGAAGATCGAATCACTTTTCTTATCGATAAAGCAATGCGCTACCCACATTTCAGTGATGACACTTGTTTTAACGTCGATGTTATTGATGAAGTCACTGATGAGGAATTAGATGCATTACTGAACGAATCCGATCCATTCATGACTACTTCTGAAAAAATCAATGAAACAGATTCTGACAAAGAGTTTGATGATTTCATGAAAGTAGAAATTGAAGAAGATAACTCAGAAGAAGAAGAAATAGAGGAAGAGGAAGAAAATTTTGAGGAAATCACTTTCAATGACAAGATGCGAATAAAATCCTCTATCGAAGAACCACCCACGGATCTCGAACTCAAACCTCTCCCAAATCATCTTGAATATGCTTATCTGGAGGAGAACTCACTTCTTCCAGTAGTCATATCTTCATTGCTCAAGGATAATGAGAAAGAAAGTTTAGTTTCCGTGCTCAAAAATCACAAACAAGCTTTTGCTTGGAAAACATCTGATATCCCAGGAATTAGTCCTAATTTTTGCAAACACAAAATCAATTTTGAAGAAGGGATTAAACCTGTGGTAGAACGTCAACGTAGACTCAATCCCAACATGAAAGAAGTTGTTAAAAAGGAAATCATTAAACTTCTCGATGCTGGAATCATTTACCCAATTGAGGATAGCCCTTGGGTAAGCCCTGTTCACTGTGTTCCCAAGAAAGGAGGAATGACGGTTGTAACTAACGAGCGAAATGAACTAGTTCCAACTAGAACTGTCACCGGTTGGCGTGTTTGTATTGACTATCGTAAGTTAAACAAAGCCACCAGAAAGGATCACTTTCCGCTCCCGTTCATGGATCAAATGCTTGAAAGACTAGCAGGAAATAAATTCTTTTGTTTCCTCGACGGATTTTCAGGATATTTCCAAATTCCCATCGATCCTAACGATCAAGAAAAGACCACCTTTACTTGTCCTTTTGGAACCTACGCATATCGGCGTATGCCTTTTGGTCTTTGTAATGCACCCTCGACTTTTCAGAGGTGTATGATCGCCATATTCCAAGACATGCTAGAAACCTCCATGGAAGTTTTCATGGATGATTTTTCAGTCTTTGGAGATTCATTCGAAGCTTGCCTTTCTAATCTCGATAAAATGCTCGAAAGATGCGAAGCTGCACATCTTGTTCTCAACTGGGAGAAATGCCACTTTATGGTAACCGAAGGAATTGTGCTTGGCCACAAAATCTCTAGTGCCGGAATGGAAGTCGACAAAGCAAAGGTCGATGTCATCTCAAAACTTCCACCACCAACCAACGTCAAAGCCGTTAGGAGTTTTTTAGGACATGCTGGTTTTTACCGTCGATTCATCAAAGATTTTTCCAAAATATCTCGTCCGATGACAAAACTTCTTGAGAAAGAATCTATCTTTGACTTCGATGCTGATTGCATTAAAGCTTTCGAATCACTGAAATCTCAACTTACTAGTGCTCCAATCATGACTTCACCTAATTGGTCAATACCCTTCGAACTTATGTGCGACGCAAGCGATTTTGCTGTTGGAGCTGTCTTAGGAAAACGCAAAGGAAAACACTTTCGGCCTATATATTTTGCCAGCAAGACACTGAATAGTGCCCAGCAAAATTATACCGTCACCGAAAAAGAATTACTGGCTGTCGTTTTCGCCTTTGACAAATTCAGATCATATCTTGTGCTCTCAAAAACAGTCGTTTTTACCGATCATTCAACACTCAAGTATCTGTTCACCAAACAAGACGCTAAACCACGTCTTATTCGATGGATTTTGCTACTCCAAGAATTTGACATCGAAATCAAAGATAAGAAAGGAGCAGAGAATCTTGCTGCTGATCACTTATCCCGTCTCGAAAATCCTAATCTTGAGGAGTTGAAAGAAGAAGAAATCGATGATTATTTTCCCGATGAAACTCTCATGGCCATCGACGGAAATGACGATCCTTGGTTTGCTGACTTTGCAAACTACCTCGCCGGAGGAATTCTCAGAAAAGGACTAACACATGCTCAAAGAAGCAAATTCTTTTCGGAACTCAAATACTACTTTTGGGAAGAGCCATATCTTTTCAAGATGTGCCCCGATGGGATGATCCGAAGATGTATTTTTGGTTTCGAAACTCGTAAAATTCTTGACGAATGTCACCATGGCCCAACTGGGGGACATTATGGTCCTTCCACCACAGCTAAGAAAGTTTTTGATGCTGGATTCTATTGGCCAACAATATTCAAAGAAGCACATACACTTGTTCAAAACTGTGACGCTTGTCAAAGAACCACCAATCTCTCTCGAAGGGATGAAATGCCATTAACAAGCATTCAAGTGTGCGAAATATTCGATATTTGGGGAATAGATTTCATGGGACCTTTCCCTAAATCCCACAAATTCGAATACATTCTGGTTGCTATAGATTACGTGTCCAAATGGGCAGAAGCTGAAGCTTTACCGACAAACGATGCTCGTGTCGTCGTTAATTTTCTCAAAAAGCTTTTCGCTCGTTATGGAATTCCCAAAGTACTCATAAGCGATCGAGGAACTCATTTCTGCAATCAACAAATGGAAAAAACCATGAAAAGATATGGAGTTCATCATCGATTTGCGACTGCTTATCATCCACAAACTAGTGGTCAAGTCGAAAATACCAACAGAGCTCTCAAAAGAATACTGGAAAAAACAGTAAAAGACAATCCGTCTTTATGGGCAAGAAAACTTGACGATGCTCTGTGGGCATTTCGTACGGCTTATAAAACACCAATTGGTACAACTCCTTACAGACTCTTGTATGGGAAGACTTGTCATTTGCCGTTCGAAGTTGAACATCGTGCTTATTGGGCGCTCAGACATTGTAACACCGATCTCAAAATAGCTGGAGAGAAAAGATTTCTGCAATTGCACGAACTCGATGAATTAAGACTCCAAGCTTATGAAAACTCCAAACTGTATAAAGCCAGAACAAAAGCTTATCATGATAAAAAGCTACGAATTCGAAAAGAATTCAAAGCCGGAGATAAAGTTCTGCTTTTTAACATGAAATTCAAATTCAATGCTCCTAAGTTACAACCAAAATGGTTTGGACCATATGTCGTTAAACATGGATATCCATCTGGATATGTCGAACTCTATGACAAACAAGGTGGAAGTTTCATTGTTAATGGACACCGAATCAAGTTATACTACGAGAAGGAGCAAACGAATGAAGTTTCAGTTGCGACAGTGTCCTGGAGACACCATGAGAATGAATTCGAAACTATCACCTTTGTAGCACCATTTCCTGGAAGAATCCCACAAACTGTTCCATGGAAACCCACTGCTGAGTTCGTCTGGGACGATATTGAAGCTACTGGTGAGGAATTCATGTACATCCCCGAACTTTACAAAATGTTCAAAGCTGCCCTTGCAGCTGAATAAATTCGGGAAGACTCGAGTCAGGCTGATGACTCGATAATAAAACAAGCGCTTCTCGGGAGGCAACCCGTGTGTTTCAGATTTGATTTTCTATGGTCACTCCCTAAAGTTTTAAACCTTTGGTTGAACTTAAGTGTGTGGGGGGGGGGGGTGCCATCCTTTTAATAAAACCTTTTGTTTGTTTATAAGATTGTATGCAGGTAATGATTTCTCCAGTGGACGCCAGGAATGAAGAAGAAATTTTAAGCTGATAAACTCATTGACATATCTGGTTTCATCTCTATTTTCCCTATTTCTATACTTTGAAGTTCGTTTATCATTGAGGACAATGTATAACTTAAGTGTGGGGGGGGGGGTGAATAGGAAAAATTAGAGTTTTCATGCTTAAATTTAAAATTTTGTTTGCCCTTGTGATCTAGTTGTTTTCACACTTTTAGGATTATCTATTAGAATAACTGGATCAAACCACTGGTAAAATTGGTAATATTTGAAATTTCGAGATGTGATCCATTCTGGGATCGATAACATTTGCTAACACATATTATACCCTTTCCACTAAATTGTGAGGATTTGAGCCAATTTCTTATTAGCATACATCTTTTATGCTTAGAACTTTTGTTATGAGTGTGCCAGTGATTTTATTTATTCTAGAACTTGTGCTTGTAAATCATTACCAGACCGCAGTGAGATTGCATTCGTGCGATTTAAGTAAATTCGTGTGATAAAGAGGCACCTTAGGATTTAACCCAAATGGCCTTCCATTTTACATCTAATGATATATTAGCTAGCCTCATTGGTTAGTTAACCACCCACATGGACCCATTTGTAGTGCTCATTTTTAGCACTAGATACCCCTAGTTACACCTTCCGAGCCATCCCTTTCATTTTTGCTTCACCCAGAAAATACAAAAAGATTTTACCCTTTAAACCTTAGCCTACCCCATATCAATGTCTAAACGGTTGGTTGCTAGTTTCATGGAAAGTGAAGATTGTTCAAATGATTATGAGTACCACATCCTTTGTGATTGATTGAGCCATGCATTATGTTATGAGTTAAAAAAAAAAAAAAAAAAAAAAAAAAGGTTGTGTTGAAAGTATGGAAATAATAGCCAATGTGCTATGTTCGTGGAACAATTGTCATGGCAAAGCAAAAAGTTGTGGAAAGTGGAAAAGAAGAAAGCAAAGCTATAATCATTTATTTGGTTCGTGGAATGTTTGATAGCTAGCAACATGGGTATTAGACTTGATTTCATTTTTATTTTAACACCAATTTCATTAACATTCCCATGCCTTATCCATACCCTTAACCCGAAGCTTATCATTATCACCTGAATAAAAGACCTCTTTAGATGTTTTTACTTGGTGCTCACGCCACGTCGGTGGAGTTTTGTTTCTTGTACAAGCTTATGGTAATAATCTAATCACGACTGAGCAATGAGTGTGATTTATCTTGTTACTTCACTAAAAATGAGTGATTGAGTGAATTATATTCCATTATTTTTCGTGAGGTGTTTTGAAATGTTATTCATGCAAGAAAATCATTGGATATTGTCAAACATCTTGATGTTTCACCTTTATAAAGCGTAATTGATGAATCCTCTCTCGTATTTATACTTGGTTGATTTGCATCACATTTTTCATAATCACGATCTTGTACCAGTGGATGTTTTTTTCCTAGATTTGCTTGAGGGCAAGCAAAGTTTAAGTGTGGGGGAATTTGATAACACTCAGATTGTGCATGTTTTTAGTAGCATTATGTGTACTTTTATATCTGTTATTTGGTTATATTTGCGTAATTTTAGTACTTAATCGTATCTAGAGATGTTTGTCTAGTATTTATAACCAAGTGCAGGAAAATGGAGGAAAATGTGGAAATATGCAGCTAATCGAAGATTCCCGTCTCAGTAAAGCTAAACCTAAAGCACTTTTGAAGACCTTAGTGATTGAAGAACCAAGTTCTACAAGACATAGTGAAGAGAAAAGATCAAGTTTTGTATCTCAGAAGATCCAACCGGATCCGATTACACCTTCAGCCGGATCGGTTGGAAGTTGGTCGGAATTAGTATTTTTGCCATAGCCAACCGATCGGTCGCAACCCGCAACCGGATCGGTCGGCGTGTTATTATTGAAGACCAACCGGATCGGTTGGTCATATGACCGATCCGGTTGGAGAAGCTGCAGTTGTCAAATCTTCATCACTAAGCTTCCCCTTTGCATCCAAACGATTCTAGGTCCTTCTCTTGGTGTATTCTAGTCCCTTCCTTACTCCTTGGAGGCCAAGTTAAGCATTTAACACCCTAGGCCTTGGAATTAGTATAAATAGAGGCTAATTGTGAGCATATGGGACACACCTCAATTACAAAGCTCTCTACTCATCAAACCAAGCCTTAACCTCTTAAAATTCGTCCTTAGAAATCCAGAGAAGTTTGGAGTTCCAGAAGTTCCACCTTTGGAGGCCAAAACACCAAGAAGTCCACCACGATCCTTTGGGAATCATTACTTCATCATTTGTAATCTTATTCCAAGCATTGTAAGACTTTCAATCATGTTTTCTAATGATCAAAGTTATGAGTTTATGTGCATGTTTGCTATGAGTGGCTAGTTTCTTTATACACTTGCTTAAACGATGTTGATTATCATATGATTAGTTAGTGACTGTGTTAACATGTTTTAATTCAATTTCAAGTTAATTCTAAGATCCAATTGTGCTAAAGTTTCATAGTGACATTTGTTAATCAAGTTTGGCTAATTGATCGTAATCGTTGGGGTCGAAAGAACTTCGTGTTTTTCAACTAGTCATAATCATTTTGTCTATGAATGATTGTTTTTACCCATTATTCTTGATTATACAAAGGAACTAAGGTGTGGTTGTAATAGAAACGCTTTTTGATTATCAAATTGGATTGGTTGGAAACATCTAAATGGTCGTAAGATTAGTTGTTGAGAATCAATTGTAGCCTTTTGTCTATGATCGGTTACCTTTTGTATTGACCATTTCTTAAGCAATTTGATGAGCAAGCGGATGTTTTTGTGTTTAAGTTTATTGATGTAGACTTATGAAACTTAAATTGATCTTGAATTGATTGGTTAAACTTAAAGCTTGTTTTTATGAACTAAAATCTTGACGAAGGTTTAACTTGTAAAAACAATAGATTAGTTTTCAACTAATTATCACAACCAATATGTTAAGTAGTTAACACAATCACATTAATCTATGTTATGATACTAGTTTAAGCAAGTGTAGTTTTTAATCATCTGAATTTCATTATATCTATTTGCTTTGTTATATGTTTTTGATAGACTCCGTTAATTCAAACTTGTGCTTAGATTCACTCAAATCCCTGCGAACGATCCTGACTTACCTTCATAATCTTGCTATAACGGACGAGTATACTTGCTCATATGTGTTATTGGTAATATTGGTAATTCACCTTTTATAAATTTAAAACTTGCACCAACCGGGCACATCATACACTGGAATTTAAAAACCAACTAAAACGACATAAGCTAATTTTAATTTACACTAGATACTCTTCACATAGCTCCTCTCCTCTTTATAATGATCTTTTTAAGCCTTGTCGACATCTCTGAGACTTTCCCACTTCATTCCAACCATTGGATCCATCAAACTCATCATATTCGTCCATTTGGAAATTTGGCGCCAAAAAGGTCTTAAGCAGGTTTTTTCAATTAATGAGTTTTGGGAGATTGTAGAGGTGGAAGGGAGTGGGTATACAACTGGGGAGGTGAGGTGGAAAGGTGGAAATCAGGCAAGTGGAGGAAACCACTCTGGTTTCTGGTTTGCAGGATTGGGTGAGGAGGATGAACAGTAGAACTGGTTTTTGGCGGGGTTGACTTTTTTTTGACCGAATTTTATTAATACGGGGGTGGGTCAAAATAGGGGGGTTCACAGGATTAAGACAGGGGGTCAAAGGGTTTGGCTGGGGATCAAAATACACAAAGGGTCAATTTGGTTTTGAATTATCACAAGGACCAAAGTTGTAATTTCTGGATTTTTGAGGGACCAAAACTGTACTTTTTCCAAACTTATCAAAAGGACCAAATTTGCCAATCTTTAATAGTACAGGGACCAATATTGCATAAAATTCCATTTTTATAAATCCAAGGACTATTTTTGACATTTTTCAAAGTTAAGGGACCAAAGTTGTAATTATGAAAATTTTAAACTTTGAAGGGTTTGTTTTGACAACTTTTGAATCCCATGGACCTTAAATGACATTTTTCTTTATTTTGATTTACCAGGGACTTTTTTTGACAACTTTTGAAACTTGGGGGACTAAAACTGCCAATTATGCAAACTTGATATGTTTTTCACCTGATTTTGGAATTTTTACATTTGAAACACATAAAACACTTATTTGTGATATTTTTATCATTTTGATGCATTTCTGAGTGTTTTCAGATGTTTTTGCAGTTTAAATGGTACAAAAATGATGAGTATTTGCATACTCATCAATCCCCCACACTAAGATATTGCTAGTCCCTAGCAATCTTTTTAGAAAACTTAATGGATTTCATCTCTTTACCAAAAGCCATTACTTCTGGAGTAGCCAATTGTTTCAGTTCAAGTAAGAACCTTGGTACAATGATAACCAAATGCTTTTGAGCAAATCATAAGCTGTAAACGGATTTGATTTGTCTTTACCAGAAGCCGTTTGCTTCTGGACTAGCCAACTCTTAGATAAATTATCAATATTATCTTTGGTGAGCCGATTACCAATTATGGTTTTCCAACTGCCTTTACCACAAGCCATAAACTTGCGGGCTAGCCAACTCTTCACTAATTAAAGATATGGTGAGCTGAACACCATACAATTTTGGGCAAATTGCAAGCCATAAACGGATTTGAGATATCTTTACCAAGAGCCGTTTGCTCCTGGATTAGCCAATCCTTATGTGGGTTAGACATGGTGGATTGATTACCATTTACTGAGTAAGTGAAAAACACTTACTCCAAAAAAAATTTTGGCCAAAAACGAGGGAATTGGGTGGAATAATTACATGATAAAATTCGTGAAAATTCCCCCCCCCCCACTTAGAAATGAATATTGCCCTCAATATTCAAAGTACCGGCAGTTTACCGAAACATAGAATATAAAAGGGAAATACTACGGCCATTATTTTATTTTTGATATATACACATTTTTTTTAATAGAGAGTACTTATATACAACAGCGTGGGGCAACTCCCCCACACTAGGGTGATACTCACGGGTGAAAACCCATGTGGTGTGCTACTGTTTTTGATTACCGAGTCGCTAGCTTGACTCGATCCCCGCATTCATTGGTTCATGGGGAAAGTTTGTAGATCCGGGACAACCACGGGTGGAATGTCCTCTCCAAAATAGTGCTTTAATCGATGACCATTCACTTTAAAATTTGGACCATCGGGTTGAGATAACTCAATAGTACCATAAGGATAAACCTTAGCAATAGTAAATGGACCAGACCAACGGGACTTGAGCTTTCCCGAGAATATCTTCAATCTTGAATTGAAAAGAAGGACTCGATCACCGACGTTGAAAACGCGGTTCTTGATTTTAGAGTCATGAATCTTCTTTGTCTTTTGTTTGTAGATCAAAGAGTTCTCGTATGCTTGATCACGAAGTTCATTTAATTCATTCATTTGAACTTTTCTGTGATCACCAGCTGTCTGAATATCGAAGTTGGCATGTTTCAAGGCCCAGTATGCTTTGTGTTCGAGCTCAATCGGAAGATGACATGCCTTTCCGTACACTAGCTTGTATGGAGTACACCCGATTGGTGTTTTATAAGCTGTACGGAAGGCCCAGAGTGCGTCATCCAGTTTATCCGACCAGGATGCACGGTTTTCGCCTACTGTCCTTTCAAGAATTCTTTTAATACCACGGTTGGAAACTTCCACTTGCCCACTTGTTTGGGGGTGGTATGCAGTAGAGAGATGGTGAGTTACACCATACTTTTGCATGACACGATCAAATTGGTCATTGCAGAAATGCGTACCACGATCACTGATTATAGCTCGCGGAGTTCCAAACCTAGCAAAAAGAGATTTTAAGAATTTTACAACAACTCGGGCATCATTGGTAGGTAAAGCTTTTTCTTCAACCCATTTTGACAAATAGTCAACAGCCACAAGTATGTATTTGTTTCCTCGAGATGATGGAAATGGCCCCATAAAGTCAATGCCCCAGATGTCAAAGCTCTCACATACTTGAATGGCGTTTTGCGGCATTTCATTTCTTTAAGAGATATTTCCGTGACGTTGACAAGTGTCACAAGTTTTGACAAATTCATGGTCATCCTTATAAATAGTGGGCCAATAAAACCCAGAATCAAACACCTTTTTGGCGGTGTAGTTTGGACTATGATGGCCCCCGGTGGGTCCAGCATGGCAAGCTTTGAGAATGTCCATACCTTCCTGTCCATAAACACACCGTCGGATGACTTGATCCGCACAGATTTTGAATAAGTAGGGGTCATCCCAGAAGTAATGTTTAACATCCTTGAAGAATTTATTCTTCTGTTGGGTTGACATCCCTTTCACTATGAAGTTACCCGCATGGTAATTTGCGAAGTCAGCAAACCATGGGGTGGTAGAGTTTCCACGAAAAGAAACCGCATTGAGTGTCTCGAGAGGAAATGTTTCATTTATTTCCTTTTTCTCGAAAACATCTTGGTGAGGGTTTTCTAATCGGGACAGATGATCAGTAGCCAGGTTCTCAGCTCCTTTTTTATCACGTATAATGATATCAAATTCTTGCAGAAGGAGAACCCAACGGAGTAATCTCGGCTTTGCATCTTGTTTTTCAAAGAGATATTTGAGAGCCGAGTGATCCGTATACACCACACATTTGGTCAAGATTAAGTATGGCCGAAACTTCTCAAACACATACACCACGGCTAGTAGCTCTTTTTCTGTGGTGGTGTAATGGGTTTGAGCTTCAGTCATAGTCTTACTCGCGTAGTGGATAGGCTGAAAATGCTTAGATGTACGTTGCCCTAAGACTGCACCGATAGCAAAATCACTTGCATCGCACATGAGCTCAAAAGGCAAGTCCCAGTCGGGAGCAACGAGAATGGGTGCTTCAGTAAGCTTTTTCTTTAATGTTTCAAAAGCTTCGATGCACTCAGGTGAGAAGATAAAAGGAGCATCTTTTTCAAGAAGATGAGTCATAGGCCGGGCGATTTTAGAAAAATCTTGTATGAATCTGCGATAAAAACCGGCATGACCTAAAAAACTCCTAATACCTTTGACGGTAGTAGGATGAGGCAATTTAGCAATAACATCGACTTTTGCTCTATCAACCTCAATCCCGTTTTTGGAAATCTTATGGCCAAGGACTATGCCTTCTTTGACCATAAAGTGGCTCTTCTCCCAATTTAGACAAAGATTGGTGTCTTCACACCGTTTAAGCATTTTATCTAAATGGGAGAGACATGTTTGAAATGAGTCCCCAATGACCGAGAAGTCATCCATAAACACCTCCATTGTTTCCCCGATCATGTCGTGTAAAATTGCCATCATACATCGTTGGAACGTGCCAGGAGCATTACATAGGCCAAAAGGCATACGTTTGTAGGCAAAAGTTCCGTATGGGCAGGTGAATGTGGTCTTTTCTTGATCCTGTGGATCAATGGGGATCTGAAAATAACCTGAGAAACCATCAAGGAAACAATAGTACTCGTTCCCTGCTAATCTCTCAAGCATTTAGTCCATGAAGGGTAGAGGAAAATGGTCTTGTCGGGTGGCGTCATTCAACTTACGATAGTCAATGCAAACACGCCATCCCGTTACCAGCCGAGTTGGAATTAACTCGTTATCTTCATTTGTGACAACAGTTATGCCACCCTTTTTCGGAACACAATGAAATGGGCTAACCCAAGGACTATCTGAAATTGGGTAAATTAATCCTGCATCAAGAAGTTTGATAACCTCCTGTTTGATAACATCATGGATCTTAGGATTCACCCTTCTCTGATGTTGGACTGCTGGCTTGAAGTCATCCTCCATCAAGATTTTGTGAGTACAAAATTCAGGGTTGATACCCTTAATGTCGGAGAGTTTCCAAGCAATTGCTTTCTTGTGCGACTTCAAGACCTTTATGAGAGCAATCTTTTCATCTTTACTCAAATCTCGAGCAATAATGACGGGTAATTTATCATCACCCTCAAGAAAGGCATACTCGAGATGAGGTGGTAAGTCCTTAAGTTCGACTTCAGGAAATTCTTCAGTTTTCTCAACTGACTTGACTTCCTTGTTATGAAGCTCGACCGGAGGGAGTGGAGATGGATCATCATTAAGCAACTTCTCAATGAGAAGTATATCCCCCTCGATGTCGATTGGAGCGTGATCAATTTCCCATGGAACAGAATCACTAGACAAGTATGCTTCAATCTCTTCCAAGATGAAGTCACTTTCCTCAAACGGAGTGAGAGAAGGAGTAGAATTGGTAATGATGGGTTGAGATGAATGAGTGAGATTATCACTCGAAGAATTATGATCATAACCAAGAACTTCTTGAGAGTACTCTTCAGAAGCAACATCAATGATATCTATTCGGTTAACCGACTCAGAATCATAGTTTGCGGAGTACCTCGAAGTTTGATCAAGGTTAAAGGTGACAGCTTCATTACCAACACGTAATGTGATTTCTTGCTCAAATACATCAATGAGAGCACGGCCCGTTCTTAGGAATCCTCGTCCAACAATGAGAGGAACCCGATGATCGGCATCAAAATCAACAATCACAAAGTCAGCTGGAAAATGGAACTTTCCTACTTTCACAAATACGTCCTCGGCAATGCCAAGTGGACGGGATATTGTACGATCTGCAAGCTCGAGAGTCATGCATGTAGGAGTAAGGTCCGGAAGACAAAGTTTCTTCCATACTGAATAAGGCATCAGATTGATGCTTGCACCAAGATCGGCTAAGGCAAAGAATTCAACCATTCCTGGAAATACACAAGGTAAGAGAAATTTTCCAGGATCTCCAAGCTTCTCGGGAAGCTTCTTCAAGATAACTGCTGAGCAGTTCTCGTTCAGAGGATTTTTTGCCATTTCAAACAGCTTTTCCTTGTTGCTTAACATGTGTTTGAGAGTTGATGCAAACTTGGGCATCAGCATGATAGCATCCGCAAAGCTTATGTCAAAATGTAGCTCTTGGAAAATTTGAAAAAATTTGTCCATTTGATGACTGGCTTTTTCGCGGAGCTTTTGCTCATTCAAACGTGATGGGTAAGGAATAGAAGATTTGGATTTGGGTTTTTCAACAGGAGCTACAGGAGGTTAAAAAACAACTCCTGGATTGGATTTGGGTTTCGGGACAACTTTAGGTTGGACATCGTTGGTACCTCCGTTATTAGTAGGAAGTTCCTTGTCCTTTGTAGCCTCAGGTTCACTTTCCAATACCTTCGGGAGAGAAGAAGAAGAGGTAGTAGGAATAGCGGGTCCATTGTATGAAACACCACTTCTGGTTGTGATCGCCTTTGCATCGCCCCTCGGGTTAGCGATCGTGTTGCTCGGAAGTTTTCTTGAGCCCGAGGGTTGATCATTTAAAGAATTCTTTAGATCAGCGATCTGACTGACCAACAACCTGTTCTTTTCATCTTGGGATTTCATGAATTGCTTCAATAACTCATCATATGATGGTACTGGAGGTACTGGAGGGAAATTTTGAGGTCGGATGTTTTGATTATGACCTTGTTGTTGAAAATTTCCTTGGTTAGGATTCACATTTCCCTGAAATTGATTCCCTCGATTGAAATTGTTTTGATTAAAGTTTCCTTGATGTGGGAAACCTTGATTTGGTCCGGGATAGACATTACCTTGGTTTTGATAACCTTGGTTCATTCTAGGTTGGTTCTGATTCCGGTTTTGTATGTTAGGATTCTGGTTAAAACCGGGTGGTCCTTGATAAGTGTTAGCACGGTAGTTTGGTTCATTTTGAGGACGGTATTGATTACCTCCCTGATGTGAAGTACTGGCTATAGCATTGGCTTCAAACGGACTACCATCGGTGGCAGTACAGTTGTAGTATGCATGAGGGCCACCACAAGTAACACAGACCTCGACTTTCTTCACTTCACCATGTGATGGTGTCTGTGTGAAAGTGACTTTCTTTTGGTTAGCAAGAACCAAAGCCTGAACAATATCCGTGAGTTTGTCAATCTTAGGATCGGTGCTAGATGTACTCACGTGAGATGAAGTAGAAGGTCCAGCATTAGACTGAGACTGATATGTCTTTGTTCGGAAAGGGCGGACCTGGGACTTGTTTTCAATGATTTGCAAGGCTTCTTTTGTGGTCTTGCTCAGGAAATTACCTCCCGCGGAGGCATTTAAAGAGTCTTGGTCAGCTTGTCTCAGACCATTGTAGAAAGTATCCATTTGCATTAATTCGGTAAAACCATGATGCGGACACTTGCGGAGCAACTCTTTGTAACGATCCCATGCCTCCCCGAATGATTCATCAAATCTTTGAGAAAATTTCATTATCTCGTTCTTAAGACTTGTAGTTCGGGATGGAGGATAGAATTCGTTAACAAACTTAGTGACTAAATCCTCCCATGTCTCAATGGAACGAGGGGGTTGTTTCTCAAGACAATTCTGGGCTTGTCCCTCTAGAGAGAATGGGAACAGAAGAAGCTTAATTGCTTCATGTGGGACATTCTTGTATTTGATGGTAGATGCAATCTTGTTAAACCATCGAATATGTGCATGAGGATCATCCCGCTCAAAACCATAAAATTGGGAACTTATTAGTGTTCACAAAGGCAAGTTTTGATCACAAGGACACAAAGGCAAGTTTTGATCTTTAAGATTGGGAACTTATTAGTGTTCACACCCCCAGTTGGTAGGTGTACTGCCTTGGTTTGCGGTGGTTGATTTTTATGTATTTATTAAGTACCACTGAAAAGACGTAGGTATGGATTTGTGCTAAGGGTTTAAATACTTTTGGACAATATTTTTGGTATCGTCTCGTTTAACCAAATCGTATTGCTTTAAGAATCACCTTAAAGAAAATACAAGATAGAAAACGTTACGATTGTTTTGTTGTTTTATATATATTTTTTTTGGTGTTGTTAACACTTTAGGAAAAGTGTTAATGAACTTTTTTTTTTATATCTAAAAAAAACTGTTTACAAAAGGTGGTATATGTGCAAGAATGGATCTGGAAATGTTTAAAACACGTTAAAGCCTCCCCGGCAGCGGCGCCAAAATTTGATTGGGTCCAAACCGTCAAGTTTATCACACAAATCAACCACTTGTGAATGGTCAACCGTAATAAAATTCAAACAGTCTAAAACCAATGCAATTTCCCTTGGAATATAGTGGATTCCCGGGTCGTTAAGTCCCACGGAGGATTAATGGTGCTTAAAAACGTTCAGATGTCGAATGATCACTAAGGATAATGATCAGTAAGGATTTTGATTGATAACTACACTACTGATTGATTGGAATTGTATTTGAATACAGAACTTTAAAGCACAACAATCAGATTAAATAAACTTAAACGAATACGTTTATTAAATTTTACGTAAACGTACAAAATAAAACGTGAGTTTTAAGAAATAAAAGACCTACAAATATGAAAATGATATTTTTACAATCCTAATAATAAAATAAAATTATTGTAAAAAGAAAATTATTTTTATAACTATTTATTTAATTATTATTAATAAAAAACTATTTTTAACTATTTAATAATACTCTAAAATATAAGAAAATGTGAAATAAAGCTAGAAAAATGAAATTATGATTTAGAAAAATCTAAAATATTATAAAACTTATTTTAAAATTGAAAATAAATTTATTACACTTTTTATCTATTTATTATTAATTAATTACTATTTAAAATACACTTAAATACAAGAAAATACAAAATTAAACTAGAAAAATGAAATTTTAACTTGGAAAAATCTAAAATATTATAAAACTAATTTTAAAACTAAAAAGATATTTTTTATGTTTTTTATTTATTTATTATTAATTATTTAATACTTTTAACTATTTTAAATTTTAAAAAATACTAAACAAGCTAAGAAACTTATGAAAACTTTTTCTAAAAATATCCTATGATGACAGAAAGCTAATAAAATTATAAAAACAGAATTTACTTAAGAATAAGCTGAAAAGAAAAATTAAAAAGCTAATTTCTATTAAATAAACGCTATCACTATTTTTAAAATGATGTTTTTGTGATTTTTCTTTTTGAAAACTATTTAACTACTTAAAATAAGCAACTTTAATGAAAACAAAAATTTTACAACTTAAAAATAAGCTGTTTAGAAGCTTAAAAGCTAAACAGTGAGCTTATGAGCTTATTTTGATTTTTCTAAGCTCAAATAAGCTTACAAACTGGAACCAAGGATGAAATAAGCTATAAACAAGCTAAAGCTACTTATATTAAGCTAAAAGACACAAATAAGCACACTGATAAGCTATAATGATCAAATAAGCACTTATCCTAAACTAGAAAACCAAACAGGCCTGCAGCCATATCTAAGAGCAATTTTAGCTTATGAAATAAGCTTAAAAGCTCAAATTAAAGACTGGGGTATCAAGATGAGCTGGTGGGCTTTCCAAAAAGTCCAAGCTCACACTCTATGGTTGACTAATGAGCTTATGACAAGCTTGTGAAAAAGCTTGTGAACCACTGATTAGTTATGTGCACACAAAAATGGGACAAACAATAAATCACTTACAGCCCTACCAAATAAGCTATAAAGTAAAAACTTAAGCTTGGATCTTCAAGACAGCTAGGTTAGCTTTCCAAAGAACCAAATTTCACAAGCAATGGTTTACTATTAAGCTTTTTATGAGCTTGTGAAATAGGTAGGCTCAACTGTGCATAGGGCACCTATTTGAAAAAGGGCTTAAAAGAAGCTAAGAAATAAGCTATTAAATAAGCTATCTAGAAATTATAAAACATACTAGGCTAAAGCTGAGCAACTATATTTTAATATTCCAAAAGCTCAAATCTTAAAAGCTAATAATAAGTCCTATAGAAAATAATCTAGTTTATTCAAAAACTGCAAAACTGAAATTTTGACTTTTCTAATTACTCTATTAGGTTGACTATTATGAACTTTAAATCAAATCTACTCACTGATTATGTTATGATAACCTAAAATAAGATGGAATTAAGCTAAGTTACCAAGTTATAAGCTACTATTATGAGTTTTACTCTTTAAAACCTAACAGTTAACAATTTAAGTGAGATTAAAAGTAACTTTGACTTTTGAACAAACAAGCACTGGTTTTTCTTGTATGTTTGAGTTATTTAGACCAAGTGTGACATGAATCAAACAAGAACAATGACTAGAATACCTTCTAACACAGATTACACAGTATAACCAAACAACCTTTTACTTAACTGTTTTTGTGATTTTCAAAAGGTTTCACAGATTTAGACCATGTAACTGATTACAGACCTTATATTATCATTTAATTAGACTGAAGAAACATTAAATAACAACATATAACTAAGAATTGACACTTATGCTATAATAACTGTTAAAATAAAATTTATAGTAACTACAAATTAAAGAGAACAAGCAACTGGTTTTAAAGGTTAATTCTACTTAACTACCACTAAGAAACATAAAAACACAAATATTGAAGCTTATAAATAACTTTAACAGTGAAAAGCTAAAATTGAGCAAAAGGCTTACCAGAAGAAAATCAAGTGAAAATTGAGAACCAAGGTCTGTAAACACTTCCTATGGCTTCCCAAGAAGCTCTAAACCAAAGGGCAATCCATTATTAACCCTGATCCAGCTGTGATCACCATCTCCATTGCTTTTTTATTTTTAACTGATTTTTTTGTATTTTTTTGGTATTTTTGCTTTTTTGATACTAAACAGACTTTTAAAGGTTTCTAATAGCTTAAACAAGCTATCTAGGAGCTTATGTTGGCTTATGAGTCCAAGATAACAACTAAAAACAACATTCGAACTATCATGAGATTTTTGAACTTTAAATTTGCATAAACTGGAAATGGAACTTAACACCGAAATTGATGTTCACAAAAGCTTTATTATACACTAAAGACTTGAAATACAAAGCTTAAAAGCTTAAACATACACTGGAATTTAAAAACCAACTAAAACGACATAAGCTAATTTTAATTTACACTAGATACTCTTCACATAGCTCCTCTCCTCTTTATAATGATCTTTTTAAGCCTTGTCGACATCTCTGAGACTTTCCCACTTCATTCCAACCATTGAATCCATCAAACTCATCATATTCGTCCATTTGGAAATTTGGCGCCAAAAAAGTCTTAAGCAGGTTTTTTCAATTAATGAGTTTTGGGAGATTGTAGAGGTGGAAGGGAGTGGGTATACAACTGGGGAGGTGAGGTGGAAAGGTGGAAATCAGGCAAGTGGAGGAAACCACTCTGGTTTCTGGTTTGCAGGATTGGGTGAGGAGGATGAACAATAGAACTGGTTTTTTGCGGGGTTGACTTTTTTTTGACCGAATTTTATTACTACGGGGGTGGGTCAAAATAGGGGGTTCACAAGATTAAGACAGGGGGTCAAAGGGTTTGGCTGGGGATCAAAATACACAAAGGGTCAATTTGGTTTTGAATTATCACAAGGACCAAAGTTGTAATTTCTGGATTTTTGAGGGACCAAAACTGTACTTTTTCCAAACTTATCAAAAGGACCAAATTTGCAAATCTTTAATAGTACAGGGACCAATATTGCATAAAATTCCATTTTTATAAATCCAAGGACTATTTTTGACATTTTTCAAAGTTAAGGGACCAAAGTTGTAATTATGAAAATTTTAAACTTTGAAGGGTTTGTTTTGACAACTTTTGAATCCCATGGACCTTAAATGACATTTTTCTTTATTTTGATTTACCAGGGACTATTTTTGACAACTTTTGAAACTTGGGGGACTAAAACTGCCAATTATGCAAACTTGATATGTTTTTCACCTGATTTTGGAATTTTTGCATTTGAAACACATAAAACACTTATTTGTGATATTTTTATCATTTTGATGCATTTCTGAGTGTTTTCAGATGTTTTTGCAGTTTAAATGGTACAAAAATGATGAGTATTTGCATACTCATCAATGACTACTCTCGATTTACTTGGGTAAAGTTTTTGAGGACAAAGGATGAAACTCCAGATGTTATCATCAAACTTATCAAACAGCTTCAGGTTCGACTCAACAATATTGTTAGAATTGTTCGAACAGACAATGGCACAAAGTTTGTTAACAAAGACTTAATCCAGTTTTATGAAAGTGTTGGAATCAGTCATCAAAAAAGTGTTCCACGAACTCCTCAACAGAACGGTGTAGTTGAAAGACGAAATTGAACTCTTGTGGAAGCCGCAAGAACAATGCTAATTTATTCAAAGGTTCCAATGTTTCTATGGGCTGAAGCCATTGCCACTGCTTGCTACACCAAAAATCGTTCCCTTATTCACATCTCTCATGGAAAAACTACATATGAACTTGTCCATAAACGAAAACCTGATCTATCCTACCTTCGTGTGTTTGGTGCTTTATGTTACCCAACTAATGACGGTTAAGATTTAGGTAAACTAAAAGCTAAAGCGGACATTGGAGTATTTGTAGGTTATGCACCAAACAGAAAAGGATATTGAATCTACAACAAGAGAACCAGAAATATCATGGAAATAATTCACGTTACGTTCGATGAGTTGACCGGTCAAATGGCTCCAGGAAAATCCAGTTCTGGACCCGCACTTCAACCTTCATCATGTAGTCCTATCGGTTCTACCCTTGTTTCTAATCCCTCACCAGCAGCTCCTTATGTACCTCCTACAGAAGATGATTTGAAGAAATTATTTGATCCAATGTTTGATGAACACTATGAGCCAAGTGCTAATGATATGTCAGTTCCATCAACAGAGGCTGCCTCTATCCCTGTCAATGAAGTTATCCCTTCAGTTTCAATGTCATTAAGTCAAGAAGCGCCTGCTGCTGATCACTCTGTCTCATCAACAAATCATCAATCATCGAGTGTACACAATGGAAATGTTGCTGCTGTTACAGATGATGAAAACCCTTTTGCTCCTCCAGAAGATGAACAATTTGAAAACATATTTGCTCCTGAATCATCAACAGAACCATCGTCATCAGGAGATATAGACTCTGCTACTTCAGTTCCTCAACAACAACAACCACATGAACATCTTAGGAAATGGACACATGATCATCCATTGGACAACATCATTGGAAACCTCTCTCGTCCAGTATCCACACGGAAACAACTTGCAACCGATGCCTTATGGTGCTTCTTCAATTCCGTACTCTCTAAGATCGAACCAAAAAACGTGAAAACTGCCATGAATGAAGACAGTTGGTTCAATGCCATGCAAGAAGAAATTCATGAGTTTGATCGACTAGATGTATGGGAATTAGTACCTGCTCCAGATTGTGCAATGATCATTGCTCTAAAGTGGATCTTCAAAGTAAAACTTGATGAGCATGGTGATGTTTTAAAGAACAAGGCTCGATTGGTTGCAAAAGGATACCGTCAAGAGGAGGGTATTGACTTTGAAGAATCATTTGCTCCAGTTGCTCGTATCGAGGCAATCAGAATCTTCTTGGCTAATGCTGCAAGTAAGAACATGGTAGTCTATCAGATGGATGTAAAGACGGCGTTTCTTAACGAAGATCTTAAAGAAGTCATTTACGTCAGCCAGCCTGAAGGCTTTGTGAATACAGAGCATCCTACTCACGTCTATCGTTTGAAGAAGGTTTTTTACGGTTTGAAGCAAGCTCCAAGGGCATGGTATGATACGCTATCAAAGTTTCTTCTATCTACTGGATTCAGCAAAGGAGCAGTTGATCCGACATTGTTCACTAGAAAGTCAGGCAAACATTTAATTCACGTTCAAATATATGTTGATGATATCATTTTTGCCTCGACTGACCCCAATGAATGTGACCGTTTTTCAAGTGAAATGGGTTCTAAATTTCAAATGTCAATGATGGGACAAATGTCATTTTTCTTGGGATTACAAATTTCACAAAGTCCCGGAGGCATTTTTATAAATCAATCTAAATATGCAAATGAGATTTTAAAGAAATTTGGATTTGACTTTAGTGACCCTGTTGACACTCCCATGATAGAGCGTACTAAACTGGATGAGGACCACTCAGGGATCATGGTAGACCAAACAAAATATCGTAGTATGATTGGATCCCTGATGTACCTCACAGCCAGTAGACCAGACATTATGTTCGCTGTTTGCTTGTGTGCTAGATATCAGGCTAAGCCTACCAAAAAGCACCTTGAAGCGGTTAAACGGGTCTTTCGGTATCTCCAAGGAACCATCAATATGTGACTTTGGTACCCGAAGGACACCGGTATATCACTAACAGCCTATGCAGATGCTGATCATGCAGGATGTCAAGATACACGTCGAAGTACGTCTGGAGGTGCTCAGTTTTTGGGTGATAAGCTTGTGAGCTGGTCTTCAAAGAAGCAAATGAGTACTTCTATTTCCTCTACAGAGGCTGGATACATAGCCATGTCATCTTGTTGTGCTCAAATCCTATGGATGAGATCTCAATTATCTGACTATGGCTTTGAATTCAACAAAATCCTTCTGTACTGTGATAATAAAAGTGCTATTGCTCTCTCATGCAACAACGTACAACACTCAAGAGCAAAGCACATCGACATTCGACATCATTTCATCAGGGAGCAAGTAGAAAACGGTGTGGTGGAACACTATTTTGTGAGGACTGAATATCAGTTAGCAGACATCTTCACCAAAGCTCTTCCTAGAGAACGTTTTGAGTTTATCCTCCCACGACTTGGTCTAAATAGTCTACAACCGGAAACACTCAAACGTCTTCAAGAGGAAGACGAGGAGTAAAGGTCTTTCTTCATCCATCTCCTGTAAATATCTTTTCGAAAAGCAAAATACAAAATTACAAAACCCTCAAAGAGCAAATAGAAAAATATAAAACTTTCAAAAATCCATAAAAATTTGAAAAATCTTGAAAAATTTCGAAAAATATTGTCTTTTTGTCATGTTTTTTCTCGATTCGATAATATCTACGGTCTTTGTGCTGTCATTCAAAGAATGACACGGGACTCTAGATGTTGTTCGAATGTTCAAAAAAAAATAAAAAAATAAAAAAATCAAAAATATTTTTGGGAGAAAGTGAAACAATGGTTTATTGTCATTTCAGGCAATAACCCGCTTTTCAAAGAAAGAACAGAGCCATACTTTATCTTGTTTTTCAAAACTCATGCTCTGATTCTATAAACAATTACTTACTATCTAATGAAAATTAATTGCTTTGAAAAATAACACGGACTCTATTTTTGAAAATCATCTGGACTTAATGTTTGTCAAAAATATCTATCTCTCAATCAACAACTTATGTCATTGATTGAGGGGGAGAATGAATTTAATTAATTCAAAAGGTTATTTGTCATACAATTGTTTTCAAAAGATAATCATGCATGTTTAATCAATGGAGTTTAAAGTCTCAAAATCCGATCCTTATCAGTTAAAACGTTTTCATAATCAAGTTACAATTCTCCTTAAAAGCTTTCAAAATCAATTTAAATATACGGAGATCACAAATCTCAAATTATTTGATAATTATGATCGGGGGAGAATTTGTAATTTAAATTGGATTTAAACTGATAATTCGGTAAATGGTTTTATAAGGATGTACAAGCTCTCCTTCCCACATGTGCCAAACGATTTCAAATTTTCCATGCACATGTTGAGGGGGAGCATCTATCTTAAACCAAAAAGATTTGAAACGTGATCAATTTATTTCAATGTGCAGCCTTTTCCTAATATGTGCAAACATTTTCAAATATCTATGCACATATTGAGGGGGAGCAACTATTTTTAAAAACCACATTCTTTATATAACTACTCTTAGATGCAAGCCAACCCATCAAAGATGAAAATTATCTCTATTACAAAGTGATGCTTGATGCACATGTTGAGGGAGAGCTCTTGTTCTAAAAATATCAAAAACAATTCAGGTACAAAATGCTTTGATAATATATCACAAGTATCTGGATTGATTTTCAAATGGTTTTCAATTGGTTCCAATGGCAGATGAACAATACCAAATAGACCAACCAACTTTACTTTATGTATGATGATATAAGGATGATAAGGTTAGGTATTTGTTCCCATGATCCGCTAGAACCAGAGGGATCTACCTAGGGACAATCCACTAGATAGTATAGAAGTCCTTAGGTATATTAAAAAAAAGGAGAAAAATGAGATATCGGAAGAGTGCAGACTAATTCTGAGCTAGTATTGGAATAAACCCAACAAGGTTCTAGTTATGAAGTCTCGGTAAGCACTGAAGGGGTTGAAGAATGAAAAAGAATTGAATGAGAAAAGGGTGAAAATAAATAGCCCTCCAATTATTCAACCTTAGGGCAGATACCGGGTTCAATTCATATGCTACTGGTGGTTACCAAGGTAACATCGGTATTGAAGACAAGACGTCATGGACGCAGTGACGCACTGCACTTCAACTTCCCAAACCACTCAAGTTCCTCTTAAAAGGATTTGTTTCATTCTCACGGGGAACCGACATAATCTATCGACTTTCTCTTAGAGATTGTTGATATTGAAGAAGGAGACCCTCTCCCTAGTCTCCGAAATAGGATCCAAATATGCACAATTTAGTCTGGAGCCACGAGATCATCTATAAATCTCTTTAGGACACTGTCATTGAAGACTCTCTATTTCACACAATGTGGAAAGAGAGATTATATCTTATGAGTCCTACGCATTATCCTTGTGGTATTGCCAGAACATCTGAGTGATATGCAAACATATTCACAATGAAGAGGGAAAGCCTTCTGGAGCCAACATCAAACAAGCTCCTAATGGGTGGCATGTGAGATCTATCCAATAGATCAACCATGTGACAACTAAGCAGAAACAATGGGGCGATTCAATCTTTTGAATCAATCCTGGTTCAGGTTATGGATTGACGGATACCTTTGAAAAACTGGTCATTGTGCTTAAAAACTCTTTTCTTTAGCACATCGACTGTGTACTAATATTTCAAAATAAAAGGTGTTTATGATTGATAATTAATTTTCATTAAAACCTTCATTGTATCGCAAAAACAATTTCTATTGAGCGATACACGATTGCTTTTCAAATCTCTTCTTATCAATTAGTGAATCTTAATTCGCTAGTTCACTCACTCCGTGTTGTCTTCTTTGAGACGTTCCAGTTTGAGAACGGCTGCGAAACCCTGTCAAGGAAATTCTTAGGAATTATACCTGATCACAGGCAGTACTTGTACTGATCAACGGGGAACCATGGGCCGTGTACCTCAATTCAACGAAAGTGATCAAAGACACTTTCGTGCACTTTATTGCTAATTGTTGTATGCAGGTACGCCCGACGTTTGCAGCAGATCAGAATGAAGCGGTCAATCCATAGCCGCATGCTCACACAATACATTCATTTCTAAAGAAATCATGATAAGTGCATCAATGACTCTGATATTTTGATACGCTTACACAGCGCGTTTGGGGTCAAAGGAACTTCCTTTTTGTCGAGCAAGTTTTTCAACACCCTAGGCAGTGAACCTAATCGTTGTAGTGTAGTATTAGGGTAAGCCACGGGTATTGATATCGTTCTCTAGGGGAATAGGAATGCTAGTGAGAAGTTACTACGCTAAGGTTAAGGTTGAGGAAGATTATTTTTTATCTTTTTTATGTTTTTTAGGAAATTGAAAAGTACGAATCTCGGGTATTGGATTTGGGGGGTTGGTATTTCTACCGATTACTCTACTATTATCTAATTATCTAAACTAAGGTGGTGGTAGTCTATGTCTAATTAATGTGTGCTCGTATGATAGTTTAAAGATGTGTTTACTTAGGTTTTACTACTCCTTAATTATCTCCTATTGATGGTTGAGTTGTCACGTCCTTATTCTTAGTTGCGTTGTGTGTCTAAAGTTGTAGGGTATGCGTTTCTCCCTAACTCTTTGAACTTACCAAAGGGTCTCGTCTACAAAACCCACTAGGGATAATAAACTCTTACTCTAAGGCACTCTTTGGATGGTTTAGCTTACAACTACTCAGGTAATTATATTCTAAGGTTCACAAAGATGAATCAAGCATTAAGTACACAACGAATGACCTATCGCATTACTAGATCATTGATCAACTAAGATAAGAAACAACCAATCAATATTCAATAATTAAGTTTCATACTCCCTAAGCAAACACACAAATAAATTAGCCGGACATGGAGAACATGCAAGCATACACACAAATAATCAAAGACATAATTGAATTGATGAAGTAAATACTTATCTTGATGTAAGATAGGGTTTGGAACCCTAAAATACTGTACAAGACACCCTTGGTTCGGTTTTAGGTTTTTACTCCAAAAAGACTCTCCTAAAACTGAAAAATTCGGATTCTATATATAATATTACATATGCGACGGCGTCACCTTATGTTTTGTGACGCCTTCGTGTCGCCGTTATTAGGGTTTCGTCTTGGCCACGTTAACCTTGCGACGGCGTCACCTTATGTCTGTGACGCCGTCCTCTTCAGCTTCTGACGTCGTCTGGGTCGCATCTAAGCTGTCTGAGTTGCGACGGTCTACTCCTTTAAAGCCCGACGCCGTCCTTCAAAACAA
This sequence comes from Chrysanthemum seticuspe, assembly GCA_019973895.1. Lineage (NCBI taxonomy): Eukaryota > Viridiplantae > Streptophyta > Magnoliopsida > Asterales > Asteraceae > Chrysanthemum > Chrysanthemum seticuspe. The sequence goes on from BPTQ01000006.1 coordinate 308,797,935, forward strand.
GCATTTTCTCTTCTGAGTCGTCACAAATTCCTCCGACGGCGTCGCAGTTAAGCAGTGACGCCGTCGCCTTCTGTTTTCAGCAGCTTTGAGTGTCTCAATTCTGAATTTGGCCATTTTCTTCGTATATTCGCGCCTTTTCATCCAAATAAGTGCCATTCCAGCATTTTGCCTTCAAGAGACCTAAAAAGTGAAAAGGAACGATATTAAGTAATAACAGATACAAAAGTGATCAAATAAGGGCTTAAATGACCCCTCAAAATGGTACCTTTTAAAACCTTATGAAATATCCCTACACTTGTTATTTGCTTGTCCTCAAGCAAATGTGCTTTTAGCCAATTAATTTAAAAGTTAGGGGTCATGAAGCATTGATTTAAAACGGTCCACAACACATATAAGCCCCGCAAAAGTCATAACAAGCACGGAAATTACATACTAGCACCTCACATGGGGTGTTACATCTCTCTCAGGTGTATATATGAAATATAACAAATAGGAAATGGAAGATAAACACTCATTAACCGGTCCTAGTACATAGATTACCATAGGCTTGAGAATAGATCAAACCTCCATCGCTTTGGCGTAAGCACCTAGGAAAGACTATCAAAGTGGTCTTTTAAAGGGTTGTAATGTTAGGTTTACGGTAGGGAAACAAGGGTTTGGTGGGATAGGCTATTTAGTGGTGGCAAGTCAAAAATCTCTATGTTAAATGCATACGAAGAATGGCGTTGCTAAGCCAAGACTCGACACTTTAAAACTCTAGGTAACGGAAATAAACAAACATAAATTTAAAGGATAGATGTACGATGGTAGCCCGTATGTTTTTTTTTTTTTCATACACTTTTACTCTACCATCTTCTACGGTAACATCAAAATGATAGGGATTTATAGGCACATCCCTACACTTGAGTTTTTATTACTCTAACACTAATTTGACCCGAATTGTAAAGATCAAAACACTTGGGGTACATTATTATGCAAACAAAGGGAATTTGAATTTAACGTTCCCTTCCCGTCATTTCATAAACTTTAACTTTTCCCATGAATCCCAATCGTCCCAAAACTGTATACAAAGGATATGACTCGACTTAGCAACTCATGCAAGCAACCAGATAATTAAACTAAGGGTTTAGGGTGATAACAATAATGCACTAAAAGTGAGTGCATAAGGGGTAGGCTAAGGCGATTTGGGTGTATATTTGGGGGTGGGGTGTAAACAATGCTCTTCATTGATATTCCGGAAAAACCGAAACATCATGAGAACCGCAAAAAGGATAGGCTCTGAGGGGTTAACTAGGGGTATCGTGTACTAAAGATGAGTACAACGCAAAGGGTGTGGGGGAATTACTCAACCGAGTTGGAAGAAGTAATTGTATTACGGGTATCAAACAAGGGTTATCCTAATGCCTCTTATCATTTAGTTATTCCTAACTACACAAGTGTAGTCTTACTTGCGATCTCAGAATGCATCACAAAACAAGTTCTAGAATCTAATATACTACCGGTTCACACTCTAAGCATTGAAGATGAATGGTTTTAATTCCTACTAATCTAAGGGCGATCCTCACATTTTGGGTGGAATTTGGGTGGTAAAGGGTTTTTTGTGCTAGTCATATAACTTCCTATCTGTGAGACGCTTTTGTTAAGACTAATGGCCCACTCCTATATGTCATGAAAAATTTGAAATTTGGTGCCAAAATTACCCTAACCGACATTTTCTCATGGTTTATTACAAAAGTGCAATTGGACAAAGCAAATAATCAAGGATAAGCATAGTTTCAAAGTTCCCGTTTTATTTTCCCTCCCTACACTTAAACTGAACATTGTCCCCAATGTTCCCCGAAAGTATCAAAGGAATGATAAAATAAGGTAATCAAAAACGAAAGAAACTAATACTCCCCTGATTAGCTCGGTAGGATCCGTGTAAAGTGGTGGTTAAATCCTTTCCAAGAAGAATTATTGCGTGAAAAGCTCCTTCCAATCTTGTGTAACTTCTTCTTGACAAACTAAACCTGCACACTTGAACAAAACAAACGAAACCTTCGCGTAAAATTGGCGGTAATAATATATATAAGACTCGATTTAAACTAGGATATAATGCTTGTGGAATGGATGTTTACAGAATTTCTAAGAAAATTAAGACCTGGAAAATTCCAAAAATTTATAAGTAGCTCAGAAAACGAGAAAAAGCGATCTGATGTTTTTACTCCTTCCTGACGCCGTCAGGTTGCAATCCTGACGCCGTCAGGTTATCCTGACAAAAACTGTTCTGCGATTTTCTGAAAAAAAATTCTGGAAAATTTACATCTTTAGAATCTGGAAAAATTTCTGCAAAAACATCCATTATGACTCGATACAAGCATTTGACTCGAACAAACAAACATATATATCTTTTGGTTAATTTTTATTCTCATGTTTACGTTTCTTTTGAAAACGTGTGTAATCCTCCCTACACTTATCCCTTATGTAAAATACCTTTATATGCAATTAAGACGAGGTTAAAAACAAAATAAAGCATTTTTACAAATTTAAACATGAGGATAAACAATTAATAAAAGATATATGACACTAACAAGCAAACAATTAAGCATGGGTTGCCTCCCACGAAGCGCTTTTCTTTATTTAAGAGTCTTGTAGCTAGACTCGTAGTCGTGCCCCTACGTTTTCTCATTACTGCCCTCTTCTTCTAAAACAATATCCTCATCGTTCACCATTTCAATATTATCCAATTGATAATGCTTCACCCATTGTCCATTAACGGTGAATTCTCTTCCATCATGGTCAAGTAGCACCACCGCCCCATTGCTCATCTGCTTTCTTACTGAAAAGGGTCCATACCATCTGGATTTGAGTTTTCCCGGGAATAATCTTAGTCTTGAATTATACAAGAGCACCTTATCTCCTTCCAAAAACTCTTTAGGATTCTTTATTCGTTGATCATGCCATGTTTTTGCCCTTTCTTTGTAGGTGATTGATGATTCATACGCTTCCAGCCTTAGTTCATCCAATTCTTGAAGCTGTAAGAACCGATTTGACCCTGCTTCAGAATAATCCATATTACAGGCCTTAAGTGCCCAATATGCTTTCTGCTCTAGTTCGATAGGGAGGTGGCACGCCTTTCCGTATACCAGGCGAAAAGGGGTTGTTCCGATAGGTGTTTTGTAAGCAGTTTTAAATGCCCAGAGTGCCTCATCCAGTTTGAATGCCCAATCTTTCCTATTTTGGTGGACCATTTTTTCAAGTATCCGCTTTAATGCCCTATTTGTGTTTTCTACTTGTCCATTCATCTGAGGATGATAGGCAGTAGAAAATCTATGTGGGACGCCATACTTCTTCATCACCTTTTCCATTTGAGCATTGCAAAAGTGAGTCCCTCTATCACTGACTAATGCTTTGGGAATCCCGAATCGTGCGAAGAGCTTTTTAAGAAAGTGGATAACTACCCTCGCATCATTAGTTCTAAGGGCTTGAGCCTCTACCCATTTGGATACATAGTCGATAGCTACGAGAATATATTCATTTCCTCCGGAAGATGGAAAAGGTCCCATGAAGTCTATTCCCCAAACGTCAAATATTTCGCAGACTTGGATATAGTTCTTAGGTGACTCATCCCGTCGCGAGATATTTCCTGATCGTTGGCATGCATCACACGTTTGAACTAATCTCTTAACGTCTCAAAAAACAGTAGGCCAATAGAATCCGGCGTCGAAAACCTTTCGTGCCGTGATATTCACACCGTGATGACATTCTTTCAGAACTCGATCAATCTCTCTACCGGCCACGCAACGTCGAATGATTTGATCGGGACATATGCGGAATAGGAAGGGTTCATCCCAGAAGTAATGTTTTAGCGTAGTGAAGAACTTCTTTTCATCTTGCTTGGTCATGTAATTTGGCAAAACCCTACTGGACATGTAGTTAGCATAATCCGCATACCATGGCTCAATTTCCTTAATCGCCATTAGCCGTTCCTCGGGAAAAGAGTCGCGAATTTCGGTGTGATCTAACTTCTCAAGATCAGGGTTCTCCAAGCATGATAGATGATCAGCAGCGAGATTTTCAGCCCCCTTTTTATCTCGAATTTCAATGTCGAATTCTTGAAGTAATAGGATCCACCTAATAAGGCGGGGTTTAGCATCTTGTTTTGAAAACAAGTAGCGTAAGGCGGAGTGATCGGTGAAGACGATAGTTTTAGAGAGAACGAGATATTGCCTGAACTTGTTGAAGGCAAAAACAACGGCTAAAAGTTCTTTCTCAGTGGTCGTGTAATTCTCTTGCGCTACATTCATGGTTTTGCTAGCATAGTAGATTGGTTGAAAATGATTCTCCTTCCTTTGGCCGAGCACAGTGCCTGCAACATAATCACTAGCGTCACACATGATTTCGAATGGCTGAGACCAATTAGGGGTGACCATTATAGGCGCCTGAGTGAGATCCTTCTTTAGTCGGTTAAATGCTTCCTTGCATTCTCCAGAAAAATCAAAAGGGGCATCCTTAACAAGGAGCTGTGTCATTGGCCGGGCAATTTTCGAGAAGTCTTTAATAAACCTTCAATAAAAACCTGCATGACCAAGAAAGCTGCGAATGGCTTTAACGGTGGTAGGATAGGGGAGTCTGGAAATTGCTTTGATTTTTGCTCTATCGACCTCAATTCCATTTCCCGAGACTTTATGCCCTAAGACAATTCCTTCTTTTACCATGAAATGCCATTTTTCCCAATTTAAGACCAAATTAGTTTCCTCACACCGTTTCAACATCTTCCTAAGGTTGGAAAGACAAAGGTCGAAGGAATTTCCAAACACCGAGAAATCATCCATGAAGACTTCCATGCTGTCCTCAATTAACTCGTGGAATATGGCCATCATACATCGTTGAAAGGTAGCGGGTGCGTTACATAACCCGAAGGGCATTCGCTTGTAGGCGAACGTTCTGTAAGGACATGTAAATGTAGTTTTTTCCTGATCTTCAGGGGCAATGGGAATTTGGAAGTATCCTGAAAAGCCATCAAGGAAACAGTAGTATTCATGCCCGGCTAACCTTTCAAGCATTTGGTCAATGAATGGCAGAGGAAAATTATCTTTCCGGGTGGCATCATTCAACTTTCTGTAGTCAATACAGACACGCCATCCAGTAACCGTTCTTTGTGGCACCAACTCACCCTTTTCATTTTTCACAACCGTCATCCCTCCTTTTTTTGGAACCACCTGGACTGGGCTGACCCATGGGCTATCTGATATGGGGTAGATGAGACCTGCGTCTAAAAGCTTGATGACCTCCTTTTTCACTACCTCCTTGATGTTAGGGTTAACCCGTCTTTGCGGTTGAACGGTTGGTTTGTAATCTTCCTCCATGAGGATTTTGTGAGTACAGAATGTAGAATCAATTCCCTTAATGTCGGCAACACTCCACGCGATCACTCCTTTGTACTCTTTTAAAACTTCTAAGAGCTTCTCTTTCTGACTAGTGGTTAGCGAATGGCTGTCTTGGTATTGAATGTATTCCTCTATTCGGTTCCACCCTTCTTCTGCAGTGAGGTTCGCAATTCTTCGACCAGTCGAGAAATCAATCCCTTTTTTATCCTTTCGGGAGACATTGTCGTAAAAGATTTGAACAAGCAACCAAAGGTTGATACCGTGGTGTGGGGCTTGTTGAATAAGATCTTTGTAACGACTCCAGGAGTTGGTGATAGATTCTCCATCTGGTTGATGAAAGTGCAGAATTTTGCTCCTAACTGCTGCAGTTCTTCCAGGGGGAAAGAACTTTTTGGTGAACTTGGTTGTGAGTTGTTCCCATGTGAAAATGGACCTTGGAGGGAGCTTATCGAGCCACTCCTTGGCTTGCCCTTGAAGAGAAAATGGGAAAAACCGGAGTCTAGATGTCTCCTTAGATGCTCCGTCGGTATAGATAGCATCAACAATTTTTAAAAACTGTTTGATGTGGTGGATTGGGTTTTCGCTGTGGGATCCATGGAATTGACATTCCTTTTGGATTAGCCAAATGTCAGACGCATGCAATACCTCATTGACCTGTTCCGAAGGATAGACAATGGCACTGGTGAATCCAGATGCAGAAGGGGAAGAGTATTCCCCGAGGGTTTTTGCTTTAGGAGGATTTATGGGTCCATTGACTGGAGTGGCAGGAACTTCCTCGCCATTTTGACTCAGATCGTCAATGATGATGGTCTCAGGGGATTGTGGGGAATGAGGGGACTCTTCATCAGATGTGACTTCATCAAAATTGATGGAAGTGCCTTGAGGTTCTGAATCGTGGAGAGCTCTTCTTCGCCTATTGAGCTCTCTTTCGGGTTCTGCAAATGGTTCAAGAAGTGTTTTGGTGGAACTGCGGGTTCTAAGTTGCTTAAGGGTGTTGGTATGGGGACGTGGTTGTTGGTTATCACTTTCCATGATGAAAAGTGATGGGGTTACGAACAAAGGTCACGAAGAAGGGGGATAGACTAAGAGGAAGCTAAAAATGAGAAAAAAAATTTACTTGATAGGAATAGCGCAAAGAACCTAAACGAGGTGGACTACTAACTAGCTATTCTATTCCCCGGCAGCGGCGCCAAAAACTTGATACGCTTACACAGCGGGTTCGGGGTCAAAGGAACTTCCTTTTCGTCGAGCAAGTTTTTCAACACCCTAGGCAGTGAACCTAATCTTTGTAGTGTAGTATTAGGGTAAGCCACGGGTATTGATATCGTTCTCTAGGGGAATAGGAATGCTAGTGCGAAGTTACTACGCTAAGGTTAAGGTTGAGGAAGATTATTTTTTATCTTTTTTATGTTTTTTAGGAAATTGAAAAGTACGAATCTCGGGTATTGGATTTGGGGGGTTGGTATTTCTACCGATTACTCTACTATTATCTAATTATCTAAACTAAGGTGGTGGTAGTCTATGTCTAATTAATGTGTGCTCGTATGATAGTTTAAAGATGTGTTTACTTAGGTTTTACTACTCCTTAATTATCTCCTATTGATGGTTGAGTTGTCACGTCCTTATTCTTAGTTGCGTTGTGTGTCTAAAGTTGTAGGGTATGCGTTTCTCCCTAACTCTTTGAACTTACCAAAGGGTCTCGTCTACAAAACCCACTAGGGATAATAAACTCTTACTCTAAGGCACTCTTTGGATGGTTTAGCTTACAACTACTCAGGTAATTATATTCTAAGGTTCACAAAGATGAATCAAGCATTAAGTACACAACGAATGACCTATCGCATTACTAGATCATTGATCAACTAAGATAAGAAACAACCAATCAATATTCAATAATTAAGTTTCATACTCCTGACATGTCCGAACCATCTCAACCTTCCTTCTCTCATTTTCGAAACAATATTCCCGACCTCCAGTTTTGCTCTGAAAACTCCGTTCGGGATCATGTCGAGCAAGGTTTTACCACAAGTCCAGTTACTTTGCTTTGCTCTGTGTTGCCCTCTTTTGTTGGTCTGCTTCTGGTGTGCCTGGGCTTTTGGTTTTATTTCTGCTGCGCTTTGCTTTTGGCTTATTTTCTGTGTGCTTCTGCGTGGTCCTTTTTCCTGTTTGCGTGCTTTCTTTGCTTCGCTTGTGCCTTTTGTTTTTGTAGTTTGCTACCTACATCTTATCGCACTAGCACACATGCACTTGCCGGAGGTCTCGTTGGAAGCAGTCTCTCTACACACGGGTTTACCTTGGTGTAGGGGTAGGATCTGTCTACATTTTACCTCCCCCATACCCTGCCTAGGCGGGATTGGGTTTGTTGTTGTTGTTGTTGTGTATACTCCCTAAGCAAACACACAAATAAATTAGCCGGACATGGAGAACATGCAAGCATACACACAAATAATCAAAGACATAATTGAATTGATGAAGTAAATACTTATCTTGATGTAATATAGGGTTTGGAACCCTAAAATACTGTACAAGACACCCTTGGTTGGGTTTTAGGTTTTTACTCCAAAAAGACTCTCCTAAAACTGAAAAATTCATATTCTATATATAATATTACATATGCGACGGCGTCACCTTATGTTTTGTGACGCCGTCGTGTCGCCGTCATTAGGGTTTCGTCTTGGCCACGTTAACCTTGCGACGACGTCACCTTATGTCTGTGACGCCGTCCTCTTCAGCTTCTGACGTCGTCTGGGTCGCATCTAGGCCGTCTGAGTTGCGACGGTCTACTCCTTTAAAGCCCGACACCATCCTTTAAAACAAGCATTTTCTCTTATGAGTCGTCACAAATTCCTTCAACGGCATCGCAGTTAAGCAGTGACGCCGTCGCCTTCTGTTTTCAGCAGCTTTGAGTGTCTCGATTCTGACTTTGGCCATTTTCTTCGTATTTCGCGCCTTTTCATCCAAATAAGTGCCATTCCAGCATTTTGCCTTCAAGAGACCTAAAAAGTGAAAAGGAACGATATTAAGTAATAACGGATACAAAAGTGATCAAATAAGGGCTTAAATGACCCCTCAAAATGGTACCTTTTAAAACCTTATCATATTTTCACTCCATGCTTCTGCTACGCTGCTGCCAATATCATGAATCAACGAAAGCTTCCGCTACTCTGATGTGAATATATCAGGATTCAGAATGTGAGCATGTTGGTCCAAATGTCACAACATTACATAATACTAACACCACAATCGAAGAGTCAGAGATTTATGATAGCTGATGATCTCAGAGCTGGCTCAAAACTCACTATCACGTGGATCAGTTAAAGACCTCCACATTGATTATCCAAACATGCAATAATGAAGAATCAAAGACTACGAGTTCCTGAGCAAAGAAATACATCAAGAATGCAAGAACAATTTTAAATGTAATATCTGTTTGTGTTCAATGTAATTTTGAGGTGATCTTGAGGTGACCTCCCTTAGTGGGAGATTGTTAGGATTTAGTAAATCCAGTTATTAAAGACTCGGTCACCTCAAGTATATGTAATCGTTAGAAAGCTCATAGTCATAGATTATTTAGTGTTTAGTAGTATTTAGTTATGTAACAACGTGGAGGACGGACGGGTCTTTACCCACTGTATGCCTGATCCACAGCCCGTAGGTGGCGACTTATGTAAGAACTATAAATACTCTCTACCTCCCAAGGTAGAGAGTTGGAGCTCATAATTAAATTTTTCTTTCTCTCACTAAAGTTCCCAACCTCTAACTTTCTCTCTCTAAAACCTCTTGTATACGCCTCTTTGATTATTGGTTTAGTGTGTTTGTGAAATCTAATATGTTACATGAGATGATGCATAAAAAATTGTTTTTACTTTGTATTAACGATGTATGAAAAATATGAGTGTTCTAGTTGTGAGAATCTTTGATTTAAAGGTATGGGGTGTAAGTATGAAAAACCATTTTATAAATATTAGGAAGCATTTCCTAACTAAGGAAAATATTAATAGATTTTTACTATGTAAATATATTTGTATTTAGTTTTAAGAACCCCATAAAGTTTGATTTTTTCGGTTTTGTGCACAATAGAATTCCTAGACTCGGATGAGAAGTAAAGATACGTACCATGTAGATAAGTAAGTCAAAAGATGACTTACCAAGGTGGATCCATAAGACCGAGTCTTAATCTAAGTAGATTGAAAGGTTCACGTTTAAGCGGTTTGGTGAAGATGTAAGCAATGTTGTCTTCAGAGGAAATCTTCTCAATTGAGATATTTCTTTTTTCAACTTTATCTCTAAAAAAAGGATGACGTATTTCAATATGTTTGGTACGAGAGTGTAATAATGGATTTTTGCTGAATTCGATGGCGCCTTTGTTCTCGCAGAGTATAGCAATATCGCTAAGTCTAATATCGTAGTCAACTAGAGCTTGTTTCATCCATAGTACTTGTTGGCATGTCTTTCCGTCGGATACATACTCTGCTTCAGTAGTCGAGATAGCGAGTGCGGTTTACTTCTTGGAAAGCCAAGATGTTAAGCAACATTCCATAAATATACAAACACTGCTTGTACTTTTGTGATCGACGTAGTCTCCTGCGTGGTCAGAGTCAGCATATACTATGGTTAATACTCTTGTTCCTTTAGGATACCATAAGCCTAGTTGTTTTTTTCCTTTTATATATCTAAAAGTTCTTTTATGGGCTTCAAGGTGAGAAGTTTTAGGATCTTCTTGAAAACGAGCACATAGGCAAAAACTAAACATAATGTCCGGCCAACTTGCAGTGAGATAGGATAAGCTACAAATCATGCCTCGATAATTAGTGTCTACAAATTCACCGTCTTCATCCTTGGTGAGTTTATGACATTGGAGTTTTAATAGTTTTAGAGTCCTCTAGACCAATCTTCTTAAGCATTTCTTTAATGTATTTAGATTGATTGTCGAAGATATAATCTTCTGATTATTTGATTTTTAATCCAAGGAAAAAGTTTAATTTTCCCATCATACTCATTTCAAACTCGTCGTGCATAATTTTAGAAAAACCATTGCACATTTCTTGACAAGTAAGTCCGAACATAGTGTCGTCCACATAAATTTGGACAATGATAATATGTGAGGTATTTTTGTTGGTGAATAATGTGTTATTAACTAATCCAATGGTATATTTGTGTTCTAAAAGAAATGTTTTAAGTCTATCGTTCTAAGCCTTAGGTGCTTGCTTTAGACCATAAAGAGCCTTTTTAAGCTTGTATACATGATTAGGTTTTTTGAAGTCAATAAATCCAAGAGGTTGTGATACATAAACTTCTTCATTAATAAAATCGTTTAGAAAAGAACTTTTGACATCTATTTGAAAACGTTTGATATCATTAGCACAAGCATAAGCAAGAAGTATCCTAATAGATTCTAATCATGCTACGGGAGCATATGTCTCGTCGAAATATATTCCTTCTTGTTAGTTGTATCCTTGTGCGACAAGTCTAGCTTTGTTTCTAGACACGATACCATTTTCATTCAGTTTATTTTTGAAAATCCATTTAGTACCAATAACGGTTTGGCTTTTAGGAGGTGGAACAAGGTTCCAAACATCATTAGTGACAAATTAATTGAGTTCTTAATAGCTTCATTAAACATTTTTGGGTTATACGGAAGATACAAAACAAAAAAAGTTACTATGATTTGTGCTAGTGATCATAAGGTTCTTTCGTTTAAATTACCGATAACCTTTTATAAATGATGATTTTTGAATTCTTTAATATTAACTATTTCTTTATTTAATAGTCCATTTTCCCTATCTTTTATTCTTTGGCTTAGTTGTTAGGAATTTGACTCTCTATTAAATCGCCGTCTACTAGTGGTAGCGATTTGGGAGGAGGACACTCGTCGAATTTGACATTTAAAGACTCTTCAATTTTCATTGTTTCCTTATTAAAAATTACGTAGGCTTTACTTTTGAGTGAGTATCCGAAGAATACACCTTCAGTGGATTTAGGATCGAATTTGGTGAGATAGTCTTTTGTGTTTAAGATGAAGCATTTGCTTCCAAAGACTTTCAAGTATTCAAGTTAAGACTTTTACCTTTATATAACTCATATGGAGTCATTCCTAAGAAAGGTCTAATTAAGATTCTATTTAGTATATATGTAGATGTGTCAACACCAAAATTTCCGAGGGATTGATTGTTCATTTAACATGGTTCGACTCATTTCTTGTAAAATACGATTTTTACGTTCAACTACCCTTTTTGATTGTGGAGTACGTGGAGCCGATAAATTATGAGCAATACCATTAGCATCACAGAAGGCTCGAGATTTTATTTCTTTATCCAATTCCCGACCATGATCCGTACGGATAGACACAATGGGAGAACCTTGTTGTTTTTGAATCTAGTCCATGTATATCTTGAGTAGTCGTCTACTATTATTAAAGTATAGAAGTTTCCTCCGTAATTTTGAATAGCCGACAGTCTAAACAAGTCCATATATAGAAGGTCTAGACACGTAGTAGTAGAAACCGTATTTTTAGCTTTATGACTAGCATGGACTTGTTTTCCTATTTTTCAAGCATCTCAAAAATGGTGTTCATATTTAACTTTTGGTAAATTTCTAACTAGCTCTTTAGATGATGGCGATTGAATAATTCACATATTGGCTTGACCCAATCTTCGATGTCAAAGAGTTGAATAATCATCTATAGAAGTTATGTGGAAAACTAGAAGGGGGGTTGAATAGTTTTGCCAATTAAAAACTTCGTTTTAAAATATTTAGATCGACTTATGTTAATCTATTTAGATGTGTATGTTGGAGATTGATAGATAGATATATAAATATGTAATAAAGGATAAAGCGTAAGAAACACATAACCACGATACGAGTATTTATAGTGGTTCGGCTACAAGGACACCTTCCTTGCCCTACTCCACTCCCCGAGTCACCTACTCGAGAGTTCGTAATCACTACACGACACCAACTCCTTATAGCGGAGAAGCCTTCACAACGTCGCCCACTCTTTTTCCAGTACTAGGCTAACCACTGGGTTCTTTCACAAGGTAGAACCTCACCTAACACAACGTCGCCTACCCTTTATCCGGTACTAGGCTAAGTACCGAGTTCCATTGCAATGGAGAAACTACTACCAAACACTACACAACACCTAACCCCAAAGAAGACCAACTCCTTATTAAAACACCATCAAGGATATCAATATCCTTGGATACAACCTATCTCTATTTTTATATCGATGCACCTCATCGATTATACAACCTTGACATCCTTCACTAATGCCATTTGACTTGACTTCTAGGCATCTTTCATTAATGCCCTTGACTTGGACGTTTGGCACCTTTCACTAATGCCTTCGTCTTGACTCCTTTAGCATTCTTCACTAATGCTATTGACACGAACGTTAAGCACCTTTCACCAATGCTTTCGTCTTGACTCTTTCGGCATCCTTCACTAATGCCTTGGACACAACACTTCTATGGAGGAAGAAATAAGTATCAACAAGAGAACCTCCGTAGTCTTGATGATGACGAAGCATGGCAACTCATGGACTTGAGCTTGCTCGACTTCAAGGGGTGGTGATCTCGCCTTTAAGAGGAACCTAGAGAATCACACAAAAACAAAATACAAACTACATAGAGAGATCCTTAGGATCTGAAGTTAGAAGGTTACAATACTTGGGGATAGTATGTGTGGGAGGGGCAACCCAAAAGGAAGAAATGGGTCACTATTTATAGAAGAAATTTAGCTATTGTTCCATGGATCCCACGGATCCCTCACTTGAGGGATCCGTCCAGTGTATTACTGGGGATCCGTGGGAAGCTCCCTTTTGCCCATGGGTTTTGGGTTATGGGTCATGGGTTGTGGTAAAAGGGTATCCAAGTAGATACAATGTATCTACAAGATGCAATGCATCTAGTCCATGGGTCATGGGTTAAAACCATGGGTCATGGATAATATTTATATATGACTTAAGCATGATGTCATGCAATGGGTTATGGGTCATGCTCCATGGGTATGGGTCATGGACTTTGGGTTATACCCAACTACATTCAATGTATTTGGTCAATTTGGTCAATGTATTTGGTATGGGTCATGGTTTTAGGTTATGGGTCATGGGTTATGGATCAAGGGTATCCAAGTAGATACAATGTATCTACAAGATGCAATGCATCTAGTCCATGGGTCATGGGTTAAAAACATGGGTCATGGATAATATCCATATATGACTTAAGCATGATGTCATGCAATGGGTTATGGGTCATGCTCCATGGGTATGGGTCATGGACTTTGGGTTATACCCAACTACATTCAATGTATTTGGTCAATTTGGTCAAAGTATTTGGTACGGGTCATGGTTTTAGGTTATGGGTCATGGGTTATGGATCAAGGGTATCCAAGTTGATACAATGTATCTACAAGATGCAATGCATCTAGTCCATGGGTCATGGGTTAAAACCATGGGTCATGGATAATATCCATATATAACTTAAGCATGATGTCATGCAATGGGTTATGGGTCATGCTCCATGGGTATGGGTCATGGACTTTGGGTTATACCCAACTACATTCAATGTATTTGGTCAATTTGGTCAATGTATTTGGTATGGGTCATGGTTTTAGGTTATGGGTCATGGGTTATGGATCAAGGGTATCCAAGTTGATACAATGTATCTACAAGATGCAATGCATCTAGTCCATTGGTCGGGTTAAAACCATGGGTCATGGATAATATCCATATATGACTTAAGCATGATGTCATGCAATGGGTTATGGGTCATGCTCCATGGGTATGGGTCATGGACTTTGGGTAATACCCAACTACATTCAATGTATTTGGTCAATGGGTCAAGTACTTAAGTTTCTACCCATTTATATTTACCCATTATAATACATACTAGTTATGTATATATTTACCCAATATGTAAACACTAGCTGTTGTACATATGTATTCCTAAATCATAAAATCACTTATACTTGTTTTAGTGTTTTATGTGAAAACGTAGTGTGTTCGAAAACTATTGGCTCAAACCATTTACGTATTTTATTTGTTTCGTTAAAATGATTTTACGTTTGTTATTGACAAAACATTAGAAGATCGTAAAATATAAATAAACATTTTTACGGCTAATTTGTATTAACAATCTCCCCCTCTTTGTTGATGACAAAATATAAACTATTTTAAGGAAAAACTAGAATTCGTAAAAGTTCGAATTGGAGTTTTTACTCTCTTCTCCCCCTTTTTGTCGAAACAAAAAGAGCGTCGAAAAGAAACTAACACATTGTTTTTGAGAAAAAACATGTGAAAAGAAAATATAGAGAGCAAGTGACGGGAAGAGTTCTCGTCTTAACTCCCCCTTGACGAGTCCATCCCTTTGTAAGGGCGGCAAGTAAATAAAAACTACTAAGTTAATGCATTGCAACTATGTTTGCAAATGGTTTCGTCTTTTGTGACGATAATGCTCCCCCTTGATGATCGCAACTTTGCAAAGGGACCTCATGAAATGTAATCCAAATGAGGATTATATTGCAAATGGTTTTGCAATGTATTGTTTGACATAAAGCTCCCCCTAGCTTAGTGTGTCAAAGTCTTCATGTGTATTTTGAAAATCTACAAAACAAAGGTTAGAAAACAAGTATACAATGCATAATTTCCTGCAAATAAGACTCAAGTTAGTAGAAAACAGGTCTTCTGTTGCACGGATCCCACGGTTCCCTCCTTGGAGGGATCCGTCTAGACATAATGAAGGGATCCGGCTGTCTGATAACAGAATTCAGCAATGGTGATGTAACAAAATATGTTAACATCAAAGCGAGATATGTATTCAAGCAACAAACATATACTCAAAGCAATATGGCATATAAAATTTCATTCAATAAAACATAGGAAATGATCTACAAATCTCTAAAACTAAGAGAATGATTTAGCCATGTGTTACATTTTTTACTAATACTAATAAGTGACAAAAAACTTAATAAGCATCAATGTGCTTGAGTCTAAGGACGAGTAGACTTTTTAATTTGGTCCAATTTTTCAAGAAGATGATTAAACATGAAATGTAACTCATTTCGTACTTCTTGAACAAGTCCTTGGGTGATTAGACAATTAGAGAAATTATTTTCTTGATTAAGAACCGGAGGAGATTGGATGCTTTGAGTAGGCTCTACAAATGATGGTGGAGGTACATTGAGCAATGTAGGATGAGGTTCTACTAAAAACGAAGGTGATGGTAATGGAAATTACTCTATATGATCAAGTCCTTGGTGGTTCCTTGTTTCCAACGGTGGACTAGTTGTTGTTGCAGGTGGTTCCCTATTTAACGAGAAGGTTGGTGAGTGGGAAGTTCTCGGTGCTGAGTGCGCTAATGAATAGAGATTTGGATGGGAGAGAGGCTCGGTGAAGGAGTGTAGTCTATGCTCTAGGAATGAAGGCTTAGGCGTTTTACTAGAACTAGGTATGTTTGGTTTAGAGCTTGATGAACCCTTTTTTAACCCAAAAGGTCTAATGCTAATTCTTGCGGTTCTCATGGCAATTGTTGATTCAGTTTGTTGAAGTGGGATTCTAGCATTATGATCCCTTACGGGTGATGATTCGGTGGATGAAATCTCATGAACCATATGACCATTCCTTTTGGATGAACCTTTGGTGGAAGAGTTGTTGCTAGGTGCTTTAGTCATAGTGATGGTGAGGATGTAATAGAAGTCTCTAACTACAGATTTTTAGGAATGTGGTAAGAGTGATGATAACATCAAATAGTACTGAGTTTCTAAGCATTAATTTCCCCCTTTATCATCACATTTTGAATATATTATTAGTGAAACATCCTTATTCCTTGTTATTTCATTTCAGGACGCATTCGAAGTAAGGAAACTGCAACTGGACGTTTTCAAGAACTATTGATTCAACTTTCTCGTAATTACGGCGTAACCAAGTGATGAAGTTACGACACAACTAGAGATTTCGAAGATTCCGGCATAACCCTCAAAGTAGGTTACGCCGTAACCACTGTTTACAAAGACTACGTCGTAGCTATCAGCTTAGGCTACACCGTAACATATATTTGCACTGGATTATAGCAGTTACGGCGTAACACCAAATTAAGTTATGTCGTAGCCAATGGATAAGCACTGAAGATTAAAGGAAGTTACGGCGTAACTAGCTAATAAGGTTACGCCGTAACTATTTTGAAGCCTATAAATAGTCGATGATTTCATCAGTTTTTGATATCTCTCCTTTCCCAAAACTTCTAGGGTTTGGGGAGATCAAAACACGGAAGAAGAAGCATCGTTTAGGAGCATGAATAACGAAGTTCTCGTCTACTATTTCCTTTGTATTCGAGTTTGGATTCTTTTTATATTTTTCTAGATCTTATATTATGAATTCATGTTATTAATTAAAGTTTGCATTTGTTATTCTCTATAATTCTTTATAGACATTTGCTAGTCTTTTCATAGATCGCTAGCCTTGGTAGTATTATAAGCTTGGTAGTATCTAAAGGACTGGGAGATATGACCAACTGACCCCAGTCTAATAGATAGCAAAGTATGGGAGGAATTGGCCATAGTACGACCACTCTTCGTGTGCGAATTGACCAAAGGATCACTTATCAAGTGGAGGTAATTAAGAGGTTAGGGGGAATCTAAGTTCCTAATGGTCGGGTTCCCACCATCTAGATCTAGTAGATTTGGTGCTTAATGACTGCTATTAGGTTGCCGAATGATCCCGGGTGACCTGTTCTTCTTGGTGTGGAATCTAAGAACCATAGGCCATGACGAATCGACCAAAGGAGTCTGGTGATAATTAACCACTATATTGAATATTCTTATCGAGAATCTATTCATATTCGCATTCTTTGTTAAGCTTTGTTTATCTATCTCTTTTACCTAAATTTCTGGTGTCTGTGTGAGCAGAATATTAGTATATCTTAGAATTATAACAACCTTGTCTACAATATATTATCTATATTTTATCTAATCATCTTAGTTCTTTCAAGGTCACTGCTCTCTTGGGACGATACTCGGATTTACCTAAGGCTTTACTACATGTGATCGGGTACTCTGCCCGTTAGTATGTGTCTATCCTAAGTTATTCAAGTTTTATAAATATTAAAAGCAGGATGAAATAGCACATCAGCTTTTTGGCGCCGCTGCCGGGGAGCAGTTAATGAAAAGATCTAGGTATTTCATATTTACCTCATTAAGAGATTTGAGCACTCCCGTAAGGTACGTTTTTAATCTCTCCTATTACAATATTACATAATTAGAATTCTGACGCAATTAGTTACGGAGTAACTATTTCAACTAGTTACGACGTAACAATACAACAATTTATTAAATTTTTAATAAAGTCTTTTTGACTATTTAGTTACGACATAACCTCTTTATTAAAGTTACGACGTAACCACTATATAAATCAGATTTATATATAAAAAAATCTGACCTTTGATTAAATTAATTACGGCGTAACCCTTATTTTGGATTACGACGTAACCGTTTCACAGCCTATTAATATTCTTAAAATATTAGTTACGGCGTAACTATAGTATCGAATTACGCCGTAACTTTCGAGATGGTATAAAAATCTTACGGCATAAAACTAGGTTTTACACATATTTTCACCGCCCACACAAACAGTAAAATTTTCTCTCTGAAAATTTTTCTTCGAAATCACTTTATCTAATCATTCTCCATGGCTGGTAAGATCTATCACTACTCTTTTTGATTTGTTTCGTTTGATTATTTCAATTAGGGTTTTATTTTAATATTTTAGGGATCTTGCCCATTCGAATTAATTATTGATGTTGGAATGATTAATTGATAAATTTTAATAATTTTCCCATGTTATTTTGATTCGTGTCCTATGACTACAGGTTGATTTGGGTATTTTGGCTTTATTAAAATAGGGTTTTGGGTCAAACACAAACTTAGTGGGTTAGGCGCGGTCCCTCATCACTAATAGGTTAAAAATATATCAAAACTTTTCACCACTTGATAAAAATTTATGGTTCAGGCGTAATCTATTGCAATTGAAACATCTGAGGTACTGAGTTTCAGGAAAAGTTACGGCATAACTGAGGGTATAGTTACGCCGTAACCTTTATATCTGCTGTAACATATTGGATTTCACAAGCACATAAACAAACTCAAATGGGCGTATAATTTAGATGGTTTAGAGAGAGAAAGTGGGATATTCTAGAAAGATAAACTCTTGGAAGGTTAGATTCCACAATGAACATCCAACCCTCTACCTTGCAAGGTAGAGGGTATTTATAGGTTACAAACTAAACGACCTCCTGACGGCCTGTGGATCAGGTATACAGTGGGTAAAGACCCGTCCTTCCTCCACGGTGTTGCACTAGACAAAAACTAAGCTAATAACTTACTAACTACTAACATAATAAACGATATGTCTACAAGCTAACTTAAGCTAGATTATAGTTGGGGTGACCGATGCTTCATAATACAATTTCCAATTCCTAACAATCTCCCCCTAAGGGAGGTCACCCCATGAATTACATTGTGAATCCTAGCATTCTAATAAATCTTCAGTGTTGAGCTCGTAGACTTCTCTTCATCAAAGTATTCAAACTATGTGCTTCTATGGTGATTTCATCATTGTTCAACTACAATGTATGTTCCGTGGAGGTTATTGAGCTGATCCACATTGATGACCTTTGAGCATTACTAGAGATCATCAGATACAGTAAATCTCAGCATCACCCATTGTTGTGTTGCCAGCATATGATGTTGTGACATTAGGACCGACATGCTCACATTCTGGATCATGATATCTTCTTATCAGAGTAGCGGAAGCTTTCGTTGATTCATGATATTGGAAGCAGCGTAGCAGAAGCATGGAGTGATAATATCATAGTCATTGATGCACTAATCATGATTTCTTGGGGAATGAATGTGTTTTGTGAGCATGCGGCTATGAATTGACCGCTCCATTCTGATCAGCTGCAAACGTCGGGTGTTCCTACATAAAACAGTTAGCAATAAAGCACACAAGAGTGTCTTTGATCACTTTTGTTGAATTGAGGTACACGGCCCACGGTTCCCTATTGATCAGTACAAGTACTGAATGTGATCAGGTAAAATTCCGAAGAACTTCCTTGACAGGGTTTCACAGCTGCTCTAGCTGTTCTCAAACCGGAACGTCTCAAAGAAGACAACACGGAGTGAGTGAACCAGCGAATTGAGATTCACTGATTGATAGAAAGATATTTGAAAAACAATCGTGTATCGCTCAATAGAAATTGTTTTTGCAATACAACGAATGTTTTAATGAAAATCAATTATCAATCATAAAACACATTTTATTTTGAAATATTTGTACACAGTCGATGTGCTAAAGAAAAGAGTTATTAAACACAACGACCAGTTTTTCAAAGGAATCCGTCAATCCATAACCCAAAAACCATGATTGATTCAAAAGATTGAATCGCCCTATTGTTTTTGTTCAGTTGTCACATGGTTGATCTATTGAATAGATCTCACATGCCACCCACCAGGAGCTTGTTTGATGTTCGCTCTAGAAGGCTTTCCGTCTTCATTGTGAATATGTTTGCATATCACTCAGATGTTCTGGCAATACCACAAGGATAATGCGTAGGACTCATAAGATGTAATCTCTCTTTCCACATTGTGTGAAACAGAGAGTCTTCACTGAAAGTGTCCTAATGAGATTTATTGATGATCTCTTGGCTCTAGACTCAATTGTGCATATTTGGTTCCTATGCCGGAGACTAGGGAGAGGGTCTCCTTCTTCAATATCAACAATCTCTAAGAGAAAGTCAATAGATTATGTCGGTTCCCCATGAGAATAAAACAAGCTTTTTTAAAAGGAACTTGAGTAGCTTGGGAAGTTTAGTGCAGTGCGTCACTGGGTCCATGACGTCTTGTCTTCAATACCGATGTAACCTTGGTAACCACCAGTAACATATGAATTGAACCCGGTTTCTGCCCTAAGGTTGAATAAATGGAGGGCTATTTCTTTTCACCCTTTTTCACATTCAACTCTTTTTCATTCTTCAACCTCTTCAGTGCTTACCGAGACTTCATAACTAGAACCTTGTTGGGTTTATTCCAGTACTAGCTTAGTCTTAGTCCGCACTCTTCCCATATCTCATTTTTCTCCTTTTATCATCATACCTAAGGACTTCTATACTAACTAGTGGATTGTCCCTGGGTAGATCCTTCCGGTTCTGGCGGATCGTGGGAACGAATACCTAACCTAACCATCCTTATAACACCATGCATAAAGTAAATTGGTCGGTCTTTTGGTATTGTTCTTTTCTTCATGAAACCAATTGAAAAATCATTTGGAAAATCAATCAAGGTACTTGTGATACGGGGAACGAATACCTCAACATGTGCATATGATTTAGAAATTATTTAGCACATGGAGGCAAGAGGACTTTGAAATATTTTCTTTGATCATAATTTTTATAGAAAAAGCCATTTGATTTTCTTGGTAAATTCTCCCCCTCAATATGTGCGTAGGATATTTTAAAACATTTTATCACATAGAGGAAAGAGTTCTTTTAAGTACTTTCACGATCACACATGCCATAGAGAGAACCATATGAAAACACAATCAAGGTACTTTACGTTAAAACATACAAGCTTTGTACCTTGACGGTTTTTAATTTGTTTTAAAATGCTCCCCCTTAATATATGCTTCGAGATTCGAAAAGAGTTTAGCACATATTAGAGTGCAGTATGCACTTTGAGACAAAAATGGTCATCTTTATCATTTTTCATATTTATATTACATTTTCTCCCCCGATCAAAAATTTCGAATCCTTTGAGATTTTGGATCTCAAGTGATTTAAATGTGTATGAAGTAAAACATTTGTTGGAGAAAAATGTGTCCGGTTTTATATGATCAGCAGTGGACAACACTGAAGTTCCCTTTTTGGATAAGAAGGGAAACCACAATACATAACCTAACACTATTACAGACATTATAGTTGTTCATAGTACATACATCACATTTTACACATCAAAATACAAAACAGAAACTGCTCATAGAAGATGTCTTCATTCAGTTCTTTGAAGTAGTTTGTAATGACCTTCACGAAGTCTACCACCAACAAAACTTTCAAGGCTGCGGAAGATCATTTGAGTCTTAAGTCTTCCCCTGATTGCAGCAATGAAGACTTCACACCTCTTTAAGTCCTCATCAAACCAGAATTTTGTTTTGTTCCACGGCTTCAGATCAACTCTGATTTCTTTCACTCTGGAGTTCAAATCTTCTTCGACCATCTTGAGAGTACCATCACTGAATTTGTAGAGCTCGCACAATCTCATCAGCATGCGAGTCCTGTATCTGTCATGGAATAGGATGGCTCTGGGGGCGTCAAGCACTCTATGGTCGTGACGGAATTCATGTCCTGAGGCATCCCATTGCGGCCTTGTTAAGTTGACCCGAGTCTGGTAGCTTTCCATCCCAAGCTGAAAATCATCAACCCGTTTTCGGATGACTAAGCCTCTGATCCAAAGATTGACAGCAGCAGAGAGAGCTTTCTTTTCACGAACAGGTAGGTGTTCAAGGTGTTCTTGAAGGTTCAGAAGATAGAGATCTTCAAAGTCACTGGGCAGCAGATGTTTAAAGTCGTTTTCTTCTATAACATGCTCTTTCAAGTTTGCTCTTTGTAGAACAATGTTCTTCAAGTATTCATCGCCATAGATTGAGAAGATCTCTATGCCGATGACACTCAGAATGTGAAGCTTGGATCTAACAGCTTTGCGTCTTTTATCGGCTCCATGTCTCTCGATGTAGAAATTCTTCTTTTTGTACCACCAGTGACAAATACCATATGAAGCGGCAATGTCATAATTTTGTTCTTTGTCAGCCCAGAATTGATCAGGAACCATCTATTCAAGTCCATGATCAGAGTAGGTTGCAGCTTTCATCTTTGAAATCGATAGAGCTGGTCTTCTTTCAGTAGAACGAGCACACAGATAATCCATGTCATGGTTGAAGAAGAATTCAGCCTGAATGGTCATTTGTCCAGGTTCACCACCAAGAGGAAGAGGCTTGTTCACATTGAAACGACTTATCTGCTCACTGACTTTATCATTCAACATCTTATGGCATTCTTCCATCTGGTATTGGAGCTGGTTGGCATCTGAGTGAAACACCTTGACAATTTTAAAAGCTTGTCCTTCAAGATCCTTTGGAGTGATGGACGATATTCCCTTCTGTTCACAAAACCACTTAATGAAAATGCCCATATCTCCAGTGACCTAAAGGAGAGAGTCTTTGTCTGGGGTTTCAGAGTTCGTAGAAATTGTTGAAGCCCAGTTGTTGTCGGGGATTATCGTGTCAGTCTTTGGGATGGACCATGAGGGTTCCGGAGTGTGAGGTCTCTCTTTGGTGAGCCAACTTAGAATGGTGTCTTTTGAAGGTACAACTCTAGATGGCTTAGACCGCTCTCCTGTCATGTATGTATCAAACCAATCATCTTCAGACGGCTTGGGAATATACTTGGTGGATGCATCATCGTCATCTGATTCTGACTCTGCCATGACATGCGACTCTTCATGAAACACCTGATTTTCAGGAATAGAGTAGGATGTGGGTGTGAACCTTGAATCAACCGTGGTCCAAGCCGCAGATTTCTTCAGAGTTTCCTGATTTCCGGATGGACTAGGTTGATTGGGGGGTTTTGATGGTGCAGACGTTGGTTGTGATGGAGCTGCAGAAGTTGTATAAGAATATCCTCCAGCCCCAGAAGTTCCAGCTCCTCCAGTTGGAGGTGGAGGAGGTGGTGGTGGCTTGGCACCTCCTGACTTATCAGTTGATTTCTCAGGAACAATCTTTCTTTTCTTCTTGTCTTCCCTTTCTCGTATATCCGCCACAAACTGCTGATAATTATCACGTCTAATTGATTCCTCGAGTGCCTCGTATAATTTCTTATGCGTATCATCCAAATGCTCTCCTGCTTCATACATTCTTTCAGATAGAGCTGATCTCATATCAGAAATTGGAAAGTCTTTGAATCGCTGAAGTAATGGAGCCTTCATCACCCATTCAACCGCATCTTTAATATCTGCTTCAATAGCCTTTGTTACAATCTCATTAAGGTTAAGATTCTCCAGATTTTTTACACGACTATCAAGATTATTGACGGCGACAGGAAAGTGCTTCTCAATAGTTGCAATACGAGTCATAGCCTCTTCAAGTAATTGCTCAGTCGTCTTGTGTGGAGGAGGAGAAGCAGGAGGTGGCGAGGCAGGAGGAGTGATGGTATCACTGACAGTGACAACTTGTACTGGATCAATATTGGGTTTGGTTGGTGGAAGTACGGTTGCTTGAACAGGTGCTGTCATTAGAGGAGTGGTTGATGCGTCTTGCTGAATGTCAACATTCTACATGGACTCAGCTTCCTCTTTCTCATCATTTTTCTTGAACGGTTCGTTATCTAAGGGTTTGTCATTTAAGAACTGATCACCGAAAGATAAGTCTGTATCTAGATTCTTCAATGAGGATAGAGAAGCAATAGATATATTTGGTTCTTCCAAATGTCTGGTCTCATCAGATCTTGATTTAACGTTCTCCTGTGAGTCTTTTTGCATCCCTTGATCAGTCTGAGTATCACTTGATGCAGGAGTTTCTTCTTGTGCCTCAGATACCTCCTTTTCCAATCCAGATAGTTCTTGAGTTGAAGATGATTCAACATTTCTTTTCTTTAGCTCAAATTGAGTGGTAGTTCTTGGAAGAGGATATGGTCAGAAGCATGTGAGCGGCTTGTTCGTCATCTACACCAGCAATCCTGTTCCCTTTGTCTTGTGTGACTGGAGTTGTATGGCGTGGCTCAGGTTCTGGTTCTCTTAACACGACACCTCCAACTGGTGCTCTCATATTCTACCTTTCTAGACTTTGCTTGATTCCAAGTTGTAGAGCTGCATCATCTTCATCAATCAACCTAGTATTGCCCCTTGAAACCTCAGTTTCCTCAATGTTTTCTTTTTCCACTTCCTTCTTCTTTCTTTTCTGCTTCTGGGTTATGGTGTCAGAAGGTTGTGACCTTCCACGTCTCTTTTTAGGAAGAACATCATAAGAAGACTGTGAGCCTGAGTAGACTTAGCAGTTTTGGGTTGTGGTGGAGTGGGAGAGACATCAACATTAGGACTGGATCTGTGAGAAGAATATCAGGAATTGGCAATCCAAAGATCTCTTTATCCATACCTTTGGCAACATATTTAAGGTTGCCCAGAAAAAATTCTTCCTTGGCATTATGAAGGATTGATTCACTCCTAGGATTGAAGTTATGAGTCTGTTGCAAGTACTGAATGACAAGTTTTGAGAATCTGATGCTGGGAATCACAAGTTTGTTTACTTTCTTTCGTCCCTGAGCTTTATTCTGAAAGTTTGTTCTATCGGAGATAAATTTGTTCATTGACAGCGAGAATTCTTCCCAGATACATTCTGATACATCAACATTCACCCCATTGACGATACCCCATAGGATTTGCAAGATGGGAATCCTTACTTTATCAAACCCTGATGTTTTGCCTGATAAACATAAGTTGAGAACTGTTGTCATTGCTCTCCAGGGGATACATGTGTCCGGCGATGATGTCAGAGGCCCTGGATATGCCAACTTGATAACCCAAACCATTCAGAAAGCCTATTAGCTCTTCCGCACTAGGTGGTGGTTCAGATTGTATGGTGGGGTTACAGGGTGTGATTCCAATGGCCTTGCTTAGAATGTCCGAATTGATCACAAATACCTTATCATCCAACTTGCAGGTATAATGAGTTGTGATTTTGTCCCATTCAATGGTGTTCCAAAATTGTTGTATGTAAATGGTGGGAATTGTACATTGCTTGGTTAGGGCACTGAAGAAATTTGTGTTTTTGAGGATATCAATAGACACTTTGAGGGTTGGGTTTTGTTGCAACTTTTGCAAGTCCACATAGCAGTTACTTTTCCCTATCTCTACCCATTTATCTTTAGGAAAGATTTCGTTGTCAGTAAGCACTTTGGGTGGAGCAGAGGTAGACAGGTTCTCAGATGAGGTTGTGTTTGCCATTGAAGATCTAAAGATACACACATACAACAGCAATGTTTGAAAGCATGTTAGTTTAGATATGGTTAGATAATCCACATTGAATACAGCCTCATGACATACACACAATAAGTAATAACTTGGACTGAGATCCCATAAGCAGATTGAAAATAGATTGAGTGGTATAAAAGAGTTTTCAAGGTAACGGCTCCATTTGACACAGTTTTCGAAAGACAAGTTGTTTTTGGATCAAATTATTTAAAAGCTCAGTTACTAAGAAATAATATCATGAGACAAGATACTGTTATGGAGATGTAATAACAGGTTGTTTGAAACAAGTTGTGATACCAAGTTGCTACAAGAGAAACCAAGTACAAATTGCCCAAACAAAAGATGTTTTAACAAGTAGCTAAAAGTATGTTGTCAATACAAGTCGCTACAGGAAATCCTAAAGCAAGTCGCTAACATGAATTTATATTAGCAAGTTGCCTTAAAATAATTTAATAAACCAAGTTGCCATTTGAAAATTGAACCAGCAAGTCGCTAGACTTGTAAAAACCAAGTCGCTATCAAAAATGATAGGACCAAGTCGCTACAAGATTAACAAGTTTCAGACTTGTAAGTACAAGTCGCTACCAACATTAATAGTGATAAGTCGCTATGAGTTACTTAGGTAAGTCGCTAAATAAGTATAAGCAAACTAACTCGCTACCAAGAATATTGGTAAGTCGCCACCAAGAACACACAAGCCAACTCGCTACAAAGAACACATCTAAGTCGCTATCAAGAACATTTCAACATAATCATTCCAACTCTCTACGAAGAACATTGAAAATCGCTACGAAGAATGTTTCAATCCTAACGACTAACACCCCACTCAATTTATCCAATGCAACCATTAAAATCCTGCAATTTTACTATGATGCAACACATAACATCCAACAATCACAATAACACACGCAACGCAACCCATAACCAAACATAATAACAATACACTTAAAAGACCTCATTACAATACATAATTATAAAGACAACATCAATCCAAGAGAGCCAAAACTACACAAGATCCATTCATACAAGTAACTTAAGTATCAGCAGTTGAATCCTTTAACAAACCTAGGTGAGTGGAATAAGATTGAGAATCAAACAATCCGAGTAGAATCTGTTAAAGGAACGAAGTAAGGATATGCGTATATATTACAAGTAATGAATGGAGAAGGATAGAAGAAACAAGTACCACAATCAAATTGCAAGAGATAATCGCCATGAGAGAGAAAAAAAATACACGAAGGTCTTTTTTTGATTTTTTAGATAATGAATAAGAAACGGTAAATCGCTAGGGTATAGGGAAGAGATTAACCAATAATACCAAGTTGTCACATACAGTCCCTGTAGTTTTGTGAATGTTTTTAGTAACTCGCTAGTAAACTATATTGACAAGTCGCTAAGACATTGCATAGCAAGTTGCTAACCTCAAATAAACATGCCAAGTTGCTAACTTTGTTAAAGGTAAGTTGCTATTAATTATTTCAGAAATAAGTCGCTATCTTATCATATTATGTATTATAGACACTCTCAGTCCATGAACTTATCAGATTGCAAACAAACACAGATAGCATAATGAGATAACATAATAAGATAAGCAGACTAACACAATGGATACCATGAAACAAATAAGCAATCAACACAGAGGTCACCACGAAGGCAAGACAAGACAAAGACATGCATCTGAGCACAAGACATAAACAAAACATAACCAAAACAAGAGCGGATATAAACGAGGTAACTTGAAAAATTCTCCCCCTCAATCAATGTCACCAATGAACATTGATTGAATTTACCCCACCCATTTATAAAACAAGAATATATCATTTGTTCGAACTTCATCTATGATCCTGTGTCATTATTGAATGACATTTCTAAGACCGTAGATGTTATCGATGACAAGAGATATATCTTTTATTAGATAGTGGGAAATGATATATAAGAAAAAAAATGATTTGAAAGAAAGATATGTAGAAAAAATAATTTTTTTTTATATTTGTACATAGATATATAAGAGCGAGTCCTGATTCAGGTCGAATAGGAGTCAAAGTAAGAGGTACATCAATTCTGGCAAGCTATAACTCCTGAGTGAGCAATATTCATTTCTGATGGAAACCAAGTCATGAAGTTCCTGATTGAATTGAGCATTGTACCTGAAAAAGACTGAGAATACATTGCATTAGGAGCACATGTAGAATTGCAAATGGATGAGTTAGTGACATGAGTAATCTCACTATTGGATGTTGCACAGTTTGATCTAGGCATGTCATTAAT
Organism: Chrysanthemum seticuspe; assembly: GCA_019973895.1. Taxonomy (NCBI): domain Eukaryota; kingdom Viridiplantae; phylum Streptophyta; class Magnoliopsida; order Asterales; family Asteraceae; genus Chrysanthemum; species Chrysanthemum seticuspe. The sequence goes on from BPTQ01000006.1 coordinate 308,825,636, forward strand.
AGAGATCCCTTTAGGAGCAATATTCTTGAAGAGTTTTCCTGTGGGCATCCACTTAAGGCAAGATCTAGGTATGTAAGTCAGTTTGGATCCTGTAAACTTAAATAATCTGCCAGTGGGAATCCATTTGAAACAGCTGCTAGTAGATTCGGATGTAGGCACTTTCCTCTTTTGAATATTGGTCCTTTTGTGATTATTGGGTTTCTTAGGGGATTGATTTGTCATTTGATGCTTCTTATGAGAAGTAGATGAACTCCTAGTATTCCTGATCTTAGAACTTTGAACATTAACCTGGGGTTTGTTATTCATCATATCTGAACGAAGTAGTGAAGTGACCGGTTTTGTCAAAACAGTATTCGCATCAACTTGGGAGGCAAGCCTGAATTTCGATGGTTTAAATATTTCAGTTCAAAAAGCATTCGGCTGCCTAACTATGGTATGTTTTGAGTTGTTCTGAGCAGTTGACTTTCCCAAAGTTGATGGTTTTGCAAATTTAGTGTTCACCCTATTTCTAATAGATTTCCTAAGCTCATTTTTAAGGCAACAATATTGAAGCTCTTATCCTGAATTTGGGCTTTGAGGGCATCAATGTCAGCCAAAAAAGAATTAGTTTGATCTATTATCTTGGAATCGTTCTCTAATAAGTTCTTTCTTAAGGACTCATTTTCTCTTAATAAGTTGGATATACACAGAGCCAATTCATCATTCCTAGAATTAAGCTCACTACTCACCTCATGGTTAGGATTGCTCATCCCAAAATTGCATTTCTTATGCAGATCTGAGAGTTGACATTTTAGATTGCATATGGTTGAATCTTTGTCCTGAATCAGGGTTTTTAAGTGGTTAATTTCAAAAAATTCTCGAAATTATGGGAATTCCGGATTAATGCGAGATTTTGTAGCACGAAAACTTTCTTCCTTTTGTTGTATTGCAATTTCCAGGGAAATACAATGTTTTTCAAGAATTGAGTATTTATTTGAAAGTTCATCATAAACCACTTTTTCTACCATGTCATTAGTTTTAAAGATTTTAGATTCAGACTCAACCGAGACACATTTATCGATATCATATTCAAAGAAAGGGTCAGGGAAGGGTACCTCAATGCATGACATCTGTTCATTTGTTGGTATGGCATCTGTATTCACCTCATGCCCAACAGGACGTACTGACATGCAAGCAATTTCAAGCTTTTTGGACTCTGAGCCTTTGTGTTAAGTACAACCAATTACATCATTCACTTTTGTTTCTGAAATTCCGTAGTTAGCATCAGCATCATCCGATCTTCCAACTGGTCCATTACCCAAAATATCACAACTTTCCTTTAATTTTCCATGGCACTCATTCAACTCATTCAAATAATCACTCCTTTGAGCAGCATCCTTAATGTACATTTCCACACTATTCATAAGTTGGATATAAGTGTTGATGAACTCATGAATTTCCATTCCAGTGTGTTTCTTGAATGAAATTCCAGTCACGTGTTGATCAAAGTCAGCAGAGTATTCCCCTTTGATAAATAGCTGAAATTGGTTGTGGATAACTTGAAGTGCAGCATTAGAATCATCAATTAATACCTTCTCATTGGTAATTTGAAGCTTCAGTTGTTCTAAGTTCAGTAACACAGCCTTTTTCAACGTAGGTAAGTCTTGGCGGAAGAGAGCACCGCATGTTCGACCTATAGGAGTGGATAACAGTTGTGTGAGGTGCTGATGAAGTAATTGAAACGGCTCAATGTTGCATTCAGAATGCTTTGCATCATGGGTCATTGACAGGTGTGATTCGTTGAGGTGTGATTCGTTGAAGTTTGAGTCAGAAGGTGAAGAGTTTTGATCAAAATTTGTTGAATCAATCAAGGTAGGACATTCAGAAATGCAGCCAGTTTCATTGTTCTGTGAGGTATCATAATGTTCAAGCACTTTGGAGATAAAAGGGTCAGTGATGTAAGACATTGTGGGTGGACGAGTATCTTCTGCATGAATGACCTCAGCTACAGTGGAGACGATTGTAGGTGCGTTGGTAGACATGTTTAAGGTTTATACGGGATTTTATAACTCAATGATTAAACCGGGAAATAGATTCTTTCACGGGATTTTACTAAATCAAGAGAAAACCGTATTGCAGGCAAAAGTCAACCAAGTCGCTAAGAATCCTTGAACCAAGTCGCTAAGCACCAAGTTGCTAAGTATTAATAAGACAAGTCGCTAAGTTCCAAGTCGCTACAAAATTTAATAGCAAGTCGCTAACCACCAAGTCGCTAAGTCATTAAGTCGCTAAATAGCAACTCGCTAGGGTCCAACTCGCTAACACCAAGTCGCTAAGAAACTTAAGTACAAGTCGCTAACAAAATTGAAAGCAAGTCGCTACCTTCACCAAGTCGCTACCCGTAGTGGAGAATCCACTAAGTGTACTGTTTGTCGGCTTGTCTCAAGAGACAAGTCGCTAGGACCAAGTCGCTACCAAGCAACACTGCAACTCACTATCTTTTACTAAAGCAAGTCGCTAAGATGAAATACACTCCGAGAGCCAAGTCGCTACCAAGAAAAACTGCAAAAACACACTTTTAAATCCAAAACAAGCTCAACCACAGTGATTCAAGCTTACCAAATCAAAACCCAAGCACATGCAATGATTCTAAACACAAAATTACACCCAAAATTCAAACTTTAACACAAGAAATGAACCAAATGATGCAAAAACCACTAAACTTTTTCAAACTCAAAAACCATCTAAAAACCACTAGAAATCCAAGGATATGTAAGATATGATCTAACCATGGCTCTTGATACCATTTGTAACATATTGGATTTCACAAGCACATAAACAAACTCAAATGGGCGTATAATTTAGATGGTTTAGAGAGAGAAAGTGGGATATTCTAGAAAGAAAAACTCTTGGAAGGTTAGATTCCATAATGAACATCCAACCCTCTACCTTGCAAGGTAGAGGGTATTTATAGGTTACAAACTAAACGACCTCCTGACGGCCTGTGGATCAGGTATACAGTGGGTAAAGACCCGTCCTTCCACTACGGTGTTGCACTAGACAAAAACTAAGCTAATAACTTACTAACTACTAACATAATAAATGATATGTCTACGAGCTAACTTAAGCTAGATTATACTTGGGGTGACCGATGCTTCACAATAGAATTTCCAATTCCTAACATCTGCAATTACGGCGTAACTTTTGTTTTGGTTACACCGTAACTTGACATCAGTTAGGTTTGCACTTACTGTTTCTTGTCTAATTTTTAGGTGCGAACAACCCCGCGAATTGGCCTAGGTTTATGGCACACCCTAATGCTGGTATTAGGCAATTGTGCGTGGAAGAATATGAGAAATTAATGGCAAAGGATATCAGTCAACCTGAGGCTCTTGATTTTGAGGCATTTGGTACTTTGGAAACTGGTAAAGCTGGTAGGAGATTGAGAAAGTTTTGCAAAATCAAGTTCACATGTACTACTGGGGATTTCACATGTACTGCTTGGTTGAGGTTGTTTCGAATCACGGAGCCGGTCATTCCGGAGTACGTTCGTGAATTCCTTGCTAGTGTGGAGTTTAAGACTGAGGTTGATGATGATGAAGTGGATTCTATGTTTTTCCAGCTTGGGGGCGTTTGGAGGAGATTGAATCTTAGGGAGTTTACTATGCATATGGGTTTGTACACTGAGGTGGAGATGGAGACTGGGGCTTTTAAGCAGTGCTATAACACATGCTGGAGAAGAAGGGATGAGAATCAAGACCTTGCTGCTTATTTCGACCAGATCGCTGTCACAGGGGGCTATAATCCAAGGAGCCCTCCGTTGTATGTTATGGTGAGGAGCCCCATTCGTCGTCTTGTGCACCGCCTAATTGCTTGCTCTATCCGAGCAAGGCACTCAGCCAAGGAGAAGATGACCATGGATGATCTTTATCTGATGCAAGGAATGGAAGGAGGAAACAACATTGATGTTCCTTATTATTTGGCTAGGTTTATGGCTGTGGGTGCTAAGGGGTTTTTTGGTAGGAGTCCTTTGCAGGGGGCACATTTCATCGGGAGATTGGCTAGGAGTTTTGATCTCATGACCGATGCAGCTTTGGCCCGATTGACCATTGGTAGGGATACTTATTTGATTGGCCTGCCTAAGCTTGTGGAGTTTGGGATTTGCATCCAGGATGTTTATGGTGCGATTCAGCTAGCCGGGACTGCTCCTAGGAGAGAAGTAGGGGAACCTAGTGGTGCAGGTGGTGAAGCTGAGGAGGCAGCCGAGGAACAGGTGCCTAGGGGGCGAAGAAGGGCATATGTGAATGTTGGGGAGAGGTTGTAGATCATTGATGAGAGGCTTGAGGGAATGTCATCCCACTTCAACGAGGAGATTGAAAGCCTCGAAGTGGGTCTATATGGTCATAGTAACCAGTTTGAGGGTTCTTCAGGTACATTGAATCAGGTGCAGCAGCTCCAGCAGGATTACTTTCATTGGAGTGCGGATCGGACTAGCCAGATGCAACAGCACATGCATTTGAGTCACCCAAGGTGGGAAGGTCTGGAGTACGTGTACCAGCCCAACATCCCCGATATCGGAGTCCAAGGGGGAGTGGCCTTCATGCATCCGGGAGCCACTCCTGGAAGCACCGCGAACAATCCATATGAGCCCTCCCAATTTCACTCCATGGATCATGATCTCCCCGGCGACGAGTGATCTCCCCGGGGACGAGTGATCTCCCCATTTGATGAAACAATTTGAAACAATTTTAAAACTATTCGAAACTTATGTTTGTAATAATTACCTATGTGGATATTTTCTTGTTCTATCGTTAATTGTACCCATCGGGTACAAAATTTTCCTAATTTGCTGTGCAGGTTTTGGTTCTGTGATGCAGTTACGGCGTAACCTTAGGATTGGTTACACCGTAACTCCTGCTGCAGTAGGCAATTATGGAAGCAACACAATTAATTAAGGCCCATTCCAGATTCTACACGCTTTAGCCACCCTTGACCCACCTTCAACCTTTAGTGAGACATCTTGAGCAACCATTCGAGAGGGGAGTTTATTTCTTTCTTGATTATTTTTCTAGTTGGTTTTAAAATTTTTAGGTTATTTGAAAAAATTTTGTCATGTTTTTAACCAAACTAGAATCACATAAAAGCCGACCACACTTTAACCCTTATTGCCATTGGTGAGATTTAGCCTTTCCGTTTCCCCCATTTTACCCTAATCTACCATAAATTGAGTGTGCCGATAGTATTGTAAACTTTAGAACTTGGCTTTTACATCACTTCGAGACCATAGACGAGTAGTGTATCAAGTTAGCTTGGTGCATTTGGAAAAGGCAATTTGAAAAAAGTAAATGTTTTAGGATTTCACCCAAATAGCCTATATGTGTTCACTTGTGTGCGTTTATCTATTAGTCGCATTGGATTTTTGACCCCCGTGTTAACCCTATTTGTTGCACTCATCTTAGTGCAAGATACCCCTAGTTACACCCTTTTGAGCCTATCCTTTCATTTCATAACTCTTATTTTCGTTACAACCTTAAACCTTAGCCTTCCGTGTAGTTTTACCTTTTTACCTAGAAGCCATTGTTCACCCTAGTTTGAGGTTCAAATAAAGAAGGGTATATCATCATCTACATCTCGCTAAAGATCTCTGAAGACTCCAAGAAATCACCTTATGCTCAGTTCAAGTGGGGGGAAATATATCATTGTATCTCAAGCATATCGTAGTATATGCAAAAAAAATAAAAAATAAAAAATTGAAGCATGATTGTTTATAGTGCGAAAAAGTATAAGCACTACAAGAATTGGCATTGAGAATAATCTTCTCGATCACGTTCGAAGGATGGAAGAATAAGTTCAAGAATAATTTAGGAGGATTCCGGAAGCATGTACTGACCATATGAAAACGAACCTTGAATTATTGGTTGGATGATGGCAACTCGGTTTTAAGCTAAAACTATTTGTTTTCTTTTTCTTTTCACCCGTTAAATATCCCATGCCTATCCTTACCCTTTTTGTCATGAAGCGTGTCTAGATGATGCAGCGAGCAATCCTTGATGTCTTGGCCATGGATTTGGTCATGTATCATTGATTTTGTCCACTTCGCTGTGACACGTTAGTAATGACACCACCCCTTAAGCCTTTGAAACTCAACCCAACATTGCTTTCTAAAATTTGTCTTAACCTTAGCTCTAGTGGTGGAGTTGTGTGTAATTGCCAAGCTTATGATAGAATACTTACTATGTCCATGCAACTGAGTGATCACCCCAAAATTAACACTTAGAATAGGATGAGTGAGAGTATTTTCGTTCCCATTTCGTGAGGTGTTCGGTTCTTATGAATATTCTAGCATGGAATTCATAATCGCGCATTCGTTATGGATGTATCTTTTGCAGTCTAAATTAGTCTACTTGAGGGCAAGTAGAGTTTAAGTGGGGGGATATTTGATAACATCAAATAGTCCTGAGTTTCTAAGCATTAAGTTCCTCCTTTATCATCACATTTTGAATATATTATTAGTGAAAACATCCTTATTCCTTGTTATTTCATTTCAGGACGCATTCGAAGTAAGGAAACTGCAACTGGACGTTTTCAAGAACTATTGATTCAACTTTCTCGTAATTACGGCGTAACCAAGTGATGAAGTTACGACGCAACTAGAGATTTCGAAGATTCCGGCGTAACCCTCAGAGTAGGTTACGCCGTAACCACTGTTTACAAAGACTACGGCGTAGCTATCAGCTTAGGCTACGCCGTAACATATATTTGCACTGGATTATAGCAGCTACTGCGTAACACCAAATTAAGTTACGCCGTAGCCAATGGATAAGCACTGAAGATTAAAGGAAGTTACGGCGTAACTAGCTAATAAGGTTACGCCGTAACTATTTTGAAGCCTGTAAATAGTCGATGATTTCATCAGTATTTGATATCTCTCCTTTCCCAAACCTTCTAGGGTTTGGGGAGATCAAAACACAGAAAAAGAAGCATGGTTTAGGAGCATGAATAACAAAGTTCTCGTCTACGTTTTCCTTTGTATTCGAGTTTGGATTCTTTTTATATTTTTCTAGATCTTATATTATGAATTCATGTTATTAATTAAAGTTTGCATTTGTTATTCTCTATAATTCTTTATAGACATTTGCTAGTCTTTTCATAGATCGCTAGCCTTGGTAGTATCTAAAGGACTAGGAGATATGACCAACTGACCCCAATCTGATAGATAGCGAAGTATGGGAGGAATTGGCCATAGTACGACCACTATTGGTGTGCGAATTGACCAAAGGATTACTTATCAAGTGGAGGTAATTAAGAGGTTAGAGGGAATCTAAGTTCCTAACGGCCGGGTTCCCACCGTCTAGATCTAGTAGATCTGGTGCTTAATGACTGCTATTAGGTTGCCGAATGATCCCGGGTGACCTATTCATCTTGGTGAGGATTCTAAGAACCTTAGGCCATGACGAATCGACCAAAGGAGTCTGGTGATAATTAACCACTATACTGAATATTCTTATCGAGAATCTATTCATATTCGCATTCTTTGTTAAGCTTTGTTTATCTATCTCTTTTACCTAAATTTCTGGTGTCTGTGTGAGCAGAATATTAGTATATCTTAGAATTATAACAACCTTGTCTACCCTATATTATCTATATTTTATCTAATCATCTTAGTTCTTTCAAGGTCACAGCTCTCTTGGGACGATACTCGGATTTACCTAAGGCTTTACTACATCTGATCGGGTACTCTGCCCGTTAGTATGTGTCTATCCTAAGTTATTCAAGTTTTATAAATATTAAAAGTAGGATGAAATAGCACATCAAGTGATGACTTAACCTCTCAAGAGTGTTTGATTTATAAAGGGTGAATTTGAATTAAGGAATTAAGGGGGTGTTTGGCAACCCTTTGAAAATGTGATTATTTGATTATCACGTTTTCAAAACGTGAATAATCAAGTTTTGGTGTTTGGTTGCAAATGTGATTATCATTGAATTTGCCTTCAAAACGTGGTTTTGAAATTGGAGGTAAGGACTTACTTTTTGAAAATGTGGTTTTGCAAACATCATTTATGCAAACGTGATTTTTACCCAAACACCCCCTAAGTTCATGACCACTAAGGGGATTAGGCATGCACCAAGGTCAACTATGATGTTGTTCAGCTTTAGGGAATCATTAAATGGTAGCTAAAAGTGTTTAGTTTACCAAATATGGTTTAAATTTGAAAGAAAAAGTTGATTAGAGGCTTTCTGTAGACACGGATCCCACTGATCCCTCTCACTAGGGATCCGTCTGGTTATAAACCATGGATCCATCTGTCAGACAGAAATACGGTGAAGTGATTATGCTCTTGTAGGGTCTAAAGCCTATAAATCTTGAGGTTTTGACTTTCTTTAGATGTCTCAAGTGATAGGTGACTTAAATGTCCAACCACAAAGAGTGTGGATACTTAATGATGGTTTTGGGTAAAAGAGTGGACTTATGAGAGTGTAACTAAGTGTTTGAAGAAGATACTATTTGATTTGAAAATGACAAATGGTGGGAATTGATCCTAGAGATCATATGATGGCTTAAGGGAAATTTGAAAAAATCTTAAAAAAAAAGAAAAATGAAAAATTAGTTTTAAGCCTATTTTAAGATAAGAGTGACTAAAATCAATTTGCTAAAATTGACAAAAATATCAAACTAAGTGTTTTGAGATGTAGGAGTAATGTGTGAGTATTGGAGCGGAAATATGGTGAGTGTTGATAAGTTGATAAATCAAAAACACTTTGAATTTGATCCTAAGTTAGCCACAAGTGAGTGTGAGACCTACAGAGCTTAAGTGAGACTTAAGTAGTCTTAAAGGGTCATATTTAGCTAGAGTGATGTGATCAAGAGGACAAATTTGATGAAACATGATCAGTATCAGGTATCTGGAGGGATCCGGCTAGTTATAGTCCAGGGATCCGGATACTGCAGAACATAAGGCATTCAGTAATTGTGCAATTTTTGCACTCTTAGCAAATGCTTATCCTAGTCATTTCTACAATCAGTAAATGTATGCACACAACAAGTATAACGCATAGCAAGTGCGGGGGAACTAAAAAGTAACTAAAGATGAGTGACGACGACTACTTGAATGAATTCAAGATGTCATAAAATCTCATCTTGCTTGTTCCTAAGTTAAGATGTTCAATGCCAAATTATGGAAATTCCTACACACTACTTCCCACTCTACATAAGTATTGTTCAGTTGTTACAAAGCATTGTTTTAAATTATTTTCACAAATTAAGGTCCTGTGACCTTACCTTTCATCCCCATCTTCTTCCATATCACTCCCGTCTTCATCCTTATCTTCATCCCCTTCACTCTTCATCCTACCATCTCTACTTCTTTTTCTTCAAGAATTTAGCGAAACACTTAAAGATCCCTTTAGTTTGTTGCCATTCTTGTGATGAGCTAGGAATGTCCGACAATTGATTTATGTAATCTAAAGGGTCGAGATCGGTGTTGCCAAGGGGGTTGCTACTTTCTTCTCCTTCTCTTTGTCTCTCCCGCTCATCCGATGAATCCGTTGGTGGGTGATGTCTTTTGCCATCCACCATGAACCTTGTAGTTTTTCCCTCAGATAACGGCACCATAACTTTGTTGCAAAAGCTATGATCAAAGGAATACGGAGAAGGCTCTAAAGTAAAGACGAAGTTTGCTAGACGGGATAGGAGCATTGCATAAGGGAGCACCATCTTGTCCATGCTTTTCACACTTGCCATTCTCTTAATCATGTAATATGCAAGGTTGAAGCGAGTCTCGGTCACAAGGCAATAAATCATGAAGCTCAAGCACGCATTGGGATGATCCTTGTTCCCTCCCAAGCAAAGCACATTCTCCCTTACCACGACTTCCCATTTCTTATACAACGGGAACATCTCGGAAAGCTCAATTTTAAATGGATCCCTATAGATCACTTTGGAATTTCTAGTGACCAGCTCCGCCAAAGACCATTCATTGGAATACATGCAAACTCCTTGATAGGGAACACGTAGTATTCTTCCAAATTCTACAAGTGAAAGGGTGTACTCATGCTCATTTATGATGAAGATAATTGAGATGCTCCCGTTCTCATTCCTAACTATTCTCATTGTTTTGTAGAATTCAAGCACGAACACCGGGCAAATTTGCTCGTTTATGTCCAAAAGACAATCAAAGCCAATTGTTTCAAAAACTTGTCGGATGTTGGTGTTAGCAAGGAATGATGGTTCTACACACGACCTTCATGAAAAAGCCTCTTTTCAAGCAACTTGAAAGCTTTCCTATCCTCCGGGCTAAGTCCATCTTTTCGATGATACATTGGGATGTAGTGGGCGGTATCATGATAATCTTGCTGGCGGTTACTAGGCATGATTGTTCCTATACAACAAAACCACAATGTGGTGTTAATTGTGAATAGTAGCCTAAAGGGTTTGATCATAATTTTGCTCAAAACATCTTCATTGAATTCAAGGAATGAGTTTAATTTGTATTAACAATGTTAATTCTTTGATTTATATTATCGTAGAAAAAATGTGGTAACAAATTATGAGAAACCCATTTGAACCCAACTTCTAAATATGAAAATTGTAATCCTAGGAATCGAGGAATAGAAATAACAATGTAGTGAAGATTATACTTACACAAGAGATTGTTTTGCTTAAAGGAAATGATCAATTTGCTCCTGTGAACAGTAACTAGGTTTTTTTTTGTGAGTCTTTGATAGAGGAAAGTGATAGTGGAACTTCCACAGTGATCATTTCTAACTTATGTTGTCTTCTATTGCACGGATCCCACGAATCCCTTGCATGTGGGATCCGGCTAGTTCAAAAGCAGGGATCCGGCATAACAGCAAAGATTCAGCTTAAGTATTCCTTGATAATTTTGGTTTGGGAGTTCTAAATTTCCTAGGGTCGATGTTTAAGCTCTATAACTTGTGGTTTGGGGTTTTGACGGTTTATACTAATCCTATTTGACGAGGTTCCATTTTTATGAATAAATCATAATTCTTGGGAAGTTTTTTAAAAATTATGATAAAATCTCATTTTATCATAATATAATAAATTTCACATGGATACTCATTGACATAGATGAAATGTCAATAGTCCTTTTGTGAGGAGTAATGATCAAGGCTCTCGAATAGCTGAGATATCATTATTACCAGTTTGTAGTGTTGTCTATACAAATCAACGAAGAATACTATTCTTCATGATGAGTTCAATATAGATAACTACTTTAGTGATTACTCAGAAAGTGTAAACATACTACTCTTTAATCATGAAAGAAAAAAATAATGTTTGTAATTTATTAAAGATCATACCTTTGATAAATGTTCTTTTTATGAAAAGAAGTATTTAGAGAAATTCTTTGTAATCTTCTTAGGATGCCCAAATCCATGTATGGGGAATACTTTGCTAAATATTCTTTATACGAAAAGAAGTATTTATAGAATTTCTTCATGATCTTCTTGGTATGCCTAAATCCAAGTATGGAGAATTCTTAACAAGGAAAATATTAGAAAGTTCTATCATTGTCCAACATTAAACAATATGATGATTTTTAAAACATGACCTTTAGAGAGAGAAAAAAAATCCTTCTTTGTAGTTTTCAAACATACACGGATCATATCAAGTTTTTAAAGTACAACATACTCTAAGAAACTTGGTAACAAATCTCTGATACCAATTGTGGAAAACTAGAAGGGGGTTGAATAGTTTTGCCAATTAAAAAATCCGTTTTAAAATATTTAGATCGACTTATGTCAATCTATTTAGATGTGTATGTTGGACATTAATAGATAGATATATAAATATGTAATGAAGGATAAAGAGTAAGAAGCACATAACCACGACACGAGTATTTATAGTGGTTCGGCTACAAGGACACCTTCCTTCCCCTACTCCACTCCCCGAGTCACCTACTCGAGAGTTCGTAATCACTACACGACACCAACTCCTTATGGCGGAGAAACCTTCACAATGTCGCCTACTCTTTTTCCGGTACTAGGCTAACCACCAGGTTCTTTCACAAGGTAGAACCTCACCTAACACAACGTCGCCTACCCTTTATCCGGTACTAGGCTAAGTACCGAGTTCCATTGCAACGGAGGAACTACTACCCAACATTACACAACACCTAACCCCAAAGGAGACGAACTCCTTATTACAACACCATCAAGGATATCAATATCCTTGGATACAACCTATCTCTATTGTATATCGATGCACCTCATCGATTATACAACCTTGACATCCTTCACTAATGCCATTTGACTTGACTTCTAGGCATCTTTCACAAATGCCCTTGACTCGGACGTTTGGCACCTTTCACTAATGCCTTCGTCTTGACTCCTTTAGCATTCTTCACTAATGTTATTGACACGGACGTTAAGCACCTTTCACTAATGCTTTCGTCTTGATTCTTTCGGGATCCTTCGCTAATGCCTTGGACACAACACTTCTATGGAGGAAGAAAAAAGTATCAACAAGAGAACCTCAGTAGTCTTGATGATGACGAAGCATGGCAACTCATGGACTTGAGCTTGCTCGACTTCAAGGGGTGCTGATCTCGCCTTTAAGAGGAACCTAGAGAATCATACAAAAAAAAAACAAACTACATAGAGAGATCCTTAGGATCTGAAGTTAGAAGGTTACAATACTTGGGGAAAGTATGTGTGGGAGGGGCAAGCCAAAAGGAAGAAAAAATGGCTCACTATTTATAGAAGAAATTTAGCAACTGTTCTACGGATCCCTCACTTGAGGGATCCGTCCAGTGTATTACTGGGGATCCGTCGGACGCTCCCTTTTTCCAATGGGTTTTGGGTTATGGGTCATGGGTTATGGATCAAGGGTATCCAAGTAGATACAATGTATCTACAAGATGCAATGCATCTAGTCCATGGGTCATGGATAATAACCATATATGACTTAAGCATGATGTCATGCAATGGGTTATGGGTCATGCTCCATGGGTATGGGTCATGGACTTTGGGTTATACCCAACTACATTCAATGTATTTGGTCAATGGGTCAAGTACTTAAGTTTCTACCCATTTATATTTACCCATTATAATACATACTAGTTATGTATATATTTACCCAATATGTAAACACTAGTTGTTGTACATATGTATTTCTCATAAAATCACTTATACTTGTTTTAGTGTTTTATGTGAAAACGTAAGTATGTTAGAAAACTATTGGCTCAAACCATTTAAGTATTTTATTTGTTTCGTTAAAATGATTTTACGTTTGTTATCGACAAAACATTAGAAGATGGTAAAATATAAATAAACGTTTTTACGGCTTATTTGTATTAACAAGTTAGACAAAGTTTATCTTTAGGAGAGTTTCTGATTTTCATTACATCTTCCAATGGTAATGTCGTCTTTAAGTATTTCACTAGCGGTTTCGCTGAACACTACTTTACACTTTTTATCAACTATTTGACTAATGCTAAGTAAGGTAAAATTAAGGCTTTCTACGTGACTAACATCTTTAATAGTTAGAGAGTTATGAGAGATCGTATCTTTGCCAATGATTTTGCTTTTGCTATTACCAAACACCACGTTACCTCCGTCGTATGATTGGTAAGTGGAGAATAAGCTTTTATTACCCGTCATATGTCTCGTACACCCACTATCCTTGATCAATGCATTTGGTTCCATGTATACTTTTAGACATACCTATACACATAGAACAACTCAATCGCTTGGTCCCAATATCTCTTGGGTTCATTTGCATTATACACACCATTCATATACTTTACAAAAGGGAATTGTAGGAATGGATTCCAAGGGGCAAAGTTAGGTGTTTAGAATTGATAACTACTATAAGGACCATTGTTCCAACTCAATTGGTTGAAATTAGTTTTGGGGTATGGAGCATTTGGTTTCGTAAATGGTGTTTTGGATGTTGGTTGTAAAAGAAGTTTATTTCTCAAAATATGTTGACCATGCTTCAAAGGAGGTGGTTGATTAACATTCCTAACAGTAGCATTAGGTACATTCTTTTAGTTATAACTATAAAACCTTTTCTAGAAGATGTGGTCGAGTCGAATTTTGGTTTTGATGTACCAGATGCCCGGATCCCTGGCTTTACACGGCCGGATCCCTTTTGTAGGGATCAGCCGGCCGCCGGATCCGGCACATCAGAGGCAGTTTCATCAGCAGATTTAACAAATTTGGTCTGTTTGACTTCGCTAGTCGAAGCAACACATTCTGTAAATCCTACTCCCTTTTTGTTATTAGATGTCTTTACACTATCAAATATTGCATCTAAACATTGAGTACTAAGTCTAGCAAGTTTAAATTTAAGAAGATCACTTTTGGTTTGAAGATCTAAATATGATTTGTATTCTAAGTCAAGTTCTTTACCTTTTTCTAGTTTTTTTATCTTCTCATTTACATCAAAAACTTCATTATCTAAAAGTTCATTTTTACTTTTCAAATGTTTGTTTTATTAATGACCTTAAGACTAATTTTGCATAATTTGTTATATTCTAAATGTAATGTTTCGTCATCTAAAGAAGAACTACTATAGTAAAGAGAATTGGAGTGTACCTTGTTGGATTTTTTCTCCGTGATACAAATCTCGTCCTTCTCTTCTTCATTTATACACCATGAGCCGCTAACAAATGCCTTTTACTCACCATTGGAATCTTTGGGACAATCACTAATAAAGTGATTTGGATCACCATATTTAAAGCACTTTCGATCGACCTTTCCCTTTTTGTCTTCCTTGAATTTCTGGAAGCCTTTCTTGTCATCATAAGGTTTTTAGACAAACCTTCATCTTCTTTTAAAGAACTTCTTAAAGTCCCTAACCGCCATAGCGTATTCTTCATCTTCGCTATCCGAAGAAGAAGTATTTTCGTCATTTGACTCCTTTTTGGCTTTTAGAGCTAGCGACTTGTACTTTTCTTTCTTGTCTTTAGAAGCCTCGGAGTCTTTAGGTAACACCACTTCGTATACTTTTAGGCTGCCAATAAGTTCGTCGAGAGAAAGAATAGACAAGTCCTTTAATTCTTCTATGGCCGTCATCTTTGGTCTCAATTTCGGTGGAAGTGCTCTTTGAAATCTCCTAACATGATTACGACTTGAAAAAGATTCATCAAGTGTTTACAATGAAGTAAAAATAGTGTTAAATCTAGCAAATGCATTATCAATACTATCATCATCCGATATTGAAAATTGTTCATATTGTTGAACAAATAGATCCATTTTATTATTCTTAACTTTCTTATTTCCTTAATAATTAATCACTAAAGAGTTCCAAATATCTTTAGTTGTTTTATGCATAAAACTCTTTCATATTCCTTTTTAGGCAAGGCGTTATATAAAACCATTTTTGCCTTATTATTTTTCGAAATCATTTTCTTTTGATCATCATTTTGACGTTTGTAAGGAACACTTTCATCTCTACCGGTATTAGTATTCCTAATGACGGCTTTATTATAACCATCAAAAATAATATGCCAAAGATCAATATCTTTAGATTTCACATATGTTTCAAATATAAATTTTCAATAAATAAAACCGTTACCTTCAAATAGTGGTGGTCTTTGCATAGATTGTCTTTCTTTGTAGTTTTCAAATTCCATTAGATCAAATATAAAATTTTAAAATAAAATATACTTTAAAAATTTTAGTAACCTGCTCTGATACCAATTGTGAAAAACTAGGGGGGGGGTGATGAGTGTCTAAATACTCATCATTTTTGTACAATATAAACTGCAAAATCATCTGAAAACACTCAGAAACACATCAAAATGATAAAAATATCACAAATCAGTGTTTTATGTGTTTTAAATGCAAAAATATCAAAATCAGATGAAAAACGTATCAAATTTGCAAAATTGGCAGTTTTAGTCCCCCAAGTTTCAAAAGTTGTCAAAAATAGTCCCTGGTATATCTAAATAAAGAAAAATGTCATTTAAGGTCCATGGGATTCAAAAGTTGTTAAAACAAACCCTTCAAAGTTTAAAATTTGCAAAATTACAACTTTGGTCCCTCAACTTTGGAAAATTGCAAAATTAGTCCTTGGACTTTTAAAAAATGGATTTTATGCAAAAATGATCCTTGTTCTATAAATGTTTATCATGTTTGGTCCTTGTGATAAGTTTGGAAATATGGCATTTTCAGTCCTCAATGTTTTGCAGATTTGCATTTTTGGTCCTTGTTATCATTACTTAACCAAACGGATCCAATTTAAATATCAAAGCCCAAAAACAAATCCAGCCCACCCCCTTTTAATATTAAACCAGGGTCAAAACAAGTCAAATCCACTTGAACCCGCCCAAAAACCAGTTTCACTGTAGACTTCCTTCTCCCCAGCTGAAACACCAAAACCAGTCATGGTTTCTCCACATTTTCAACCCCCTCCTCACCTATCCATCTCCCTTGTCCCCTCCACCTCCACATATTCCAAACTCCATTTATTGATTGAAACCTGCTCAAGATGACTTTGGCGCCAAAATTCAATCAATGGCCAAAAATGCTTCTACTGATCCAATGGCTATTATTATTGGTGGGATATACTCTGAAGTCAAAGGAAAAGAGAGTTTGCATATAAAAAGGAAGGAAAGAGAAGCTTGAGAGGAGTAGTTAGTTTTTAGTTTTTTCTTTGAATGTCGTTTTTTTTACTTATCTTAATTAAGAGTTTTAAAATGTAACTTTAAGCTTTATTGTATGAAACTCAAGTAATCTTATCTTTGTAATTTACTTTTAAGCATCAATATCAAGTTTTTATTTAAATTCCAAGTTTAGTGTTTACTGTGGTATTATTCAGTTTCAAGTTCTCACTTACAAGCTTGTAAAAGCTCAATTTTCATCTCACATAAACTTATTAAGGCTTGTTATAGTTTTCTATAAGCTCATAATTAATTTTCAACCAATATTAGAGTATGGTCAACAAAAGTCAACTGGACCAAAAATGGGCATGGTGATGATATTTGGTTGATGCAGAGGATGCTTTGGGGTTAGATTTAGTTAGGTTAGATCAGAATTTGGTTTGGTTTTGGTCTGCAAACCAACTGGATAGTGGTTAGTAATTTCCTTATTTTCACTTTTCAAGTCGTTTTGCATATTTTGTTGATAGTGGTATTTATAGTCATAATCTGTTTTAACTTGTTTATTTAGTTATATTGAAGATAATTTAGCTCAGTTTGATCAATGGAATTAGTTAATTTAGTGGTAATCTTGTTTTAAGTTCATTTCAGTCTTACAAAAGGGTGTTTGGATTGAGCATGTAGACTGTGCTAGAGGTTTGTTCAATGGTTAGGACCTGTTGTCTCATGCTTGGTTAGCTTAATTTAGCCCTTTGCATTAATAATCTTGTGCTTGAACAGGCTCAAAGTCAAATTCATTTGTTTCCACCTTAAGTACTCCACTGTTGAGATTCTAACAAATCAAAAGTTAGTTTTTGTGTTTAGAATTCATAAACTAAGTTTGCAATAGCTTTATTTAATCGTATAACATCATTTTCAAGTAGGAAATCTAGATCAAAACTCATAATAGTCAACCTTTTAGTTTTGTTAAAAAGTCAAAATTTCTCAAATAGCTGTTTTTGAATAAACTTTAGATTTTCATTGTGTGTTTAATATTAGGATTAAGCTTAAATGCTTTTGGGAAATTAATATTCAGTTGCTCAAAAAAAAATAGAAAAATACTAGTTTAGTTTTAATCAGCTTACAGAGTGCTTATTTTTTAGCTTTTTTTTTACTACCCCTTTTCTGAAAATGCCCTGTGCAAACAGTTAGATTAGAGCTTATTTTGGTTTGTTTAATGCTTATTTTTTAGTGATTGTGCTTATTCAGTTGTTGTATCTAGCTTATTAGTAGTTTCCTAGCTTATTCCATTTTACATTTTGCTTATTTAATAGCTTACTAGCCATTTAGCTTAATAACTTGTGCTTATTTTTTTTCTTCTTGCCACTGTTGGAAACTTAAGCTCAAACTGAGCTTATTGATCATTTTTGTAAAAAGTCATAGTTATTAAAAGTGCTTATCTTCATGTGCTTAATAAGTTTGAAAAAGAAAATCACAAAAATAAAATAAATAGCAAAAAAGGGCCTGCACAGGTTCGAACTTGGGACCTGCTGTGCAGCCTTGCCACGACCACAAACAAACTCCTCCTACCATCTGCTCTATCTGTCATTTTTGTTAAATACGTTTTTTTTAAAATAAGCTTTAAAGCTCTTTTCGAATATAACTGCTTATAGGATTAAGCTAGCTTATGGTTTTTAATTTTCTCTTATTTAGTGTTTAAAAAATTACTTTTCTGGATTTTTTGGTAATTTTTCAAATTCATTAGCTATTTTTAATAATTAGTTTTTATAAATATAGTTTTTAAATCATAATAAATAATTTAAGAGTCGAAAAAATACCCGGCTTTTTCCTAAAATTTTCTTTTATCATATAGTACGTAATAAAATTGTTTTTACACTTGTAGGACTTTTATTTCATAAATTTTACGTTTTGTCTTGCGCTCCAGCGTATTTTTCGTACATAACGCTCGTTTTAGTTTTAAGTAACGTTTTTAGATAATTTGAGTTTACGTTTTAGTTAATATAGTTTATTTAAGTTATTTTATTTTATAAATCACAAAAACATCATTGTAAAAATAGTGATAGCGTTTATTTAATATTTTTAACTTTTTAATTTCTTTTAATTTGCATTTAAGTCGCTTTATTTTATAAACTTTTTCAGTAGTGTATTTATCCTTTCCTAACCTTTACAGATCACTATCCTTAGTGATCATTCTATCATCTGAGTTTGTTTTAACACACCATTGAGTCTCCGTGGGACATAACGACCCGGGAATTCATTATATTTTCCTGGACTTTATTGTATTTGTGTCTGAACTGTTTTAAGCCTGTTACGGCTGGTCATTCACAAGTGGCCGGTTTGTGTGATTAGACTTGACGGTTCGGACCAGATCAAATTCTTGCACATATACCATCTTTTGTAAAAAGTTTTTTTTGTAAAGTTATCAGAAAATCCAAAAATATTTTCATTCTTTGTTTTTATATCATGTTTTTCAAAAATCCAAAAATATCCATCTTTACCCTCTCACATCTTTTGATTCTTCATTTCTTTTACCCTCTATCCATTTGATTCTTTCTATGTCTCATCCTCACCAATTTGGTTGTGAATGGTGTGGGGGACCTCAAAATGGTGGAAATTGCCCCGGTTGTGGCATTGTGAATCCGGGAAACGGGTTTGTCTATGACCAAAATCCCTACAATGAAACAACTAATTTCCTCAACCAACCCCCGCACTATGAGATGGAGACGTATTCTTGTGAATTTTGTGGGGGTCCTCATTATGATTACCAATGTCAATCATGGAATCAAAATTTCTATGAATCTGATCCTTGTTATAACACTCCTTGTTTTGACAATTTCCAACCCCCACAATTTTCCGTCATTGAACAATTTCCCGTCATTGATCAACATCCTTGTGAGAAAAGTATGCTAGAAGAACTTGCCGAAGACCAAACATCTCGCAACGAAAAATCTATGCTAGAATTACTTGAAGAAGAGGAACGAGCCGCTAAGATTCAAAGATGTCTTGAAGAAATACGAATCGAGGAACGAGCACTTGCAAGACGTGCCCGATGGCTCGCGACTTACATCGACGATGATGATGATAGTGACGATGATGATGAAAGTTTGTCAGCTGAAACCACACACGAAGAGCCCGTTAACTCTCTAAGTATGGGGGACGAGCATCTCAGCACTATTCCAGAAACGGAATCATCGAATGTTGAGAACCTTATCCCGATCCCAAGTGAGTCTGAGGGAATTCTTGACAAAGAGTGTGATGTGTTTTCTCCTCTTACAAATGATTTTGTTGAGACTTTCTCAGATTTTGACAGTGATTATAGTGATGCCAATTCTTTATGTTCTAAAGACATAGAATTTATTGATGCATTACTTCCACATTCCGAGATCGTCAACTTAGAAGAGGATGTTGACCATGTTGTTTCCAAAACAATTAATACGACTATCACTAATCCCTTATTCGAATTCGATTCTGAATTTACTCTAAATTCAGTTAATCCAATCTTTGATAGTGATGAGTCTGACACGGAGACTATAATGGACGAGGTGCATATTTATAGCCCACGAAGTACCGCACATGTCCCACCTCCGTATATTCTTCATGAGGAGTTCGCCGGTGAACTCACTCATATCATATCTCCGCTGGAGTATGATTGCTCGGATGGCAAAAATCATGATCGGGGGGAGAGAATCTCAATTTGCATAGTTATGACAAATCTTCCCACCCTCCCTCCCGAGATGCCTTCCAACCCTAAGAGCTCAACCAATAAAATCCAAATAAGTGCAACTGCACTTAATCCCGAGGAAGAAGATCTAGTCA
Source organism: Chrysanthemum seticuspe (assembly GCA_019973895.1). Taxonomy (NCBI): domain Eukaryota; kingdom Viridiplantae; phylum Streptophyta; class Magnoliopsida; order Asterales; family Asteraceae; genus Chrysanthemum; species Chrysanthemum seticuspe. Next base: position 308,845,996 of record BPTQ01000006.1, read on the forward strand.
TGATTGTTATCATGATTTTCTTTCTTTTCTTCACCTACTCGGTGACTTCCTCTCTTCTTCACTCCTTCGGGAATGAAGACACTATTTTTGATCCCGGCATTTTCATTCATCATTTTTGAGCCGGTTCTCTCTATATCTCATCGGTGTGGAACTTTCACGTGCTTCAAATGTTTGTCCAAACATCTTGAATGAAAGTCCGATGGAGATTGTTTCTTCCACTCAGTTTCCCCATGAACCAATTAATGCGGGGTCGAGTCAAGCTAGCGACTCGGAAATCAAAAACAGTAGCACACACTATATGGGTTTTCACCCATATTTCTGTCTTCTTACCCCTTTCTACCACCTAAGTGTGGGGGTGATACCCCACATGTTATATATATATATATATATATTATCTAAAAAAAAAAAAAAAAAAAAAAAAAAAAAAAAAAAAACAAAAAACTTTTAAAATAATGGCCGTAGTATTTCCCTTTTACGTTCTTTGTTTCGGCATAACCGCCGGTACTTTGAATATTGAGGGCAATATTCATTTCTAAGTGTGGGGGGGAATTCTCACGAATTTCATATATTATCTACCCAATTCCCCCGTTTTTGGCCAAAATTTTTTTTTTGGAGTAAGTGTTCTACACTTACTCATTTGGTTATCAGTCCGCCATGTTTGATAAACAAAAGGATTGGCTAATCCAGGAGCAAACGGCTCTTGGTAAAGATTTCTCAAATCCGTTTATATGGCTTGCAATTTGCCCAAAATTGTATGGTTCTCAACTCACCATATCCTAAAAAGTGAAGAGTTGGCTAGCCCGCAAGTTTATGGCTTGTTGTAAAGGCAGTGGAAAATCCATAATTGGTAATCAGCTCACCAAAGATAATATTGATAATTTATCTAAGAGTTGGCTAGTCCAGAAGGGTACGGCTTCTGGTAAAGACTAATCAAATCCATTTACAGCTTATGATTTGCTCAAAATCATTTGGTTATCAGTGTACCAAGGTTCTTACTTGAACTGAAACATTTGGCTACTCCAGAAGTGATGGCTTTTGGTAAAGAGTTTTTAAAATCCATTAAAGCCTCAAATCATTGCTAGGGACTAGCAATATCTCAGTGTGGGGGATTGATGAGTGTCTAAATACTCATCATTTTTGTACAATATAAACTGCAAAATCATCTGAAAACACTCAGAAACACATCAAAATGATAAAAATATCACAAATCAGTGTTTTATGTGTTTTAAATGCAAAAATATCAAAATCAGATGAAAAACGTATCAAATTTGCAAAATTGGCAGTTTTAGTCCCCCAAGTTTCAAAAGTTGTCAAAAACAGTCCCTGGTATATCTAAATAAAGAAAAATGTCATTTAAGGTCCATGGGATTCAAAAGTTGTTAAAACAAACCCTTCAAAGTTTAAAATTTGCAAAATTACAACTATGGTCCCTCAACTTTGGAAAATTGCAAAATTAGTCCTTGGACTTTTAAAAAATGGAATTTATGCAAAAATGATCCTTGTTCTATAAATGTTTATCATGTTTGGTCCTTGTGATAAGTTTGGAAATATGGCATTTTCAGTCCTCAATGTTTTGCAGATTTGCATTTTTGGTCCTTGTTATCATTACTTAACCAAACGGATCCAATTTAAATATCAAAGCCCAAAAACAAATCCAGCCCACCCCCTTTTAATATTAAACCAGGGTCAAAACAAGTCAAATCCACTTGAACCCGCCCAAAAACCAGTTTCACTGTAGACTTCCCTCTCCCCAGCTGAAACACCAAAACCAGTCATGGTTTCTCCACATTTTCAACCCCCCTCCTCACCTATCCATCTCCCTTGTCCCCTCCACCTCCACATATTCCAAACTCCATTTATTGATTGAAACCTGCTCAAGATGACTTTGGCGCCAAAATTCAATCAATGGCCAAAAATGCTTCTACTGATCCAATGGCTATTATTATTTGTGGGATATACTCTGAAGTCAAAGGAAAAGAGAGTTTGCATATAAAAAGGAAGGAAAGAGAAGCTTGAGAGGAGTAGTTAGTTTTTAGTTTTTTCTTTGAATGTCGTTTTTTTTTACTTATCTTAATTAAGAGTTTTAAAATGTAACTTTAAGCTTTATTGTATGAAACTCAAGTAATCTTATCTTTGTAATTTACTTTTAAGCATCAATATCAAGTTTTTATTTAAATTCCAAGTTTAGTGTTTACTGTGGTATTATTCAGTTTCAAGTTCTCACTTACAAGCTTGTAAAAGCTCAATTTTCATCTCACATAAACTTATTAAGGCTTGTTATAGTTTTCTATAAGCTCATAATTAATTTTCAACCAATATTAGAGTATGGTCAACAAAAGTCAACTGGACCAAAAATGGGCATGGTGATGATATTTGGTTGATGCAGAGGATGCTTTGGGGTTAGATTTAGTTAGGTTAGATCAGAATTTGGTTTGGTTTTGGTCTGCAAACCAACTGGATAGTGGTTAGTAATTTCCTTATTTTCACTTTTCAAGTCGTTTTGCATATTTTGTTGATAGTGGTATTTATAGTCATAATCTGTTTTAACTTGTTTATTTAGTTATATTGAAGATAATTTAGCTCAGTTTGATCAATGGAATTAGTTAATTTAGTGGTAATCTTGTTTTAAGTTCATTTCAGTCTTACAAAAGGGTGTTTGGATTGAGCATGTAGACTGTGCTAGAGGTTTGTTCAATGGTTAGGACCTGTTGTCTCATGCTTGGTTAGCTTAATTTAGCCCTTTGCATTAATAATCTTGTGCTTGAACAGGCTCAAAGTCAAATTCATTTGTTTCCACCTTAAGTACTCCACTGTTGAGATTCTAACAAATCAAAAGTTAGTTTTTGTGTTTAGAATTCATAAACTAAGTTTGCAATAGCTTTATTTAATCGTATAACATCATTTTCAAGTAGGAAATCTAGATCAAAACTCATAATAGTCAACCTTTTAGTTTTGTTAAAAAGTCAAAATTTCTCAAATAGCTGTTTTTGAATAAACTTTAGATTTTCATTGTGTGTTTAATATTAGGATTAAGCTTAAATGCTTTTGGGAAATTAATATTCAGTTGCTCAAAAAAAATAGAAAAATACTAGTTTAGTTTTAATCAGCTTACAGAGTGCTTATTTTTTAGCTTCTTTTGACTACCCCTTTTCTGAAAATGCCATGTGCAAACAGTTAGATTAGAGCTTATTTTGGTTTGTTTAATGCTTATTTTTTAGTGATTGTGCGTATTCAGTTGTTGTATCTAGCTTATTAGTAGTTTCCTAGCTTATTCCATTTTACATTTTGCTTATTTAATAGCTTACTAGCCATTTAGCTTAATAACTTGTGCTTATTTTTTTTCTTCTTGCCACTGTTGGAAACTTAAGCTCAAACTGAGCTTATTGGTCATTTTTGTAAAAAGTCATAGTTATTAAAAGTGCTTATCTTCATGTGCTTAATAAGTTTGAAAAAGAAAATCACAAAAATAAAATAAATAGCAAAAAAGGGCCTGCACAGGTTCGAACTTGGGACCTGCTGTGCAGCCTTGCCACGACCACAAACAAACTCCTCCTACCATCTGCTCTATCTGTCATTTTTGTTATTTCCTTTCACTAGCATTCTCTTAAATACGTTTTTTTTAAAATAAGCTTTAAAGCTCTTTTCGAATATAACTGCTTATAGGATTAAGCTAGCTTATGGTTTTTAATTTTCTCTTATTTAGTGTTTAAAAAATTACTTTTCTGGATTTTTTGGTAATTTTTCAAATTCATTAGCTATTTTTAATAATTAGTTTTTATAAATATAGTTTTTAAATCATAATAAATAATTTAAGAGTCGAAAAAATACCCGGCTTTTTCCTAAAATTTTCTTTTATCATATAGTACGTAATAAAATTGTTTTTACACTTGTAGGACTTTTATTTCATAAATTTTACGTTTTGTCTTGCGCTCCAGCGTAATTTTCGTACATAACGCTCGTTTTAGTTTTAAGTAACGTTTTTAGATAATTTGAGTTTACGTTTTAGTTAATATAGTTTATTTAAGTTATTTTATTTTATAAATCACAAAAACATCATTGTAAAAATAGTGATAGCGTTTATTTAATATTTTTAACTTTTTAATTTCTTTTAATTTGCATTTAAGTCGCTTTATTTTATAAACTTTTTCAGTAGTGTATTTATCCTTTCCTAACCTTTACAGATCACTATCCTTAGTGATCATTCTATCATCTGAGTTTGTTTTAACACACCATTGAGTCTCCGTGGGACATAACGACCCGGGAATTCATTATATTTTCCTGGACTTTATTGTATTTGTGTCTGAACTGTTTTAAGCCTGTTACGGCTGGTCATTCACAAGTGGCCGGTTTGTGTGATTAGACTTGACGGTTCGGACCAGATCAGGGGGTTGAATAATTTTACCGATTAAAATCTCTTTTCAAAATGAACATAGATCAAGTAATTCTGAAACCTATAGATAGTGATATATAGATAATGCAAGAGTATAAATAATAAAGCAAATACGATATTTAAAGTAAAGTAAAGAAGAGATAGAACGTGACACGAGTATTTATAGTATTTCGGCTATAAGGACACCTTCCTTACCCTTCTCCAGTTCCCCGAGTACCCAACTCGAGAGTTCATAAACACTATGTCAACAAGCTCCTTAACCGGCGGAGAAGCCTCCTAACGTCACTTACACTTTATCCGGTACAAATCTAAATATTGGGTTCTTATACAATGGAAGAACTAACCCAACAACACAAAGTAACACTACAAGTTTATGGGACAGTGTGATGAATGAAACACAAAGATCAAATCAGTGATCTTGTAAAGATGATGAAGGCTAACAACACTTCTCTTGAAGCTTGCAAGTCTTGTATGTAAAAACTCGTGATCTCGCCTTTTACGAAGAACTAACAAAATCACCAAAAGTAAACTACAAGAAATGATATGAGATATGAGGTTAGAGATATAAGAATATAAGGAGAATTATAAAGGAGATGGGTGAGAAATAATGAAGAAATGACCTTCTATTTATAGGCAAACCTGTCTCTGACCCGCCGGATCAGGCGGATCCCTTTCAAAAGGGATCCGACCAGTTATAACCAAGGGATCCGGGAACCTGGATCATACAGTCCGGATTTTGGATTACCAAGTCTGGGTTTTGGGTCATGGGTTCCGGGTTTTGGGTAACAAAAACCCAATAAATCTTTGGGGATCTTGCAAATCTTTCAAGTATCTAGCCAAATGATGTCATGCATGATGTAAGTAATATATTAACTTAAAACATTTACAAAAAAAATGTATAAGTTACTTGCAAATAATGTGAAGTTTTAGTAACAAAACACTTGTGATGACTAGTTTCAAAACTTGTGATCTTTGATATCTACTTAAGATAACTTTACGATTGTTATCAAAAAAACATATAGAGATCGGAAAATGTAACTAAACATTTTTACGGCTTATTTATATTAACAAAGTGGGTGAAGCGTATTTATAATACTCTTTGGCACACCTTTTTCCTGACAGATTGCGACTCAGGCTTGTATTGTTGGTAATGTGCTAATCCCACTGGTCCATTCAGAATCATGGAGCCGGACGTTACATTCTGATGTCATGCCTCTTGTTGTGGCGTCTGCTCTTCCGATCCACCGACTAGCAGGTTGTTCCTTCCAAAATGTTAATGCCTCTAGAACTGGTCGAGTTCTACCAGAAATATCGGTATCTCCGTAGGACTATTTCAGCAACCGAAAGAGTGTTATTGCAGATGAATCGGGTTCAAGGCCGAACCATCGATACATCATCAGTAATACATTTAAATAATATGTAATCTTTCGTAACTTATGAATATTTGCATTATATATGATATTGGACTCATTGCACCTATATTACTTAGATTGTGTTGACTTCACCTTTTCTTATATGTTTGAAAAATCACTTTATTAATTTAGATATACCGGGGTTCAAATGTGATTTTCCTCACTATTTAATGTAAGTTCACTATTCGAACATTTTTAACATGTCCTGTTCGTTTCTTATATGACTATTTATAATTTACCCGTTTAACTATAATTTTGGTAAAATCATTTACCTAAAGCAATTAAAAAAAATGTATTCAACTCATTGCAAATTTACTTAGGTTGTGTTGACCTTACCTTTTTATATAAGATCGGAGAAATACTTTCTCATAATTAGATATATCGGGGTTCCAGGTTCATATTATTAGAGAATAAATAGGCCTAAGCTCGGTTTGTGGTTTGGGGCATCTGTTAGACAATGAAACCCGTCGGTATAACTTTATTACTCACCATTATTTATAATGGCAAAACCCTAGATGCCTTAAACCACAAACCGGGCTTGAGCCTATTTATTCTCTAATACATATGTGATTTCCGTCTCTCCGTCACTGTTTAATATAAGTTTACTATTCGAACACTTTCAGCATGTCCTATCCGTTTCTTATTCGTACTTATAATTTACTAGTTTAATCATTTGGCAAAATTGAATAACCAAAGCAATTAGAAAAGCCCACATTGATGCCTTCCAAATGTTATTATAAACGAGAGCTTACATACTTGAGTATAATTTAGGGTATAAATAAGAGTAAATTACATAAATGGTCACTATGGTTTGTCTACTTTTTCACATTTAGTCATTGAACTTTTTTTTTTGACATACATTATCACTTAAGAGTTGTTAAAGGTAATTTGCCGTCTAGGGTTTAAGTAATGGGAAAATAATCCCTGTTGCAAATAGCAGGGATCCTTCTCTGTTGCTATGTCTAAATCAAGGACCAATTGTGTACATCATAGATGTTATCAAGGGCCATTGTGTACATCATTTTTGCATTAAAACAACATTTAACTCCTTGTCGTTTGCTGCAGGGATATTATCCCCTTAATTAATTATGTTTTTAGTTGGAAATTTATGTTTTTGTGTTTACCCTCAAATGATTATACACAAAAATAATTCGATCTACAAAACTTATTCGATCTATAGAATTTATACTTCACATCGCTGAAAAGCGCGATAATACCATACTAGTTTATACGAAATTTAAAAGAAACCATAAAGTATCTGCACGTCACTTGTGCTGTTGATAAAATTAAACTATCATCATCTCATCAATGTTTAATAACTCTAGTTATAAATTATTGGCCAAATAAGTATAGATGAGGATTACATTTTTTGTCCTTGCGATTATAACCAGATACCTAGCTATGTAATCCCTCAACTTTTCTTTTGCTATGGATAATCCATATTCTGCAAGCGCATAGCACCATAAGTCCTTATATTTAACAAACGTTATATACTCGTCAAAACACTTGACGTGCAAGTCTCGTGAGGGTAAAAATAGTTTCTTTAACTTTATCTTTTTGGTTTGGCCAATTAAACAACAAAAAACACTTAAAATTCCAATTAGCACCATGAAATGACCTTTTTTTCTTTTTTACTTTTTTTACTTTTTTCCTTTTATAGAACCAACCATCATCATTTTATAAACTTCCACTGATATTAACTTTCACCAAAACTTTGAAATTGGATAACCATCTCTAGGGTGAAAATGAGCCGAGCTACTCGTGAAAAACTCAGGATCGGATCGGTAAAAAGCTTGAACGAGCTTGAGCCGAGCTCGAGCCTAAATTGCAGCTCGTTTATTAATCGAGCTCGAGCCCGAGCTTTACATACAAAACTCGTTCGGGCTCGCGAGCCTAAACGACATTATGATATTTTAAGTATTAAACATATACGAGCCGAGTTCGAGCTTACTAACGAGCTTAATAAAGATATATTACGAGCCGAGCACGAGCTGAGCCAAGCTTTAACTTTTCTTTGCCAAATTGTGTAAACAAACTGAGCCCGAACCTATATAACATACAACAAGCCGAGCTCGAGCTTAAAATTTAAGGCTCAAAACGAGCCAAGCTCGAGCTCTGACATGCTCAGTCTCGGCTCGACTCGCTTTCACCCTTAATCACTCTAGTAATAAGATACATCATTAAACAAACTACATATATCCAAACAACAACCCAAAACTTAAAATTAGGCATTCATTTAATCAATGTAAAATCTGTTGGAATCACTCCTAAACCTAAATCAAGTGTTAGTAATTCATATGTAATAGTTAGCTTAATTATGGCATTTATGTTTGTTATTAGCCTTAAGCTTATGTAGAAGGCCCATGAGCTTAGGCCCAAGCCCATAGGAGAAAGGATGGGAACTAGGAGTGTTGCCCTAGCTTCCTCCAATAAATACTCTTGTATAACCCTCACTTGAGGGTTGGTTGTTCAATTTATTTCTTTCACACATACCTTTGAGCATAACCGGTCAAGTCTAACGTGTGTGTGTGTTTGATTATTGTTCAATCGCCTTTATCTCTTTCTATTAAGCTTGTGTTGTAAAACTAGTGACCTAACAGTGGTATCAATCGCCTAATAGTTGGGTGAACGTTTGTTTGGTCTACGCGTAGAACATACGCTTCGGCCTTGATACTTTGGTTCGCTTAAAAACACGATTTTTACACTTTTTAAACCAATATTCTTGTACTTTCAATGTTTTAAGGTGTTAAAATACTTGTTTTTGGCAAAAAGTTTCAAACTTTACGCGTGGATCTACGTTTTTTAAGCTAGTTCTTGTACGAGGGTTTCATCCAACGCGTAACTGTTTTAGAGGTTTTGGATCATCAAATTTCACACTTTTGTGTTATTTTGGTGATATTGAAGCTATCTCATCACAAAAATCTGGTTTAGAAACATCTTTGGGCAAAATCATTGTTACGAGTAAAACTACGCGTATCAAAACCCTAGTTTTACGCGTAACTTTATTCGTGGTTTGATCTTCAGTTTCGTGGTTTACTCCGTGTTTTCTTGCTTGGATAAGCCTGAAAATACGTCGACTTTGGATATCTTTTGCACTGTGATAGTGTAAAAGATCACTTGGGATAAAACCCTAAACTTACGCATAAGCATAAAGCTTACGCGTAGAAATCCTACGCATAAGATTCATCTTACGCCTAAGCCTAGTCTTACGCATAAGGTAATCCTACGCCTAAGTTTCTATGCCTAACTTTGTGTCTACGCATAACTTTAGTGTCTTTTCCCTACTTACGCGTAACTCTTGATTGTTACGCGTAACTTTGGTGTTTTTACGCATAAGTGCTACTTGGCTATTGTGATTTCTACGCCTAAGGATACTTCATCAACAAAGGTTCATTCGACTACAAAGATCCATTTTTACCAACAAAAGTTTTCAACATGTCACAACCACCATACTCTAACTATTTCCCTTACACTTATTCTCAACGACAACAACAACTAAGTCCACAACATCAACAATGGAATCAACAACAAGCAATTTATCAACAACAATTTAATCAACAACATACTCCACAACTTGGAGCAATTCCTCCACCAAAAATGGTTCAAACACCACCAAGTCTTCAAGTTCAACCCTACACAAACGATTTCAATCAACATCCATCAAGGAACACTATAAAGGAACCCACTTGGTTTGCAAAGATGTGTGAAGCTTTAAGCAGCCAACAATCAATTCATGAGGCTGGTTCACTTGATACACCTCCAATGCTCACTCCAGGAAACTATGATCAATGGGTAATTAGGTTCTTTAGGTTTTGTGATCTGAAGAAGCCACATGGAAAGTTCTTAAAGAAGGTTATCTTGGAAGGTCCATTTCAGATAGCTACTGTCATTGTACCCGGAGATCCAAATGCTAATCCACCAAGAGATGAACAAACGAACATTGCTACTGTTGCAGACTTGAATCCAGAAGAACTTCTACACTATGAAGTTGATGAGCTTGCAATGCAATATATCCTTTTAGGATTGCCAAACCCAATTCTTCGAAGTGTTGATGCTCAAAATACTGCAAAGAAAATGTGGGAACACATTCATCTACTTATGGAAGGATCTGCACTCAATCAGGAGGATATGGAATCCAAAATTTACTTGGCTTATGAACACTTCTTGATTGAACCTGGAGAGACACTAGAGTCTTATCATCATCGATTCTCAGACATCATCAATGATTTGGATAAACACAACATCATCATGCCAAGAATTGCAGTTAATACTAAGTTCCTGAGTAGTCTTGGTCCTGAATGGGAGAAGTATGTCATTTTTCTCCGTCAAGCAAAGAACATGCATCATTCTACATACGAATTTTTGTATGATTACTTGAAGCCTCATGAAAAGGAAGTTGATAGGGAAAGGATTCTCCGTGCTCAAATTGCTTCAACAAGAACTCCGGAAAATCAACAACTTGCCTTGTATGCTCAAAACAGTTATCCTCCTCAACAAGCAACTCAACCAACTGCCACTATCACACCAAATGATCAATCACAACAATCTCAACATAATCAATTGGTTCCATACAACAACAACAATGCTCAAGCATTTGTCAGTGAAGCTAATGAGGAATCCGATCCGTTCGAAGCATTGCAACAAGGATTTGTTATGATTGCTAATGCTTTTAGCCGTTATACCAACAAATCCAACAATCGTATTTGTTCCTCATCTAACACACGAAATCAAGCTATTGTGAACAATGGACGAGTTGAAGTTCAGAATCGTGGTTATGGTCGTGAGATGGGCGGTGGTCAAGGGTTTAATGCTGTCACACCCCCAAATTACCTGTTTTGCAGCGGAATGGAATTCCTGGGGATTGACTGTCATAGCATCACAATCACAGTTATATTGAACGACCTAAAGTGTCGTTTAAAAACACATCGTTTGATATTTATTTAAAACATTCAGAGTTACAAGATAGGTCCCAAAAGTTGATAAAGTTTGCGGAAATATCATTACAAGTCAAACGATGTTTTGAAAGAAAACCATAATATACAATAAGACGCGTCGACGCTGCGACTCTATGAGGGTTCCCTAATCGTGCCATGATGCGAATGTCTTAGTTACCTGAAAATACATTGCGAAAAAGGTCAACAATAATGTTGGTGAGAAATCATAGGTTTATGAAAATGATTTATACGACTACGCAAGTATAAACCATGTATGACAAACATGCCACATAAAATGTTACAATTGCTATAAGTCCATGACACCGAAACTAGACTGATCATGATGTTCGCCCCAACAGAGTGTTTGCCAAACAACTCAAATAATGTTATTAAATGAAATGCATCCGTTTAACCAGTTGGAATCCACCAACCCGGATGGAGGAGTCACCCTCGATAGATCTATCCACTCACCCTCGCTTCTATGAAATTAACGGCTCATGTTATATAATGGGGACATTCAATTGGCATGAGGTAACTTAAGCAATGTAAATGAATTTGATATACTTGGCATCGTAATAAAAATGATGTGCAATGTATTCTCCCCCATAGGTTTGAAAATAAGTATAAACATGTACAACGGGGCTATGAAAACTCACCTTGATAGTACAGTAGTTTGGTTGAAAAACTAATCAAGTTGTGTGAATAAACTGCTCCGACACGCGACCTGAGTTGATATGTCAAGTTTTAGTACGTTGTTGTTGTTCAAAACTTTATCAATACGTAATATTTTAGTAATAGTACAATATGTGTTTTATCGATAATTATTTGTGAATCTTCAGGTGGAATTAGAACAACGCGTACGGTTACATTAGAAAAATACAAATGATAAGTTTCATCATATTTCATTTTTAAGGTTTGTTTGATTATGAACGAGATAAGGATATCTCGTATATTGTATTTATCAAAACCAAGTCGATATGTATTAAAAGTACATTCCCGTAATAATATAATATGTTACACTTCATATTATAGTCTTTAGTATTGACAGTTTATACCTTCGAACTTTTATAAAATGACAATTTATACCCCTCAACTTTAGTGAAACGACAGTTCCTACCCTGAAGTTTCAAAAGTGACACTTTATACCCCTTGGTTAAATATAATTTCCATTTAGAGGTTCTTTTTGTAATTTATTAATATATAATTACGCTTTTTATCCCCATGCATGGATTTATTTTTAAGTTTAGTCCTATATATATATAGTTTTAAAAATTTGGCAAGACAAGCCCTCCATGCATTTTGCGAATTTCATGCATAGTCCTTATTCTATAATATTAACTAAATTTACAGTTTTGGTCCAAGAAACTCCAAGTTTAACACTTTTAACCTCCATGCATGGTTGTCGTTACGTACATAGTCCTTATTTTACAAATTTGCGTTTTTGGATTCACGAAGGATGTGGCTTGTTATGGCTTATTAATATAAGATGTTTTAAGCTTAAGAATAAGCTGTGGAGAGCTTTTTAGCTCAAGGCTTAGCTTATGGGTTTTTACGGCCCATAATGGTGCGCTTGGTTTTGTGGTATCGACCAAAAAGAAAGCAAGAAAAACAAGGTGAGGTCTTGGGTTTTCGTTGACGAGTTTGTGGTGTTGTAGAGTTGGTTAGGAGCTTATTAATATGGCTTAACATCTCGGCTTATAACTTTTAGCTTATGGTTCAAAATATGATCAAAAGTGGGGCGTTTGGGTTGGTTCTCGACAAGAAAAGACAAGGAAAGAAAACAAGGCCAAACGTTATAAAGACTTATGGCTTGTTTTTATAACTTATTAACATGTTACTAACTTATCCAAATGATCCATGGTGTAGTTTGAAGTTTATTACTATATATGAATGTAAATTTACATTTATTTAAACTAAAGAAACAAACAAAATAAAGCTAAATTTATCTATTACTTTCATATGCCTAGATTCAGTCATGCACGTACATATTGAATGAAATTTAGAAAATCAAGTATTGTAGTAATTATTATTACAGAGTTGTGAAATGAGGGTCATATATCAGTTCGCCAATAAGCATCCACTTTTTAGTGATGCAATTATCATTCTTCAGCTTTGTGTCATTTGTTTTTGTATTATTTATGGTCCATGCATGTACGAGTAGGTAAATAATCTGTAAAAGAGAACCATGACAGTATGGCATCGTCTTATGGTAAAAAAAAATAACGAGGGGTGTGTTTGAGAACCTGCTGTTGCGACATAAGGAAACGAGAGAAACAAGTGAGTTTTTGGTTATGGTCTCGTGGCTTTCTAAACTTTGTTACTTAGTTACTTGATTATAATCATAAGTAAATGATATTAGAAATTTTAAATGAGATTGAAAAGGGTTCTAGTAAAATTTACAAACCTTATTGAGCTTTTATGGATGGTTTGACTAGAACGAGTATGACCCAACTTAATTTAAATTGTGAAGCAAGCTTTCTCAGGCTACAACCTTCCCTTTTATTTGGCTTGTTTTCAGTAGACAATAGCGTATGTGTGAGTGGTTTGTGTTTGAGAACAAAGGATGGAGTGAATTATTGTGGCTTAGGTCCTTATATATACATGCAAAGGTGGTGCATGGAATGATCTTGCCACATGTTAAACTTTGTCAAGAAGTTACGTAACATGATTTTTGAGATAATGTAAGGTTCAGTGAGGTGTGGGTGATTCGTGGAGTAAAAACATGAGGTGCCATGTGATGGTTTGAGGCTATTGACTAAATTGCTTAATATCTAGAAGATATTTGTGTAAGTGAAAGAGGTTTAGACTAACTGTGTTTATATTGGATCTAGTTTGGGCCTAGTTGATTTAGTTGGGTTCTAATGGTAGTACCATAACAAAGAAATAAAAGGTCTTGGTTTGGTCTGCAATACGTACCACAGAAACATACTAAGAATTGTATTTGAGCTTTAACAACTTGTACCTAGAGCTATGTGTGGTATTACATTAGGCTTGTATGTTATAAGAAACTTAAGTTTAATATTGGTGCATTAAAGTCTTGTAAGGTGGGTTTAAGAGTAAGTACCTTAAAGTTTATAATTTAATTTATATTAATATTAAGGTTTTATGTATTAGGAACTTGTACATGTGTATGAAAGGTTTGTACAATATAACTTTATAATAATTATATATATTAATTAAGTTTTGTGATTTTATTTACATAAAATCATAGTTTTGGTAATTTAAGGTTTGTAACGGGAAATAACGTAAGATTAGGTTTTCGTGCTATAAGGGCTTGTACATTAGCTCTGAGGTGTTGTACTTTATGGTTTATGGTTTAGTTACGTGAAGTTATAGTTATAATAACTTAGGGTTTCGTGAAAATCCTTAATTGATATCAAACTTTTAGTTTGAACGTTCTAATAATTGTATATTAACGAATTAATATATAAAGTGGCAAGTAAAAGTTATAAACTCTTATACTTGACATATAGAGATGTTTATTTGAAATAAACATATGGCATGTTGGTGTCGGTTCGCGTGCGAGCAGTTTAGTAAGAATGTGAGTTAAATCACATCAACTAGTCGTTATGAACTAATAACATTAAAAAAAAAAAAATTATACGTTTAATGTAAAATGCAAAACCATGCATGAACTAATATGATGAAAATGATGTTAATGAAATGTAGACTAAACTTAGTCTATATGAAATGACCTCGATGATATGATCATGAATTCACAGCTAAACCATTACGGTTACGTGAATTTGATGCTCGTAAACCTAGTTCACGATAAATGATAAATAATGAAGCATGAGTAATGTTTTGAAATATGACCTGAAAATTCGAATTGTCACATTCGCCCAACCAAAAAGGAATTCAGTCCCTGAATTCAGTCCTTGTTGGGTCCTACGGTGTTGTCGGCGAAAAGATGATGATATTTGAGGCGCATCTGGTCTTCCCGTTCCCAAGTAAACTCAGGACCTCTTCGAGAATTCCAGCGAACCTTCACAATAGGAATACGACTTTGTTTCAACTGCTTGACCTCGCGGTCCATAATTTCTACCGGTTCCTCCACGAAATTGAGTTTATCGTCGAGTTGAATTTCTTCCAATGGAATAACGAGTGATTCGTCCGAAAGACATTTCTTCAGGTTTGAAACATGAAACGTGTTGTGTACGTGACTAAGTTCTGACGGAAGATCAAGTCGATAAGCTACAGGGCCGACTCTGCTCAAAATTTTGAATGGCCCAATGTACCTCGGGTTCAATTTCCCGCGTTTTCCAAAACGTACCACGCCTTTCCAAGGTGATACTTTCAACATCACTTTGTCGCCAATTTGAAATTCCAATGGTTTGCGCCTAACATCTGCGTAACTTTTCTGTCGGCTTCTGGCAGTTCTGAGTCTATCTCAGATTTGAACTATCTTTTCTGTTGTTTCCCGTACCATTTCTGGACCAGTGAGTTGTGCGTCTCCAACCTCGGCCCAACAAACAGGTGATCGACACTTTCGACCATATAGTGCTTCAAATGGTGCTGCTTTTATACTGGTGTGATAACTATTGTTGTACGAGAATTCGATCAATGGCAAATGATTAGCCCAACCATTTCCAAAATCAATCACACATGCTCTCAACATATCTTCCAATGTTTGAATTGTCCTTTCACTTTGACCATCGGTTTGTGGATGATATGCTGTGCTCATCTCTAATTTGGTTCCAAATGAATCTTGTAATGATTTCCAGAAATTTGAAGTGAATCGACTATCTCTGTCGGAAATGATGGAAATTGGTTCTCCATGCCTCGAGACTATTTCCTTGACATAAAGTCTAGTGAGTTGTTCCATGGAATAAGTCTCTCTAATTGGTATGAAATGAGCTGATTTGGTAAGACGATCAACGATTACCCATATAGCGTCGTAACCTCCCGATGTCTTAGGAAGTTTCGTAACAAAGTCCATTGTAATGCGTTCCCATTTCCATTGTGGAATTTTAGGTTGTTGGAGTAATCCTGAAGGTTTCTGATATTCTACTTTTACCTTAGAGCAAGTAAGGCATCTGCTAACGTACGTGGCAATTTCCGCTTTCATGTTCGGCCACCAATAAAGTTTCTTGAGATCTTGATACATCTTATCAGAACCTGGGTGAATAGAATACTTTGACTTATGCGACTCATGCATAATCAATTCTCGTATCCCGCCATAAAATGGTACCCACATTCTATCCTTGAAGCATAAAACTCCATCTGCTCTCTTTACAAAGCCATTTGCATTTTCGGGCATACCATAAAGCTTTTCACTTGGTCGGTTCTCTTCCTTGAGTGCCTCGAGCTGTGCCTCGAGTATTTTTGATGGTAAAGGTGAACTGATTGTCATTCCTAATGATCGTACCCTTAAAGGTTTGGGTCTTTCTTTCCGGCTAAGAGCATCAGCCACAACATTGGCTTTTCCCGGGTGATACTTGATTTCACAATCATAATCGCTGAGTAATTCCAACCAACGACGTTGTCTCATATTAAGTTCCTTTTGATCAAGAACATATTGTAAACTCTTGTGGTCCGTAAATACTGTGCACTTTGTACCGTAGAGGTAGTGTCTCCAAATCTTGAGTGCAAAAACTACGGCCCCCAACTCAAGATCATGAGTGGTGTAATTCTTCTCATGAACCTTAAGTTGTCGAGAAGCATACGCTATCACCTTCTTGTTTTGCATTAAAACAGCTCCAAGCCCTTTATGTGAAGCATCGCAGTATACTACGAAGTTCTCAATTCCTTCGGGTAGTGCCAAAATTGGCGCACTACAAAGCTTTTGCTTCAAAAACTGAAAAGCAGCTTCTTGTTTCTTTCCCCATTCGTACCTCTTGTTTTTCTGTGTCAACTTGGTCAAAGCTTTAGCTATCTTTGAAAAACCTTCGATGAATCTTTGGTAATACCCGGCGAGTCCTAGAAATTGTCGAATTTCCGTAGGATTTGTTGGAGTAGCCCAATCCTTTACGGCTTCAATCTTTGCAGGATCAACTTGTAATCCTTGACTATCAATGACATGACTAAGAAATTATACTTTGTAGTTCCAGAAATCACACTTCGAAAATTTGGCATACAGCTTCTCATTCTTGAGTAGTTCTAAAATCGTTCTTAAATGCCCTTCGTGTTCTTCTTTGCTCTTTGAGTAAATCAATATGTCGTCGATAAATACTATCACAAACTTGTCCAAATACGGTTTGCATACCCTATTCATGAGATCCATGAATACAGCAGGTGCATTAGTTAATCCGAACGGCATCACTTGAAACTCATAATGACCATAACGAGTTCTAAACGCTGTTTTTGGGACATCCTCCTCCCGAACTCTAAGTTGATGATAACCTGACCTTAGGTCAATCTTTGAGTAGATACTAGAGCCTTGCAACTGATCGAACAAGTCGTCGATTCTGGGGAGTGGGTAACGATTCTTCACCGTTAACTTGTTCAGCTCTCTATAATCTATACACATTCTGAATGATCCATCTTTCTTCTTCACAAACAAGACCGGTGCTCCCCAAGGCGAGGAACTCGGCCTAATGAATCCTTTGTCTAAAAGTTCTTGCAACTGGTTAGACAACTCTTGCATTTCTGATGGTGCTAGGCGGTAAGGCGCTCGTGCAACTGGTGCAGCTCCGGGCACTAAGTCAATTTGAAATTCTACTTGACGTGCCGGTGGAAGTCCTGGTAAGTCTTCGGGAAAGACTTCAGGAAATTCTCGGACAATTGGTACATCCTCAAGTCGTTTCTCTTCTGACTTCTTCTCGGTTATATGTGCTAAGAAAGCAAAACAACCTTTCTTTATGTACTTCTCCGTTTTGATGCATGATATGATACTGAGTCTAGTTCCACTTCGTTCCCCACGAATGATCAAAGTTTCGCCATTATAAGGAAGATGAACAACTTTTTCATCGCAAATGATTCTTGCACGATGTTTGGATAACCAATCCATGCCGATGATGACGTCGAAACTACCAAGTTCTACGGGCATAAGTTCTATATTGAAGGGATGATTTAGAAAATTGAGTGTACAACCACGGACAATGGTGTCGGTGCTAACTAAGTTACCATTAGCTAATTCAATGTTGTATGGTGTGTCTAATGTGGTTGGTTTGATATTGAGTAAAGGTGCAAATATAGTGGACACAAAACTTTTATCGGCTCCCGAATCAAATAAAACTGATGCATAACGATTATTGATAAGGAACGTACCCGTGACAACATTCGGGTCCTCCCTAGCTTCTCCACCTCCCATGACATAGGCTCTTCCTTGTGCCATTCCAGCTTGATTCCTGTTTCCTTGGTTCCTTCCCTTTGGACACTCAGTCTTGTAGTGTCCCCTTTCTCCACAACCAAAGCATGTCACTTGTTGTTTCTGATTTTCCCCCATAGTTGGTAACTTGCAATCTCTAGTTCGATGACTCACTTTCTTACAATTCCTGCATGGATCAGGGCAACGACCAGGTTTGTGATGACTCAAACACCTATCACACTTAGGCAAAACCCCCGTGTACCCTTTTCCTTCCTTTGGGCCTGCAACATAGGCCTTTGCAACCTCTTGTCTCTTGGGTGGTTGTTGAGTAGCATTTCCACCTCTGTTGTTGTCCCACTTTCGTTTGTTGTTGTTGTTATTATTGTTGTAGTTGGTGTAATTGGTTCGGTTATTGTTGTAATTGGAGCGGTTGTTGGTGTTGTTGTTGTTTCGGTTGGTGTTGGTGATATTATTTCTCTTCACTACTTGTGCCATAAGCTTTTAAGACACTCGAATAGATTCCTCAATCGTTTGCGGATCAAAAGAAATCACGTCTCCTTGAATAACCTGGGGAAGTCCCCCAATAAAAGCCTCCAGCAGCTTCTCGTTATCCGAAACCATAGATGGGCATAACGCGGCCAATTCTTGGAACCTTCGAATGTAAGTATCAATGTCATACCCCATAGTTACTAGTTCATAGAATTCTGTCTCCAACTTTTTCACCTCCGTACGCGGACAATACTTCTTTGTTAATAAACCTTTGAATTGCTCCCAGGTGAGCTTGTAAGCATTTTCCATTCCCATCGGCTGAGCATACGAATTCCACCACGACATTGCCCCATCAAGTAGTGTACTCGTAGCAAACTTAACCTTGCTATCCTCCGGGCAATTACATAACAAAAACACGGATTCCATTTTCTCGAACCATCTAACCATGGCAGTGGCCCCTTCAGTGCCCTTGAACTTAGTGGGATCTCCACTTTTAAAATCCTTATATGAACAGCTTTTAACCACGGATCCTCCTGCAATACCTGCAGCAGCAGCAAGCCTAGCGGCTTCAGCTTCCCTTGCAATTCTAGTAGCTTCAGCAGTTTCCGCAGCCGCAGCGGTATTAGCTAGCCTAGCAGCTTCAGCATTAGCTGCAGCCTCAGCGGCAGTGGCGAGTCTAACGGCTTCAGCAGTGGCTGCAGCCTCAGCGGCATTGGCAAGTCTAGCGGCTTCGGCAGTAGCCGCGGCCTCAGCAGCAGCCGCCACTGTTGCCCTTTCAGTCCTTAAGGCATCGGCTATACTATCCCTCACAAACTTTTGCATAGCCGCTTGAGTCAATTCAGGTGTGGTTTTCTTTGGCGCCATTTCTCTTCAAAACCATAAGATGAAACAATTATGAGAACTCGTAAGTAGAAACAAACATTACACATATATATCCACAACCACAACATGCATAATATAAATCAATTCACAACGGAACAACCACGAAATATCACAAATATAATCACAACACACATGGATAATATACATGAAAATTTCGGCCTACATGGACCGATATCATGGATAGTAAAACCATTCCTACATAGTAGAGTCAATACTTGATATATTTGTTTGTACAACAACCAAAAGACAAGTTCTTTAAACTATGTCACACACCCCGTGACTAGGATAATAGTAGTAAAAACTATACATGATAACAGTCTACACTAGGCACCTCCTGGTGCTCCGCCAGCTCGATCCTGTAGATCACGGACCTGTGTAGTCAAGCTCGCAATCAAATCCCTCAACTCGCTAATCTGAGCCTGTGCGGTAACCATGCTCTCACGAGCTAGTGCCAACTCCTGTGCATGACGCTGAAGCTCGTCCTGGGCCATCTCGGCTCTGTCGTATAACTCAGGCATCTCCTGCCTCAACTCAACAATATGCCCCCTGTTCTCTAACTGTCTAGATTCTAAACCCTGGTGCGAGACATCAATCGAAATCCTACCTATCACGAGGCCTCAACCTCCTCCTCAATGGCCTCCACTCGATCCAATGACAGTTCCTCTAACTGTCCTAACATCCTATTTATCTGAACCTGTTGGTTATCTATACGTGCCCCTAATGTGTCAGTGGAAGGCTGTCTAGCAGCAGCAGCCTTTGAGCACTCACCTATCTCGAACCTAACAGGTGGTTCGGGTTCTGTAGAGGATGATGCAGGGATGTCAAAACGTGCACGCTTTTTGAGCGGCAAGTCCAGTGTAGGTATAGGTTCCCTAAGATAGTATGATGAAGATGATGATGATAATAGTGGTGATGGTGGGTGAATCGGGTCATGTGCAGGGCTAACAGGTGGGGTAAGTGCGACTTCGCCCTCCTCAAAGGGTTCGGTCTCGGTGTCAGTCACTATAAGTGGTAGGGTTGAATTAGAGCCAATGGAAGATAAAACTATAGTGGTATGTGATGAGGCATCGTTCATGTTGGTGTCAGATGAGACATCCTCCATGTTCGTGTCAGAGGATATAGGGATAGGGTCGGAATCTGTAGACATCTCTGTGACAACCGATGTAAAATAAAAGTAAATAACTCGAACAAAATGTATATGAATCCGCATGTAAAGTGAATATGCACTTATGATGAAATGATGAGATGCTATGATAATGTAGCTATAGTCTAGGGTCAAAGATGCAACCTAGTTCTCTATAACTGAAGCTCTGATGCCAATCTGTCACACCCCCAAATTACCTGTTTTGCAGCGGAATGGAATTCCTGGGGATTGACTGTCATAGCATCACAATCACAGTTATATTGAACGACCTAAAGTGTCGTTTAAAAACACATCGTTTGATATTTATTTAAAACATTCAGAGTTACAAGATAGGTCCCAAAAGTTGATAAAGTTTGCGGAAATATCATTACAAGTCAAACGATGTTTTGAAAGAAAACCATAATATACAATAAGACGCGTCGACGCCGCGACTCTATGAGGGTTCCCTAATCGTGCCATGATGCGAATGTCTTAGTTACCTAAAAATACATTGCGAAAAAGGTCAACAATAATGTTGGTGAGAAATCATAGGTTTATGAAAATGATTTATACGACTACGCAAGTATAAACCATGTATGACAAACATGCCACATAAAATGTTACAATTGCTATAAGTCCATGACACCGAAACTAGACTGATCATGATGTTCGCCCCAACAGAGTGTTTGCCAAACAACTCAAATAATGTTATTAAATGAAATGCATCCGTTTAACCAGTTGGAATCCACAAACCCGGATGGAGGAGTCACCCTCGATAGATCTATCCACTCACCCTCGCTTCTATGAAATTAACGGCTCATGTTATATAATGGGGACATTCAATTGGCATGAGGTAACTTAAGCAATGTAAATGAATTTGATATACTTGGCATCGTAATAAAAATGATGTGCAATGTATTCTCCCCCATAGGTTTGAAAATAAGTATAAACATGTACAACGGGGCTATAAAAACTCACCTTGATAGTACAGTAGTTTGGTTGAAAAACTAATCAAGTTGTGTGAATAAACTTCTCCGACACGCGACCTGAGTTGATATGTCAAGTTTTAGTACGTTGTTGTCGTTCAAAACTTTATCAATACGTAATATTTTAGTAATAGTACAATATGTGTTTTATCGATAATTATTTGTGAATCTTCAGGTGGAATTAGAACAACGCGTACGGTTACATTAGAAAAATACAAATGATAAGTTTCATCATATTTCATTTTTAAGGTTTGTTTGATTATGAACGAGATAAGGATATCTCGTATATTGTATTTATCAAAACCAAGTCGATATGTATTAAAAGTACATTCCCGTAATAATATAATATGTTACACTTCATATTATAGTCTTTAGTATTGACAGTTTATACCTTCGAACTTTTATAAAATGACAATTTATACCCCTCAACTTTAGTGAAATGACAGTTCCTACCCTGAAGTTTCAAAAGTGACACTTTATACCCCTTGGTTAAATATAATTTCCATTTAGAGGTTCTTTTTGTAATTTATTAATTCATAATTACGCTTTTTATCCCCATGCATGGATTTATTTTTAAGTTTAGTCCTAAATATATATAGTTTTAAAAATTTGGCAAGACAAGCCCTCCATGCATTTTGCGAATTTCATGCATAGTCCTTATTCTATAATATTAACTAAATTTACAGTTTTGGACCAAGAAACTCCAAGTTTAACACTTTTAACCTCCATGCATGGTTGTCGTTACGTACATAGTCCTTATTTTACAAATTTGCGTTTTTGGATTCACGAAGGATGTGGCTTGTTATGGCTTATTAATATAAGATGTTTTAAGCTTAAGAATAAGCTGTGGAGAGATTTTTAGCTCAAGGCTTAGCTTATGGGTTTTTACGGCCCATAATGGTGCGCTTGGTTTTGTGGTATCGACCAAAAAGAAAGCAAGAAAAACAAGGTGAGGTCTTGGGTTTTCGTTGACGAGTTTGTGGTGTTGTAGAGTTGGTTAGGAGCTTATTAATATGGCTTAACATCTCGGCTTATAACTTTTAGCTTATGGTTCAAAATATGATCAAAAGTGGGGCGTTTGGGTTGGTTCTCGACAAGAAAAGACAAGGAAAGAAAACAAGGCCAAACGTTATAAAGACTTATGGCTTGTTTTTATAACTTATTAACATGTTACTAACTTATCCAAATGATCCATGGTGTAGTTTGAAGTTTATTACTATATATGAATGTAAATTTACATTTATTTAAACTAAAGAAACAAACAAAATAAAGCTAAATTTATCTATTACTTTCATATGCCTAGATTCAGTCATGCACGTACATATTGAATGAAATTTAGAAAATCAAGTATTGTAGTAATTATTTTTACAGAGTTGTGAAATGAGGGTCATATATCAGTTCGCCAATAAGCATCCACTTTTTAGTGATGCAATTATCATTCTTCAGCTTTGTGTCATTTGTTTTTGTATTATTTATGGTCCATGCATGTACGAGTAGGTAAATAATCTGTAAAAGAGAACCATGACAGTATGGCATCGTCTTATGGTAAAAAAAAATAACGAGGGGTGTGTTTGAGAACCTGCTGTTGCGACATAAGGAAACGAGAGAAACAAGTGAGTTTTTGGTTATGGTCTCGTGGCTTTCTAAACTTTGTTATTTAGTTACTTGATTATAATCATAAGTAAATGATATTAGAAATTTTAAATGAGATTGAAAAGGGTTCTAGTAAAATTTACAAACCTTATTGAGCTTTTATGGATGGTTTGACTAGAACGAGTATGACCCAACTTAATTTAAACTGTGAAGCAAGCTTTCTCAGGCTACAACCTTCCCTTTTATTTGGCTTGTTTTCAGTAGACAATAGCGTATGTGTGAGTGGTTTGTGTTTGAGAACAAAGGATGGAGTGAATTATTGTGGCTTAGGTCCTTATATATACATGCAAAGGTGGTGCATGGAATGATCTTGCCACATGTTAAACTTTGTCAAGAAGTTACGTAACATGATTTTTGAGATAATGTAAGGTTCAGTGAGGTGTGGGTGATTCGTGGAGTAAAAACGTGAGGTGCCATGTGATGGCTTGAGGCTATTGACTAAATTGCTTAATATCTAGAAGATATTTGTGTAAGTGAAAGAGGTTTAGACTAACTGTGTTTATATTGGATCTAGTTTGGGCCTAGTTGATTTAGTTGGGTTCTAATGGTAGTACCATAACAAAGAAATAAAAGGTCTTGGTTTGGTCTGCAATACGTACCACAGAAACATACTAAGAATTGTATTTGAGCTTTAACAACTTGTACCTAGAGCTATGTGTGATAGTACATTAGGCTTGTATGTTATAAGAAACTTAAGTTTAATATTGGTGCATTAAAGTCTTGTAAGGTGGGTTTAAGAGTAAGTACCTTAAAGTTTATAATTTAATTTATATTAATATTAAGGTTTTATGTATTAGGAACTTGTACATGTGTATGAAAGGTTTGTACAATATAACTTTATAATAATTATATATATTAATTAAGTTTTGTGATTTTATTTACATAAAATCATAGTTTTGGTAATTTAAGGTTTGTAACGGGAAATAACGTAAGATTAGGTTTTCGTGCTATAAGGGCTTGTACATTAGCTCTGAGGTGTTGTACTTTATGGTTTATGGTTTAGTTACGTGAAGTTATAGTTATAATAACTTAGGGTTTCGTGAAAATCCTTAATTGATATCAAACTTTTAGTTTGAACGTTTTAATAATTGTATATTAACGAATTAATATATAAAGTGGCAAGTAAAAGTTATAAACTCTTATACTTGACATATAGAGATGTTTATTTGAAATAAACATAAGGCATGTTGGTGTCGGTTCGCGTGCGAGCAGTTTAGTAAGAATGTGAGTTAAATCACATCAACTAGTCGTTATGAACTAATAACATTAAAAAAAAATTATACGTTTAATGTAAAATGCAAAACCATGCATGAACTAATATGATGAAAATGATGTTAATGAAATGTAGACTAAACTTAGTCTATATGAAATGACCTCGATGATATGATCATGAATTCACAGCTAAACCATTACGGTTACGTGAATTTGATGCTCGTAAACCTAGTTCACGATAAATGATAAATAATGAAGCATGAGTAATGTTTTGAAATATGACCTGAAAATTCGAATTGTCAAAAATGCTATGGGTAGGAATAACAACAGAGCTCAAGTGGTGGAACAGGGAAATGCTCAGAATGGGTTGAATGGTCTTCGATGCTACAACTGCAATGAGAAGGGACACCTGGCTAATGCATGCCCAAAGTCGAGGACTAAGGGCATTGCTTATTTAAAAGAGGCTCTTATTTTGGCTCTTAAGGATGAAGCTGGTGGAACTCTCACAGACAAAGAACAGAGTTTTATGGCAGATTCAGACTCAGATGATGATATGGAGGACTTGCAGGCCAATGCAGCTGTTATGTTGATGGCTAATATGCATGAGTTACACATGAGTGACACAGGCCCAGTGTATGACACTGATGGCTTGTCTCAGGTACCCGAACAAACCATATTTATTTCTGATCTAATATCTCCGCCAACATCCGAATCCAGCAAGGCTCAGAATGTTCAAAATGAGTCATCCACATCTCATTCCGACGATTTTCAATTAGACCCCGTAGTTACATTTGACGATCAAAATGACCTTATGGTTTCCATTGATAATCAAATTGACTCCGTGGTTATACTTGAGGATCTAAGTAATGATCATGTTGTGACTCACATTGAACACGCCGAACATTTGCCTCATCCAGATCTTGCTCTTTTACTTAAAGACCAGCAATCCCAAATTGAAGAATGTTGTGCACTAAATTAGAACTTAAAAAGTAAAAATGCACTGTTAACCAAGGATTTTGAATGTTTAAAAATGAAACTCAACTTTTTCAAAACTCAAGAAAACCGTGAAAAAGGTTTTGAAGCCGCTTTTGTTAAATCTCATCAAAACGAAAAATATTTAGAGAGACAGATGCGTGATCTAGCCGCTTCGAAGAATGCTTTGTTGTCTGAGATAGAACAACTGAAACATGAACATAAAAAGTAAATTAACGCTCTCACCTTGGAAAATCAAAAAGCTAAGGCTGAGTTGTTAACTTGTCAAAAAAGTTCTCTGCATACAAAAAGCATTACACGAAACGAATAGATGATCATCTTGAAGAAATTATCAGCTTGCAACGCAAACTTAAAGAGTTTAAAACTGTTGTTTACAAACATGGTGAGTCAG
Organism: Chrysanthemum seticuspe; assembly: GCA_019973895.1. NCBI lineage: Eukaryota > Viridiplantae > Streptophyta > Magnoliopsida > Asterales > Asteraceae > Chrysanthemum > Chrysanthemum seticuspe. The sequence continues at coordinate 308,871,710 of BPTQ01000006.1, forward strand.
TAATTGCTATTGAAAAGTTTACTTTAAAACCCAATCCAAATGGATATGGACCGAATCTTGTTGATTCCAAACCTAAGCTTTCAACCAAAACATTCAAACCAAATCCTGAAGTTTCCAGTGCAGAATATAAAATTGATAATTCTGTTATGAGTGTTGTTGAATATCATCGTCAAGAGGAATTAGATGCAGAAGACGAGAGTCGATCAAAATTAGAAACTGTTGTTTACAACAAACCTTTTAATTACTCAAAACCGGTCACTTTCGTCACACCAACGGATTCTTCTAACACACCAAGGGTTATCATAAAAACGTCTGAGTCTTCTAATGTTAATCCCCAACCAGATTATGCACAAATTTATGGTCCTTTACCTTCCATCAGTGAAGTAAACTCAAAACCTGAAAATCGCAAAATTCTTAGATATTTTGACATTTTCATGGCTGACCTCAAAACTTTACAACATGAGATAGAATATCATTCTGAAATCAAAGTTCAACATTTTCAATCGCCTCTGGCGCGAGAACAAAGAGACATCTTTCAGAAAAATCTTTTACCAAATGTTAAAAATTTGAAAAATTGTGCATTGTCTTGGGAACGGGACTTTCATAAGGAACTTGGAGTGATGAAGGTCGTTTTCGAGAAAACAGAAACATCTATTTCTAATACTAAACGTAAAAAGAAAATCTTAAGAAAAGATGTTGATCGACTCTTGAATGATGTTATATGTGCTGATATCCATAATGTTGTGTTGTTGAATTATGTGCCATATGCATCTGATTATATCTCTGCTGATACTGTTGACTCTGTGGTAACTGTTGAGAATACTGATAATGTGCTTCAGATCGAGTCTTTAAAAGCTGAAAATGAACGATTGCTTAACGAACTTTTCAATGCAAAACGTCGACTTAATTGGTGTCAAAAAGATATTCACAATCAACAACTTGTTTTTCAAAACAAAATCGCTCAGTTGCGTGCAAAATCTTCTGATCCTAAAATTGAGCAACTGGATGATCAAAACGTGTCTTTGAAAAATCAAATCTCAAAATATGAACAAGAACTTGTAAAAGGTAAACAGGAATATGGTGTCATATTTGATTTACTCAATAAGACTCGTCATGAAGCATCAAACGAACTTGATCACTATCTTGCACACACTTGAGAAGTAATGCATTTTGCTGGTAATATTCGTTCTGAAAATCAAGATTTGATTCACACTATCTTTAAGTTAAGAGAAATGTTAGGAAAGTATGAACTACTTCCGCCTATCGTGATTAAGAGAATAGCACCAGTAACACTTAATAATCATGAACCTAGAATCCCTACTGCCAAAACACAAGTTACTAACGTGCTTCCTTCTACTGAAACAGGAATAGTTGCGTCTTTCCAAACGTCCGCACTTCACAGCCTAGGAGCACTACATCGAAGAATAGGAAGTTGTGACCTAAGAAAAGATCAATAAGGAATGCTAAAGTAGAAGAATACCCTAGGACTATGAATAAGACTCACGTTGCTGGAAAATGTAATAGAAATAGTGATGTAACGAATGCTAAACCTTTAAGTACTTTTGATATTCAGTCTGATGCACCTTGTGTTATCTGTCGTAAAAGTATGAATTCTGATTGTCATGACAAATGTGTTGCTAAAGCTATAATCTCTCGTTTACGGAATCCTAAGAATCAGAATACCTCTAGGCCCACTAATCATTCTAAGTCTGTGCTTGGTAGACCGCCTTCTTTAGATTATAAGGCAACCATTGCTGTCCCTGTAGCTCCAGTTTCACCTCCTAAGAATGTAGTACCACCTAGTGCATTCACTAAGACTAAAACAAATATTAGTTGGAGATGGCAGAAAAGGATATATAACACACTAGGATTTAAATGGATGCCTAAAGTTATTGATGTGTGTATGTCTACTATAACTGCTCCGGAACCCTCTAACATTTCGGGTTCCACATCTACTTCTATTCCATCTGTGCCGTCTGTGTGTAATGCAGGTGATACAGATCATTCTCTGGATTGTTGATAGCGGATGTTCCCGACACATGACAGGCAACCTTAAACTGTTATCAAACTTTATTGCAAATTTCATCGGCACTGTCAGATTCGGGAATGATCACTTCGCAGCTATCATGGGCTACGAAGACTATATCAATGGGAACATCGAAATTAGCATGGTTTATTATGTGGAAGGCCTCGGTCACAATCTGTTTTCAGTAGGTCAGTTCTGTAATGGAGATTTGGAGGTTGCTTTCAGGGGAAAATCTTGTTTCATTCGTGATCTACAAGGTAACGATCTTATGTCTGGCTCGCGTAACTCAAGTCTTTACACTATCTCTATGCAAGACATGGTCGCGTCATCTCCCATCTGCTTACTTTCAAAGGCAACATCAACAAAATCCTGACTATGGCACCATCGTCTTTCACATTTAAACTTTCAAACTATAACCAATCTTGCTCGACACAAACTAGTTGAAGGTCTCCCACGATTCCGGTATTCTAAAGATCACCTTTGCTCAGTTTGTGAACAAGGGAAAAGCACTCGTGCTCATTTTCCTTCAAAGGTGGAACACAGCTCTCAGCATGTGCTTCATCTTCTTCACATGGATTTTTGTGGCCCGATGCGCGTGCAAACGATAAATGGCAAATGCTACATCTTAGTAATTGTTGATGACTATTCACGTTGGACTTGGGTCTACTTTCTTCGAAGCAAAGACTAAGCTCCACAGATGATCATCACCTTTCTCACAAAAATACAGGCTCAGCTCCGCAACACCGTCAGACTAATCCGAATAGACAAAGGAACTGAATTTGTTAACCACCCTTCGTGAATTTTTATGAGAAAGTGGGAATTCAGCATCAAACATCTATTGCACGTACACCAGAACAAAATGGAGTTGTTGAAAGACGAAACCGAACGTTAATGGAAGCTGCAAGAACAATGTTAATCAATGCTAAACTTCCAGATTACTTGTGGGCAGAAGCTGTATCTACTGCATGCTATACTCAAAACCGTTCGATGATTACTAAACGCCACAACAAAACACCTTTTGAGGTTCTCCATAACCATAAACCGAATCTCAAACACTTTCATGTATTTGGATCCCTTTGCTATTCGAATAATGATCGTGATGATTTTGGAAAGCTCAAAGCCAAAGCTGACATTGGAGTCTTTATTGGATATTGTGAGAATTCTAAAGGTTACCGGATCTGGAATCGTCATATAAAACAGGTTATGGAAACGATTCATGCTCATTTTGATGAACTTACGGAAATGGCTTCTGAGTATAACAGCTTGGAACCCGGTCACAACCGCTTAAACTTTCCCCAACCCCCATCATCAACTGAACAAAGCCCCCAGCTCACTCGTCAACAAATGGAAAGGTTATTTGCTCATCTGTTCAGTGACGATATTGATGAACGTGCTCCAGGTGTATACGCTGTTTCCACTGCACAACCTGATAATACTCTTATACCTGATACACCTGCTACAACAACTACTGTTGAAGAAGCACCACCAGTTGACTCCACCACAACAGTTGAACAAACCGCTTCCAACAATGATGAACCGGCTGATGATGTTCTTAATGAAGTACCCCCACCTACAGATTTTGATCCAAATGCGTTCTTTAACCCGTTTGCTAATGACACTGCTGCACCTGATGTCGCGGAATCATCAACAAACCATTTGAATCCTCAGAATCTGCACAATGTATACCAACATCAACCCTCTACACATCGATGGACAAAAGACCATCCTCTGGCAAATATTATTGGCAACCCGAATCAACCAGTCGTTACAAGACAACATCTTCACACAAATGGTGAACATTGCATTTATGCACTCACTGTCTGCCAATCTGAGCCTAAAAATATTAAACACGCAATGACAAAAGACAACTGGATCGAATCCAATCAAGAAGAACTCAACCAATTCAAACGTCTTGAAGTATGGGAACTTGTTGAAAGACCAACAGGGGTCTATGTCATTGCTCTCAAATGGATTTGGAAAAACAAATTGGATGCTGAAGGGAACGTCATCCGAGACAAGTCACGTCTAGGTGCTAAGGGTTATTGTCAGGAAGAGGGAATAGACTTTGAAGAATCTTTTGCTCCGGTTGCTCATCTTGAGGCTGTTCGGATATTTCTCACGTTCGCGGCTCATATGAATATGACGGTCTTTCAGATGGATGTCAAAACTGCGTTTCTCAACGGACAACTGAAAGAAACAGTTTATGTCAGCAAACCAGAAGGATTCGTTGATCCCGAGTTCCCGAACCATGTCTACAAACTGAACAAAGCTCTCTATGGTCTCAAACAAGCTCCTCGGGCATGGTACGATAAGCTATCATCTTTCCTCATTGCTAATAATTTCACCAAAGGTTCGGTCGACCCTACTCTTTTTATACAATATCACGGGGCACATATCTTAATTGTTCAAATTTACGTGGATGACATCATTTTTGGGTCTACACATAAAAAGTACTCAATCGCTTTTGCAAAATTAATGAAGAAAAATTTTGAAATGTCCATGATGGGTGAACTTACGTTCTTTCTAGGACTGCAAGTTCATCAATCACCCCGTGGTATTTTCTTGAGTCAGTCCAAATATGCCCTTGAATTGTTAAACAAATTTGGAATGAAAACCTGTGACACTTATGCCACACCAATGACTCATACCAAGAAGCTAGACGCTGATTTACATGGGAAATTAGTAGACCCTACCAAATACCGAAGTATTATTGGGTCTCTCATGTATCTAACAGCTAGCAGACCTGATATTGTCTTTCCCGTTTATCTATGCTCCCGTTATCAGTCACGACCAACTGAAACCCACCTCTCTAAGGCTAAAAGAATCCTCTGATACATCAAGGGAACCATTAATTTGGGGATTTGGTATCCGAAGGATTCTGGTTTTGAACTAATCGCTTTTTCAGATGCTGATCACGCAGGATGCTTAGATTCACGAAAAAGTACTTCAGGAGCACTATAATTTCTTGGTGATAAACTGGTGTCCTGGCAATCAAAGAAGCAGGATTGTACATCGCTGTCATCAATCGAAGCAGAATATGTAGCCATGTCCGCGTGTTGTGCTCAAGTCATCTGGATGAGAACACAACTCAAAGACTATGGTTACGTATTTGACAGAATCCCGATATACTGCGACAATCGGAGTGCCATTGCGATCTCGTGCAACTCAGTTCAGCATTCGAAATCAAAGCACATCGATCTTCGCTATCATTTCATCAAGGACCACGTGGAACAGGGTATAGTTGAATTATACTTCGTGGGTACAGAATACCAATTGGCAGATCTACTCACCAAAGCCTTGCCTCCCGCTAGGTTTAATGAGTTGGTCCACCGGATTGGTATGTGGTGTTTGACTCAAGAGGAATTGGACGACCTCTTAAAACAGTCTTAAAAACATGTCAAACACCAAAATCTCTTTTGTAAATATTTTTCAAAAACAAAATACAAAAATATAAAACCTGATAAAACAACAAAAATATTCTTCTATCTATTTTTCTTTCAACATGTCAAGTACCTTTTTTCCGTCAACACTCTAATCTTTCAAAATTCAGTATTTTTTCGATCAAGTGTTGAGGAGGAGAAAATAAATACTTAACTGTTTAAAAACACCCGTGTACTTGCATGTTATCCTATCCCGGTTGATTCTTTAAAATGGTGGTCTCATTTCTGGTTTACTGACACTCCTCGGACTAATATTTATAACCTTTCATTATTTCTTAAGTCGAGGGGGAGTGTCGTCAAGTTTCTTTCTTAAAATCTTATGTTTAGTAACCAAAATGGAAGTTAAATGGCTTTTGATGAAAAAGGAAAAGGTGGAGGGACCAAAACTGTCAAAAGGTTAAAGTCATTTTAATAAAACTACTCCACCTAACATTATCACTTCACATTTATTACACAACCCAAACTCATCCTACGCTTAAAATCGTCCTAACAAATCAGTGTTTCAGATCTTCAATTTGTAAGTGTTTTTATGTTTCTAACAAGATTATAAACAATGGTTTTGATTTGTTTTAAAAACCAACGGTTAGATTTTAACCTATGGACGATTTTGTGTTCTACGTGTATGCGTATGAACACATAATCTTGTTTATGTGTTTGTGGTTAAAAAGATTGTGTCAAAACATTTCTAAAACATCAATGATATCATTTTAATCCTCAAACCTTACCCAGAAACACGAATTGGTTGATTCTGGAAATCTAGGGTTTATGCGTGGGTTTGGGCATTTTCAATTGTGAATGTTTTTGGTCTAAATGATTGTTGTGTGATGTTGATATAACGATGAATTGATGATATCCTGGCCCTAAAACAACCCATAAACACTAATTGATTGAAAATTAGAGATTAGGGTTTAATGTTCTTTGCTTTTGGGTATTTTTGATTCATTGAGAGTTTGGTGTTAAAACTTGGTTATCACACTCACATGACATCTAATAACTATCAGAATAACTTTGGTGTAAATCCTATGGCTAAAATTCTTATGCGTAATATGTGAATTATTAGGGTTTTGGCTTACGCGTAAAGTTTTCTACGCCTAACTGTTTAATTGAGTGATTGTGATTAAATCTGTTATAGAATGAGTGTTAGTGTCAAAATTGATGTTATGATGATTTTATTTCAGGCTTGCAACGCATAAAACTCATAATCAAGGTCATTGAAACTCTACGCATAAGGATCACCTTACGCGTAGAAAGTTATGCGTAAGAGAAATCTTACGCGTAACTGTTACGCGTAAGGTTCTACAAAGGAACTACGCGTATCCTGTGAAGGATATGCGTAAACAGTGACCTCTACGCATAAGGTCTACTCTTACGAGTAAGCCTTACGCGTAAGGTTTTATATACGCCTACACGTAAGCTTTACGCATAACGTTCCCTTTTCCTACGCGTAACATTTCTTACGCTTAAGTAAGGATCCTACGCATAAGCTTGCGTCTACGCGTATACTTCTCCTGTTTACGCATAAGCTACCATTTCTACGCCTAAGCCTTGATCAAACCTTCATTATGAATTGTTACGCGTGCAAACTTGTTAATAAATAAATCATAATGTCACGAAACCAATAATGTCACTAATAAACCTAAACAGTTAATATGTTGTGTTAAATAAGTGATAACATAAACTTTAAAACTTAAAGTTAACTAACTCACGAAACTTATCACGACGTCATTGGACTATTGGACAAACAAGTGACTTTGGACTCGTAACAATCATTGACATTGTACATTCAATAATTAGACAATAAAACCTTCTGTTGATTAACATTACGTCTTTCGATATGTTGGTTCTTTTGGCTAATGCTATTTCAGATCACAACATGGCTGCTCAAATGAATGTGGATGCACCAGATGTTCTCACAATTGCTGATATCTTCCCTAATGGCTATCCAAGAAAGATTGGAAAGAACAACCTTTGGGTTGACTTTGAACCCTCACCTGCTCTGAATCTTCCTGTTTGATTGCTGTGGATATTCTAAAGAATCATCCTTATCAGAACATGCTCTCACATTCTGCTACAGTACTGGAGATCTACATTCAACAGTTCTGGAATTCAATGCAGAGGATCAAAGGTCAAAGTGTAGTGACAGTGACGCTCAATCACAAACAAGTCACCATCACACATACAGACTTACAGGTTGTTCTTCTCATCCCTGACATCGAGCCAACCGAATTCTATGCCACACCTGCCGAAGAGACAGTTTTGCAATTCTTGATTGATATTGGCTATGATGAAGATTCAGGAATTATCACTAAGCATTCTCATGTGGAGCTTAAGAACATTCCTTAACCGTGGAGAACTCTCTACATCATCATTACCAAATCTGTCTCTGGTCGTGATAGCGGCTATGAGCATCCCAAGCTCATAGAACTGCAAATTTTTTGGTCATTAATCAACATGAAGCACATCGAGCTTGAAGCTCTGATATGGGATGACATGATGTCATTTCTCAAAAAACTTGGCTCAAAGATTCCCTATGTCAAATACACTAAGCTGTTGATCCAGAGAGCACTTGGACTTCATCCCGATATTCCCAAGAGGCTCAATGACCCCGACAATCACGACATGTTGACTGTGCCTATTTTAACTGTCAGAATCAAGGAATCATCAACAAAGAAACAAGGTGCTGTGTTGCCTGATCTCCTTCTCTCAGATGAACTCAAACAGCTCTACTCTTACAAAAGATATATGGTAGCTGTGAAAGAGAACAAAGTTGGCTTTCTTGATGAAAAATCTTCTGGTACGCCTACTAGAAAAACCAGAAGAAGAAGTGCAGGGAGTGCTGCAAGCACTAAGACTCAGAGGAAGTTCCCCAAGAGGAATCCTCCTCGTAAAAAGATTGTTCCTTCTAAGGAAGCTGGTCCTATTCCCATTCCAAAGCTTGAACCACAAAGAAAGCTAGTGGACGAAAGCTATGAAGATACACAATCAGACGAAGAGATCTTCTACTCTGAATCTGCAACCGAAGCACCTCCTTGAGTAGCAAAACCTCCCAGTCCACCAGCAGTTATAAGCAAAGGGAAGACTCCAGTACTTGTGCCTTATGAAGAGGATAGCTCAGAAGAAGAGCAACTGGATACATCCTACAGGAAGAAGTTTAATATCGTTAGACATCTACAAAAAGCTAAAGAATTTGAACAAGATCAAATGCGTGGCCCCGGAGGGTCGAGTGGTGGTGTCCACTCTTCACCAGATCCTGATGCGGTTAATCAACCCGATAAGGGAACTGGTGCCACCACTCTTGTGCAACCGTAAAAGCTTGTGGAGGACTCTATTGATTATAACATTGAGGAACCAGAAAAGGATAAATCTGAGAAAGAAAAGACTGATGAAGAGGCCCGGGCTCAGACGGAAGTAAAAACTAAATCTGGACAAGATAACAAATAGAATTATGATGATTATCTTCTCAACAGTCCAATTCGTTCCAAGGATGATACTTATGCACCTCCAAAGGACCCTGAGCCTCCTCATGTCTCCTCATCATCAGATTCATCATCTCATTCTTCACCACTACCATCTAAAAGATCAACCAAATCAACATCCAAATCAGTGAAGAAGCCAACTCGATCTTGGATTTCTCATACACATAAAAGAATTGTGAATGCTGTCAAACAAGTCAGAAAGAAAGACATGCTCTACAGGAAGATGAATTTCTACGCTGATCAGATACAGTACCTTCATGACGAGAATGACAAGATGAAAGTTGAAAGGGAGTATGTACAGAAGAATTTGAATGGTTTTCTACACTTGTTAATTCCACTCCCTATCCACCTGAAGGTCAAAATTTGGAAGACGGTAGTACATTGGAGCATGCTAAGTTCTTGCAAGAGAAATTCCGTGTGAAAAAGATGACGAAATCCGAGTTGAAGCGAATCAAGAATGAAGCATTTCAACTGCTCAAGGACAGCTCGGAAAGTGCTATTGAGGTTGAGTATCACCTTGATAACATAGCACGAGCCATGTCTAACAATATGGATTGGCTCAACCCAGAAGCAAACATCGACTTCACCAAACGGGACAATCCTCCATATTACACCGACTGGTATAAACCTCTACCAACAATTGGCCAACCAGATTAACCTAAGATTCCATTTCGCTATTTCTTCAACAAAGACTTGAATTTCTTCTACACGGCAGTGATGATTCAAGGAAATATGCTACATCTCTGACACTTCCGTTCCCGGCAGCCATATACTCAAACTACATAGCCATCGAGGAAAAGGCTACCCACATGTTTTCTAACAATGTGGAATTGTATGACCGTGATGCAATGTATGGGATTCACCATTGGCCGGAACGCCGACGAATCTACTACAGAAGTTGCCAAGTTCAGAAGTCTCAAAATGAAGTGTTCAGTACTAAAGGAATCGTTGCTGTTAAACATGTTGATCTTTCGTCTAAATGGGACTACACTTTTCTCAAGAATATCGTGGTCAAAAGACAAGACGAAAGAGATTATGCATTCAGTGAAGCGGACTTTCAGAATTTGTCTCTCAACGACATTGAAGATCTGTATCTTGCCAAACTACAAGGACGCATGAGACAATTCTCGACTGAAGTACAACGTGAATACATCAAGTCCTTGCTAATATTCATCAGAAGCATAGTCATACAGGAACGTGTAGAAGATCTCCAGCTTGCAGTTGAATCATATCAGACCCGTGTCAACTTCACTCCACCTCAGCTAGATCTTCCCGACATCAACCAGCTTCCACAATACAATCTCGTCAGCAAACCATTCGGCGTCGTTTATCACAATGAACTTCAACGAAATTGCTTGATGGCGTGTAGAGATCTTCACAAGTTTGGGGATCACACTTTGAAGAAGGTTAGGGACGGATTGGCTTATCGGTTGAAGGCGATATATGAAGGCATAGGGTCTCAAAAGCGATGGAACTCTCAGGACAGAAGGGATGTGCAGAGGATCATCAGAATGATTGATGAAAGGTTGTATCGAAGGGATCAGTTCAGAACATTGGAAAGCCTTGTTGGTGGTCGACCTAGGATTAACATCACCGGCTATCAACACCCTGTTCGCACTCCTGGCAACATCACTGGACTTCCTGGTACCCCTTGAACTGCTTCTATTTCATAATATTTTGGATGTATGATTTATTATCACGATGGCTTGTGCACATATAACAGTGTACAACCCGTAATTGTCAAGAAAGGACCCTGTGGTACGCTTCAGTGCCACAATCCTTATAAAAGGAGCGAAAGCTTCTTATTTTTGAGTAAAACCTATCAAACCTTTCATCTTTCAAGGTTTTGCTCAAAAGAACAAGTACTTCCCCATATGATTTTCAAAACCTCAACCGTTTATATCACTTGTTGAGGGGGAGTATTTGAATTAAAACTTTGTTCACAAATTGTTCATAGTGGTCATCTTCCCACAACACTCGAAATGGTCATATTTATTCTCAACTTTTCAAAAATAACATTTATATATGCCATTTTTGAGGGGGAGAAAATTTTGTGATAAGAAATATGTTGTGTTAATGCAAATGAATCTTTGTGCTATAGACTTAACCAACGAATTGACGGTACTTAACTGTTAGTAACTCGAAAAGACTTGTCCAGGACGGGTAATAATTTCAAGCTAGTTCGCTAGTAATGTAAACGTGTCTCGCAAAGGACTTGTCCGAGTAGAAAGTACCATTCGAGAAACTCTTGGTAGACATGAAATCTGACGGGTTTGACAACCTTTCGAGGTTTGTCTACACCTTCAAGGTAGTTATTAGAGCTAGTTGTCACCTAAAAGCTGACAATGTAACTCTTTAACTATGTAACGTAACCGTGTCTCGCGGGGGATTGTCTATCTTGGGTTGATCAATTCATAAAGTGCGCGCTCTTTCCTCACTGTGCAGATTTCCATAAAAACTCTTAAGCACATGTGGAGGGGGAGTATTTCTGAAAATCTAAAACTCTTGAAGTGTTCAAACATGTTTTTCATTCACAAACACTATGAGAGATTTTCTTGAAAATTGGTGTTATGGCAACATAGGTTAGTCATGGAGTTATAAGGTGACTAAGGTTAGAAATAACCGTCCTATGATCCGCCAGAGCTGGAGGGATCTACCCAAGGACATCACAAATAGTTAGTACTTAGAAGTCCTTAGGTATGATTATAAAAAAGGAGAAAATGAGAATTGGAGAAAGAAGGAGTTGAAGAATTAAAAAGAAATGCAAAGAAAAGGGTGAAAAGAAATAGCCCTCCAAATTATTCAACTTAGGGCAGACACCGGGTTCAATTCATATGCTACTGGTTGTCACTTAGTAACGCCGGTATTGAAGATTAAAAGTCGTCATGGACCCAGTGACGCATGCACTAAACCTTCTTAGCCACTCAAGTTTCTCTCAACAGAAGCTTGTTTCATTCTCACAGGGAACCCTACGTAAACTATTGGCTTTCTCTTAGAGATCGCTGGTATTGAAGAAGGAGACCCTCTCCCTAGTCTCCGTTTAGGAAAACCAAAACGCACTATTGAGTCTAGAGCCACGAGATTCATCAAAAGATCTCTTAGGTACACTTGACATTTCATCACTTGATGTTCAACAATAAGAACATCAGTGGTACGTTATCGAGTCCTTCACAGATCTTAGCAATCTGTCAAGAACATTTATGAGAGGTTCACATATGTGATCCTCAGTGATTGAATGGAAACTCCTGCCAGGGTCAACATCTAACAGCCCTGACAGCAGGTCACTTCGGTAACTCCCTGTGGATTACGCTTAGTGTGTCTCAAACGGTCTACAGTCGAGAGGTGATGCTTTGGTGTACCTCAGCGACTCATCTGAACTGTAGATGTACTTCGGCATATCGTGTTATCTCACTTGTGGGACTCCAGTTCAGGAACGGCTTTTGTGAGAATTGGAGTTGTGTTTTCACACTATGTTGTTAACACTCTCGAAGTTCAAACTTGTAAGTGCCGGAAACCGCTTATTACTAACCATTTTCATGTTTTCTTCTTATGGAAGCTCTGGAGCGGAATGATCACACAGATTCTTCACATGCTCATGCCAACATCATCACTAATGGAAGTTCTATCCTAAAGCAACACAAAAGTCAGAATGATTCTTCGTCAATCCAAAGAATCAACAAAGTCAAAGACTTAAAGAACTTCATCAGTACTGTTATCCAACATTAAAGAGCGTGTGAGCATGTTGAAGAATGACGTGGAGACACTGTAGCAGCGAAGCAGACCTGAGGCAGACTTGATGCAGACAACAACAACATACTATCACTACCATCACAAAGAACAAGAATCAAAGAACAAAGTTAAAGATGAAGTCAAAGCAAAACTGTTTAAAGAAAACATTTTCTCTACACTAGGGAGATTTTTCAAATCAAGGCAATTCTTCTCACAAGAAAGAAGAATGTCAGAAGACGTCAAAGCTACTATTACATCAAAGCCTTCACCGTTCATATTCATTCATCACCAACACTTAGGGGGAGATTGTTGGAATCACTCCTAAACCTAAATCAAGTGTTAGTAATAAATATGTAACAGTTAACTTAATTATGGCCTTTATGTTTGTTATTAGCCTTAAGCTTATGTAGAAGGCCCATGAGCTTAGGCCCAAGCCCATAGGAGAAAGGATGGGAACTAGGAGTGTTGCCCTAGCTTCCCTCCTATAGATACTCTTGTATAACCCTCACTTGAGGGTTGGTTGTTCAATTTATTTCTTTCACACATACCTTTGAGCATAACCGGTCAAGTCTAATGTGTGAGTGTGTTTGATTATTGTCCAATCGCCTTTATCTCTTTCTATTAAGCTTGTGTTGTAAAACTAGTGACCTAACAAAATCGAATTAAATCATGAACATATGTCATCAAGATCTTAACACAACAATGGAACTTATTGATTTAGAAGCATGAACATATTATTAATCTTATATCTCAATACTAAAGGACCAAGTATTAAAACAAGAAAGAATACTTTTGATTGCAAAGATTAATGAACTGGAAAAAATCAGATGCTTGATGGAAAGTTTGTGCTAGTGGGTGATAAAGGGAAGCCGCTAAAACCTTGTAAATCAACGCTTCCTAGTTCTTCTACTATGGATTCGAAAAAGTTTGATGATCCAGTTATTTAAGATAGTGATGGTGAAGTGCTCGAGGTATACAATGAAACTGTCAGTTTTATGGCTTCTACGAGCTACAAGGTTAATAAAGCTTCTGAAAGTGACAGAGGAGTGGGAAATAAAAGTTTGTGTGAACAATGGAAGGAAACTATGATGAAGAACCATAAGATGATGATGATTGTGTTGCTCCTGGTTTGACTGATACTCAAATGCAGTTTGCTAATGCCTATGATATTACTTTTTGTGGTCAACTCAGTTAGCATTTGTTGTAAGTCTCATAAGTGTGGCATATCATTATTTGATAGTTTTAGGTTTGAAGCACAGTTGTTAGTGCATTTGTCTTCGCCTAGTTTTGGGCTGAGATGTGTGATTCACCCACATTCGTTGTACTTAATTATTTTTTGGAGAATAAATTTGCCGGTGAAACCCTTTACCCTAAAATAAAAAATAAAAAATAAAAAAGAATGAACAAATTGGTTGACTTTACGAAGACGCTAAGGTGGTCTGAATTATGGTTGGGTAGGGGCGGCGACGACATTAGATTCATGTTGAAGGCGACAACGACATATTCATGAAGAGGTGGCAATTTCTAGCAAGACGGAGTGTGATGGGTTCCACCGAGCTTTAAATTTATATGCAAGAATTACCAGTTAACTAGGAACAAATTCGGGCAAGTATACCCTAGTCGAGTTGTAGTATAGGTTTTGGTAAATCAAGGTCGTCCTAAGAGACTTGGTTACACTATAAGTGTCGTTTGTTTGTTTAAGCAAGTAACAAGTAACAAGTTGATGGTTATGATTGTCACGTATCAAACCAACAAGAAAAGCAATATAAGAACAATCAAGTATCAAGACATTCATCATTATTCCAATCAAACACTAAATCTGAATAATCATATCAATAACAAACATCTTTAAATATAAAAGTAACAAGGTTTACCCAAAGTATGAATTACAATAGGCAAAAATGAAGGATTATAGCAACCTTCAAGCCTCCAATCAACTACACTAGTTCTACCAAGCCGGAAAATGATGTCCAAACGCCTTCAACAACCCTTGAGCACACTACACGAATTTGGCAGAGGTTTGTGGTCTTTTGAGGAAGATAAGTTGGTGGAAATTCGTCCTTAAAAGTGGAGGCTAGAATTTCACACAAGTTGGGATAGGATAGTTGGTGGAAATTCGTCCTTAAGGGTGGAGGTTTGAATTTCACACCTTTGGGGAAGGTAAGTTGAGAGAGGAATGGTGTAATAGGTAGAAATTCGTCCTTAAGGGTGGAGGCTCGAATTTCACACCTAGAGATGGAGTGGTGGGTGAAAGGGATGAGAAGGATGGAGAAGGGATGATGAAAACATACACAAATGAGGTCTATTTATACTACTCTCAAGGCTAGGGGTATTCAATGCTCAACTTGGCCTCCAAGGAGCTTGGAAAGGACTAGACTACATCAAGGGAAGGACCTAGAATCGTTTGGGACAAGTTTGGAGTCTTAGTGATGAAGAAATGGTTGTCCAGGGCTTCCCAAACGATTCGGTTGGGCTCCAACCGTTTCGGTTGGTCTTTTTGACTACTCTCTAACCGTTTGGGTTGCGGGGCCCGACCGAACGGTTGGAGCAAGTTGACAAAAAATCATAAGCACCAAAGTTGTAGATCTTTTTCTTAGCTTTCCGTGGCTGTGAACGGCGGGTCAAACGGATTCCGTATGCAAAAGTTATGGCCAAAATGGTGAAGGTGTGTCGGGAACAACGAGGCTTCCAATATTTCTTCATTTTAGCTTCTTTTCTTCATTTCTTTATTGTTTTCCTTCTTGAACTTTATTCTTGAGTCTTTGGACCACCATCTTGATGACTTTACCTTCTCGAATATACTTCACAAGTCTTGCTTTTGTCGAGAATTCTTCGTATATGGAGAAATTTTCGTGTTTTACTTCTTTTTCCGTCTTTTTCTCCATTTCCCTGTACATGGCTACAAATGAACTAGCAAACGCACTTTTGTACGATTAAGCAACAAAAACATATGATTATAGCCAAATAACATATATAAAAGCACGGATAACGCTACTAAAAACATGTACAATTTGAGCGTTATCAAATTCCCCCACACTTAAACTTTGCTTGCCCTCAAGCAAATCTAAGAAAAGAAAAATTAAACTACATACCTAAATGATAAAAGAAAATAAAAATTTTAAAATTGAATATATTTGGAGTTTTTTTTAATATATATATAGAAAAACAAGCGAAAAATGAGCGCAAACTCCCCCACACTTAAGGGTTTGCTTGCCCTCAAGCAAATCTAGAAATAAGAAAAATAAATCCCACATGGTGCATGAAATATGATTAGAAAAATGTGATGCAAATCTACCAAGTACAAGTAAAAGATAAGATTCATCGTTTTAAGCTTTTAGTGAAAAACTGAGATGTTTGACAATACCCTATGGATTTTCTTGCTTGATAACATGGCTAAGCACCTCACGAAAAGGAATGAAGTATAATTCACTCAACACTCAATTTATTTAGTGGTGGATAGTATTAAGGAATAGTACACTCATATTGCTCAGTCATGATCTAAATATTACCATAGGCTTGTATAAGAAACAAAACTCCACCGACGTGGCGTAAGCACCAAGTGTAAACATCTAAAGAGGACTTTTATTCGGGTTTGGCTAAAAGGGTTTATCGGGCTTATGTTAAAACATTACATACAAGAATATATAAGATCGCTAGCGCGGATTCTTGATTAAGTCAAACAACGGATGGTCACTAGAGTATACCTCGGATCGCTGGCGCGTTATTTGCATAATGGATGGTCACCAAAAATATGCACTAGATCGCTGGCGCGTCATTCGATCCTTCAAGAACCGGATGGTCACTAAAAATATTCATGCACTTCATATTTTCACAAAGCCAAAAGAGAATTGATAAGACATGGGAGTATTTATGAAATTGGTGTTAAAAGATAAATAAAGTCAAGTCTAATACCCATGTTGCTAGTCACCGAACAATCCGCAAACCCGAAAATGATTATAGTTACAATCTTCTCTTCAAATATCGATCACCAAATATATATATCACGTCTTAGCACATTGGCTAATCGATATCTCAAACATACTTCATCTTTGTCATCATATATCTTTTTTTTTTTCATTTTTTTTTCGATGACTTATTATTTTTTTTTCACATTTTTTTTCCACATACATCACGTCTCCCCCACACTTCATATAAGCATACACCACAAAAATACAAATAAGAAGGTGCACTCTTCGTCTTTGTCGGAATGGCACACACGAATGGCAAAGTGTGGCTAACTAATACTCATAAAAAACAATCAAATCATACCAAGCAACTAGCAACCAACCATTTAGACTTTGACAAAAGGTAGGCTAAGGTTTAAAGTGTAAAATATTTTTGTATTTTTCTGGATTTATCAAAAACGAAAAGGATGGCTCAGAGGGTGTAACTAGGGGTATCTGGCGCTAAAGATGAGTGCTACAAATGGGTCCATGTAGGTGGTTAACTAACCGATGTGGCTAGCTAATATAACATAATATGAAAAATGGAAGGCCATTTGGGTTAAATCTTAATGTGCCTCTTTATCACACGAATACACTTATATCACACGAATGTGATCTTACTGCGGTCTGGTAATGATTTACAAGTACAAGTTCTACAATAAATAAAATCACCTGCACACTCATAGCAAAAGATCCAAGCATAAAAGATGTATGTTATATATTGAACAGGCTCAAATACTTACAATTTAGTGGAAAGGGCTATAATATGTGTAAGCAAATGTTATCGATCCCAAAATGGATTGCAATATTAATCGGGATACATCTCAAGTTTTTCAAAATTTACTGATTTTACCAGTGGGTTGATCCAGTTATTCTAATATATTATCCTATAGGCGTGAAAATAACTAGATCATTAGGGCAAACAAGTTCACAAAATTTAAAATTGGCCCAAACATTTTGGATTTTAAAAACCAGTTTCGTTTTTCACAATAATATTTTCCCCCCACGCTTAAGTTAAGCACACAAAAGAAAAATGAGTTAATGACTAAAAAAATATTGCTATTGTATTATTACTACGAGAAATTTTTGAAAAATAATCTAGTTAAGACTTTTTTTTTTCTTTTTCTTTTTTTTCTTTTTTTTTTAATTTTTTTTTTAAAAACCAATCATGACTTATTCTTGTCCCACGAGTTCTCGGTAGCTCCATTGAAACGCACAAAGAAGCGGAGAAATAGGTCAGCGCGAAGCATATTAAAAACCAAACTTCTTTAGGGAATCAGGAAGACCCGCCTTATATCTCTCACATAGTTTGTTTACAATGGGTGAGCCTTACTTTCGACGGACTTAAAAAAATCAATTTATAAAATAATTTACCAAACAAACAATCAAAGGAAAAATAACAAAGAAACAAAATAAAGCAATTGTGAAAACTTCAAACCATGTAAGATAGCGAAAAATGATATTATAAGTATAAGATAAACGAAACCTCCCGGGCCAAGAAATCACGATCGAACTCCAAATGATAAGGTGCTAAACAAGGGCTAGCATAAGCTTGAGAACAATCGATTACTCATCCGAACATGTCCAATCCCAAGTATAATGTCACCAACAATGCAATCTCCACGAGCTTATTAAATCTGCAAAAATAAACTAATTGTTATTTATTGGATTTCACAAACACATCAAATCATGATCACATATAGGCGTATAATATAAGGTTTTAGAGAGAGAAATAGTTAGTGGTTTGGGAACTTAGTGAGAGAAAGTAAAAGTGTTATTATGAGCTTCAACCCTCTACCTTGGGAGGTAGAGGGTATTTATAGTCTTACATAAAACGCCACCTACGGGCTGTGGATCAGGCATACAGTGGGTAAAGACCCGTCCGTCCTCCACGGTGTTACTTAACTAAATACTACTTAACATTAAATTACTACGACTACGAGCTTTCTAACGATTACATATACTTGAGGTGACCGACACTTTAATAACTGGATTTACTAAATCCTAACAATCTCCCCCTAAGGGAGGTCACCTCAAATTACATTGAATACAAACAGATATTACATTAAGATTGTTCTTGGATTCTTGATAATGTTCTTTGCGCTGTAGCCCGTAGTCATTGATTCTTCATTTTTGCATGTTTGGATAATCCAAGTGGAGGTCTTTAACTAATCCACATGATAATGAGTTTTGAGCCAGCATTGAGATCATCAGCTACCCTAAATCTCTGACTTTTCCATTGCGGAGTTGACATTATGTGAAGTTGTGACTTTTGGACCGACATGCTCACATTCTGGATCATGAAATCTTTTCATCAGAGTAGCAGAAGCTTCAGTTGATTCATGATATTTGCAGCAGCGTAGCAGAAGCATGGAGTGAAAATATCAGAGTCATTGATGCACTTATCATGATTTCTTTATAAATGAATGAGATGAGTGAGCATGCGGCTATGGATTGACCTCTCCATTCTGATCAGCTGCGAACGTCGGACGTACCGGCATACAACAGTTAGCAATAAAGCGCACGAAAGTGTCTTTGATCACTTTCGTTGAATTGAGGTACACGGCCCACGGTTCCCCATTGATCAGTACAAGTACTGCCTGTGATCAGGTTTAATTCCGAAGAATCTCCTTGACAGGGTTTCGCATCTGCTCTAGCTGTTCTCAAACCGGAATGTCTCAAAGAAGACAACATAGAGTGAGTGAACCAGCGAATTTGAGATTCACTGATTGATGAAAAGAGATTTGAAAAACAATCGAGTATCGCTCAATAAAGTGTTTTTGCAATACAACGAGGGTTTTTGAAAAAAAATCAATTATAAATCATAAAAACCTTTTATATTTGAAATATTAATACACAGTCGATGTGCTAACGAAAAGAGTTTTTAAGCACAATGACCGGTTTTTCAAAGGTATCCGTCAATCCATAACCTGAACCAGGATTGATTCATAAGTTTGAATCTCCCCATTGTTTCTATTCAGTTGTCACATGGTTGATCTATTGGATAGATCTCACATGCCACCTACCAAGAGCTTGCTTGATATTGGCTCTAGAAGGCTTTCCATCTTCATTGTGAATATGTTTGCATATCACTCATATGTTCTGGCAATACCACAAGGATAATGCGTAAGACTCTAAAGATATAATCTCTCTTTCCACATTGTTTGAAACATAGAGTCTTCATTGACAGTGTCCTAATGAGATTTATTTGATGATCTCGTGGCTCTAGACTCAATTGTGCACATTTGGTTCCTATGCCGGAGACTGGGGAGAGGGTCTCCTTCTTCAATATCAACAAACTCTAAGAGAAGGTCGATAGATTATTTAGGTTCCCCGTGAGAATGAACAAGGTCTTTTAAGAGGAACTTGAGTGGTTTGGGAAGATGAAGTGCAGTGCGTCACTGGGTCCATGACGTCTTGTCTTCAATACCAATGTTACCTTAGTAACCACCAGTAGCATATGTATTGAACCCGGCTTCTACCCTAAGATTGAATTATTGGAGGGCTATTTATTTTCACCCTTTTCTCATTCAATTCTTTTTCATTCTTCAACCCCTTCAGTGCTTACCGAGACTTCATAACTAGAACCTTGTTGGGTTTATTCTAGTTCTAGCTCTTTCTCAGTCCTTACTCTTCCCATATCCCACTTTTCTTCTTTTTTTTCATCATACCTAAGGACTCTACACCATCTAGTGGATTGTCCCTAGGTAGATCCCTCCGGCTCTGGCGGGATCGTGGGAACGAATACCTAACCTAACCATCCTTATATCACCATACATAAAGTAAATTTGGTCGGTCTATTTGGTATTGTTCATCTGCCATTGGAACCAATTGAAAACCATTTGAAAATCAATCCAGATACTTGTGATATATTATCAAACCATTTTGTACCTGAATTGTTTTTAATATTTTTAGAAAAAGAGCTCCCCCTCAACATGTGCATCATGTATTAGAAATCGTTTTGGCACACGGAGGCAAGAGGAAGGATTCACTTCTTTGATTACCATTTTCTAAAAAATATCAACATCACTTTCCTAATCAAAATTAGTATTTTTCATACTTTGTTAAGGATAATTTTTGGAAAGAATGTGGTTTTCAAAAAGTTGCTCCCCCTCAATATGTGCATAGAGATTTGAAAGTGGTTTGCACATATTAGGGAAAACCTGCACATTGAAACAAATCAATCACATTTCAATCCTTTTTGGTTTGAAATAGACGCTCCCCCTCAACATGTGCATGGAAAATTTGAAATCGTTTGGCACATGTGGGGAGGAGAGCTTGTAAATTATTATAGAACCATTTATCTAATTATCAGTTTAAGTCCAATTTAAATCACAAATTCTCCCCCGATCACAATTTTCAAATCATTTGAGATTTGTGATCTCTGGGGATTTAAATTGATATTGAAAACTTTTTGAGGAGAATTGTGACTTTCTTAGGAAAACATTTAACCGATAAGGATCAAAGCTGAGACTTTAAACTCCGAAAACACGCTTGAGTATCTTTTGAAAACATGACGTAAACCTTGGTCTGAACCAGTTGTATGACAAATAACCTTTTGATTTAAATGAAATCATTCTCCCCCTCAATCAATGACATAAGTTTTTGATTGAGAGATAGATATTTTGACTAATGTCAAGTTCAGATGATTTTCAAAAATTGAGATCGAGTTATTTTTATTAGTTTTCAATTTAGATGACAAATATTTTTCAGAAGAATTTTTAGAAGGAAAAATACTTGTGAAGGAAACATATGTCGTATTCATGACAAACATTTGTTTTTAGAATCAGAGCATGAGATGTGAAAAATAAGATAAAGCATGGCTCTGTTCTTTCTTTAAAAACGGGTTATAGACTGAAATGACTATAAGCCTTTGTTTGACTTTCTCTCAAAAATTATTATTATTATTATTATTTTTAAACAAAAATATGTACATTCGAAGAACATCTAAAAACCCGTGACATTCTTTAAATGTCAACACAAAGTCCGTAGATGATATCGAACAAGGAAAACTTGACAAAATAACAATATTTTTGGGAGTTTTCAAGATTTTCTAATTTTTATGGATTTTGAAAATTTTATATTTTTCTATTTGCTTTTTGTTGGTTTTGAAATTTTGTATTTTGCTTTTTGAATAACTATTTACAAGAGATGGATGAAGAAAAACCTTTTACTCCTCTTCTTCCTCTTGAAGACGTTTAGGTGTTTCCGGTTGTAGACTCTTTAGACCAAGTCGTGGGAGGATAAACTCAAAACGTTCTCTAGGAAGAGCTTTGGTGAAGATGTCTGCTAACTGGTATTCAGTCCTCACAAAATAAAGTTCCACCACACTGTTTTCCACTTGCTCCCTGATAAAATGATGTCGGATGTCGATGTGCTTTGCTCTTGAGTGTTGTACGTTGTTGCATGAGAGAGCAATGGCACTTTTGTTATCACAATACAGAGGGATTTTGTTGAATTCAAAGCCATAGTCAGATAATTGGGATCTCATCTGTAGAATTTGAGCACAACAAGATGACATGGCTATGTATTCAGCCTCTGTAGAGGATATAGAAGTACTCATTTGTTTCTTAGAAGACCAGCTCACAAGCTTATCACCCAAAAACTGAGCACTTCCTGACGTGCTTCGACGTATATCTTGACATCATGCATGATCAGCATCTGCATAGGCTGTTAGTGACATACCGGTGTCCTTCGGGTACCAAAGTCCCATATTGATGGTTCTTTAGAGATACCGAAAGACCCGTTTAACCGCTTCAAGGTGCTTTTTGGTAGGCTTAGCCTGGTATCTAGCAAACATGCATACAGCGAACAGAATATCTGGTCTACTGGTTGTGAGGTACATCAGGGATCCAATCATACTACGATATTTCGTTTGGTCTACCATGATCCCTGAGTGGTCCTCATCCAGTTTAGTACGCTCTATCATGGGAGTGTCAGCAGGGTCACAAGAATCAAATCCAAATTTCTTTAAAATCTCATTTGTATATTTAGATTGATTTATAAAAATGCCTCTGGGACTTTGTGAAATTTGTATTCCCAAGAAAAATGACATTTGTCCCATCATAGACATTTGAAATTTGGAACCCATCTCATTAGAAAAATGGTCACATTCATTGGGGTTAGTCGAGGCAAAAATAATATCATCAAAATAAATTTGAACGTGAATTAAATGTTTGCCTGACATTCTGGTGAGCAATGTTGGATCAACTGCTCCTTTGCTGAATCCGGTAGATAAAAGAAACTTTGATAGCGTATCATACCATGCCCTTGGAGCTTGCTTCAAACCGTAAAGGGCCTTTTTCAAGCGATAGACATGAGTAGGATGCTCTGGATTCACAAAACCTTCCGGTTGACTGACGTATACGACTTCTTTAAGATCTCCATTAAGAAAAGCCATCTTTACATCCATCTGATAGACAACCATGTTCTTACTTGCAACATTAGCCAGGAAGATTCTGATTGCCTCGATACGTGCAACTGGAGCAAATGATTCTTCAAAGTCAATACCCTCCTCTTGACGATATACTTTTGCAACTAATCGAGCCTTGTTCTTTAACACATCACCATGCTCATCAAGTTTTACTTTGAAGATCCACTTTAGAGCAATGATCATAGCACAGTCAGGAGCAGGTACTAATTCCCATACATTTAGTCGATCGAACTCATGAATTTCTTTTTGTATGGCATTGAACCAGCTGTCTTCATTCATGGCAGTTTTAACGTCTGTTGGTTCGACCTTAGATAGTACGTAATTAAAGAAGCACCATAAGGCATCAGTTGCAAGTTGTTTACGAGTGGATACTCGAAGAGAAAGGTTTCCAATGATGTTGTCCAGTGGATGATCATGTGTCCATTTTCTAAGGTTTTCATGTGCTTGTTGTTGAGGAACTGAAGTAGCAGAGTCGTTTTCTTCTGATGAAGATGGATCTGATGATGGTTCAGGAGCAAATGTGTTCTCAAAGGGGTATCTTCAGGAGTAGCAAAGGTATTATCTCCATCATAGGTGCCAGACACAATTCCATGATGTACACTTGATGATTGATGATTTGTTGATGAGATAGAGTGATCAGCAGCATGCGCTTCTTGACTTAATGACATAGAAACTGAAGGGTTAACTTCGTTGACAGGGATGGGAACAGCCTCTGTTGATGGAATTGACAGACCATTAGCACTTGCCTCATAGTGTTCATCAAACATTGGATCAAACAATTTCTTCAAATCTTCTTCTAAAGGAGGTACATAAGGAGTTGTTGGTGAGGGATTTAGAACAAGAGTAGAACTGATAGGACTACTTGATGAAGGTTGAGATGCGGGTCCAGAACTGGATTGTCCTGGAGCCATTTGCCCAAACAGCTCATCGAACGTAACGTGAGTAGTTTCCATGATATCTCGAGTTCTTTTGTTGTAGATTCGGTAACCCTTCTTGTTTGATGCATAACATACAAAAACTCCTATGTCCGCCTTAGCTCTTAATTTACCTAGATCTTGACCATCATTCGTTGGATAGCACAAGGTACCAAATACACGAAGGTAGGAGAGATCAGGTTTTCGTTTATGGACAAGTTCGTATGGAGTTTTTACATGAGATGTGTGTATGAGAGAACGATTTTGGGTGTAGCAAGCAGTGGCAATGGCTTCAGCCCAGAGAAACATTGGAACCTTTGAATAAATTAGCATTGTTCTTGCGGCTTCCACAAGAGTTTGATTTCGTCTTTCAACTACACCGTTCTGTTGAGGAGTTCGTGGAACACTTCTTTGATGACTGATTCCAACACTTTCATAAAATTGACTTAAGTCTTTGTTAACGAACTTTGTGCCAGTGTCTGTTCGAACAATTCTAACCGTATTGTTAAGTCGAACCTGAAGCTGCTTGATAAGTTTGATTATGACATCTGGAGTTTCATCCTTTGTCATCAAAAACTTTACCCAAGTAAATCGAGAGTAGTCATCAACAACGACTAAAATATATTTCTTCCCATTAATCGTTTGCACTCTCATTGGTCTGCACAAATCCATATGAAGGGTATGCAGAACTTCCATTACTGAGTTTGTGGGTTTGGGTTTGTGGGCATATTTCTTGCTTTTTCCCAATTGGCATGCTGGACAAAGATGATCTTTTTCATACTTTAATCTGCGTAAGCCTCTTACAAGATCATTTCTGGAAAGATTATTAATGGTGCCGAAGTTCAAGTGATTGAGACGACGATGCCATAACCATGATTTTGTTTTTGAAGCCTTTGACAACAAGCAGATTGGAGAAGACTTCATCATGTCTTCGATAGAGATGGTGTCTAGATTTGAACCACGAGTTCCTCTTAACAGTTCCACACCATCAAGTTCTCTAACGAAACAAGTATGTTTTCTAAATGCCACTTCTAGATCTGAATCACAGAATTAACCAACAGAAAACAAGTTATGACCAAGACCTTCAACATAATATACCTTGGAGATTACACTTTTGACAACAACATAGTCTCCATAACCCATAATTGCTCCAAAATGGTTGTTCCCGAATCTAACAGTCCCGATGAATTTACTCACGAAGTTCATGAGCCGAGAGCGATTTCCAGTCATATGCTTGGAACAGCCTGAGTCCAGGTACCACAGAACGATTTGAACGATCTGCAGTTGAACACAGACAAGAATGGATAACTGGATAATTGGGATCCCCATACGAGAATGGGTTCCATTTGGTTAGTAATAGTGACTGGAACACCCACATCAGAAGTGGAAACAATGGAATCATCAGGGATAGATGCAGTGCTAGTGTCCGTATTTGACCTATTCAAAGTATGTTCACTTCTTAAAGGAATAGTTCTACCAGTAGGCATCCATTTTCTAATGGGCATTGACTTAGAAAATTTAGGGCACAACTCATTAAGATTAAACTTGCGGCCAGTAGGTATCCACTGATAACCTATGTTACTAAATTTCCTTCCTGTGGGTTTCCAATGTTTTCTAACCTTCTTTCTCCACTACTTTCTAGCCTTCTTAACATGTTTTATGGCATTAACAATCTTAACAGGGCATTTAACAACATTAATCAAATCATTCACACCACATTCATGATTAGTAATAGAAACCAAGCAATCATCATTACATGTTTTGCCAAAAGTAGCAGAATTCGAATTAATTACAGTACGCTTATAGCTAATACTAGAATCAACACGATTCGTTTTATTCAACTCAAACTTAGTGTTCCTAGGGTGGTTTCTACTCTCTTCCAATGCACATTCTTAGCTTTCGAGGTCCTATCTTGCTTTGTATTGCCTGGAGGCTTTGACCCGCTTGCTTTAATGTCACTGATTACTCCTGTAAAGGGAATTATGGGAACATTAGTTGGTTGGACTACCTTTTGCATTCCTGAACTAGAAGTGTTGGAATCTGAACTACTTGAAGGCACATTAAAATTCACTTTCTTAGTGCTGGGCATAGAATGGTTTGTATACTTAGCACTAGGCATGGAACAAGGCATCACAGCTTTATCTTTCGCACTTAAGGATTTAGGACATGTTGCTATTAAACATTCTAACATCTCCTGACACATATTGATCATATGGGACAATATTACTATTACCCTCATTATCAATATCTGATTCATAAGTTTCAAGAGTTTGTACTTCGTTATGTATCTTATGCTCATCCACCTCATCGTATAGTTTTAATACCTCTGAGATGATTGATTCTTTGGATGGACCTGCCTGATGTGGTGATGAGACCTTTGGAGAGACCATGGGTGACATGCTAGCCATGAAGATTGTTTGGGCAGTAGGTTCATCAGCGACATCAGAGTCAAATGCATCACAGTAAGCTACTTGAAAGGCATTTTGATTATTGTGACTTATTTCCTGAATTGGTTGCTCATCAACATCAGCATCATAGGTTTTGGCATTTCCCTCAGCAAGAAACAACAACTTCTGTTGAATCATTTGACGAGCTTGTTTCTCCCTGTTTAGATTTGAATTGTTCAAGAATCATTCGTTCAAACATAGCATGTCTCTCATTCTAAAGCAGGAAGGCATACAGTTTCTCATAGTTGGTGTTCTTTAATCCTTTGGTTAGCTTCATAGAGGTGACAAATTTGTGCCATTCAGGATTCATGTTGTTCACAAACTTTGAGTTCAGCTGAATATTTGGCATGGTCATTTTGATATTCCTCATGTCATTCACAAGTTTGTGGAATCTCACGTAATATTCATAGACACTTTCTTCAGGTTTCATTTTAAAATGCTCAAATTCATCATACAGTTGTGATTCTCTGTCTTCCTTGGTTAGTTCAGAACCCGAGAGAAGCATCTTGACATTATCCCAAACTGCCTTTGCTTCGGTGTTGTGATTGATCAGCTTGTAAATGTCCTTAGGTAAACCCTGAAGTATGATGTTAAAAGCCCTGATGTCTGCATCGTATCTCTTCTTCTCCTTATCAGTCAGTTCATCATACATTTTAGGTCTGTCCAGTCCTAATATCACCGAGCCTTCAGCAGCAGTATCAAGTATGTCTCTGGTTGTCTCAACTTGATACGGTCCTTCATCAGTTGACTTGAGAATGTTGACTCCATTTTCCTTTCCCAGACAATACAACCTAATTCGTTGAGCCCATGAGTCATAGTCAGTTCTGTCAAGCATGGGTGGACGAGTGTCTGAACCAGCTGCTTGAACGTCCTCAGCTACAGTAGAGATGATTGTAGGCACGTTGGTAGACATGTTTACAGATTTCACGGGATTTTATAACTCTATGATTAAACCGGGAAATAGATTCTTTCACGAGATTTTACTAAATCAAGAGAAAACCGTATTAGAAATAAATATCAACCAAGTCGCTATAACCCTTGAACCAAGTCGCTAAGTCACCAAGTCGTTAAGTAGCAACTCGCTAAACCTCAAGTACCTGTGAATCAAGTCGCTAAGCACGAGTCGCAAAGACCCAAGTCGCTGAACATAAGTCGCTAAAGCACCAAATCGCTAAGCAGACAAGTCGCTAAAGAACAACTCGCTAAGTATCAAAGTCGCTAAGAATCAACTCGCTAAGAACAATAAGGACAAGTCGCTATAAATAATAGAGACAAGTCGCTACGCCAACCAAGTCGCTAGCCGAAGTGGAACCTCCAATATGTTGTACTGTTTGTCGGCTTGTCTCAATAGACAAGTCGCTAGGCTCAAGTCGCTACTCCTCTAACTACAAGTCGCTGGAAATTAACAAAGTAAATCGCTACCAAGAAAACAACTCCGAGAGCCAAGTCGCTAGGTAGAAAACTTTAAAAACAAAACTTTTCAATCCAAAACAAACCCAACCACAGTGATTCAAGCTTTACAAATCAAAACCGAAGCACTTAGAATGATTCTAAACACAAAAGTACACTCAAAATTCAAACTTTAACACAAGAAATGATCCAAATGATGCAAAAACCACTAAACTTTTTCAAACCCAAGAACCATATAAAACCACTAGAAATCCAAGGATATGTAAGAGAGATGATCAAACCATGGCTCTTGATACCAATTGTTACTTATTGGATTTCACAAACACATCAAATCATGATCATATATAGGCGTATAATATAAGGTTTTAGAGAGAGAAACAGTTAGAGGTTTGGGAACTTAGTGAGAGAAAATAAAAGTGTTATTATGAGCTCCAGCCCTCTACCTTGGGATGTAGAGGGTATTTATAGTCTTACATAAAACGACACCTACGGGGCTGTGGATCAGGTATACAGTGGGTAAAGACCCGTCCGTCCTCCACGGTGTTACTTAACTAAATACTACTTAAAATTAAATAACTACGACTACGAGCTTTCTAACGATTACATATACTTGAGGTAACCGACACTTTAATAACTGGATTTACTAAATCCTAACACTAAACTACAAAAACGCGTAAAATTCTAAAACTCACTTTCGTAGGCATCCGGTTGCATTTAGCGTATGCAACAAGCCTTTAAACCCCTCGGTGGCCCGAGTGGACGAGTTATAGTCCCGTGAGGGTTTTCAGTGAACATACCCACAAAGTTCAAAACACTTTTATTTTTAAAAACACATGTACTTATTTATTCACAATGTACTAAATTAACAAAATTTAAAATGCAAAAACCAAATTTAAGTACAATAAAAGAAATGATACTCTTGCAAAAACGAAAAGATATTTAAACTTATTCTATCTAAACACAAACACAAAAAAATAAAAATAAAATGAAAACTAGTTTTTTTTAAACCGATTGGTCCAGCCGATCCGGTTACGGGTAGTGACCGATCAGTTGGAGGCGATTTTTAAATCTTTTTTTTTTTTTTTTTTTTTTTTTATAAAAACAAGTTTTATTTCAAAACTTTTATTGATAAAATTAAACAATAAAACACAAGGTAACGAACACAAAACTAAACACAAGTAAACAAAACACATAAACACATATATTATCACGAACATAAAATAACACTCAAAAATAAGCATAAACAAATAAAATCACGATCATAGAAAAATGACAATAACATAGACGCAAGCACACACAATTAGTCATGTAACACAAATCAAAACAAGATAATCTTATTTAGAATTAATACGAAACTAACATAGACAAGAATAACACGAACAAAAAGAACACAAAAACATGCAAGAGATCACATAACATATAAAACACACGCACACGAAACAAGAAACACACGGACTTTTTTTTTAAACATAACACACAACCGGATCGGTTGCGGGTGCAGGCCAATCGGTTTGTGTGGATTTATTAAGTACGAGGCTTCCAACCGATCCGGTTGGAGTGCCAACCGATCGGTTGGTTGATTCGAGTGGTTTTGGTGGTTTTTTTCACAAACGTTTTTTAGCACACTTAGAAAGCAATCTTTGAAACGAGCATTTTAGAACACATGAAACGAAATTCCAACATCAAAAACTTGATTTTGATGCCAAGATCAATTGAGCAATTATGAGAAATAGAAGATTTTTGGAAAGAAAATGCAAAGGAGCAATTAAGCAAACATCAAGAGCAAACATCAAAAGCATTCAAACAAGAGTAAATCATTCATGAACAAGAGCAATTTAGCATTCGAACAAACAAGAAAACAAACAATTCAATTCAACAAACAAGCAAACACAAGAATACAAACACAAGTCCCCGGCAGCGGCGCCAAAAACTTGATGGGTTCCACCGAGCTTTAAATTTATATGCAAGAATTACCGGTTAACTAGGAACACATTCGGGCAAGTATACCCTAGTCGAGTTGTAGTATAGGTTTTGGTAAATCAAGGTCGTCCCAAGAGACTTGGTTGCACTACAAGTGTCGTTTGTTTGTTTAAGCAAGTAACAAGTGTAACACCCCGCCTTTTCGAAGCATTAAAAACCTCAAATTTACCTTATATCAGCGGAAGCTTCTACTCATAGTCAATCTCAAATAATCTCCTGATTCCTAAGCAGCTCATCTGGGTTGCACAAATTTTAAAAGAGTTTTGGGTCAGCCAAAGGCCTAGTGAGAATTCATGGTTTTCACGTATAAAACAATTCTTATAATATCAAACACTTTTCCATAACATCAAACTTGTAAAACAATCATGCAATTTGCTCAAATATCATTTAATTACAATTCAGTGATCACATATTCTCAATATTTTTCAATAGTCAACAAAATCAACGATTCAACACATATCACCAAAACCATATAAACCAACTATTCATTATTTTCCGTTCGGTTCAACGGTTCCAACTTTCTTTATTTCCGTTCGGTTCAACGGTTCCAACTTTCTTTATTTCCGTTCGGTTCAACGGTTCCAACTTTCTTTATTTCCACGATTCACAATTCAACATTTATATGGTTCACCATTTATAATCCAACATTTATATATCTCATCATGTCCATATAGCATATTTCTAAACATTCACTTATTATCGAAGAATCCAAACATGTAGCAAATAACGATCATTTAAACAAGTTTGCATGATACTATTTTGAATAAAGTGCAACCCAATTTAAAAAGCACGTGAAAACTCACCAGAATGCTCAGAATTACAGTTCACTTTAGGCCAAAAAAAACGTCACCCTTTCTTCAATGAATCTACATAGATTAAGGTTTGTATGATAAATATCTCAAAGTTTAGGGTGTAGTGTGTCATTTCAATATAGTTCAAGGTTTGCATGTAACAATTTCTTAAAGTTTGAGGGTTGAAAGTGAAACTATAAAATCTTTAACATGAAATCACCTTTAATTCACTCACCCTTTCTTCAATGAATCTACATAGATTAAGGTTCGTATGATAAATATCTCAAAGTTTAGGGTGTAGTGTGTCATTTCAATATAGTTCAAGGTTTGCATGTAACAATTTCTTAAAGTTTGAGGGTTGAAAGTGAAACTATAAAATCTTTAACATGAAATCACCCTTAATTCACTCGTACAGTATTTAGAATTTCATTCAAAAATTACTTGTTCATATTTATCTCGCTAGACTTTTACACTAGTTCGCGGTTCAAACGGCTTACCGACACAACTAGATAAACACGTATAATGATTAACCCCCGACTCTATTTCCCCGAAACACTTTCAACACGACGATTAATGTACCCATAAATCCCGCGAACACCCTCGAAAACACCTCATTTGATCCATGCACACATGACCCCAAATATGCAGATTTCATACAGTAATATATATACGTACACTAAAATACACATATGCTACAAAGGCATGCATGATTGACATACAAATCACCTAGGATACACGGAAACGCCGCCGGGATGCCGTATCACGTACCCAAAACGTCCCAGAAACGGGAAACGCCGGGAACCGTGAGGAAACGCCTGGGAAACGTCTCCGGGAAAAGTGGAAACGTTATTCAATTGTGGTCTACCGATCCTTATCTAGGAAACGTTTGGGGAAACGTTTCAAGCCCAAAAAGTCACGTTTCTTATGGTAGATTTAAAATTGTTAGATCTGAAATGCATTCGAAAATAATTTTCCGGCGACTGCTATTGTGGTGGTTGAAGATATTTTGTTGAAAGTGAAGATGTAAAAGAGATATTGTTTATGAGGGTTTTCTAGAATAATTAGTGAGTTCTGAGTTTAGAGGGTTTTCTTGAAGATGATCTATGGAGGAAGATGAAAGTAGGCATAGAGAAAAGGCAGGTATATAGAAAAGGAGTAGGTAATAAAGATGAAAGGCACGTGGGTGAACAATAACAAAATAATTACTACGTACTTTTTTATTTCTTCAACTACTTAAACCTTTTTTTGCTGCATTTGGGGTGGGACTAATACATATTGCATTTTGGGTTTGGTTGTATAGTAACAAATATTAAAATATTAGTAGTAATTCATAAAAATGTTATCCTTTGACATTTTTACAAGTTATTTTTTGAAATTGATGATTAAGAGTTTTTAATTGATGATTATGAGTAATATTTGTTTGGATTTTTGAATATTATGTTATTTTTTTGGAAGACAATTTGCTATATATTAAAATATTATAAAACACATGGACGTTTCCTCGCCGTACCTGTTTCTTGAATTTTAGGATGTTGCCATATCCCGGTACCCGTCCCCGTCCCCATTTCCATCCCCGTGCAACTTAGCAAATCACAACTTCGAACCTATCATATCAGTCATCTATTTCCATTTCACATGCACATGATTATTTAATTATCTTTTGGTTATATTTGATGCTAAAATAGATGTTCATGCATGCATTCCTATGGCTAACTCACGACAGAGAACAAAGAGGTAGTATAGCCAATTTTTACATGTGGTCGATATATAGATTTCAAAACAGAAAGTTTAGTGGTCGAATAATATGGGTTCGAAACAGCTTTTATACTCGGGTCGAATAGCATGCATAACCTTCGATATTTAAACGACATGTTATGATTTTATGTCACTTAAATCCTTGATTCACTTAGCCACTTTATCACGATTTATAAAGCATAACTCAAGCGCATAGAAAGACATAACGACGAGATTTTATACTCTTCATTGACATAAACATAGTGCTTGATTCCTGATTTGTGTAGCAATATTTTAGATTTGTATTTACATGTTTATGTGAATAATATCATGCGCATGGTATGCAAGGCACACGACCAGATTTTATGACGAAAGAAGAAGGTGAGACGACGGTTATAATTTTACCTTATAGCGTGAATAAGGAGTTGAAAACAATGGCCGAAACAACAAACTAAGGCACCCTTTTTGTGCCCTTATTTACCCACGACAGAATCAGCAACCGACGACCCAAAAGAAACCAAGCAACCCCGTACCAAACACGTAATGATAGCAGCTTTATAAGCACTCCGAAACCTCTTCTTGGACTGGTTGGTGTCGACAAAAAAGTGGCGATGGAGGAGGGATTATTTTTGCCGTATACTTCTTGGGGGCTAGGGTTTATTTGTGATGTTTTAAACTAAAAGATTAGGTAATTATAGGATAGTTGATAAGGTTTTAAAAGGTACCATTTTGAGGGGTCGTTTAAGTCCTTATTTGATCACTTTTGTATCCGTTATTGCTTAATATCGTTCCTTTCACTTTTTAGGTCTCTTGAAGGCAAAATGCTGGAATGGCACTTATTTGGACGAAAAGGCGCGAATATATGAAGAAAATGGCCAAAGTCAAAATCGAGACACTCACAGTTGCTGAAATTAGAAGGCGACGGCGTCAGGTGCTAATGGCGACGCCGTCCCAAAATTGTTGTGACGGTCCAGAAACCAAAACTCGTATTTTCAAGTGACGACGTCCAGTTGTAAAAGAGTAGGCCGTCGCTACTCAGACGGCCTAGATGCAATCCAAACGACGTCAGAAGCTGAAGAGGACGGCGTCACGGACATAAGGTGACGCCGTCGCAAGGTTAACATGGCCAAGACGAAACCCTAATGGCGGCGACACGACGGCGTCACAAAACATAAGGTGACGCCGTCGCATATGTAATCTTATATATAGAATCCGAATTTTTCAGTCTTTTGTGGAGAGTCTTTTGGAGTAAAAACCTAAAACCGAACCTAAGGTGTCTTGTACAGTATTTTAGGGTTTTAAACCCTATCTTACATCAAGATAAGTCTTTACTTCATTAATTCAATTATGTCTTTGATTATTTGTGTGTATGCTTGCATGTTCTCCATGTCCGGCTAATTTATTTGTGTGTTTGCTTAGAAAGTATGAAACTTAATTATTGAATATTGATTGGTTGTTTCTTATCTTAGTTGATTAATGATCTAGTAATGCGATAGGTCATTCGTTGTGTACTTAATGCTTGATTCATCTTTGTGAACCTTAGAATATAATTACCTGAGTAGTTGTAGGCTAAACCATCCAAAGAGCGCCTTAGAGTAGGAGTTTATCATCCCTAGTGGGTTTGTAGACGAGACCCTTTGGTAAGTTCAAAGAGTTAGGGAGAAACGCATACCCTACAACTTTAGACACACAACGCAACTAAGAATAAGACGTGACAACTCAACCATCAATAGGAGATAATTAAGGAGTAATACAACCTAAGTAAACACATCTTTAAACTATCATACGAGCACACATTAATTAGACATAGACTCCCACAACCTTAGTTTAGATAATTAGATAATAGTAGAGTAATCGGTAGAAATACCAACCCCCCAAATCCAATACCCGAGATTCGTACCTTTCCATTTCATAAAATATAAAAAGATAAAAAAATAATCTTCCTCAACCTTAACCTTAGCGTAGTAACTCCTTACTAGCATTCCTATTCCCCTAGAGAACGATATCAATACCCGTGGCTTACCCTAATTACTACACTACAACGATTAGGTTCACTGCCTAGGGTGTTATAAAACTTGCTCGAAGAAAAGGAAGTTTCCTTGACCCCGAACGACGCGTGTAGCGTTATCAAGTTTTTGGCGCCGCTGCCGGGGAATAGAATAGCTAGTTAGTAGTCCACATCGTTTAGGTTCTTTGCTTGATTCCTATCAAGTAAATTTTTTTTTTCTCATTTTTTAGCTTTCTCTTAGTCTATCCCCCTTCTTCGTGACCTTTGTTCGTAACCTCATCACTTTTCATCATGGAAGGTGATAACCAACCACCACTTGATAACCCAACACAAAAAATTTCAATGTCACTCAAAACCCAACCCAATAACCAACACAACCGTCAAAGCCGCTATGTGAGTAGAAACACCGACCTTCAGGATTTGCAGAAAATATTCGATAGTACAATTAGGGAAGCTGTTGAGAAAGTAGTCAGCGCTTCTATAGTTGGCTCTATGATTAGCAGTAATTCGGAAAATTGGATGATAAACAACAACGTGGATGTGGAAAATAGTGCTTACTTCAATCTTTACCCCACTAAGGAAGAGATTGCGTACCATCAATACATAATCGATAATCCACGATCACCTATCATTAGGATATGCCCAAAGATTAGGAGGGGAAATCCCTGGAACTTAAAAATCCCTTGTATGATCGGATATAGGAGTGTCGACCACGCTTACATAGATACGGAATCCCCCATCAATGTAATGTCATCTGCTGTCTACAATGTTATTATGAATGAGCGACTCAATATTAGGAGAGACCCTAAGTATTCGGGAGGAGTTTGCAACTTTGTGGGAAGAGTCAAGGACGTGCATGTCTTTATAGGAAATTTCACCTACCTAGTTGATTTTATGGTCCTAGAAGATGTAGGATGCGTCATTGACTATAGCTTATCCCAAGTAGTGCTAGGATAACCGTTTGTTGAAAAATCTAGAATGAGCCATAACAAGCATGATGGAACGGTTAGTTCAAGGAAGGAACCGATGAGATCACCTATAGGATGCCTTGGAAAACAACTGAGTATGGCCACTTGTCCATTTATGATCGAGACAACATCAAAGCTTTTGAGGACAAAAGCAAGGAAGATGTTGAAAAAGGTTATAAATTCATGTGGGAAAGAAGGAGGCATTATTATAAGGATTGCTTAACTCTAGGGCCTAGGTATAGAGTCGATGAAGATTTTTTCAACATGATAGAATTCTCATTGAGGATGCGTGAGGAAACGTAGAAGCACGACTATGAGTCTAGCTACAAGACTCTTAAATAAAGAAAAGCGCTTCGTGGGAGGCAACCCATGCTTAATTGTTTGCTTGTTAGTGTCATATATCTTTTATTAATTGTTTATCCTCATGTTTAAATTTGTAAAAATGCTTTATTTTGTTTTTAACCTCGTCTTAATTGCATGTAAAGGTATTTTACATAAGGGATAAGTGTAGGGAGGATTACACACGTTTTCAAAAGAAACGTAAACATGAGAATAACAATTAAGTAAAAGATATATATGTTTGTTTGTTCGAGTCAAATGCTTGTATCGAGTCATAATGGATGTTTTGCAAAAATTTTTCCAGATTCTAAAGATGTAAATTTTCCAGAATTTTTTCCAGAAAATCGCAGACCAGTTTTTGTCAGGATAACCTGACGGCGTCAGGATTGCAACCTGACGGCGTCAGGAAGGAGTAAAAACATCAGATTATTTTTTTTTTCTCGTTTTCTGAGCCACTTATAAATTTTTGGAATTTTCCAGGTCTTAATTTTCTTAGAAATTCTGTAAACATCCATTCCACAAGCATTATATCCTAGTTTAAATCGAGTCTTATATATATTATTACCGCCGATTTTACGCGAAGGTTTCGTTTGTTTTCTTCAAGTGTGCAGGTTTAGTTTGTCAAGAAGAAGTTACATAAGATTGGAAGGAGCTTTTCACGCAATAATTCTTCTTGAAAAGGATTTAACCACCACTTTACACGGATCCTACCGAGCTAATCAGGGGAGTATTAGTTTCTTTCGTTTTTAATTACCTTCTATTATCATAACTTTGATACTTTCGGGGAACATTGGGGACAATGTTCAGTTTAAGTGTAGGGAGGGAAAATAATACGGGAACTTTGAAACTATGCTTATCCTTGATTATTTGCTTTGTCCAATTGTGATTGTGTAATAAACCATGACAAAATGTCGGTTAGGGTAATTTTGGCACCAAATTTAAAATTTTTTATGACATATAGGAGTGGGCCATTAGTCTTAACAAAAGCGTCTCACGGATAGGAAGTTATATGACTAGCACAAAACCCTTTACCACCCAAATTCCACCAAAATGTGAGGATCGCCCTTAGATTAGTAGGAATTAAAGCATTCATCTTAAATACTTAGAGTGTGAACCGGTAGTATATTAGATTCTAGAACATGTTTTGTGATGTATTCCGAGATCGCAAGTGAGGCTACACTTGTGTAGTTAGGAATAACTAAATGATAAGAGGCATTAGGATAACCCTTGTTTGATACCTGTAATATAATTACTTCTTCCATATCGGTTGAGTAATTCCCCCACACCTTTGCGTTGTACTCATCTTTAGTACACGATACCCCTAGTTAACCCCTCAGAGCCTATCCTTTTCGCGGTTCTCGTGATGTTTCGGTTTTTCCGGAATATCAATGAAGAGCATTGTTTACACCCCACCCCCAAATATACACCCAAATCGCCTTAGCCTACCCCTTATGCACTCACTTTTAGTGCAAATGTTTGTTATCACCCCAAACCCTTAGTTCAATTATCTAGTTGCTTGCATAAGTTGCTAAGTCGAGTCATATCCTTTGTATACAGTTTTGGGACGATTGGGATTCATGGGAAAAGTTAAAGTTTATGAAATGACGGGAAGGGAACGTTAAATTCAAATTCTCTTTGTTTGCATAATAATGTACCCCAAGTGTTTTGATCTTTTCAAATCGGGTCAAATTAGTGTTAGAGTAATAAAAACTCAAGTGTAGGGATATGCCTATAAATCCCTAGTATTTTGATGTTATCGTAGAGGATGGTAGAGTAAAAGTGTATGAAAAAAAAAATATATATATGGGCTACCATCCTACATCTATCCTTTAAATTTATGTTTGTTTATTTCCGTTACCTAGAGTTTTAGAGTGTCGAGTCTTGGCTTAGCAACGCCATTCTTCATATGCATTTAACATAGAGATTTTTGACTTGCCACCACTAAATAGCCTATCCCACCAAACCCTTTGTTTCCCTACCGTAAGCCTAACATTACAACCCTTTAAAGACCTCTTTGATAGTCTTTCCTAGGTGCTTACACCAAAGCGATGGAGGTTTGATCTATTCTCAAGCCTATGGTAATCTATGTACTAGGACCGGTTAATGAGTGTTTATCTTCCATTTCCTATTTTGTTATATTTCATATATACACCCGAGAGAGATGTGAGTATCCAAACACCCCATGTGAGGTGCTGGTATATAATTTCCGTGCTTGTTATGACTTTTGCGGGGCTTATATGTGTTGTGGACCGTTTTGAATTAATGCTTCATGACCCCTAACTTATAAATTAATTGGCTAAAAGCACATTTGCTTGAGGACAAGCAAATAACAAGTGTAGGGATATTTGATAAGGTTTTAAAAGGTACCATTTTGAGGGGTCGTTTAAGTCCTTATTTGATCACTTTTGTATCCGTTATTGCTTAATATCGTTCCTTTTCACTTTTTAGGTCTCTTGAAGGCAAAATGCTGGAATGGCACTTATTTGGACGAAAAGGCGCGAATATATGAAGAAAATGGCCAAAGTCAAAATCGAGACACTCACAGTTGCTGAAATTAGAAGGCGACGGCGTCAGGTGCTAATGGCGACGCCGTCCCAAAATTGTTGTGACGGTCCAGAACCCAAAACTCGTATTTTCAAGTGACGACGTCCAGTTGTAAAAGAGTAGGCCGTCGCTACTCAGACGGCCTAGATGCAATCCAGACGACGTCAGAAGCTGAAGAGGACGGCGCCACGGACATAAGGTGACGCCGTCGCAAGGTTAACGTGGCCAAGACGAAACCCTAATGGCGGCGACACGACGGCGTCACAAAACATAAGGTGACGCCGTCGCATATGTAATCTTATATATAGAATCCGAATTTTTCAGTCTTTTGGAGTAAAAACCTAAAACCGAACCTAAGGTGTCTTGTACAGTATTTTAGGGTTTTAAACCCTATCTTACATCAAGATAAGTCTTTACTTCATTAATTCAATTATGTCTTTGATTATTTGTGTGTATGCTTGCATGTTCTCCATGTCCGGCTAATTTATTTGTGTGTTTGCTTAGAAAGTATGAAACTTAATTATTGAATATTGATTGGTTGTTTCTTATCTTAGTTGATTAATGATCTAGTAATGCGATAGGTCATTCGTTGTGTACTTAATGCTTGATTCATCTTTGTGAACCTTAGAATATAATTACCTGAGTAGTTGTAGGCTAAACCATCCAAAGAGCGCCTTAGAGTAGGAGTTTATCATCCCTAGTGGGTTTGTAGACGAGACCCTTTGGTAAGTTCAAAGAGTTAGGGAGAAACGCATACCCTACAACTTTAGACACACAACGCAACTAAGAATAAGATGTAACAACTCAACCATCAATAGGAGATAATTAAGGAGTAATACAACCTAAGTAAACACATCTTTAAACTATCATACGAGCACACATTAATTAGACATAGACTCCCACAACCTTAGTTTAGATAATTAGATAATAGTAGAGTAATCGGTAGAAATACCAACCCCCCAAATCCAATACCCGAGATTCGTACCTTTCCATTTCATAAAATATAAAAAGATAAAAAAATAATCTTCCTCAACCTTAACCTTAGCGTAGTAACTCCTTACTAGCATTCCTATTCCCCTAGAGAACGATATCAATACCCGTGGCTTACCCTAATTACTACACTACAACGATTAGATTCACTGCCTAGGGTGTTATAAAACTTGCTCGAAGAAAAGGAAGTTTCCTTGACCCCGAACGACGCGTGTAGCGTTATCAATAGTAATTGGTTAGGATTTGGCAAGATTCTAGGAGCCTTAATGGCGTTTTTCTTTGCCGAAAATAAGGAGATCACAAGACAATTTCATATTTTAAATTACCTTACCAAAAATACCTTTGTACATCTTTATTATTTTGTTTTCTAAATAGGTGCATTAATCTTTTTAATGTGTTACTTTTATTTGTAAGCTAATGAAAGCTTTAATGTCACAAGAAATTTGATCATCAAAGTACTTAGCGAGTTCTTTTATTTTACGGATTATTAGATGAGGGGCATTATGGTCATTTCACACGTTAACGATTTTAGGGTTTTACAACTCTTCCCGTCTAACAAAAAAATTTCGTCCTCGAAATTTAAAAAAAAATCAGTCATGGGCGCTTTGTTATAACATCATATTCGTTCAATACTCTAAACTTTATTATGCAACTAAAATTCAAAAACCAACCAATAATGTATGCAATCCAACTTAGAAGCATAATCCCATCGAAAATAAACCAAACTTAATAATTCAAAAACATCAAAATTCATAATCCTTAAGAACTGAAGGGTACTATTAGGTGTCACATGCTTCTTTATTATATTCTTTCTAAGATGGAGTGTCTTAAGTCTTCTCTGTTGTTAGTTGAAAAAATCTTCCCATCGTCTTTCGTGGTTGAGTATCCTTGTACTCCCCTCGCTTGCCTCCATATCCTGCTTTCTCTTGTGGGTCGAGAGGCTTCCATTCAGGACAATCAACGATCTTGTGCCCCGGTTTCTTACATCTAAAACAAACCCAATCAGCTTTACAGTCCTTTGTTGCATGTCCTAGTTTCCCACAATTACGACAATCCTCATGCCAACATTTCCCCTTATGGGTTTTCTTGCATATGGTACATGGTTTATGCTCCCCAACATCCTCTACTTTCCCACCAT
Organism: Chrysanthemum seticuspe; assembly: GCA_019973895.1. Classification (NCBI taxonomy): domain Eukaryota; kingdom Viridiplantae; phylum Streptophyta; class Magnoliopsida; order Asterales; family Asteraceae; genus Chrysanthemum; species Chrysanthemum seticuspe. The sequence goes on from BPTQ01000006.1 coordinate 308,912,021, forward strand.
TGATTTTGATCTTTTTCACGTCTTCATCCCGACTCTCGCTCTTTCTTTTGTTATCTCCTCCTTCCTCTAGCTGTTGGTTATTTTCCTTTTCTATCATTAAAGCAAGCTCTACTGCTTCTTGAAAAGTTGCAGGTCGAGCTTGTTGAACTGGACCCCTAATTCCAACTTTTAAACCCCATATGTATTGTTTGATTCTTCTTTCCTCAGTAGCTACCTGATATTTTGCAAATCTTGTCTTTTCATTAAACTTTGCCGTGTATTTCGGAACTGTCATATCATTCTGTTGCAGCTTCAAGAATTCCTCCTCAAGCTTATCCATCAATCCTTAGGGACAATAATATTCCATGATCAACTCTTCAAATTGTTCCCATGTCATAGCACTCACAACTTCATTACCAAGAGCGATCTTGATCATATTCCACCAATGTCGCGCTTCTCCATTAAGCAAATGGGATGCATACTTCACCCTTTGTCCACGTGAGCATTCACTAATTTCAAAGATGTCCTCTATCTCCTTTAACCAGTTGGTGACAATCACAGGGTCGCTATCTCCATGAAATTCAGTCGGTTTGCAATTTAAGAAGGATTTGTAGCTACATCCGTCTCTCTGGGCTTCTTCGTTTCTTAGTCTCTCAGCATTTTCTGCGTTTTCCTATCTTGTTCAGCCTTTCTTTTCTTTTCCTGCTCCTCTGCAACCCTCTTATCTTCCATTTCTTTTCTCCTCCTCTCAGTATCTTCATTTAACTTTTTATTTTTCTCAACCTCTTCTGCAGCTTTCCTAGCTTCTTCTGCCTTCCTAAAGTTTTCTTGACTTTTAGCCAAAATAGTGGGCATGTGTTCTGACATAATTCTTATGATTTCGTTACTTAGTTCTCCTTTGGTAATAGGCACATCTTGGTTCTTTATTGGATTTAACTTGGAGCCACCACCACCTTTTCCTTCCATTTCTCTGTGCCATTTTAATTGAAGTCCATAAGATATATAAGAGGCCAACGTATCCATCATATAATTCATGTCAAAATACAACTATTACTCCATATCTTTAATGAGCCTAGTAATCACTAACTATCAACTATTTTTGCAACTTAAATACCTAATCTAGGTTTAAGACTAGGTTCCTAAAACCTAATTCACTTAAACCTATGGCTCTGATGCCAACTGTAACACCCCACCCTTCCGGAACATTAAAAACCTCAAATTTACCTTATATCAGCGGAAGCTTCTACTCATAGTCAATCTCAAATAATCTCCTGATTCCTAAGCAGCTCATCTGGGTTGCACAAATTTTAAAAGAGTTTTGGGTCAGCCAAAGGCCTAGTGAGAATTTATGGTTTTCATGTATAAAACAATTCTTATAATATCAAACACTTTTCCAATAACATCAAACTTGTAAAACAATCATGCAATTTGCTCAAATATCATTTAATTACTATTCAGTGATCACATATTCTCAATACTTATCAATAGTCAACAAAATCAACGATTCAACACATATCACCAAAACCATATAGACCAACTATTCATTATTTTCCGTTCGGTTCAACGGTTCCAACTTTCTTTATTTTCGTTCGGATCAACGGTTCCAACTTTCTTTATTTCCACGATTCACAATTCAACATTTATATGGTTCACGATTTATAATCCAACATTTATATATCTCATCATGTACATATTGCATATTTCTCAACATTCACTTATTATCAAAGAATCCAAACACGTAGCAAATAACGATCATTTAAACAAGTTCGCATGATACTATTTCAAATAAAGTGCAACCCAATTTAGAAAGCACATGAAAACTCACCTGAATGCTCAGAATTACAGTTCACTTTAGGCAAAAAAAAAACGTCACCCTTTCTTCAATGAATCTACATAGATTAAGGTTCGTATGATAAATATCTCAAAGTTTAGGGTGTAGTGTGTCATTTCAATATAGTTCAAGGTTTGCATGTAACAATTTCTTAAAGTTTGAGGGTTGAAAGTGAAACTATAAAATCTTTAACATGAAATCACCCTTAATTCACTCGTACAGTATTTAGAATTTCATTCAAAAATTACTTGTTCATATTTATCTCGCTAGACTTTTACACTAGTTCGCGGTTCAAACGGCTTACCGACAAAACTAGATAAACACGTATAATGATTAACCCCCGACTCTATTTCCCCGAAACACTTTCAACACGACGATTAATGTACCCATAAATCCAGCGAACACCCTCGAAAACACCTCATTTGATCCATGCACACATGACCCCAAATATGCAGATTTCATACAGTAATATATATATATACACTAAAATACACATATGCTATAAAGGCATGCATGATTGACATACAAATCACAACTTCGAACCTATCATATCAGTCATCTATTTCCATTTCACATGCACATGATTATTTAATTATCTTTTGGTTATATTTGATGCTAAAATAGATGTTCATGGATGCATTCCTAAGGCTAACTCACTACAGAGAACAAAGAGGTAGTAGCCAATTTTTACATGTGGTCGATATATAGATTTCAAAACAGAAAGTTTAGTGGTCGAATAATATGGGTTCAAAACAGCATTTATACTCGGGTCGAATAGCATGCATAACCTTCGATATTTAAACGACATGTTATGATTTTATGTCACTTAAATCCTTGATTCACTTAGCCACTTTATCACGATTTATAAAGCATAACTCAAGCGCATAGAAAGACATAACGACGAGATTCTATACTCTTCATTGACATAAACATAGTGCTTGATTCCTGATTTGTGTAGCAATATTTTAGATTTGTATTTACATGTTTATGTGAATAATATCATGCGCATGGTATGCAAGGCACACGACCAGATTTTATGACGAAAGAAGAAGGTGAGACGAAGGTTATAATTGTACCTTATAGCGTGAATAAGGAGTAGAAAACAATGGCCGAAACAACAAACTAAGGCACCCTTTTTGTGCCCTTATTTACCCACGACAGAATCAACAACCGACGACCCAAAAGCAACCAAACAACCCCGTACCAAACACGTAATGATAGCAGCTTTATAAGCACTCCGAAACCTCTTCTTGGACTGGTTGGTATCGACAGAAAAATGGAGATGGAGGAGGGATTATGTTTGTTGTATACTTCTTGGGGGCTAGGGTTTATTTGTGATGTTTTAAACTAAAAGATTAGGTAATTATAGGATAGTAATTGGTTAGGATTTGGCAAGATTCTAGGAGCCTTAATGGCGTTTTTCTTGGCCGAAAATAAGGAGATCACAAGACAATTTCAGATTTTAAATTATCTTACCAAAAATACCTTTGTACATCTTTAATATTTTGTTTTCTAAATAGGTGCATTAATCTTTTTAATGTGTTACTTTTATTTGTAAGCTAATGAAAACTTTAATGTCACAAGAAATTTGATCATTAAAGTACTTAACGAGTTCTTTTATTTTACGGATTATTAGATGAGGGGCATTATGGTCATTTCACACGTTAACGATTTTAGGGTTTTACAACAAGTAACAAGTTGATGGTTATGATTGTCACGTATCAAACCAACAAGAAAAGCAATATAAGAACAATCAAGTATCAAGACATTCATCATTATTCCAATCAAACACAAAATCTCAATAATCATATTAATAACAAACATCTTTAAATATAAAAGTAACAAGCTTTACCCAAAGTATGAATTACAATAGGCAAAGATGAAGGATTATAGCAACCTTCAAGCCTCCAATCAACTACACTAGTTCTACCAAGTTGGAAAATGATGTCCAAACGCCTTCAACGACCCTTGAGCACACTACACAAATTTGGCAGAGGTTTGTGGTCTTTTGGGGAAGATATGTTGGTGGAAATTCGTCCTTTAGGGTGGAGGCTAGAATTTCACACAAGTTGGGATAGGATAGTTAGTGAAAATTCGTCCTTAAGGGTGGAAGCTTGAATTTCACACCTTTATAGAAGGTAAGTTGAGAGAGGAATTGTGTAATAGGTGGAAATTCGTCCTTAAGGGTAGAGGCTCAAATTTCACACCTAGAGATGAAGTGGTGGGTGAAAGGGATGAGAAGGATGGAGAAGGGATGATGAAAACATACACAAATGAGTTCTATTTATACTACTCTCAAGGCTAGGGGTATTCAATGCTCAACTTGGCCTCCAAGGAGTTGGAAGGGACTAGAATACATCAAGGGAAGGACCTAGAATCGTTTGGGACAAGTTTGGAGTCTTAGTGATGAAGAAATGGTTGTCCAGGGCTTCCCAACCGATTCGGTTGGGCTCCAACCGTTTCGGTTGGTCTTCTTGACTACTCTCCAACCGTTTCGGTTGCGGGGCCCTACCGTTTCGGTTTATAGAAAATCATAATCACCAAAGTTTTAGATCTTTCTCTTAGCTTTCCGTGGCCGCGAACGGGGGGTCAAACGAAGTTTGTATGCAAAAGTTATGGCCAAAATGGTGAAGGTGTGTCGGGAACAACGAGGCTTCCAATATTTTTTCGTTTTAGCTTCTTTTCTTCATTTCTTTCTCGTTTTTCTTCTTGAACTTTATTTTTGAGTCTTTGGACCACCATCTTGATGACTTTACCTTCTCGATATACTCCACAAGTCTTGCTTTTGTCGGGAATTCTTCGTATATGAAGAAATCTTCGTGTTTTACTTCTTTTTCCGTCTTTTTCTCCATTTTCTTGTACTTGGCTACAAATGAACTAGAAAACGCACTTTTGTACGATTAAGCAAAAAAATCATATGATTATAGCCAAATAACATACATAAAAGCACGGATAACGCTACTAAAAACATGTATAATTTGAGCGTTATCAGAGTGTAAGGTGGAATGATTGTGATGACGGAATGGTTATAGATTAAGGTTTTTAACTAGAGGTGGTCTGGGTTTCGGTCGTGGTGTGCCAAGTGGTTAGTTGGTGGTGATTTGTCGACCATAATGAGTGTTGATTGTTGTGCGACGTTATCCACGAGGGTTGGTCGGTCACACCTTGGATATGAGGTAGTGATTATGCTGACAGTGATCGTGTTAGGTTGGATGAGGTGGTTGATAAGGTTTTAAAATGTACCTTTTTGAGGGGTCGTTTAAGCACTTATTTGATCACTTTTGTATTCGTTATTACTTAATATCGTTCCTTTTCACTTTTTAGGTGTCTTGAAGGCAAATTGCTGTAATAGCACTTATTTGGACGAAAAGGCGCGGATATACGAAGAAAAAGGCCAAAGTCAAGAATCGAGACACTCCAGCTCTTATTTTCAAGTGACGACGCCGTCGGAGGATTTTGTGACGGGACAGAAGCCAAAACTCTTATTTTCAAGTGACGACGTCAAGTTATAAAAGAGTAGACCGTCGCAACTCAGACGGCCTAGATTCAATCCAGATGGCGTCAGAAGCTGAAGAGGACGGCGTCACAAGCACAAGGTGACGCCGTCGCAAGACTAACGTGGCAAAGACGAAACCCTAATGACGGCGACCCGACGACGTCACACAACATAAGGTGACGCCGTCGCATGTGTAATCTTATATATAGAATCCGAATTTTTCAGTATTAGTGTGTGGTCTTTTGGAGTAAAAACCTAAACCGAACCAAGGCTGTCTTGTACAGTATTTTAGGGTTCCAAACCCTATCTTACATCAAGATAAGTGCTTTACTTCATTAATACAATTATGTCTTTGATTATTTGTGTGTATGCTTGCATGTTCTCCATGTCCGGCTAATTTACTTGTGTGTTTGCTTAGGGAATATGAAACTTAATTATTGAATATTGATTGGTTGTCTCTTATCTTAGTTGTTAATGATCTAGTAATGCGATAGGTCATTCGTTGTGTACTTAATGCTTGATTAATCTTTGTGAACCATAGGTTATAGCACCTTGAGCGGTTGTAAGCTAAACTATCCAAAGAGGCCTTAGAGTTAGAGTTTATGATCCCAAGTGGTATTTTGTAGACGAGACCCTTTAGTAACTTCAAAGAGTTAGGGAGAAACGCATACCCTACAACTTTAGACACACAACGCAATTAAAAATAAGGACGTGACAATTCAACCACCAATAGGAGATAATTAAGGAGTAGTAAAACCTAAGTAAACACATCTTTAAACTATCATACGATCACACAATAATTAGACATAGACTACATACACCTTAGATTAGACAATTAGATAAGTAGAGTAAACGGTAGCAATACCAACCCCCAAATCCAAACCCCGAGATTCGTACCTTTCCATTTCCTAAAAAAACATAAAAAAAGATAAAAAAAATAATCTTCCTCAACCCCAACCTTAGCGTAGTAACTTCTCACTAGCATTCCTATTCCCCTAGAGAACGATATCAATACCCGTGGCTTACCCTAATACTACACTACAACGATTAGGTTCACTGCCTAGGGTGTTATAAAACTTGCTCGAAGAAAAGGAAGTTCCTTTGACTCCGAACGACGCATGTAGCATTATCAAGTTTTTGGCGCCGCTGCCGGGGAATAGAATAGCTAGTTAGTAGTCCACCTCGTTTAGGTTTCCTTTGCTTGATTCCTATCTAGTAAATTTTTCTCATTTTTTAGCTTTCTCATAGTCTATCCCCCTTCTTCGTGACCTTTGTTCGTAATTGATCGGCGCAAAACCGTCAAGTTTTCTCACGCAAGCTGACCACTTGTGAATGGCCAACCGTAAGAAACTTAAAACGGCTCAGACACCAACTCAATGAAGATCTGGAGAGTATAGTGTTTCCCCGGGTCGTTATGTCCCAGCGAGCTATGCGAAGAATCACCAAACGTATAGTGATCGAGAGTTTTGAACGGAAAAGAGGGATTTGAATTATTATAACTACAGAAATAGCCTATAATTACAAAGGCTTAATTGCAAATTAAAGAAAATTAAAAAGATAAAAAATATTAAATAAACGCTATCACTATTTGCAAAATGATGTTTTTGATTTTATGTTTTTATAAAACTGAACTAAAAAGTACGTGACGTACAGAAGAAAATGTGAAACTTACACAATATTAATCCTAAAAATATGAAAATGACATTTTTACAAACCTAATGATAAAGGAAAATTTTTAGAAAAAGAAAATTATTTTTAAAACTATTTATCTAATTATTATTAATTAAAAACTATTTTTAACTATTAAATAATAACCTAAAATACAAGAAAATAGGAAATAAAGCTAGAAAAATAAAATTATGACTTGGAAAAATCTAAAATAACAAAAGAGAATTTTCAAAACTATTTTTATATTTTTCTGATTATTTTTCTATTTTTTATGAATTTTAAACTATTTAAAACTAATTTAAATTGTGAAAAATACCAAATAAAAAGGGAAAAATAGGGAAAAATATTTTTTAAGCTTTTTATATTTTTCTTAAACTGGGAAAATTGAAAAATTATTTTTTGGAACTTTTTCCTAATTATTTGCAATAAAAGCTATTTAAAAAATGACTAAAAACTGTTTTAATTAGAGAAAAATAGCAAACAGTGACCAAAAATTATGAAAAACTCAGGAAAATTCTAAAATATTAATCTAAATCTATGAAAAATAAGAAATATGAGGCTTATGTGGAAGAAACAAGAGCTGTAGTGTAAACAGTTGTCAAATAAGCACTTTCAAATAAGCAAACTAGCACAATAAGCCACCAAACTTCTACAGAAGCTATATTATACTAAAACCACTCTAAATCAACTAATTACTTCTACTCTTAATCTCTAATAAGCAGTTTAACAAGATTTGATACTAACTGATTTTTATTCAAAAGCTGATTAAGGTCCTAAGTTTGAGCTTACTCACAAGCTTATCAGAAGAGCTTGTGTGAAAAACAGATATGTGGAACTCAAGACCACCTAGAAAACTGCAAATGGACCAAATTTGAGACCCTAAAAAGCTGTATGGAACCTTGTGCAAGGGCTGCAAGGTCTGCAAAAAACTGGTTTACACATATTTTGACTTTTTGAAAGCAGTTACTTAGTTTGACTTTAATGAGATTTAAGATCAAATGTTGAACTGACAATGATATAATATGATGAAATGAAAGCAATGCAAGCTCACTTATCAAATTATACACCTCTATGCTAGATTATAGCAATTGATTCCAACGGTAATGCAAATAGGATCAGTTACTTATTGATTCTGACTTTTATGAAAAACTGAGGCAAAGTTGCAACAGATATGAATGCAAATAACTATAGCAGGCCTAAATCAACTGAACTACTCTTATATTTTAACCTCTAGCTCATTTTTAAGTACTAAACCAAACACTCCTTTAGGGACTGTTTTGCAAGTGATTTAAGCCAAAACACAAACTCAAGCCTACTCTATCATTAAAACAGATTCAAATCACTTAAATGAAGCTAGTTAACAGTAACAATCACTACTAATAACATATCTAAATGAAACAGTATCTGCTACCATTTATTAAGCTAAAAATGAGATTAAGCTAACACTTACAAGAAGTCCAGCCAATTTTGAGCACAGTAACAGTATTAATCTTATCAAAATAACCAAACAACAACCCAATCCATCATCATAATCAACCCATATCCATTTCTGAACCAAGAATAGCACACAGTTGACTTTTGTTGACCATCATTCAAAATTGATTTAATATGTTTCATAAGCTTATTAAAAGCTATAAAGAGCTTAAAGGAGCTTATCTGATCTTAAAAACAAGCTAATAAGAGCTTGGACATGAGAGTTTGAGACTGATATTTCAAACAACAAGCATAAAACTTGAAACCATACTAAATCTGTGAATTGAAACTTGAAAATGTATTACAATGATTTTCCAACTAAGGTTTAACACATAGAAACTGAAATTACAAGCTTTTAATTTAAACTAAGACATTTATTTAAAAAACGACATAAAAGGAAATTTTAAAACTAACTACTATCGTTTTCTTCTCTCTTCATCCTCTTTTATACTCCAATATGTCTTCTTCTCTCTCTCTTAGCAAATCCCACCTTGTTTTGAGACCATTGGATGACTTGGTTTGATAATGGCCATAGATTTGGTTTTGGCGGGAAATGATATTTAACAGCTGTGGGGGCTTGAGTGTAATGGAGAGGAATGCATTAAATGATTCTTGGAGTTTGGTGAGGTGGAGGGATAAGGGGAGTGGTTTTGTGAGCTGGAAGGATGGATGTCTGGGTGTTGCAGGCTAGGTGTGCAGAGGATGGTGATGATGGAGGGAAAAGAGGGAACCCGTGAGGGGTTTGACTGGTTTTGACCGGCTTTTAATATTAATAAGGGAAGGGGTCAAATAGAGGGGTCCAAATGTAATTGACAAGGGTCACAAGGGAAGGCAGGGTTCATATGGGTTTGTGACAAGGGTCCAAGGCTTGTAAAGGGTCCAAAATGGCTTAGGCTCTTTTAATAATATCAAGGACCTAGTTTGCAATTTCTGAAAGACAAGGGACCTGTTCTGCCATATTTGCAAAATTGCTCCAAGGGACTAAAACTGACAAGCTCCAATAGTATAAGGACCAATCTTGACATTTTCAAAATTCCAAGGGCCATTTTTGCCAATTTTTAAACTTGGAGGACCAAACTTGTAATTTCTCAAAACTTTTGATACTTTTCACCAAAGGACTAATTTTGACAACTTATGATTTTAAAAGGACCTTTGGTGATTTTTCTTTTGAAATTATGTGCCCAGGGACTATTTCTGACAATTTTTGAAACTTGGGGGACTGAAACTGCCAATTATGCAAACTTAGCTCATTTTTCATCTGATTTTGAACATTTTGTATCTGAAACATATAAAATGCAATTTTGGAATATTTTCAGTATTTTGATGCATTTCTGAGCATTTTTAAACGTTTTGCAGTTCAGATTTGACTAAAAATGATGAGTATTTACACACTCATCAATCCCCCACACTAAACTATTGCTAGTCCCTAGCAATCTTTTGAGAAAAACTTAAAGGATTTGAATCTCTTTACCAAAAGCCATTACTTCTGGAGTAGCCAAATGTTTCAGTTCAAGTAAGAACCATGGTACACCGATAACCATGTGATTTTGAGCAAACCACCAGCTTCCAACGGATTTGATTTGTCTTTACCAGAAGCCGTATGCTTCTGGACTAGCAAAATCTTAGATAAATTATCAATATTATCTTTGGTGAGTTGATTACCAATTATGGTTTTTCCACTGCCTTTACCACAAGCCATAAACTTGCGGGCTAGCCAACTCTTCACTTTTAAGGATATGGTGAGCTGAATACCATACAATTTTGGGCAAATTGCAAGCCGTCAACGGATTTGAGATATCTTTACCAAGAGCCGTTTGCTCCTGGATTAGCCAATCCTTTTGTTTATTAGACAAGGCGGACTGATAACCAAATGAGTAAGTGCAGAACACTTACTCCCAAAAAAAATTTTTGGCCAAAAATGGGGGAATTAGGCGGCATAATTACATGATAAAATTCGTGAGAATTCCCCCCCCCCCCCACTTAGAAATGAATATTGCCCTCAATATTCAAAGTACCGGCTGTTATGCCGAAACAAAGAACGTAAAAGGGAAATACTACGGCCATTATTTTGAAAGATTTTTTTTTTTTTTTTTTTTTTATACACAACATGTGGGGCAACTCCCCCCACACTAGGGTGGTAGAAAGATAGAAAGAAGTCAGAAATATGGGTGAAAACCCATATGGCATGCTACTGTTTTTGATTCCCGAGTCGCTAGCTTGACTCGACCCCGTATTCATTTGTTCATGGGGAAAGTAACGTGGAAAACCAATCTCGATCGGACTTTCGTTCACAATGTTAATAAACATATGAACATCAGAAAGTTCCACACCGACGAGATATAACCGCGGTATTGTTAATAGTAGAAACTATAAAGGATGATACCGGGGTCAAAGATGGTGTCCTCATTCCCGAAAGAGAAAAGGGAAAGAGCAACCACACCATCTGTGAAGAATGGAATAAAGACGTGCATGAGAATGCAAGTCCATTCCTCATCAGAGAGAAGCAAATCACCAGTTTTGACATTTTTAAGCTTAAACTTGAAGCTTAGATGGTGATTGTCAATAAGATGTCCGGGAGGGAGGGTGGGAAACGGTTCTTCAATCAACAGATTTTCCAGAAAAAGGATGTCTCCCTCCGGATCAAAGTAAGTATTATCAATTCCCGTTGGAATTGACTCATCACTAAGAAAGGCTTCGACTTCATTCCAAAAGTTGTCATCTTCCTCATCAGGAGTGAGAGAAGGGATGGAAGAGTCGGGAATAAGAATAGAGGATGATGGATCATTTTTTAGCAATTCATCAATGGGAAGAATGTCTCCCATTGGATCACAAACATCATCATCCAATTCAGATGAAACTGAAGAGAGTTTGGTTTCATCCACAGAGTTAACAAACTCGATGCGACAAACTGATTCCGGAGGTGGGACAAGTGGTGTGCTCTTAGAGCTAGCAATTTCCACCACTTCCGATGAAGTCTCCGATTCTAGATCATCATCATCAAGAACACTCTTGGCTTCCCTGGTGCAACTTTCAAACCATTTGTTTGAACCAGGGTTGATTTTCAAAGCTTTTAACTCAGCACGTTTTTGAAAACTCCTCTTAACCGTGAAATTTGAGAGTGTTGCATTGAATCTTTCAGATCTTTGATCAATTGTGGCAACACTCTGTTTGGACAGAGGTTTGGAGTTCTGGTTGATATTCAATGTGAGCTCTTCGTTGTCAACCCGTATGGTCAACTCTTCAGCAAACACATCAATCAGAGCATGACTCGTTCTCAAGAAAGCTCTCCCTAAGATGAGGGGAACTCTAGGATCTGCATCGAAGTCTACTACAACAAAGTCAGTAGGAAAGTGAAACTTTCCCACTTTCATCACGACATCCTCGGCTATCCCAAGTGGACGAGTTATGGTACGGTCCGCTAGCTCGAGTGTCATACAAGTGGATGAAAGTTTAGGAAGAGACAGTTTCTTCCATACTGAGAGTGGCATGAGGTTAATGCTAGCGCCAAGATCGGCCAAGGCGGAGCATTGAACCATCCCCAAGAAATCACACGGGATTAGAAATCTACCAGGGTCTTCAAGCTTTTTGGGAAGCTTCTTGAGAAGGACCGCTGAGCATTGCTCATTGAGAGGAGTTTTAGCCATCTCAGACAGCTTATCTTTGTTGGTCAGTAAGCCTTTAAGCGTGGATGAAAATTTAGGAATTAGAACGAGAGCATCAACGAAGCTTATATCAAAGTGTAGCTCATTGAAGATTTGGAAAATTTTTTCCATTTGCTCTTTGTTTTTGTCTTTGAGCTTCTCATCATTCATTCTTGATGGGTAAGGAAGCTGACTAGACTTTTGAGCCGGGATGGAAGTCATTTCTGGCTCAGGATTTTTCTTCGGAACTTCGGGTTTCGGACTTAAAGCTTGGACTACCGAAGGTGGGACGTGTGCGGTACTTCGTGGGCTTGAGAATTGCACCTTGTTCGTTGTATCCTTGGTAACTTGACTCAATGCTACAGGAGGAGGGGGCATTGGAGTCGAAGGTCCATTGTGCGTCTTACCACTACGAGTGGTGACGGCTTTCAACTCGGCATTGGGATTAGGAATTGTATTGCTTGGGAGTCCTCCAGAAGATGATGAAGCTTTGTTCATATTCATGTTCATGAAACTGCTCATCATATTCTTTAACTCATTTGTCTGCCGAGACATTGTGGTATCAATTTTCTTTTTAAGGTCAACTCTCATGTTATTGATCTGAGTTTGCATTGAACGTATGTTTGACTCAGTAATTTTCATGAAGTCATTTGGCATGGGAGCTTGAGGAGGTTGTTGATAACTTTGATGATTAGGAGCTTGATATTGTTGGTTGAAATTGTTCCGATTTTGATTGAAATTTTGAGAATTATTGAAATTTTGTCCTTGATTCGGAACAAAGCGATTTTGATTGCCATGGTTTTGCACAGGAGGAAAACCAGGTGGTGTCATACCGCTTGGTGCACGGTAATGAGGATCAGCTTGTGGTCGGTATTGATTGTGGTTTACCGAAGCTACGGGAGCTTGGTAAAAGGAAGCATCGGTTGCTTGACAATCATAATACGCATGTGGACCACTACAAGTTTCACACACCTTGTTTACGGCTTTGACTGGTTCTGGCTTATGAATTTCGCTTTTGATTTCCTTAACATCCTTAATCATACAACGGATGGCATCCGTTAGAGCGGCTATCGGACCTGCTAACTCAGAAGAGTTACTGGATGAAGAAGCAGGAGGGTTAGGAGTATTGACTTTGTTGCGAGAAATAGGAACTTTTGATTTTTGCTCGCAAATCTCAATCACATCTTTAGGTCTACGATTCAAGATATTGCCGCCTGCGGCTGCGTTCAAAGAATCTTGATCGTTACCGTTCAACCCATTGTAAAAGATATTGACTTGTTGAAGCTCCGTGAATTCATGATGGGGGCATTTCCTGAGGAGATCTTTGAATCTCTCCCATGCCTCTCCAAAGTTTTCCTCGAAATTTTGACGAAATCCAGAAATTTCATTTTTAAGATTAGTCGTCTTTGATGGAGGAAAGAAGTAATTGACAAACTTTTGAACAAGATCCTCCCAAGTTTCGATAGATCGAGGGGGTTCTTTTTCCAGCCAAATCCGGGCTGTCCCCTCAAGAGAGAATGGAAAAAGCATCAACTTGATGACTTTTTTAGGCACATCCTTGAAATTGATAGTTGAAGTCAACTTGTTAAACCAACGGATGTGTGCATACGGGTCTTCTCGATCAAACCCGTGGAATTGATTCGTAGACACAAGTGTGATCAAATGTGTCTTCAATTCGAAGTGATCAGAATTGATTACCGGTAAAACGATGGCATCTCTATAACCCTCGGTGGGTGCTTGGAGCATTTCCGCCATAGTACGTTCGTCTGCGATATTGTTGTTTGAAATAGTACGAATCTCGGGTTCGACTATTTGGGCAGCACGTCTACGAGAACGTCTTCTAGGAATTTCTGCTAGATCACGCAAAGGACTCAATGATCTAGAAGAACGAGTGTGCATGCACTAGAGTTAACTCTAAGGGATCTCAGAGCTAAGGAAGGGAATTATGAAAATGGGGAAAGAAGATTATTTTTGAGTTTTATGGTTATACATATATAGAGAAACAAAAGAAAAATATTTTTGTGTTTTATAGGTTTTGAGATGTTTTTGGGTTTTTGATTTTTATAAGAAAATATGGATATATATATAGATAGATGGATGGATGGATGGTATGAACAAAGAGTGAGTATTCAAATCACTAATCTGCTAGACGGAAGATAATCAGCACAGCTCCCCGGCAGCGGCGCCAAAAATTTGATCGGCGCAAAACCGTCAAGTTTTCTCACGCAAGCTGACCACTTGTGAATGGCCAACCGTAAGAAACTTAAAACGGCTCAGACACCAACTCAATGAAGATCTGGAGAGTATAGTGTTTCCCCGGGTCGTTATGTCCCAGCGAGCTATGCGAAGAATCACCAAACGTATAGTGATCGAGAGATTTGAACGGAAAAGAGGGATTTGAATTATTATAACTACAGAAATAGCCTATAATTACAAAGGCTTAATTGCAAATTAAAGAAAATTAAAAAGATAAAAAAATATTAAATAAACGCTATCACTATTTCCAAAATGATGTTTTTGATTTTATGTTTTTATAAAACTGAACTAAAAACTACGTGACGTACAGAAGAAAATGTGAAACTTACACAATATTAATCCTAAAAATATGAAAATGACATTTTTACAAACCTAATGATAAAGGAAAATTTTTAGAAAAAGAAAATTATTTTTAAAACTATTTATCTAATTATTATTAATTAAAAACTATTTTTAACTATTAAATAATAACCTAAAATACAAGAAAATAGGAAATAAAGCTAGAAAAATAAAATTATGACTTGGAAAAATCTAAAATAACAAAAGAGAATTTTCAAAACTATTTTTATATTTTTCTGATTATTTTTCTATTTTTTATGAATTTTAAACTATTTAAAACTAATTTAAATTGTGAAAAATACCAAATAAAAAGGGAAAAATAGGGAAAAATATTTTTTAAGCTTTTTATATTTTTCTTAAACTGGGAAAATTGAAAAATTATTTTTTGGAACTTTTTCCTAATTATTTGCAATAAAAGCTATTTAAAAAATGACTAAAAACTGTTTTAATTAGAGAAAAATAGCAAACAGTGACCAAAAATTATGAAAAACTCAGGAAAATTCTAAAATATTAATCTAAATCTATGAAAAATAAGAAATATGAGGCTTATGTGGAAGAAACAAGAGCTGTAGTGTAAACAGTTGTCAAATAAGCACTTTCAAATAAGCAAACTAGCACAATAAGCCACCAAACTTCTACAGAAGCTATATTATACTAAAACCACTCTAAATCAACTAATTACTTCTACTCTTAATCTCTAATAAGCAGTTTAACAAGATTTGATACTAACTGATTTTTATTCAAAAGCTGATTAAGGTCCTAAGTTTGAGCTTACTCACAAGCTTATCAGAAGAGCTTGTGTGAAAAACAGATATGTGGAACTCAAGACCACCTAGAAAACTGCAAATGGACCAAATTTGAGACCCTAAAAAGCTGTATGGAACCTTGTGCAAGGGCTGCAAGGTCTGCAAAAAACTGGTTTACACATATTTTGACTTTTTGAAAGCAGTTACTTAGTTTGACTTTAATGAGATTTAAGATCAAATGTTGAACTGACAATGATATAATATGATGAAATGAAAGCAATGCAAGCTCACTTATCAAATTATACACCTCTATGCTAGATTATAGCAACTGATTCCAACAGTAATGCAAATAGGATCAGTTACTTATTGATTCTGACTTTTATGAAAAACTGAGGCAAAGTTGCAACAGATATGAATGCAAATAACTATAGCAGGCCTAAATCAACTGAACTACTCTTATATTTTAACCTCTAGCTCATTTTTAAGTACTAAACCAAACACTCCTTTAGGGACTGTTTTGCAAGTGATTTAAGCCAAAACACAAACTCAAGCCTACTCTATCATTAAAACAGATTCAAATCACTTAAATGAAGCTAGTTAACAGTAACAATCACTACTAATAACATATCTAAATGAAACAGTATCTGCTACCATTTATTAAGCTAAAAATGAGATTAAGCTAACACTTACAAGAAGTCCAGCCAATTTTGAGCACAGTAACAGTATTAATCTTATCAAAATAACCAAACAACAACCCAATCCATCATCATAATCAACCCATATCCATTTCTGAACCAAGAATAGCACACAGTTGACTTTTGTTGACCATCATTCAAAATTGATTTAATCTGTTTCATAAGCTTATTAAAAGCTATAAAGAGCTTAAAGGAGCTTATCTGATCTTAAAAACAAGCTAATAAGAGCTTGGACATGAGAGTTTGAGACTGATATTTCAAACAACAAGCATAAAACTTGAAACCATACTAAATCTGTGAATTGAAACTTGAAAATGTATTACAATGATTTTCCAACTAAGGTTTAACACATAGAAACTGAAATTACAAGCTTTTAATTTAAACTAAGACATTTATTTAAAAAACGACATAAAAGGAAATTTTAAAACTAACTACTACCGTTTTCTTCTCTCTTCATCCTCTTTTATACTCCAATATGTCTTCTTCTCTCTCTCTTAGCAAATCCCACCTTGTTTTGAGACCATTGGATGACTTGGTTTGATAATGGCCATAGATTTGGTTTTGGCAGGAAATGATATTTAATAGTTGTGGGGGCTTGAGTGTAATGGAGAAGAATGCATTAAATGATTCTTAGAGTTTGGTGAGGTGGAGGGATAAGGGGAGTGGTTTTGTGAGCTGGAAGGATGGATGTCTGGGTGTTGCAGGCTAGGTATGCAGAGGATGGTGATGATGGAGGGAAAAGAGGGAACCCGTGAGGGGTTTGACTGGTTTTGACCGGCTTTTAATATTAATAAGGGAAGGGGTCAAATAGAGGGGTCCAAATGTAATTGACAAGGGTCACAAGGGAAGGCAGGGGTCATATGGGTTTGTGACAAGGGTCCAAGGCTTGTAAAGGGTCCAAAATGGCTTAGGCTCTTTTAATAATATCAAGGACCTAGTTTGCAATTTCTGAAAGACAAGGGACCTGTTCTGCCATATTTTCAAAATTGCTCCAAGGGACTAAAAGTGACAAGCTCCAATAGTATAAGGACCAATCTTGACATTTTCAAAATTCCAAAGGCCATTTTTGCCAATTTTTAAACTTGGAGGACCAAACTTGTAATTTCTCAAAACTTTTGATACTTTTCACTAAAGGACTAATTTTGACAACTTATGATTTTAAAAGGACCTTTGGTGATTTTTCTTTTGAAATTATATGCCCAGGGACTATTTCTGACAATTTTTGAAACTTGGGGGACTGAAACTGCCAATTATGCAAACTTAGCTCATTTTTCATCTGATTTTGAACATTTTGTATCTGAAACATATAAAATGCAATTTTGGAATATTTTCAGTATTTTGATGCATTTCTGAGCATTTTTAAACGTTTTGCAGTTCAGATTTGACTAAAAATGATGAGTATTTACACGCTCATCAGTAATCCCATCACTTTTCATCATGGAAGGTGATAACCACCCACCATTCATCAACCCACCACCAATTGACCCGCCAAGAGCCCGTACTCTTGGTGAATACTCGAGACCAAGCCACCTAGGCTATAGGAACACCATTGAGCTTCCCGACCAAGCCAAAACTACGGCCCTGCGATCCGACACCATCCGGTTGGTGCAAAACGGATGTGCATTCCATGGACTTCGTTCCGAAGATCCAAATCAGCATCTGAGGGATTTCCTCAAAATTGTCGATTCCATTGACCTTGATGCTACTACTCGGGAGACCACGCGCCTGCGTCTCTTCCAATTCTCTCTACGGGACCAAGCTAGTAATTGGCTTGAGCGACTTCCCGCCGGATCCATCTCAAGTTGGGATGATCTCACCTCTCGTTTCCTTGCTCAATTTTTTCCACCGGGAAGAACCACTAAACTTAGGCGAGATATCTTAACGTTTCAACAACTTCAAGGTGAGTCTCTCTACAAAGCATGGACTCGATTCAAGGATCTACTCCGTAAACTTCCCCATCATGGCATTGATCTTTGGCTTCAAATCCAAATCTTCTATGACCATGTCGATTTCATCACTCGACGATCTATTGATCAAGCCGCCGGTGGAAGGCTCAGCGACTTTAATGCAGAGAGATCTTGGGAAATTATAGAAGAACTTGCTGATCAAAGCTACGAAGATTGGAATGAACCTCCTGAAACCCCTGTTAACATGGTTAATTCCATATCAACTTCTCTTGAATCACCCGACATCACCGAAGAGCAAATGAGTGCTATTGAGAGAGGGATTGATTATCTTATGGAAAGGCATAAAAGGGCTCCCGTACACATTCCTCGAAATGCAGTTAATTCCGCCAATTCCACCAACCACCCAACACCTTTTTCAGAATCCCCAAGTCGTGAGCAAAACCCCAATTCTGAAAGGCGCTTCCGTTCTACTTCCCCAATACCACTCTCACCAAGCTTTAAGGAACAAATGAGAGAATACATGACAGCTCATATGGAGAGATTAGCCAAATTTGAAGAGGAGGTTTATAGGCAGAGAGAGGAAATGCAAGCAAAAATGACGGAAATGATGAACTTGGTAAAAGAATTTACCAAAACAAAAGTTCCCGAAAAGGTACTAGTAAGAAGCAACGATTGTCCTCCCACTTCGTTTGTTAACGCCATTTCCATTATGCCTGAGGATAGCAAGAGGGAGGAGGCGGAACCTAATGATGAGCCTGAGACCATTGAGTACTACCTTAAGCACAAAATTAACAGAAAGACCATTGCAAACCAAGTAAACAACTTTAGGTACAATGAAGTTCTTAGGGAAGCCCTTGAAGGAAAAATAACGGAAGAAGAGTATGACGCCTTACCTATGGGACCTCTGTACGAGTTGGTCATAAAAAAACCATTAACAAAAAAACGAGACACCACAGGGAACTTCGTGATACCTTGTAGCATAGGTGATATTGACATAAATGCCTTAGCTGATCAAGGGACTGATGTGAACATAATGCCACTATCAATCTATAATAAGTTAACTAAGGAGAAACCAGCCAAGACCGATCTTAGACTTTCCTTAGCTAATCACACCTATGTCTACCCCGTTGGAATCGCGGTGGATGTTCTAATAGAAGTGGCTAATATCGTTTATCCAGTGGATTTCGTGATCATTGATGTTGAGGAAGATAAAAATGTGCCACTCATTCTTGGGACACCATTTCTGGCCACCGCCAAGGCAACTATCAAATGCGGAGAGGGCATAATGGTACTTAAAAGCGAAAAAGGGTACGCTAGGATACCCATCATCCCAAGGTATCCCCTTAAGATCATGGAAATGATTACGGGCGGAAATCCACAAGCCCCTGACAATAGTGTTAAGAAGAAGTTGAATGATTGGGAAAAAGGGCTTAGGGACTTTATGGTTCAAGGATTGTATGCAACATTGTGGAAACCCGACAAAAAGCTAGGAAATAATCTCACTTCAATACCAAAGGCACAAAGGAACCCTAAAGAATTTCTAAAGGGAGAGAAAGTACTTTTATACAAATCACGGATAAGGGCATTACGAGGTAGAAACAAACCAAGATGGTTTGGGCCTTTCACAGTGAAGGAAACAAATCTAAAGGATAAAACCGTCACCATAATAGACGACGTTGGCAAGGAATCTACGGTAAGCGTACAACGTCTACACCCTTTCGACGACGGGAAATCGAAGGAAGGAAATGGCGGTAATGAAGTTACGTAGGAGTACGACTACAAGTCTAGCTACAAGACTCTTAAATAAAGAAAAGCGCTTTGTGGGAGGCAACCCATGCTTAATTGTTTGATTGTTAGTGTCATATATCTTTTATTAATTGTTTATTCTCATGTTTAAATTTGTAAAAATGCTTTAATTTATTTTTAACCTCGTCTTAATTGCATATAAAGGTATTTTACATAAAGGATAAGTGTAGGGAGGATTACACACGTTTTCAAAAGAAACGTAAACATGAGAATAACAATTCATTAAAAGATATATTTGTGTGTTTGTTCGAGTCAAATGCTTGTATCGAGTCATAATGGATGTTTTGCAGAAATTTTTCCAGATTCTAAAGATATAAATTTTCCAGAAATTTTTTCAGAAAATCGCAGACCAGTTTTTGTCAGGATAACCTAACGGCGTCAGAATTGCAACCTGACGACGTCAGGAAGGAGTAAAAACAACAGATTACTTTTTTCTCGTTTTCTGAGCTACTTATAAATTTTTGGAATTTTCCAGAAATTCTGTAAACATCCATTCCACAAGCATTATATCCTAGTATAATCGAGTCTTATATATATTATTACCGCCGATTTTACGCGAAGGTTTCGTTTGTTTTCTTCGAATGTGCAGGTTTCATTTATCAAGAAGAAGAAACAAAAGATTGGAAGGAACTTTTCATGCATACATTTTTCTTGGAAAGGATTTAACCACTACTTTACACGGATCCTACCGAGCTAATCAGGGGAGTACTAGTTTCTTTCGTTTTTAATTACCTTCCATTATCATAACTTTGATACTTTCGGGGAACGTTGGGGACAATGTTCAGTTTAAGTGTAGCGAGGGAAAATAAAAACGGGAACTTAGAAACTATGCTTATCCTTGATTATTTGCTTTGTCCAATTGTATTTGTGTAATAAACCATGAGAAAATGTCGGTTTGGGTAATTTTGGCACCAAATTTGAAATTTTTCATGATATATAGGAGTGGGCCATTAGTCTTAACAAAAGCGTCTCACGGATAGGAAGTTATATGACTAGCACAAAACCTTTTACCACCTAAATTCCACCCAAAATGTGAGGATCGCCCTTAGATTAGTAGGAATTAAAGCATTCATCTTTAATGCTTAGAGTGTGAACCGGTAGTATATTAGATTCTAGAACTTGTTTTGTGATGCATTCCGAGATCGTTAGTAAGACTACACTTGTGTAGTAGGAATAACTAAATGATAAGACGCATTAGGATAACCCTTGTTTGATACCCGTAATATAATTACTTCTTCCACATCGGTTGAGTAATTCCCCCACACCCTTTGCGTTGTACTCATCTTTAGTACACGATACCCCTAGTTAACCCCTCAGAGCCTATCCTTTTCGCGGTTCTCGTGATGTTTCGGTTTTTCCGGAATATCAATGAAGAGCATTGTTTACACCCCACCCCCAAATATACACCCAAATAGCCTTAGCCTACCCTGTATGCACTCACTTTTAGTGCATTATTGTTATCACAAAATGATTGGAAGGGAACGTTAAATTCCCTAATTTGCATAATAACATACCCCAAGTGTTTTGATCTTTTCAATTCGGGTCAAATTAGTGTTAGAGTAATAAAAACTCAATTGTAGGGATGTGCCTTTAAATCCTTATCATTTTGATGTTACCATAGAGGATGGTAGAGTAAAAGTGTATGAAAAAAAAAAAAAAAAAAAAAAAAAAAAAAAAAAAAAAAAAAACGGGCTACCATCCTACATCTATCCTTTAAATTTATGTTTGTTTGTTTCAGTTATTTAGAGTCTAGAGTGTCGAGTCTTGGCTTAGCAACGCCATTCTTCGTATGCTTGTAACATAAGAGATTTTTGACTTGCCACCACTAAATAGCCTATCCCCCCAAACCCTTTATTTCCCTACCGTAAGCCTAACATTACAACCCTTTAAAGACCTCTTTGATAGTCTTTCCTAGGTGCTTACACCAAAGCGATGGAGGTTTGATCTATTCTCAAGCCTATGGTAATCAATTTACTAGGACCGGTTAATGAGTGTTTATCTTCCATTTCCCACTTGCTATATTTCATATACACCCGAGAGAGATGTGAGTATCCAAACACCCCATGTGAGGTGCTAGTATGTAATTTCCGTGCTTGTTATGACTTTTGCGGGGCTTATATGTGTTGTGGACTGTTTTAAACCAATGCTTCATGACCCCTAACTTATAAATTAATTGGCTAAAAGCACATTTGCTTGAGGACAAGCAAATACCAAGTGTAGGGATATTTGATAAGGTTCTAAAATGTACCTTTTTGAGGGGTCGTTTAAGCCCTTATTTGATCACTTTTGTATCCGTTATTACTTAATATCGTTCCTTTTCACTTTTTAGGTCTCTTGAAGGCAAATTGCTGTAATATCACTTATTTGGACGAAAAGGCGCGGATATACGAAGAAAATGGCCAAAGTCAAGAATCGAGACACTCCGGCTGCTGAAAACACAAGGTGACGGCGTCACTGCTTAACTGCGACGCCTTCGGAGGATTTTGTGACGGGACAGAAGCCAAAACTCTTATTTTCAAGTGACGACGTCAAGTTATAAAAGAGTAGACCGTCGCAACTCAGACGGCCTAGATTCAATCCAGACGGCGTCAGAAGCTGAAGAGGACGACGTCACAAGCACAAGGTGACGTCGTCGCAAGACTAACGTGGCCAAGACGAAACCCTAATGACGGCGACCCGACGGCGTCACACAACATAATGTGACGCCGTCGCATGTGTAATCTTATAGAATCCGAATTTTTCAGTATTAGTGTGTAGTCTTTTGGAGTAAAAACCTAAACCGAACCAAGGCTGTCTTGTACAGTATTTTAGGGTTCCAAACCCTATCTTACATCAAGATAAGTGCTTTACTTCATTAATACAATTATGTCTTTGATTATTTGTGTGTATGCTTGCATGTTCTCCATGTCCGGCTAATTTACTTGTGTGTTTGCTTAGGGAATATGAAACTTAATTATTGAATATTGATTAGTTGTCTCTTATCTTAGTTGTTAATGATCTAGTAATGCGATAGGTCATTCGTTGTGTACTTAATGCTTGATTAATCTTTGTGAACCATAGGTAATAGCACCTTGAGCGGTTGTAAGCTAAACTATCCAAAGAGGCCTTAGAGTTAGAGTTTATGATCCCAAGTGGTATTTTGTAGACGAGACCCTTTGGTAACTTCAAAGAGTTAAGGAGAAACGCATACCCTACAACTTTAGACACACAACGCAATTAAGAATAAGGACGTGACAATTCAACCACCAATAGGAGATAATTAAGGAGTAGTAAAACCTAAGTAAACACATCTTTAAACTATCATACGAGCACACAATAATTAGACATAGACTACATACATCTTAGATTAGATAATTAGATAAGTAGAGTAAACGGTAGCAATACCAACCCCCAAATCCAAACCCCAAGATTCGTACATTTCCATTTCCTAAAAAAAAACATAAAAAAAGATAAAAAATAATCTTCCTCAACCCCAACCTTAGCGTAGTAACTTCTCACTAGCATTCCTATTCCCCTAGAGAACGATATCAATACCCGTGGCTTACCCTAATACTACACTACAACGATTAGGTTCACTGCCTAGGGTGTTATAAAACTTGCTCGAAGAAAAGGAAGTTCCTTTGACCCCGAACGACGCGTGTAGCGTTATCAGTGGTGACATTGCTGGTATAGATTTTTTTAGAGAGATAAGAGGAAGAAAAAAAATGTAAATGTAATTTTTACAGAGCAAAAGAGATTTTTTTATATTTAGAGATGAGATGATTTTGTGCCATTGTCAAAGAGCAGGTCAAACTAAGAGCGGAGAGTATGGTAACATGTGTTAAACCTTAACATACTGTCACGTTAGCGCCACATCAGCTTTAACCTTTCACCTTAACTTAACAAAAAAACACCTCTTATCATAACTCAACCTTGACTCACTTTATCACCACATTTTGGGCCTCATTTTTTTTTTCTTTTCCATTTATAAAATTAAAAAAAAAAACATTTTCTTTAAAGTTACAAAACTAAAATTTACAATAATTAGTTTTTTTTTTTACTTTTGAAAAACAATAGAAAAAAAAAGAAAAAAAAAACAAAAACAAACCACAAGGACTGAAACTGTAAAACACCAAAACTTTCTTTCTTCCACCTTTAAAAACCTGCAACTTTTACACACACATAAATACATAATTGTTTAACGCTGAAACCTTTAAAACACACACATACTGCAACTTTTAAAAACGAAAATACCCACCAAACCCCATTTAAATCGGAAGGAAAAAAAAAGAAAAAAAAAAGTGTTTAACGCTGCGTTAAGGGGTTAACGTGGGAAGTTAACGCACCCTTAACGCAGGACCACAGTGTGGTTAACGTGCCTTAATGCTGCAACGTTAAGTCTTAACATGGTTGTGCACGTTAACATACCGATTGCTCTAAGAAAAAGTTAAATAAACATTTTTTTTGGTAAAAGGGACTTCCACCCTGGTAAAATATATAAACCAAAAAATCGTTTAAAGTACAATGAAATGTGGCTGAAATGCCACATTAACCTCAAGCAATCGCTTGAACAACCACTAGATCATTTATGACATGCCATAAATGAACAACTAGTTACCAACAACTAGAATAACCACTAAAATATAAAAAGACATGCAAAACAAATAAACAAATCCACATAAAAGATTACTTCCTCGAACGGCCTTGAAGCTTGAAATCAAACTAATTGTTAAATTCCTCAAATTGCCCGGGTAAGTCATAGACTTGGGCCGCATAATCATCAGAAAGAAAGCCTTCAAGCTCGTTATGTCCTCCTGCTGATGATAAGTAACTGCCCATAGGATCATTTGGCTCAAAAACCTCATCATTACTATCTGAATCAACCACTTCACCCACCTTAGAGAATGGGTTGCCCTTCCTTTTACCACCAGCCACCGGAATAGGTATACCATTATCATCCACAAGGGCAGCTTTCCCATCAATAATAAGCTTTTCAAGCTTCCTAATTTTCTCAACAATAGGAGTGTTCTTCAAAGGCGATGGAGAAGTATTTTTGGAAGAACTACTTTTATTGTTAATATCATCTTTAAAAGTACCCGAATCAGCGTTCACATCAATAACCTCATCCACATCACTATCACTATCAACAACCTCTTTAGTACCACCCGTATCAGCCGACCAAATCCCATCACCCGTCTCAAAAATATTGTTATTATTAGTTAAAGCATCAAAATAATTTCTCAACGAGACCATGTCAATATTGTCATTAATGTAGGACTTTTTAACGTTAGAAACGTTAACGGGCTTATTAGGCTAATTAACACAGTTAGTATGCTTATGATTCGATGGGTTAGCAATCCCAGATTCCTTCACTTGCTCATTAGTACCAACATTAGAAGAACTAGAGGGAGAAGATGACGTACCAATATTAGGATCAACATTAACTTGTGACGTAGATGCACCATTAGTTGGCTTTGAAATAGGTCAATAATAGTATTGAACCTTTGGTTTTTGCAAATGCACACCATCAACTTGCCGAGCAGGAAGTTAAATAAAGATTATTTTATACTCATGAGTATATTTAATGGTTGTAAGAGATTGAGAATAATAATGTTATGTATCATTTATGCAAAAAAACGAGTTGAAGGACTAAACTGGTGATTTGAATATAATTGCAGGGTGAACAATGTTATTTACTCTATGTTTAAAACGCACAT
The DNA here is from genome assembly GCA_019973895.1 of Chrysanthemum seticuspe. Lineage (NCBI taxonomy): Eukaryota > Viridiplantae > Streptophyta > Magnoliopsida > Asterales > Asteraceae > Chrysanthemum > Chrysanthemum seticuspe. The sequence continues at coordinate 308,937,554 of BPTQ01000006.1, forward strand.
GTTTCTTTGTTTGACTAGTAGATGATACTCCCTCCGTCTTTAAATAAATGTTCACTTTGACTTTTTGCGGTTTTTCTTCTTCAACTTTAACCTTAAATATTTTTATTTGTGTTATATAATACTTGACGCAAAATATATTAATAGATTAAGTTTACATGTATTTTCATTAGTATGACTTTCATCAAATATTATATAACACAAACAAAATTATTTAAGGAAAAAGTTAAACAAAAAAGATTGCTAAAAGTTAAAGTGGACATTTATTTAAGGACAGTAGGAGTAATATATATGGAGAAAATTCTCTAAATAGCCCAAAAGTTAAAGGGTAGTTCAACATATATTTTAAAAATATTAATTTCTTAAAATAGATCAGGACGATTGGGCGACTAAGAAAAGATCAATATAGATTTCATATTTGACATAGGTCTAATAAATTAATCATGTCCATTCATCTTTTGATCAAAACAAAAAAAATAAACTTTCAGCCTTTTTTTTTATAAAATTAAATATTTCGCAAACCGTTAATCATTACGCGAAAAAAATCATACCATCGCGACGAGAATTAAATTATCTTTCTATAGATATATGTACTTCTATATATTTTCAACTATTTTTTTTTCAAAATTTCCGCCTGAAAAAATTACATGTGATTTGATTTTTAAAATAAATCACATGTGATTTTTCTCGTTGGAAATTTTGAAAAAAATAAGATTTGTTGAAAGTATATAAAAGTGCATATTTATAGAAAGATAATTTAATTCTCGTTGCAATAATGTATTTTTCCTAGCTTGTACATTATGTTTGTTTTAAAAAAAATGATAATAGTTTTTATTAATTTTGATTAAAATGAATGGCTAAAATTGTTTCATTAGATATATATATATGGTATATATGAAATCTATATTTATCTCAACTCTTGGGCTACTTTACTAAAATTTTGACACGTGTCACATATATTATTAATAAAATATATGGACGACTAAAAGCTTTACTATAATTTTGACACGTGATACATATTTTATTTGTAAGATACAACCAAATCGGTCACATTGTCATGACTATTTTAAAAAGTTGAATTTTTAGATAAATATTAAACTACCCATCAACTTACAACTGATTTAAAGAATTTGCTCATATATTTAATAAGCTGGTGGTACAAAACTTAGGTGTATCCAAGTGAATAACTATCATTAAAGTCTGGGTATTAATATCTATGTCCACGAAAGCAACTTCGTAGTTGCGCGTACGACCCACCACATACATACAGTTAAACAACGCATGACTTTTCGAACATTTTATATTGCGAGATGATTTGCATACTTCACAAAATGATTATGATACTTTAAATTATAGTGTTTTAACATTTATACCCTCACATAAGTGAAAATGTAAAGGTCACAGTGAAGGTATAAATGTCCAAATATCATAATTTAGATTTTAGAATTTCCCAATCATTTTGTGGTGTGTGCAAATCACCTCCCTTTTATATTATATTTTGACTAAAATACACCGTTGGTCCCTAAACTTGGCAGGGTGCATCGCGATGGGACGAAACTCGCCCTTTTCATCGTTCTGGGTCCTTTTTTTACTGTTTATACTCGTTACAGGTCCTTTGACCAAGTCAATGTCTGATTTTTGTTTTGTAGTCGAGGGTATTTTAGTCCATACACATTTATACTTTTATAACACATTTATATTTTAGCCCTTCATCTTTCATCCTCGTCATCATCTCCCCAAATCATCATCTCCCCCAAGATTCATCATTCATCTTTCATCCTGGTCTAAAATAATGGATGCATTCATCATTCATCTTTTATCCTAGTACACCACTACCACGTTCATCTTTCATAACAAAATGTATATAGCATTTCTAAAATGATTCATCCTTTACAATCAAGCGAATAGACTTTTTTTTAACAAACCAAACCCATCAAATTTAAGTATTTGACCCACCCATCTCAACCCGGCCAGTCCCTTGATTGAAAAAGGGTTCCAAAGAAAAAAAAAACCCTTCGACTGAGATTGTTAGCAGCATAAATGGCATTTCGACAAGGCAACTTTATTCATTTTATTGTTTTTGATTTGGGTGAATAATTAATTAGTTTTTGGTTTTGAACAGTGAAAGTTGGGATACCTGAGTTTTTGAATGGGATTGGAAATGGAGTGGAGATGTATGCTGAGAAGCTCGAAACTGAATTTGGGGATTTGCAGAATTTGTTGGTTGCCAGGTCTATGAAGCTCAAGAAGATTAATGTTGGTGGTGATCCCAAAGTTTGCAAAAATGTATGTTTTAAGGGCTGTTTTTTTAGCTTACTTTCGGGCTTGTTATGAGCTTATATCATTTCGGCTTATATTTGATAAGCCTAATTTTCAAACTTATAAGGTTAAATAAGCTTATTATTATGATATAACAAACTTAGATGAGCCGATAAGTTTCAAAAAAGCTTATTATTATGAATTTATTGTTAATATTGTATAGACGAAGGCGTTCACTGGGGGATACAGAATGGGTTATACCTGTCCAGAAGTACAATTGTATACTTTAAGCACAATGACATGCAGTCACTACGGAGTACATTAGAGAAAGTTACTCAAGACAACAAGCGAGCTAAGAAACTGAGACGCTACATCGTTGTTGAAGCTGTTTACCAGGTATTTCTAGTCAATCATGCTTATGGTTTTAGCTTTTTTATTCACCTCGGAGTCTGATTAAGTTGACCTTTGGACTAGCAGTAAGGTCATAGGTTTTACTCACCCACACCCATAGGGAGAATGTTGACGTATGTCATAGGTTTTACAATCAGAATGTTGTATTTTTACTCGTATAGGTTTATTTGGGCTTGGCAAGGCAGCCAAATGGATTCACCAAGCTACTTGGTCGCCTTGTCTAAAGTCCTAACTCCTATGTGTGGATAGAGAATTCTCATGATTTTTAATATAATGTTTTCGAAATGTTCAGAACTCTGGTCAAATTGCACCACTGGATGAGATTATCCAACTAAAGGAGCAGTACAAGTTTCGTGTTCTGTTAGATGAGAGCAACTCTTTAGGTGTGCTTGGAAAATCTGGTAGAGGTCTGACTGCACACTACCAAGTTCCGGTACCCATCTTTCTCTCTCTTAGCTCTCTGTTTTGTTTGGTGGTCATTTTTCTGTTTGAAGTTGAGAAGGTTAATGTTGGTCTTGCCATCGTAGATTGATAAGAGAGATATAATAACTGCTGCCATGGGACATGCACTGGCCTCAGAAGGTGGGTTCTGCACCGGAAGTCATAGAGTTATTGATCACCAAGTACGTACACATATTCATTATATCAACTTAAAACTAACTTGGTTGACATTTGAGGTCAACTGTATTATTTTGGATTTCAAAATTGGTATGGATTTGTTTAGTTCGAGAACATGGCTGATAAATTCATCAAATGTCTGATGATTATAATATTTAAAATTAAATATGGATTTGTTAAGTTAAATAGGATTATAACCACCTTAAGACAGAATTCCAAAAAATTAAGCACATGTTTGTCTCTCCACTTTTAATAACAAGTTACTTCGTTTGTCATGAAAAGTACAGTGTTTCGTATTTCAGCATGTCGTATAATAGGCACATTAGTTCTTCTGTGCAAAAATTAACTTAGTTATTTTCCCATTATGATTATCTTGATTATAACTATATTGATTTGGCCTAAAAGTTGCCTCTTTATAATACACATCTCACTAGATTTAGTAATATGAAATTAAAAGCATTTTCGCCTGATCTTTTTGCGAATTGCAGGATTATTAGGAATACAAGGCCTGGAACTTACAAGTGATATAACGTCACCACTTGTTTTCCTCCGTCTTAAAAAATCCTCAGGGTACATGAAGAGTGATCTGCAGTTTCTCGAAGATCTAGCTGAACGGGTAAGTGTTAACCATAATTGCACTTATATGCATCTTGATATATTTGTTCTTTTACTGTTTAATGTTGTGGGCCGGGTTATATGGTGTGCTAATATCGCTCTCATGGGACCATAGACGAAAGGAACCTCATCAATGGTTTTTTTTTGGATGCCAAATAACTGTCACACTCTGATGAGGTATCCACAACCCGTGTTAAGGTTGCTTCTTTGGTTACCTAAAAGCTTGTGCAAATGCAGGTACTGAAAGAACACTCGGTTTTTGTAACCACTTCAAAAAGATCGGTAATTGATAAATGCAATCTTCCCGTTGGGATCAGAATATATGTCTCAGCAGCTCACACAGAATCTGATATACAGAAAGCATGTGATTCATTGAAGAGTGTTGCAGCTTCTTTATTAGAAGATCAAAATTAAACACTACTCGAAGATCTAGCTGAACGGGTAAGTGTTAACCACACCTGTTGTTCTTGCACAAGCAGATTCTGCTTCCTCTCCATGTTAGCAATCTGCACATATTCAGGCGGTGGAACTGTGAGCGATGCTGCAAAGGGATCCTGTGAGCCGACTGATTACATGGTCCCATCGGGTGCTGGCAATGCTAACATCGGTGTTGCGGTTCTCGCCAGTCCAGGCCGAGTTAGTTGTACTTTTAAAATGGATTTTTTTTCTGTGTTTGGTTTTTTGGTTTGAAATATCACTTGTTTGGCATGTGTAATACAATACTAGAAATGGAATCTGGTTTGGTTCTTTTTTCATTATAATGATGTTTTAACTTCTTTTCATTAGTGATACATCTGTATCGGTACTATAGCAATGTTTATGGCTACTTATGCTTACAGTTGTGATTTGTGCATTTAGAACTTTTTTATGTTTAATATTGACAAGATATCTGTAACTTTAAAAGAGTCTCACTTTTCAAGAGCTCACAATTCGAGGGTTATGGATAGAACCTTTGATTTAGCACCTCAACCAAGGGGTATGAACAATAGCTAGAGTTCTTACAAGCATTACTGGTTTCTGAAGGTGATCTTCTGTCGCCGCAGATGATCAGTAATGATTAATTAATGGCATCGTGTTCAATGTTGTGTAGAAGGGGAGATGAATGATGAATGTTGGGGAGATGAATGATGAATGTTGGGCAGATGAATGATTTGGGTAGATGATGAAGAGGATGAAAGATGAAGGGGTAAAACATAAATGTGTTATAAAAGTATAAATGTGTATGGACTAAAATACCCTTGACTACGAAACAAAAATCAGACTTTGAGTTGGTCAAAGGACTAATCTGGCATTTAATGGCCATGTTTTGGACCTATGGCGATGAATATGGCCAATTTCGGTCGATCGCGATGCACCCTGCCAAGTTTAGGGACCAACGGTGTATTTTAGTCTTATATTTTTGAGTAAACTAGTCGTTGTGCCTGCGCATTGCTGCGTGACATTTTGTTACATGCTTAAAATTGTATGGTTAAAAAATGTTTAGCTAAAATGATATTTTATTTTATTTTTTATTTATTTATTTATTTATTTTTTAAATTTATTTTTGGTATACCTGGTTTAGCTAAAAAGTTTAATAGATGTATATTTGGCTTAGGGAACATACTCACTTTTATCCAGTATGTCACTAACTAAAATTACAAAGATTTATTGACAACTCACATGGTATTAACGAGAGTATACCACTTAAATGTTCATGACATTGATGGTTATTGGCTTAAGACGAAGATCTCCCAGGCGTATGACCAGTAGATTGAATCACAACATAGGCACACGTGTGCCGAAGAAGTACACGTGTAGCTCTGTTGTGATTCAATCTATTGGTCATAAGCATGTGAGATTTTCCTTTGTAGCCAATAAGCATCAATGTCCTAAACGTTTAAATGGTATACCCTCATTAGCCTCATGTAAATCGTCATCGATACCCTTATCCATTTGCATATCATTGTCCCTATATCTATCCACAACCTTAGCTTGCAAATAAATATTATAAAAAAATTCAGAATTGGGTTAGGTAAAATTTGGGTAACTTTATTGAGTTTGACTTTTTTCTTACCTGTTTCAGAACCAGAGAGTAAGCATCAAGTTTTAGGACAATGTTTGTTCTCTGGAGCAATATCAGTTGGTGCAATCCTTAGAGCTCCCATTCACTTCACAAATGCTATTTCGTAGCCCAGTGACTGTGTAACACCCCCAAATTGGTTTAGCGGAAGCATACGTGTTATGGGGAATGTTACTAAATCGGAGATCACAACACAAGTAATAAAGAACGGAATACATACTACGTTTTAATTTCATAAAATAGTTTTAAAACATTATCTTACAACATTGTTTAGATAAAATGGGCACATCCCATAAGTTCAGTGGTCCCAATTTAAAAACATCGTTTTGTGTGAAAACACTTCTTCAGATATTACTACGACCATTTACCGCCTCTTGCCTTGCATCCATGATCACAAATTAAGCCCCTGAGAAAATATGCTAAAAAGGTCAGCTAAAAGCTGGTGAGTTCATAGGTTTAGATTAAAACAGTAAGTTTGGACCATAATCAAAGTCATATAATCATTACAACGAATATAATAATATATGGATGAATGTCTATTACGTTAGCTCTAAGTTCATGCAACCGATACTACGACAGTTTCTGTATGCTAAAAGATATCATACAATATATAGGCCCATTGCGAGTGTTTTGTCCCTCAACACTCGATTCCGACAGGGTATACGTTTCGCCTTGGCCTAAGCATGGCCAACCGAACGGAGGAGTCACCCTCAATAGATCTATTTATAACATTCGCGCTTCCCAATGGGGAACTGACGGTGCATGAAAAAAGGGGCATTTCTAGGGACATAAGGGCTTAGGCTAAACCACGTAATAGTAATCATGCAATAGTGTAGGTCCATAAAAAGGTTTTGCATATTTTCTCACCCCAAAATGTATAAAACAATTTATCAAGAAAAGAGGGGCTATGAAAACTCACCTTAGCAAATGTGCAATCCAAAAGTGGGATTTAGTGACTGTTGTGAAGCGGCACCGACACGCGACCTAGATAAGGAGGGCAATGTTTTAGTTCATTGTTTTAAGTATCACTTACTTAAAATAGTTCAATTGTTTTTATAATTGTAATAAAACTAAACTTTAGTTTGTAAAAATGATTAAATGGTTTTACTAGTAAGTATAGGATAGTATATATACTTTTCATGCTGACACTATAAAAATATTAAAATCCAAAATTTGGTTTGAAAATATTTACGTTATTCTTTTAGTATGTATATAATGTGTATATACTTATTTAAGTTGACACATGATTGTAGTGTCAAGGATCAAACATTAGTTGATTTATTTTCTAATTGTATTTAGAAAATACGTAAGTTAAAGTTGAAGACTCTCAAGTTTATAGTTTGACAAAACGATTTAGTAGTCTTCGCTTAATTATTAAAATTGGGTTCTTACAAAGTACGACTAGCGACCTTTATGATATAAGTTGGTTTACACTTTGACGTTTAAACTTGTCGTAGATCTTATTAGTGAAACATGTTTTAAACACTTGTTTTATTGTTCAAATGCCTTTACCCTTGTTCTACTTGTCGACACAATTATATTAACATCAAAGTATAAGGTTTGAATTTACGGAAAATATATTTAGTTTATATCTTGTTTCTTCGATTTATCACCTCAAGTTTTAGTTTGTGGTTTAACTTGGACTACCCAGACGAACACCCGAAACTGTCATGGGCTGTGGCCCGGTGTTATTAGTGGTAGGGTACCTAGATTGGGCCTAGGCCCGAAGTGAAATACATGTAAGGAATGGGTTTTTGGCTCAATGATGGTGTAGGAAATTTTTGTTGGAGCGTTAAACTGGGATGCGGCCCAAGGTAATACAGGAAGGGTTTTTGTTACAAGTTTTGGTAACACAATATACTATCTAAGACTGAGTACTAGTGTACTAACTTTGACACTAAGGGAAGGCAGTTAAACATTTTCGGATTGACACAAACATGGCTCGATCATGAACCCAGACCTCATGGTTGCTCAACAGTTACACGACATACTACTCAAATAAAATCTACTCGAGTTAAAGGCTCAACCGAATATGACCATAGTGAGCTTTCGGCTCACTCCAAAACACAACATAACCCATGTTGTTGGACGTACTTGATAACGCTACACGCGTCCTTCGGGGTCAAAGGAACTTCCTTTTCGTCGAGCAAGTTTTTCAACACCCTAGGCAGTGAACCTAATCGTTGTAGTTTAGTATTAGGGTAAGCCACGGGAATTGATATCGTTCTCTAGGAGAATAGGAATGCTAGTGAGAAGTTACTACGCTAAGGTTGGGGTTGAGGAAGATTATTTTTTTTATCTTTTTATATTCTTTTAGGAAAAGAAAGGTACGAATCTCGGGGTTTGGATTTGGGGGTTGGTATTTCTACCGATTACTCTACTTATCTAATTATCTAATCTAAGGTGTATGTACTCTATGTCTAATTATTGTGTGCTCGTATGATGGTTTAAAGATGTGTTTACTTAGGTTTTATTACTCCTTAATTATCTCCTATTGATGGTTGAATTGTCACGTCCTTATTCTTAATCACGTTGTGTGTCTAAAGTCGTAAGGTATGCGTTTGTCCCTAACTCTTTGAACTTACCAAAGGGTCTCGTCTACAAAAACCTCTAGGAATTATAAACTCTAACTCTAAGGCACTCTTTGGATGGTTTAGCCTACAACTGCTCTAAGTGTTATAGTCTAAGGTTTACAAAGATCAATCAAGCATTAATTACACAACGAATGACCTATCGCATTACTAGATCATTAAAAATTAAGATAAGAGACAACCAATCAATATTCAATAATTAAGTTTCATATTCCCTAAGCAAACACACAAGTAAATTAGCCGGACATGGAGAACATGCAAGCATACACACAAGTAATTGAAGACATAATTGAATTAATGAAGTAAAACACTTAGCTTGATGTAAGATAGGGTTTAGAACCCTAAAATATTGTACAAGACAGCATTGGTTCGGTTTAGGTTTTTACTCCAAAAGACTACACACTAAAACTGAAAAATTCGGATTCTATATATAATATTACAATCGCGACGGCCTCACCTTATGATTTGTGACGCCGTCGGGTCGCCGTCATTAGGGTTTCGTCTTGGCCACGTTAGTCTTGTGACGGCGTCACCTTGTGCTTGTGACGCCGTCCCCTTCAGTCTCTGACGCCGTCTGGATCAAATCTAGGCTGTCTGAGTTGCGACGACCTTCTCTTTTAAAGCCTGACACCGTCACTTGAAAATAAGCAATTTGGCTACTGTCCCATCGCAGAAGTGCTCCGACGGCGTCGCAGTTAAGTAATGACGCCGTCCCTTTGTATTTCAGCAGCTTGAGTGTCTCGATTCTTGACTTTGGCCATTTTCTTCGTATATCCGCGCCTTTTCGTCCAAATAAGTGCCATTCCAGCAATTTGCCTTCAAGAGACCTAAAAAGTGAAAAGGAACGATATTAAGTAATAAGGGATACAAAAGTGATCAAATAAGGGCTTAAACGACCCCTCAAAAGGGTACATTTTAAAACCTTATCAAATATCCCTACACTTGGTATTTGCTTGTCCTCAAGCAAATGTGCTTTTAGCCAATTAATTTATAAGTCAGGGGTCATGAAGCATTGGTTTAGAACAATCCACAACACATATAAGCCCCGCAAAACTCATAACAAGCACGGAAATTACATACTAGCACCTCACATGGGGTGTTTGGATACTCTCATCTCTCGGGTGTATATGAAATATAACAAGTTGGAAATGGAAGATAAACACTCATTAACCGGTCCTAGTACATAAATTACCATAGGCTTGAGAATAGATCAAACCTCCATCGCTTTGGCGTAAGCACCTAGGAAAGACTATCAAAGAGGTCTTTAAAGGGTTGTAACATTAGGCTTACGGTAGGGAAACAAAGGGTTTGGTGGGATAGGCTATTTAGTGGTGGTAAGTCAAAAATCTCTATGTTGCAAGCATACGAAGAATGGCGTTGCTAAGCCAAGACTCGACACTCTAAACTCTAGATAACTGAAACAAACAAACATAAATTTAAAGGATAGATGTAGGATGGTAGCCCGTATGTTTTTTTTTTGAACACTTTATTTTTTTTCTTTTCTCTTTTTCTATTTTTTTTTATTTATTTTTTTTCCATACACTTTTAATCTACCATCCTCTATGGTAACATCAAAATGATAGGGATTTATAGGCACATCCCTACACTTGAGTTTTTTATTACTCTAACACTAATTTGACCCGAATTGAAAAGATCAAAACACTTGGGGTACGTTATTACGCAAATAAGGGAATTTCACGTTCCCTTCCAGTCATTTCATAAACTTTAACTTTTCTCATGAGTCCCAATCGTCCCAAAACTGTGTACAAAGGATATGACTCGACTTAGCAACTCATGCAAGCAACTAGATAATTGAACTAAGGGTTTAGGGTGATAACAATACTGCACTAAAAGTGAGTGCATACAGGGTAGGCTAGGGCGATTTGGGTGTACATTTGGGGGTGGGGTGTAAACAATGCTCTTCATTGATATTCCGGAAAAACCGAAACATCACGAGAACCGCGAAAAGGATAGGCTCTGAGGGGTTAACTAGGGGTATCGTCTACTAAAGATGAGTACAACGCAAAGGTGTGGGAGAATTACTCAACCGATATGGAAGAAGTAATTATATTATGGGTATCAAACAAGGGTTATCCTAATGCCTCTTATCATTTAGTTATTCCTAACTACAAAAGTGTAGTCTTACTAGCGATCTCGGAATGCATCACAAAACAAGTTCTAGAATCTAATATACTACCGGTTCACACTCTAAGCATTAAAGATGAATGCTTTAATTCCTACTAATCTAAGGGCGATCCTCACATTTTGGGTGGAATTTAGGTGGTAAAGGGTTTTTGTGCTAATCATATAACTTCCTATCCGTGAGAAGCTTTTGTTAAGACTAATGGCCCACTCCTATATGTCATGAAAAATTTTAAATTTGGTGCCAAAATTACCATAACCGACATTTTCTCATGGTTTATTACACAAATACAATTGGACAAAGCAAATAGTCAAGGATAAGCATAGTTTCAAAGTTCCCGTTTTATTTTCCCTCCCTAATCTTAAACTGAACATTGCCCCCAATGTTCCCCGAAAGTATCAAAGTTATGATAATAGAAGGTAATGAAAAACGAAAGAAACTAATACTCCCCTGATTAGCTCGGTAGGATCCGTGTGTGAAGTAGTGGTTAAATCCTTTCCAAGAAGAATGTATGCGTGAAAAGCTCCTTCCAATCTTATGTAACTTCTTCTTGATAAATTAAACCTGCACACTTGAAGAAAATAAACGAAACCTTCGCGTAAAATCGGCGGTAATAATATATATAAGACTCGACTAAACTAGGATATAATGCTTGTGGAATGGATGTTTACAGAATTTCTGGAAAATTAAGACCTGGAAAATTCCAAAAATTTATAAGTAGCTCAGAAAACGAGAAAAAAAATAATTTGTTGTTTTTACTCCCTTCTGACGCCGTCAGGTTATCCTGAAAAAAACTGGTCTGCGATTTTCTGGAAAAAATTCTGGAAAATTTACATCTTTAGAATCTGGAAAATTTTCTATAAAACATCCATTATGACTCGCACAAACACACATATATATCTTTTAATTAATTGTTATTCTCATGTTTACGTTTCTTTTGAAAATGTGTGTAATCCTCCCTACACTTATCCTTTATGTAAAATACCTTTATATGTAATTAAGACGAGGTTGAAAACAAAATAAAGCATTTTTACAAATTTAAACATGAGAATAAACAATCACTAAAAGATATATGACACTAACAAAGAAACAATTAAGCATGGGTTGCCTCCCACGAAGCGCTTTTCTGTAATTATGAGTCTTGTAGCTAGACTCGTAGTCGTGCCTTTATGTACCAATATAAGTAAGCCTATCCTTAACAATGTCATAAGGATCAAACTTATCATTTAAGTTCCTAGTAGTACGTTCGGTTCGATATTCCTTTTCAAACTTCTCTCCTTCGGGATCATAGATCGTTATCCTAATGTGCCACTCTTCATTACCATCACTAGGCGGTCTATTCCAATCCCACTTATGTTTAGGCTTTTCAATTTTCCATCTATTCATGACAAGGTTGACGGGCAAACTTCCTAGGAACTCGGTCATCTTCCTAAATACTAAGGCGTCCTCGAATGGGTTCACTTCCATGTTCCTAGCCATCTCTCTTTCATGGAAAGTTGCTTTACTAGCAAAGGCTTCATCTAAGTAGAAAGGTCGTTGGGGACCTATGAGGTTCTTATCTATCCAAGGTCCATATCTAGAAGGCGTCCTATCCAACCTAATCTCGTGTGGGATTTCCTCTTCTTTGTAGTACGTATGCTTTTTGACATCGTAAATTGACCTAGCACTCCCCTCTCCTACCACTATCTTGGACATCTTACAATCGATGATGGCACTAGCGGTAGCTAAGAATCCTCTTCCTACTAGTAATGGGAATGTCGGGTCCTTATTCATGTCTAGCACATGAAAGTTGGCCAAAAGAGTCAACTCTCCTACGTGTACTACCATGTATTTTATTATCCCTACCGGGTATGCAACACTACCGTCCGCTAGACCTAAGATCATTTCCGTTGGTTCTATCTTTCCTAAGTTAAGGCTTCTATGGAGGGACAACGGAACAAGATTGATGCATGATCCTAAGTCGGCTAGAGCATCGAGAGGTTTGGAAGTTCCAAGCCTACACGGAAGAGTAAATAGCACGGGATCATCTAACTTCTTAGGTAGATTATTTCGCACAAAAGCAGACCCATGTTTTCCAAGTTTAAGTTCTAACTCATATTTTTCTTTTAAAGCATTATAATAAGGTGCATGAGCTAAGACTTCAAGAACCGGTTTTTCTTGATGGAGTTCCTTGTACTCTTCCTCTAGATTAGGCTTGGGTTCTTGGTTGACGTGTTTCTCAAGAGTAGGTTCTACCAATGGTGCAGGGCCTTGGTACCTCATTTTGGATTGCTTGGGACCCTTGTTGATAGCATTTACCGAGTGAACCGTTGGGTGTGAAGGGCATGGATGTGCACTCTCCTATGGTGAACAAGAACATGAAGTCGACGAAATCGAATTCACTTTTGGGTTCATTATAGTATCACTTGGGAGTGCTCCAATTTCCCGTTCATTAAAGGCTTTTAAGAGGGCATCAAGCTTATTTGTCATCTCGCTTTGTCTTCGCTTAAAATCGGCTTCAAGCTTAGTCAATCGAGTCTCTTGAGATGACATGAATCTAGATGCAATTGCCTCAAGATAATGGGGTTCCCGATGTTTAGAGAATTGAACCTATTAGGTGGACTAGATGAGCTTTGGGGTTTGCTTGAGTTTTGGTTCCACTTAAGGTTAGGGTGATTTCTCCTTGAGGGGTTGTAAGAGTTTCGTAAGTTGTTTTGTTCGGGCTTGAAAGTGTACCACTTCTCTCCCGCTTCGTCGGTACGCATGGAGGCGTAGTCCGCAAAAGCTTGTTCGGGGAGTCTTGTGCAATCACGAGTGTCATGGGGACCACTACATAACTCACAAGGAAGAGTGATTTTATTCACTTGATGTGAAGACTTAGGATTTTCGTAGGAACTCATTAAGAATTTAACTTGATCTTCAAGCTCGATCATCCTACGGTCGGAAGATTGTGAGTCAATGGGAGGCAAAGAGATTGCCTTAACGGTTTTGGGCAACTCACGGGAGTCATTCCAACTTTCGTTGTCATAGAGAACAAGGTCCTCAATTAAACCCCATGATTCTTCCGCGGTGAGATCACTAAGTTTTCCACCGGCCGCTTGGTCAATGGATCGCTTGGTGGGGAAGTTGACATGATCATAAAAGATTTGGACTTGAAGCCAAAGATCAATGCCGTGATGAGGGACTTTATGAAGTAAGTCCTTGAATCGAGTCCATGCTTCATAGAGAGATTCACCTTGACGTTGTTGGAACATCAAGATGTCATTCCTAAGCTTAGTGGTTCTCCCCGGTGGGAAAAATTGAGCAAGGAAGCGAGACGTGAGATCATCCCAACTTGAGATGGAGTCGGCGGGAAGTCGCTCAAGCCAATTACTAGCTTGGTCCCGTAGAGAGAATTGGAAGATACACAGGCGCGTGGTCTCCCGAGTAGTAGCATCAAGGTTGATGGAATCGAAAATTTTCAGGAAATCCCTTAGATGCTGATTTGGATCTTCGGAACGAAGTCCATGGAATGCACATCCGTTTTGCACCAACAGGATGGTGTCGGATCGCAGGGCCGTAGTTTGGGCTTGGTCGGGAAGCTCAATGGTGTTCCTATAGCCTAGGTGGCTTGGTCTCGAGTATTCACCAAGAGTACGGGCTCTTGGCGGGTCATTTGGTGGTGGGTTGATGAGTGGTGGTTGGTTATCACCTTCCATGATGAAAAGTGATGGGATTACAAACAAAGGTCACAAAGAAGGGGGATAGACTACGAGAAAGCTAAAAAATGAGAAAAATTTACTTGATAGGAATCAAGCAAAGAAACCTAAACGAGGTGGACTACTAACTAGCTATTCTATTCCCCGGCAGCGGCGCCAAAAACTTGATAACGCTACATGCGTCGTTCGGGGTCAAAGGAACTTCCTTTTCGCCGAGCAAGTTTTTCAACACCCTAGGCAGTGAACCTAATCGTTGTAGTGTAGTATTAGGGTAAGCCACGGGAATTGATATCGTTCTCTAGGGGAATAGGAATGCTAGTGAGAAGTTACTACGCTAAGGTTGGGGTTGAGGAAGATTATTTTTTTTTATCTTTTTATATTTTTTTAGGAAAGTAAAGGTACGAATCTCGGGGTTTGGATTTGGGGGTTGGTATTTCTACCGATTACTCTACTTATCTAATTATCTAATCTAAGGTGTATGTAGTCTATGTCTAATTATTGTGTGCTCGTATGATGGTTTAGAGATGTGTTTACTTAGGTTTTATTACTCCTTAATTATCTCCTATTGATGGTTGAATTGTCACGTCCTTATTCTTAATCGCGTTGTGTGTCTAAAGTCGTAGGGTATGCGTTTGTCCCTAACTCTTTGAACTTACCAAAGGGTCTCGTCTACAAAAACCTCAAGGAATTATAAACTCTAACTCTAAGGCACTCTTTGGATGGTTTAGCCTACAACTGCTCTAAGTGTTATAGTCTAAGGTTTACAAAGATCAATCAAGCATTAATTACACAACGAATGACCTATCGCATTACTCGATCATTAACAATTAAGATAAGAGACAACCAATCAATATTCAATAATTAAGTTTCATATTCCCTAAGCAAACACACAAGTAAATTAGCCGGACATGGAGAACATGCAAGCATACACACAAGTAATTGAAGACATAATTGAATTAATGAAGTAAAACAGTTATCTTGATGTAAGATAGGGTTTAGAACCCTAAAATACTGTACAAGACAACCTTGGTTCAGTTTAGGTTTTTACTCCAAAAGACTACACACTAAAACTGAAAAATTCAGATTCTATATATAATATTACAATCGCGACGGCGTCACCTTATGATTTGTGACGCCGTCGGGTCGCCGTCATTAGGGTTTCGTCTTGACCATGTTAGTCTTACGACGGCGTCGCCTTGTGCTTATGACGCCGTCCCTTTCAGTCTCTGACGCCGTCTGGATCAAATCTAGGCCGTCTGAGTTGCGACGACCTTCTCTTTTAAAGCCTGACACCGTCACTTGAAAATAAGCAATTTGGCTACTGTCCCGTCGCAGAAGTGCTCCGACGGCGTCGCAGTTAAGTAGTGACGCCGTCCCCTTGTATTTCAGCAGCTTGAGTGTCTCGATTCTTGACTTTGGCCATTTTCTTCGTATATCAGCGCATTTTCATTCAAATAAGTGCCATTCCAGCAATTTGCCTTCAAGAGACCTAAAAAGTGAAAAGAAAGGATATTAAGTAATAACGGATACAAAAGTGATCAAATAAGGGCTTAAACGACCCCTCAAAAAGGTACATTTTAAAACCTTATCAGTACTATAGACGAAAGAGGTTGGTCGAGTAGACATCAAAGTTCTACTCTTCCAATACTCAAGTTAATTTAAATCCGGTTTCACTTGATTATCCTAACAACTCTTAGTTTTCGAAAACCCGACTAGTTGCCATAGTTACAATCCTATTTCCAGATTCACGCAAGTATTAAGATGACCAACTTATCACCAAGTTTCAAAACCACTTATGATGACAAAGATGATTCTTCTAGCTTAAAATTTATATCTACTTGAAACACCAACAAGACATTGACTGATGAATACCTCGAGTAACCGAGTGGGTTCTCAGTCGAGGCAAAACCCATCATACTTACAAAGAATGATGTGATTAACATGATCAAATGTATAGCCGAATTCCGATACTAGGTACCAAAGTTTATACGAAAATTTGAGCACTTAGACAAGAATGTCGCAACAAATATTAGTTTTCTGGGTTCGACACCTAGCATTACTAGTAGGTTTTATAAAACTCGACTTATCTAGTTTTTCTCGTTTCATACACCTCGACAGAAAACTCAACAAAGTAAAAGACTAAATTAAATTTCAACACTCAAATCATTTACCGATATACCAACAGATTTGTCATGTACTTAGTATCGAAATTTTTGATTAACAAAAACAATTACAAAGCTTAAATTATAACCTAACCGATTACATAACTTGACATATAATAAAGTTGTGAACATTTAAGAAAACTCATCCTTACAAAGTATGTGGCGGGTAGGAATAGGAGTCGACCCAAGAAGATTCAATCGACCACAATTTACACTTGATATCACCAAATTGAGGCTTGATTCGGCTTGAACACTCCTTGAATTGCAAAACCCCCGATCTAATTTTTGAAAACCCTAACTTCCACAAACCCTAATTTTTGGTACAAGTGGTGAAGAAACTGAATTGGGGCATTTCACATCTCTACTAGAGATAAAGGAAGTGTTTTGGGAAAGCCTTGACCTTCTTTCTCCTCTTGAGTCTTGGTGTGAAGCCGATTTGAGCTAAACCTCTACAACCTAAGGAGTCTTGAGTCTTTGACTCTAGGTATATTGATGTTGATATATGCTTCTCTTTGGTTGCTTTGTCTTGAAGCTCTTTGGACTCATTCGAATGGCAGTGCACGCCTCCATGGGGAGGGTTTGTGAGACAAAGTAAATCATGATTTTGGTGGGGGAAGTTTGAGAATGATGAAAGGAGTGTGTTGGTTTACTTTTTTGGGATGCTTGACCTACTCGAAGTGCAGGTATAGAGGTAGAAGAAGATGGGGACTAGGTGACTACTTTTTCTGCTTTGCTCTTGGGTTTTGTCGTGTGGGGTGAAGACACAAGGAGAGTTATCTCAATTTTTATAAGGAAAGGGTTTTTATTTATATCTTAGTTTTATGTATAACATACATTTTGTGTTAATGTACTTGTAAATATTTAAGAGTCATCATTTAAGTGAAAGTATATTAAGTATTTTGTGTCCCGCGATATTAAAGTCGTGACTGAAGTATTAATGTACGATAATTGTTATGATGTAGTATCTTATAGATACGCTTCGGAAATATTATTATCTTTGTAATATTTTCCATTAAAGGGGTTTACCGTTTGTTTTATTTGCCCTTATCATAGTGTCGATACGCGTGCAGTGTCGGCCACAGTGGGAAAATGAGATAACCTCTCGTCTTACAAATTAAATCATAAGACAATAACATAATATTCATATAATGAAATGAATGTAAAAGTGATGAAATAGGCTACTGTATGCGAGTTATCTACTCAAATGATCAGGCAAAGCTTATGCATGCTTAATGATTAGGTTTAGTAATAATAAATTACCATTTATTATTTAAATATGAGTGAAAAATTACCGTGTGTCACATCCTCCCCGCCTTAGAAGGAGAACCGTCCTCGGTTTTTAGTTAGATTTACTTGCTGGAGTTGAGAAAAGATGAGGGTATTTACGCTTGAATTGATCTTCAAGTTCCCACATATATTCTGGACCTCTTTGAGAGTTCCAACGGACTTTGACGATAGGAATGCGGCTTTGCTTAAGCTGTTTGATCTCTCTATCCATAATCTCAATGGGTTCCTCGACGAAATTCAACCTTTCGTCAACTTGGATTTCTTCCAAGGGAATAGCAAGAGTTTCGTCGAAAAGACATTTCTTCATGTTGCATACGTGAAACACGTTATGCACAGAGTTGAGTTCTTGTGGTAATTCGAGTCGGTAGGCTACCGGTCCGATTCTGGCAAGAATTTTGAAAGGTCTAATGTAACGAGGGTTTAACTTTCCATGTTTTCCGAAACGGATCACGCCTTTCCATGGCGCAACTTTTAGCATAACTTTATCTCCCACTTGGAACTCAAGTGGCTTCCTTCTTTTGTCCGCATAGCTCTTTTAACGGTCACGAGCTGCTTGCAGTCGATTTTTGATTCGTACAATCTTCTCAGTAGTTTCTTGAATTAGCTCCGGACCAGTAAGTTGACTTTCTCCGACTTCATCCCAACATACGGGTGATCTACACTTTCGACCGTAGAGGGCTTCATATGGTGCAGCTTTGATGCTTGTGTGATTGTTGTTGTTGTAAGAAAACTCGGCTAATGGCAAGTGCTTATCCCAACCATTTCCAAAATCTATCACACATGCTCTTAGCATATCCTCCAGAGTTTGAATGCTCCTTTTGCTTTGTCCATCAGTTTGAGGATGGTAAGCGGTGCTCATGTCGAGGTTAGATCCTAAAGCATCTTGTAGTGACTTCCAGAAATTTGAGGTGAAACGGCTATCTCTATCCGAGATGATGGAGATTGGTACACCATGACGTGCGATGATTTCCTTCAGGTATAGTCGTGCAAGTTTGTCCATTCCGTCACTCTCTTTCATCGGTAGGAAATGTGTTGACTTGGTGAGACGATCAACTATTACCCAAATAGTGTCGTAGCCATTAGAGGTTTTAGGTAGCTTAGTGATAAAGTCCATTGTTATACGTTCCCATTTCCATTCTGGAATGTCGGGTTGTACTAGTAAACCGGAGGGTCTCTGGTGTTCGGCTTTGACTTTCGAGCAAGTTAAACACTGGCTGACATATGTTGCAATGTCGGCTTTCATGTTTGGCCACCAGTACAATTTCATCAGATCGAGATACATCTTGTCGGATCCTGGGTGTATGGAGTATTTAGATTTATCGGATTCGTGCTTAATGATATCGCGAATTCCTCCGTAACGTGGAATCCAACTTCGATCCTTAAAACACAAGGTTCCATCCGACCCTTTTACGAATCCATTTTCACTTTCTGGCATTCCGTAAAGGTTCTCATTCGGACGATTTTCTTCTTTGAGTGCTTCTAATTGGGCCTCAAGAATCTTGGATGGAAGAGGTGAACTGATTGTCATACCCAAATATTTGACTCTAAGGGGTTTTGGTCGCTCTTTTCTACTGAGAGGATCAGCAACTACATTCGCTTTACCCGGATGGTAACGAATCTCGTAGTCGTAATCGCTGAGCAATTCCAACCATCGGCGTGTCTCATGTTCAGTTCTTTTTTATCCAAAATGTGTTGTAGGCTTTTGTGATCGGTGTATACGACACACTTCGTGCCATATAAATAATGTCTCCAAATCCTGAGTGCGAACACAACTGATCCTAACTCCAGGTCGTGCGTTGTGTAGTTCTTCTCATGGGTTTTTAACTGGCGAGAGGCGTATGCTATCACCTTCTCTCTTTGCATCAACACCGCTCCTAGCCCCTTGTGTGAAGCGTCGCAATACACAACAAAGTCTTAACTACCCTCAGGTAGGGCCAAGATAGGTGCACTACACAACCTTTCCTTAAGAAGTTGAAAAGCTTCTTCTCCTTTTTCTCCCCAGTCGAACTTGACGTTTTTCTGGGTTAGTTTGGTTAAAGATTTGGCAATCTTCGAGAAACCTTCAATAAATCTTCTGTAGTACCCAGCGAGTCCTAAGAATTGGCATATTTCAGTAGGTGTTGTGGGTGTCGCCCAATCCTTTATTGACTCAATCTTAGCGAGATCTACTTGAATACCCTGGCTGTCAATTACATGACCCAGAAATTGTACAGTCGATATCCAAAACTCACACTTCGAGAACTTATCATACAGTTCCTCCTTCTTCAGCAATTCCAAGATCAATCTAAGATGTTCCTCGTGTTCCTTCACACTCTTGGAATAAATTAGGATGTCGTCAATGAAAACGATCACAAACTTGTCCAGGTAGGGTTTACACACTCCGTTCATGAGGTCCATGAACACAGCTGGTGCGTTGGTCAACCCAAAAGGCATGACTTGGAACTCGTAATGTCCATAATGAGTTCTGAAGGCGGTTTTGGGAATATCTTCTTCCCGAACTCTTAGTTGATGGTATCCGGACCTTAAGTCAATTTTTGAATAAACGCTCGAACCTTGAAGTTGATCGAATAAGTCATCGATCCTCGGGAGTGGGTAACGCTTCTTAATGGTCAGTTTATTCAACTTATGATAGTCGATGCACATCCTGAAAGTTCCGTCCTTCTTCTTGACGAACAGGACTGGTGCTCCCCATGGTGATGAACTTGGTCTAATCAATCCTTTTTCCGCAAGTTCCGACAACTGGTTTGATAACTCCTGGAGTTCCGTTGGAGCTAATCGATAAGGTGCTCTTGCCACAGGTGCGGCACCAGGCACTAAATCGATTTGAAATTAAACCTGTCGGGTTGGCGGAAGTCCTGGCAAGTCTTCAGGAAAAACCTCGAGAAATTCTCTCACTATTGGCACGTCCTCTAGACGTTTTTCTTCTGTTTCTTTTTTGTCCATTCCCGGTGACTTGTGCTAGGAAGATGTGACATCCTTCCTCGATACACCTCAACACCTTGGTGCAAGAAATGATATGCAGTCTTGACGCGCTCCTTCTATCACTTATGTCTCCTTCTACAGTTAGGACTTCGTCTCCATAGGGTACTCGGACGAGCTTCTCGTCACAAATGATGGCAGCATCGTATTTTGATAACCAATCCATCCCGATGATGACATCGAAACTACCCAATTCTACTGGTATCAAGTCGATATTGAATGGGTGGTTTAATAGATTCAGGGTGCAACCTCTTATGATGGTATCTACCCTTTCTATGTTACCGTTAGCTAGTTCCACATTGTATGCATTGCCTAATGCAGTTGGGACAATATCGAGTAATGGACTAAATGCATTAGAAACAAAACTCCTATCGGCTCCCGTATCAAAAAATATGGATGCATAACGGTTATTTATAAGGAACGTACCCGTCACGACATTCGGGTCTTCCTGAGCTTCCACTTTGGTCACAACATAGACCCTTCCACGAGCTCCTTCGCCATTTCCCTGATTACTCGGCTGTCCAACACTTCCCTGAATTCTGCCATTCCCATGGCTTCTTGGATTTCCTCGGTTTCCTTGATTTCCCCCATTGCCTTTGTTTCTGGTCTTTCGGCATTCATTCTTATAATGCCCTTTCTCACCACAAGCAAAGCAAGTTATAGCAGCTTTTGGGTCCTGGGCTGGTGCTGTTTGAACCGTTGCCAATGACTTGGACCTGCAGTTTCTGGTCAAGTGTCCAATTTTCTGACAGTTATGACACTTAACTGTACATTGTCCCTTGTGATGCAGTGTGCATCGGTTACACAGTGGTGAAGTCCCTGCGTACGGTTTCCTTTCTCCAATCCCAGCTGCATATGCTCTAGTAACATTTTGTCTTTTGTTCTGATTGTTGTTGTGGTTTCCACTATTTTTGCCATGATACCCATTGTTGTTGTAGCTTCGAGAGTGGTCGTCCCATTTCCTCTTATTGTCAACCACCTTATCCATGGAATCCTCAATAACTTGGTACATGAGTTTGTTGGCTACTTCGATGGTTTCGTAAAGATCAGCAGCCTTAGAGGTGGTGACATTTCCCTTGATGGATGGAGGCAGTCCCCCGATGTACCTCTCCAACAATCGGGTCTCAGTTTGAACCATTTCGGGGCACAGCAAGGCTAGTTCTTAAAAGCGCTGGTTATAAGCAGCCATGTTTGTGCCTTGAACTTTGAGGTTCCAAAACTCATGTTCTAGTTTCTTGATCTCATTACGAGGGCAGTATTTTCGAAGCACCATTTCCTTGAAGCTTCATGGCATGGCATAGGCAACATCAATACTTGCAGATTTCAGGAAATTGTTCCACCATGTCAAGGCAGCATCCGGGAAAGTGAACGATGGATACCTAACCTTAGCCTCTTTTTCACAGTTGCAAATTCGGAACACAGTCTCGAGTTTCTCGATCCATCTAGTCAGACCGACCGCTCCTTCGGTTCCACTAAAGCCTCCAGTCATGGTCTTACGAAAATCCCGATAGGTACAAGTGCGGTTGTGGGTGGCTGGTCTTGAAGTTCCAGCATCAGTAGACGAGTGGTTTGCTGCAGCCAAAGCGGCATTCACTCGCTCATTGACCAGTTGGTCTATCATAGCTTGATTCATGGTAGGTTGAATTGGAGTAGCCCTAGCAGGAGTAGTGGCTTCGGCAGTTTGAATAGGAGCATTGGAAGCTCCACCATGGTTGGTACGGTTTGATCTTCGTTTTGGCGGCATTTCTGCAGTAAGAAAGGTGATGAGATATAGAACCCTTTAAACAAGGTAAGTGCCATGTAATAGTGTAAATATCACAGACAGATCATATGAGCAATCTATAAAAGAAAGGACAATTGGATAGGAAAATAAGCTTGACATAGATAGAATTTCGGTTACAGGGTTCCTAAAGTACATGCTGAGATACTAGATGAAATACAACTGAAATACAAACTGAAGTACAAGAGTCATAACTAACACTAACTATTATAATCCAGTTTAGTGTTATACATCATGCAATAAGATCTAAGGATGTCCACGCTCGGCACGTAATCGCTCAATGCTAGCAACCAACTCTCACTGCGTAGCCTCTAAACTCACGATGCTTCTCATTTGAGATGCTAACATGGACTCCAAACCTGTAGTCCTCTGCCACTCTGCTCTGGAAGTATCCCTAGCAATCCACTGGATGCGCTCTAGCTCCTCAAGTCGGCCGTGCATCCGGGCCTGACCTCTGTCCAACGCCCGTGATCTGCTATCCAACTCTCTAACATCCTCAACCTGAGCCTCAAATCTGTAACCCAACCGGATCCTCTCATTCCTCTCTAGCTCCATACTCTAAAACAACACATCTGTGGTGCGGTCTAGACCCTCAACACGCTGCTTGTAAGCGTGCAAACGTGCTGGATCGACTCTCTCCAACTGATCAGTATGGACCCCTAGTAAGGTCTCATGAGAATCCAACTGAATAAATACTCTCTCAGTGAGAGTCAACTCCTCATTATCTGGAGATCCAGATAGGTCTGGCACAAGATGTGCCTCACTTGGTGCAGCTACCTCAATAGTCTCAAGCTGTCCAGTTGTGTGAGCAAGGCACTCCATATTTGATGCAGATGGTATGAATAAAGGTGATGATGGACTGTAGCTCGGGCTCGCGACATGTGGTATAGAACTGATCAAACAACTAATATCCCTCCATGCAACCACATCACTCTCCTCCTGGCTGCGGAAGAAAGAAGCTCTCTGTCCTAACCCAAATGGTGCATCAATGTCCATGTCCTCGCTCAACCTCTGAGCCATCCTGGAACTCTGTCCTATCTCCTGAATACTCTGGACAATCTCCAGACCTAGCGTATCCATATCTACTGATGTACTAACATGTCCAGGAACACTCTCAATCAGTATAGACTCTGGTAGCTCCTGCTCCGGATCCTCTTCCGGATCTTCTTCCGGGTCTTCCTCTGAGTAGGAATCAGTAGCTCTCCTAAGCCTCTGGTGGGGTGGTGACTCGGTGGATGATGGTGTCAGTGACTCTGGAGTAGTGGAATGACCCATGTAGGCAGTGCGGGTCATCTGAGAAGCTAGTGCAGGCATGAATGAATATCGCTCACGATATCCAGGCACTCTCACGATCATGTGGGCTTTGTGCCTGCGTGTTAATAGAGCTGATGGAGTGGTAGTGAGGGTCGGTATAGATGGAGCAGGTGCAGTGGCTGGCTGAGCTGCTAGTGTGGCCTGAATGTACGGATCAGTGGCCATGTGTGCAAGCTGATGGATGGTAGGTGAATGAGCAAGTAGGATGTTCTCCTGAACATCGTGATGGAAGGCAGGTGAAGGCATGGTCTGTGACAAGCCGGTGCATATGTGTAAGTATGTGGAAAAATACTCATGATGAATATGAAATAGTGCACTAGTAAATAGGAAATAAAACATGCAATCCTATTTAAATGAACTCTAAGTAAAATGGCAAGTAAGGCAAGCGGCAACTGACGGTCGTAGTATGATGTTTTTGTAAAAAGTAGTTATAGTTTAGGGTTTATATGTACCTAGTTCTCTATAACTTAGGCTCTGCTGCCAATCTCTAACACCCCCAAATTTGTTTAGCAGAAGCATACGTGTTATGGGGAATGTTACTAAATCGGAGATCACAACACAAGTAATAAAGAACGGAATACATACTCCGTTTTAATTTCATAAAATAGTTTTAAAACATTATCTTACAACATTGTTGGGATATGAAAGTGCTGAAGATATGAAAGTACTGAAGACATGAAAGTACTGTAAGCTGCAAAGTACTGGAAACAGTCAAAGAGTCAAAGTACTGCTAAAGATAAGGTCAAAGTACTGCACTACAAAGTCAAAGTACTGCAAGAACAAAGAACTGTTATATTCGTTTATGGAAAGTATTGTATTCTATGTTTAGATTACTTGTCGTACAAGAATACAAATTGTAAACCGACTAGGATATCCTTGAGCCTATAAAAGGACTCCTAGATTGGCATTAGAGGTACGATTCCAAAAAGAGTTTTAGAGTTTACGAATTAGTGTTTTTTAGAGAAGTTCGATTATCTTAGAGTTGTATTAGAGTATCTGCATAATAAGCAGATTTAGAGTTTATAATAAAAGTTATTCTTCTTAGCTTTATTAAGTAAATTCCGCGTACTTGATAAAGATTGCGCAGTGTTTCTTTGTTAATAACTTAGGATTTATCCGAGTTTATTAAACCTTAACAAGCTAGTTAAAGTTAGTTTCATTAAAGTATATCGATCCAACAAGGGGTATCAGAGCTTGTGTGGAAACTCTGACTAGGAAGAAATCCTACTTCAACAAAATTCAAGATGTCGACTGAAGATGTTCCACCACCCTCACTCACCTCACTCAGAATTCCAATAATCAAGAAGGGAGAATATGATCTTTGGTGCATGAAGATGAGGCAGTATATTACCATTACAAACCATGCTCTATGGAATGTAATTGTGAATGGGAATGAAGTAGTTACAGAACCCATTAATGTTCCTGGACAACCAATCGCACCAAAGGCAGTTTTACCAGCAGCAACCCTAAGGAATCAAGAAAAGGCACTAAACATTCTCTTATCTGCCATTCCAGATCGTCATCTTCTCAAATTTCATGATGCTAAAGATGCTAAGCAGCTCTGGGCTGCTCTCAAGACCAGATTTGGAGGGAATGAAGCCTCTAAGAAGATGCACAGAAATTTGCTGAAGCAACAGTTTGAAACTTTTACAGTTGGTGAAAGAGAGAATCTTGATGCTGCATATGATAGATTTCAAAATCTCCTCAACATGTTGGAATTATACAAGGCAGAAGTGTCAGTTGAGGATGCTAATTTGAAGTTTCTAAGGAGCTAACCATCTACATGGCATGTGATTGCTACTATGATCAGAGGACAACAAGGTTTGGATGTTATGGACTTTGATGATCTCTATCATCAACTGAAGGTGTATGAACATGAGATGAGTGGTCAACCCAATTCCAAATCTCATAGTATTGCTTTTCTATCATCTGAAAAGAAGAGCAGTACTTCCAAAAGTACTGTTTCTCCTCAAAGTACTGTTTCTCAAAGTACTGCTGTTTACAATCCCCCTTCATATGCTCAGCAGGCCCTACCATCTACCACTTTGCACTCAGATGAAGTTGTGTGCTCCTTCTTTGCACAACAAGCCAGTTTACCTGTCACTTATGAAGAGGATCTAGCACAGATTGAAGAAGATGCACTTGAAGAAATTGATATCAGGTGGCAAGTTGCTATGATCACTGCAAGGATCAAAAAGTACATGAAGAAGACAGGCAAAAGTATTGATTTCAAACCAAAACAAGGAATAACTTTTGAAAAATCTCAAATTGAATGCTTCAATTGTCAAAAGACTGGTCACTTTGCAAGGGAGTGCAGGTTTGCTAAGTATCAAGCAAACAGAACATCTGAGAAGCCAAAACTTGAGCTCAAAGAAATTCCAATTACTGAAACAAAGGATTTAGTTGCTCAAGAGAAGTTATCAGAAGTGACTGGAGTGAAGAATTTGATGATGAACCGGTGACTTACTGTATGGTAGCAGTGGAAGATGCAGTTGAAGACACAGTGGAAGTATTGGACTGGAGCACTGCTTTTGAAGAAGAGCCTGAACATGCTGCTTTGGAATCTAATGATGGCTTTGGAGGATTTGATTGGAGCAAAGAAAGTGAAGATGATACTGTTCTTCTTGCTATGGTGGCTACTTCACCAACTCAGTCTCCTATCTCTGAGGTATGCTCAAACTGTTATGAGTTTTATCTAAAATTACTTAACAGTTATGTGATTGAAAGAGATAATTGTGTTAGGGCTAGGTCTGAGGTAGCAGGTTATCAAATCACTTTAGAGTCTATGGAAGCCAAAATATTAACTCATGAAAATAATGAAATGGCTTGGGCTGAAAAATATGAACAACAGGATTATCAGTTAAAACTTAGTGAATGGAAACTAAACTGTAAAATTGCTGAAATTGAGAAATTGACTAAGGAAAGAGATGTATTGTTAGCTAAGTTTGCTGCTTGGGGAGAGTCTGGCTTGTCCCATGTTGCTTATGTTGAAAAACAGAGAAGGGCTTACATTAGAACATGCTTAGGATTTGGAATGGACTTTAGTACCATAAATGAAAACCAACCTAGTGATCAGGATGATGGTGATTTTGAGGACATAACCACTAGTGATGATGAACTCATTAACTATGTAGATACATCTAGTAATGAGAGCTCAATAAGTGAACCACCACCTGAGTATAAGAAAGACAATGGTTATCATGCTGTTCCTCATCCCACTGGCATTCATCAAACCTCTAGGCCTGATGTTTCTCACTTTGGAGTAGATAGTCTAGAGTTTAGGAAGAAGCTTGTAGCTCAATCTAGGTCTGAAAAACCCAAAGAAGCTGTTGAAAATAATGTTCAAAATCAAGCAGTACCTTTAAAACAAAGTACTGCTCAACAAGCAGTACCTTTTGCAAAACCTTTTCAAAACAGTACTGCTAAACCTTTTGGGGATAACTTTGGTCAAAACAGGTATTATCATTCACCAAGAAGGCAGAATAATTTTGTGCATAGACATAGAAGAAATCACTTTGGACATATGGGTCAAAAACTTTGTTTTGTGTGTTATAGTCCTAATCATTTAATCAAAGATTGTGATCGACACTCAGAATACCTTAGCAAATTTCCAAAGAACAGATCTGCCAACCACACACCTAGAGAGCACAAACCAGTTTGGAATAATTCAAATAGGGTTAATCACAGAAACTTCACACCAGATCATAGATACCCACATCAGAGAAGACCTTTTTCAAAACCCGTCAGTATCTCACAGTACTTTCCAAAGTACTGCTCAGAAACAAGGTACTGATCACACTATTTGGAATAGGAATTCTAGGAGATCTCACTATCAACCGAGAAGGTATTACAATTCACATAGGGGATCTAGATCACAGGAACCACGTGTTAAACCAGAATGGGTTAAGAAGAAAGGTACTACTGAGGGACACATAGTACTTTCAACAAAAAGTGAATCTGATGTTTTTGTGCTACAAGAAAATGCTAATAATCTGGTGAAAGAGATTTATGTTGAAAAACCAGAAAGTTTTGAAAATCCACATGTTAAAGATCAAAAGATAATTTTGGATCATCATTTGAAAGATAGTGGGAATTACATACTCAAAGAATTTGAGTTTGTAACTCCACAAGGGGAACACAAGTCAGTAATGGCTTGGGTTCTTAAAAATCACTAACTCTTTTCTTTGTGTGCAGGGCAACCCAGAAGAGGAGCTTAAAGATCATCTGATTATAGATAGTGGTTGCTCTGGAAGTATGACAGGAGACAAAGAGATTCTGTCTGATTTTAGAAATATTAGTGGAGGAAGAGTTGCGTTTGGGAATGATCCCAATGGAGGAAAGATTACTGGCAAAGGAACTATCAAAGCAGGGCTTATTGAATTTGAGAATGTTAGATATGTGAAGGAGCTTAAGTTCAACTTGCTCTCAGTCTCTCAAATTTATGATAAAAAGCATCCTGTGTTATTCACTGACACAGAATGTCTCATCCTTTCCTCTGACTTTAAACTGTTGATGATGACATGGTAGTACTTAGAGTACCAAGGACAAATGATGTGTATAGTTTAGACATGAAGAGTCTATATTCTTATGGAAGAGCCACATGTTTGGTGGCTAAAGCAAAATCTGAAGAGGCACATCAATGGCATAGAAGATTGGGCCATGTTAATTTCAAGAATATCATCAAACTGGTCAAAGGCAATCTAGTTAGAGGTTTACCTTCAAAGACTTACAAGAATGATCAATCATGCTTGGCATGCAAGAAGGGTAAGCAACACAAAGCTTCCTGCAAGAAGCTTGAGGAAAGAACTATTAGAGAACCATTAGAGCTGTTACATATGGATTTATTTGGACCTGTCTCTGTGGCAAGTTTAAATAAGAAAAAGTACTGTTTGGTTGTTACAGATGATTGCAGTAGATTCAGTTGGGTTTTCTTTTTGGGTTTTAAAGATGATACCTTTGATGCTATTCAGACACTGATTATAGCACTTGAAAACCAATTAAGACTCAAGGTTAGAGGTATTAGATGTGATAATGGAACTGAATTTAAGAACAAGCCTATGGATGACTTTTGTGCAAATAAAGGCATAAAGAGGGAGTTTAGTATTGCTAGAACACCACAGCAAAATGGTGTTGCAGAGAGGAAGAATAGGACTTTGATTGAAGCAGTAAGGACAATGCTAGTAGATTCCCATCTACCTATTCAATTTTGGGCAGAAGCTGTAAGTACTGCATGCTATGTACTTAACAGAGTCTCTGTCACCAAACCACAGATGAAGACACCCTATGAATTGCTGATGGGCAATAAACCCAACATTCGTTTTATGAAGCCTTTTGGATGTCCTCTTACTATTTTAAACACCATTGATAATCTGGGGAAGTTTGATGGCAAATCAGAAGAAGGATACTTATTGGGTTATTGCACTAACAGTAAAGGCTTTAGAGTATACAACAAAGTTACTAAGAAGATTCAAGATTGCCTTCATGTTGAGTTTTTAGAAGATCAAGACACTGAGAAAGGTAAAGGTCCTGATTGGATGTTTGATCTTGAGGTTTTAACTCCTTTAATGAATTATGTACCTGTTAGAGAAGAAAATCAACCTATGCACAATGGAGAAGATTTACAATATGTTGTTCATGGAGTTCATATTAGACCTGATGAAGATCCTGTAAGTCCAAAACAAAGTACTGATGTTCCTAAGAAAAGTACTGATTCTCTAAAACAAAGTACTGTTGCACCACAATCCTCATTATCTGCTGAGGATCAATCTATTCAAGAGGAACTTAATCAGATGCTTCTTGAAGATGTATTAGCACATTCTTACACTGATGAACAAAGGAGAGCTTATGAAGAGGCAAAGAAGAACAAGACTGCAGAATATTCTCACAGTACTTTGGACAGTACTTTTGACCAAAGTACTGCTGCACCTATTGACAGTACTTTAGATGATTTGGATGATCCTACCATGCCTGGCTTAGAAGAAACTGATGATGAGCTTAAAGATGAAGGTATTTTCTCAGATTCCAATGAAGGTGCTGATTATACTAATCTGGATGATGCATATGGAGTTCCACAGTATCCAATCTTACGGATTCATAAGAATCATCCAACTGATCAAATCATTGGTCCTTCTACTTCTAGAGTTATGACAAGACACAAAGCTAAGGGTTTCACAAAACCTCACAATGCTTTACTTAGCTTTGTGTATAAACAAAACAGGCTGAATCATAAGGACCATCAAACCTGCTTATTTACTTGTTTCATCTCTCAAGAAGAACCCAAAAATATTGCTCAAGCTTTGACTAAAGAAAGCTGGGTTGAAGCTATGCAGGAGGAACTTCTTCAATTTAAACTTCAAGAAGTTTGGGTTTTATGTGATCTTCCAGATGGGAAGAGAGTTATTGGAACAAGATGGGTTTTCAGAGTGAAAAGAGATGAAAGAGGCAATGTTATCAAAAACAAGGCAAGGTTAGTAGATCAGGGCTACAGACAAGAAGAAGGTGTTGATTATGATGAAGTATTTGCTCCTGTTGCAAGGATTGAAGCTATTAGAATATTTCTTGCTTTTGCTTCATACATGGGTTTTCAGGTTTACCAAATGGATGTCAAGAGTGCCTTTCTCTATGGTACTATTACAGAAGAGGTGTATGTGAAACAACCTCCAGGTTTTGAAGATCCTAAACATCCAAACAAAGTCTATAAGGTGGTTAAGGCTCTTTATGGCCTTCATCAGGAACCTAGAGCTTGGTATGAGAGGCTCTCTACATTCTTATTACAACATGGATACAGGAGGGGAGCTATAGACAAGACTTTGTTTATCAAGAGAGACAAGAAGGATATCATGTTAGTTCAAGTCTATGTTGATGATATCATCTTTGGGGCTACCAAACAATCCATGGTTAAGGAGTTTGAGCAGCTGATGCAGAAGGAATTTCAAATGAGTTCAATGGGAGAGTTAACTTTCTTTTTGGGACTTCAGGTTAAGCAGTCAACGGAAGGAATTTTTATCAGTCAAGACAAGTATGCTACATACATACTTAAGAAGTTTAATTTTGATGATATGAAGGCTGTTACTACACCTATTAAATCTATCAATTCATTGGGCAAAGATGAAGATGGACAGCCTGTTGAAGTCAAGTTATACAGATCAATGATTGGCTCTCTTATGTATCTTACTGCATCAAGGCCTGATATCATGTTTGCAGTTTGTTTATGTGCAAGATATCAAGTCTCACCAAAGATCTCTCACATGAATGCAGTGAAAAGAATTTTCTGTTATTTGAAACAACAACCTAAGTTGGGATTGTGGTATCCAAATGAGTCACCTTTTCACTTAGAAGCTTTTTCAGATAATGATTATGCAGGTGATAATTATGATAGAAGATCAACAACTGGGGGATGCCAATATCTTGGAAGAAGGTTAGTCTCCTGGCAATGCAAGAAGCAGACAATTGCAGCAACATCATCTACTGAAGCTGAATATGTAGCTGCTGCAAGCTGTTGTGGATGCATAATCAACTCTTGGACTATGGGTTCAATTTCAAAAATACTCCTATCAATATTGATAATGAGAGTACCATTTGTATTGTGAAGAATCCAGTTTATCATTCCAAGACCAAGCATATTCAGATTAGGCATCACTTTATCAGAGATTGTTATGAGCACAGGCTCATTAATGTTGTTAAGGTTCACACAGATGACAACGTAGCTGATTTACTCACCAAAGGCTTTGATGTTTCAAGATTCAATCACTTGGTGGTGAGTATTGGCATGATTAACTACTAAGCTATGTTTGAGGGGAGGACTATAAGGTGTTAGTATAGTCCTGTGTATTGCTTGAGGGAAGATACTTGTATATACTTAGTTTCTATGGAGGAATTTGGCAAAGTACTATTTTTCCTGAAAGTACTGCTTAGAAAGTACTGCTTTGGGAAAGTACTGCATACGTGGAAAGTACTGTTTGTCGTATTAAAGTACTGTTCCAACGGTTATATTGAGGGGTAATTAATGCTAACGGTTATTTTATTTTGGGTAGTGATTTTTCAAATCTCACCTATAAATAACTACTTTCCGATTTTCCCTCTCATATTATTACATTAGCATCGTTTCCATATTTCTCTCATTCTTATTCAATTTCAATTTGTGCTTATGCGAATCGACTTACTGTTTCAAAGCACAATATGGTAGCCAATTTAGACAAGACTGAAGACAACGCGGCGTTTCACGATATTATTGATTTTTTAACTGGGTCGCAAATCAGTTATGCTCTTTTAGTGGAGCCGGATATTATTGAGCCTTGGATTCAAGAATTTTGGGCTACTGCAAGAGAAAACATGGAGAATGAAGAATTTTATATTAGGGCTACAGTTGTTGGACGAACTGTGAAGATTACTGAAGCATCTATTAGAGAGGATTTGTTGTTTAATGATAATGATGGTGCTATTCGTTTTGCCAAGGAATTAATTTGGGAAACTTTTGGGCATATTGGTTATGAAGGTTCTTTAACGGAACAAACATTCAGAAAACAGTTGTTTTGTCCTCAATGGAAATTTTTGGTTCATGAGTTGCTACATTGCATAAGTGCTAAGAGTACTTCTTGGGAGCAGTTCGGGTCCAATATAGCATCTGCTATGGTTGGGTTAGCTACGGATCGAGTTTTTAACTTCTCAAGGCTAATACTGGATGGGATGCTCTCGCATATCTCACATGGATCTACTTGGCTAATGTACCCACGGTTTATACAGGTTTTCTTAAACAAGAAACTTGCTGATGTGCCAAAACCTACAGACTTATTGCCTGTTATTGTTCAACAATCCAAGATTTTTACTTTTATGGCTAGAAGAAGTGATCTATTTAGAGGTCCGGATACTCCTTTAACTACTTCTATGATGGAAGTTGTTCAGGCTGTTAGAGCAGATGATGAAGATGATGCAGCTAGTGAAAGTACTGCATCTGCAAGTACTGCTTCGCATGAAGGTACTGCATCTGCAAGTACTGCTTCTCAAGAGTGTACTGCATCTCTACAGGGTACTGTTTTGTCAAGCCCTGAGGTTCAAGAAGAAGTTTTAAGATCACCTTCTCTATCTCCACAAGGATCTGTTCCTGCTTCTCCATCAGAGGAACATTCACCTATTCAAGGAAAGGCTTCACATACCATACCTCCTGCTGAAATCACATTGGATAACTATGTTTTGACAAGGGAGCTGGTTAAGTTAAAAAAGACTACTGAGGTTCAAGCCAAACAGATAAAGAAATTAAAACTGAAGTTTAGAAGGCTAAAGACTTTTGTGTGGCCATTAGTTCAAGAATTTCGTGTCTGGGTCAAAAACAAAAAGAAGGCGCAAAAGCAGTCTAGGAAACACAAACGCCAAAAGGTTCATCAACCATCTTCTGTCCAATTGGGGAGGAATTTAGAAAACGAAAATTTGAAAGAAGATGTTATGAAGAAGAAAGAACCTGAAGGTACTGAAGAAAATATTATTCCAAATACTGAGGAACAAGAAGAACAAGTTCAAGTTCAAGGTACTGATGATCAAGGTACTGAACATCAAAGTGTTGCTTTTCAAGGTACTTCTAGGCAAGAGGTAATAACACCAAGAGTATTGAATTTTGAAGAAGAAGTTGGTCCTTCTACAACTGTTATACAAGAAGAGGAGGAAGCTACATTCAAACCTATTCATTCTGCAAGTGATGATGAATTCATTGCTACAATTTTAGGAGATTTGTCACAACCTAGAGGTGGTGTTACTATTAGAGATGTACAAGAAGAAGAACAACAAAGAACTTCTCAACCTGCAATTGATCCTCAGGATAAAGGAAAGGGTGTTCTGGTTGAAACAAAGAAGAAAAAGTTAACCTTAGCAGAACTTAGAGCAATTGAAGTTGCTAGGAATGAAGCTGTAGCTAGAAAAGTTCAAGAAGAGTTAAATGCTAAAGATAGAAAAGATCAGGAAGATCAAGAAGCTCAGAATAGAGAAGCAGCTCAAAAGGTACAAGATGAATTAGATGCTGAAGTTGCTGAACCATTACAGTCACCTGTTCCAGTTAGATTTATGCCAAGAAGACTTAATAAAGCTAAAGACAGAAATGCTATGATGGCTTATCTGAAAAGTCAAGGGTATAAAGGATTGCAGAAGTTTAATTATTTTGAGATGAAAAGATTATATGATGTTTCTAGGGAGGATTATAAGAAGAATGTTGCAGGCATCAAAGATTTTAGAGAAGAAGCTACCTGGACTGAAGCTGAAAGAAAGAAGAGTTTGAAAAGAAAAAGGAAAACTGAAGTTACAGATGTTCAGTTTTCAAAAAAAGAAAAAGTTGAATTACGATCTGAGACTAGTGATGAATTAAGGAATTATCTCAGAGTAGTAGATTTTGATTATTCAAAAGAAGATAATGACATGAAGATGAACAGATCAAAGATTAGTGTTTTTGAAGTTGTGAAATCCAAGGATGGAGATTACATGATTTTTCATAAAGAAGACGAAAGCTTCAAAGTTTTCAAAAGGCTATGGGACTTACTGCACATTATAGATAGAGTAGATCTATTTTATTTATATCATGTGGTGAAAGCTTACTTTGAACAAAATCCATTAGAAGGGATTGGTTTAGTTTTACATGGTGATCTCATAACTGCATGGGAAACTGAAGAAGAGAGCACTGATGATGTTTGGAAGAATCAAGAAAGCTGGGAAATTGTTTGCTGGAGATTCTTTGAAGAGTCTGGAGTTCATGTTTTAGAGCTGGAAAATGGAACGATGATACACATGTTTGCAGAAAGAAGATACCCTCTCACAGTTGAGCTCATGAGAAGAATGCTAGAGCATGGATTGGAAGTAGAAGAGGATAATGAAACTGCTTGCATGGTTATCAACTTATTTATCAACTGGACTACTATTGCTGAAGATGATCAATAACTGGTATGAATTTTATTTGAATAAATACTTTTTGATAAATCAGTACTTTTATTCAAAGTACTGCTGATCAGACAGTACTTTCATCAAAATACTGTTTGCAGAAATAAACCAGTTAAATGAATTTTAGAAGAAACCTTTTGCTAATTAATAAATATTTTGAAATAAAGGTTGAATAAATGGTTTTTGTGATGATAACATCAATAGGTTATCAATCCACCATGGTTACAAAAGGATTGACTAATCCATGAGCAAACGGCTCTGGTAAAGATATATCAAATCCATTTTTAGTTGACAACTTGCTAATAAGTTGGATGGTAATCAACTCACCATATCAGTTATGTAAAGAGTTGGCTAGCCCACAAGAAAATGGCTTGTGGTAAAGGCTGTGGAAAAACCATTATTGGTAATTAGTTCACCATTAGATAGAAGAACTAACTAGTCTAGAAGGGTACAGCTTTTGGTAAAGACAAATCAAATCTGTTGATAGCTGGTGGTTTGCTAAAAATCATATGGTTATCAATGTACCATGGTCTTACACACCAAAACATTTGGCTACTCCAGAGATAATGGCTTTGGTAAAGAGATCTAAATCCATTAAATTTTCAATGATTCACTTGGAAGTGATGAGAATAGTATGCAACTTAAACCGAATTAATGTACAATTTGTCATATGTTGCTGTGTTGCTGAAAAGATGGAGCTTGCTGGATGCTGCCGTGAAAAGAACAATTCTAAGAGATACTTTGACAAGCACATATACTACAGAGATATAATCTAAAGACTAAGAAACAATCCGTTTTTAAAAGATGAAGTTATTAAAGACATATTCATAAAGGAACTTGAAGTCAAGCAAGTAGAATTCAAGTTAGGGGAGGATTGTTGGGATATGAAAGTGCTGAAGATATGAAAGTACTGAAGACATGAAAGTACTGTAAGCTGCAAAGTACTGGAAACAGTCAAAGAGTCAAAGTACTGCTAAAGATAAGGTCAAAGTACTGCACTACGAATTCAAAGTACTGCAAGAACAAAGAACTGTTATATTCGTTTATGGAAAGTATTGTATTCTATGTTTAGATTACTTGTCGTACAAGAATACAAATTGTAAACCGACTAGGATATCCTTGAGCCTATAAAAGGACTCCTAGATTGGCATTAGAGGTACGATTCCAAAAAGAGTTTTAGAGTTTACGAATTAGTGTTTTAGAGAGAAGTTCGATTATCTTAGAGTTATATTAGAGTATCTGCATAATAAGCAGATTTAGAGTTTATAATAAAAGTTATTCTTCTTAGCTTTATTAAGTAAATTCCGCGTACTTAATAAAGATTGCTCAGTGTTTCTTTGTTAATAACTTAGGATTTATCCGAGGTTATTAAACCTTAACAAGCTAGTTAAAGTTAGTTTGATTAAAGTATATCGATCCAACAAACATTGTTTAGATAAAATGGGCACATCCCATAAGTTCAATGGTCCCAATTTAAAAACATCATTTTGTGTGAAAACACTTCTTTAGATATTACTACGACCATTTACCGCCTCTTGCATCCATGATCACAAATTAAGCCCCTGAGAAAATATGCTAAAAAGGTCAGCTAAAAGCTGGTGAGTTCATAGGTTTAGATTAAAACAGTAAGTTTGGACCATAATCAAAGTCATATAGTCATTACAACGAATATAATGATATATGGATGAATGTCTATTACGTTAGCTCTAAGTTCATGCAACCGATACTACGACGGTTTCTGTATGCTAAAAGATATCATACAATATATAGGCCCATTGCGAGTGTTTTGTCCCTCAACACTCGATTCTGACATGGTATACGTTTCGCCTTGGCCTAAGCATGGCCAACCGAACGGAGGAGTCACCCTCAATAGATCTATTTATAACATTCGAGCTTCCCAATGGGGAATTGACGCTTCATGAAAAAAGGGGCATTTCTAGGGACATAAGAGCTTAGGCTAAACCACGTAATAGTAATCATGCAATAGTTTAGGTCCATAAAAAGGTTTTTAATATTTTCTCACCCCAAAATGTATAAAACAATTTATCAAGTAAAAGACGGGCTATGAAAACTCACCTTAGCAAATGTGCAATCCAAAAGTGGGATTTAGTGACTGTTGTGAAGCGGCACCGACACGCGACCTAGATAAGGAGGGCAATGTTTTCACTAGTACAAAAACGGGATTTGGTCACGCATGGTCGAAATGGAACAGCCACACATTCGCATATTTGTGTGGCTGAAGGTACGAAAATTGACAACATGTACTAATTAGTCACACATGAAAATTTTAATTGTGTGACCATTAGAACTGTATCGCCACACAATTGAACGTTGTGTGGCTAAAGGTATCTGGTGATTTTGTTTCAGATCATTTAGCCACATATGAATTTGGAACGCGTGACAAATACAAGTAACCTTGATGCGTTAGTCACATGAAGTAATTTTTTGTGTGTCTAAATCATAGAGTCAAGTTTTGTCACACATTATGTAAGGGTGACTGATATGTTTTGCCAACTCTTTAGCCACATCTGAAATTGGAACAAGTGACAAATGAAAAGTAAGGTTGAAGCATTAGTCACGATATACATATAAACAGTGACAAATATATGTCACACACTTGAACACTGTGACCAAAAGCCATATATGGTCACACTAAATGTTTTGTCACACATTCGTTAAGTGTAGCCAAAATCCAGTACATATGTTCACGTAAGTTAATATGTGTGTTTAAAGTTTAGTTTGTGTTAGCTTGCCGAAAGCTAATCTATAAAGTCACATTTGCTACTAACATCGTGACCAAATGCCATATATGGTCACACTAAACGTTTTGTCAGACATATTATTCAAGTGTAGCGAAAATCCAGTACATATGGTAACGTAACTTAATATGTGGCCATTGGATGATGAATAGTCACTCAAAACACACATTTCTTTACTTAAAACACCATATGGTCACACTTATTAACACCTGTCTCTT
>BPTQ01000006.1:308975567-308995530 GCA_019973895.1 Chrysanthemum seticuspe
AGCATGTTCTGGCAAGTACTCTTTGGGGCATCTACTTCCATACAATTAGTTTCACATCTGTATTAGATACTGAAATAAAATTTTTATTTGGAAAGGTATATTATCGAAAATTTAATAATTAATGGTAAAAATAATTTAAGGTTAACGTCTACTCGCATACTTTGTGTATACACGTACCTTGCTTACAAGTCTCGTACTTTCACTTTCCCTAACAAAAATGCGCGGGTAGGAACGTATACAGTGCCTGTCCTCAGCAAACCATTCATTACTATGTTTAGCCTGGTAAAGTCAGTAATATTAGACGAAAGCGGTTTTGATTATATATGAAGTTGTGTACCTGTATGAAAACTAATCGTATGATGTAACAATAAAAATTACGTCTTGTATGGTGTATTCAAATGCTTCGCTTTAGTGTACACCTTCATGGTATTGCGTAACGACTCTATGGCCCTTCTGTACCTCAAAATACACTTGCACTTAGACGTTGTGGTGTCGCTATCCGGATCTTCGTTCTTGATGCAATGGTATTTGCGGTATACCTCTCTCTAACAACTCCTCACAGTCACCCTTGCTTTGTTTTACCAGTCTAAGTTAGAACAACTGAAACAGTAGCTGCTGGTTCGAAGCCACAGAAGGGCATTAGGTCAATATTAAGGTCATAAATCCAATAACAACTGATAACGCCTGGAATTACGTTTTAGCACATGCTAAATACTGGAATTATAACTGGATTACGGGAAGACACCGAAGCTTGGTCGTCGATGACAAAGTCAACAAGATTGAATCTGACCATTTTGTTTCGTTCCCACTGACACTCCTCAACAATCTCTCTCCATATGGCGTTTATGGTAACGTAGTTCTTGCTTCTAGGCCTATCGCTGTGGTGTTGCAGATTCACGTTCACATAAAACTCCATGTCTTCCCGGTATCTCAGCAATGCGTTATGGTACTTCCACATGTGATTTCGCTTCGTAAACTTATGTGGTATGTTCTGCATTAAAAATAACAATGTAGTATGCTAATCAAAAGTATGTCCATGTGTTGAAGTATATATTAGTTTTGGCGAAAGCAGATTATAATGACTGAAATGGTCCGATTTGTATCATTACTTACCAAACGACTCCTGTCCGTGACATATGCAAGGATGGGCGCGTAAAAACAATCCCTTTCACTTTCATGCTCTGAACATTCGTTCCATGCACATATGTGTTTCATACGCTCATCTGCAATTGGAATTTAATAAAAATGGTAATTAATAATTTAAAAGCTATTATATGGAAAGGTTTATTTTTAAAATAAAGTCATAGATTATGTCTACACTTTGATTAACATACCTTCATCTACGGGGTTTCTCATGAACGGTCTTGTACGATTCAGCTCCATACGTTGCACAAGTTCAGAACGCATCATCAGTCCATTTTCAGCAAATGGCATCAGGGAAAGAGTATTGTTTAGGAGATTTGTGAAAACAACTCTTGTGCCAGCAAACAGGTTTTCATCGTGAACCAATACATTCCATTCGTGCCTACCAAACTCATGCACGTGTCTGTTTTCCTCCAGTATTTCAATTTGACGGTGAGTGATAGCTGCTACGGGCACGCCAGCAACAAGAACGTCAAATTGGTTATTGTCAGTATGGTCCCGGAAATTGCAAGGAATGACCTACGTAATAGTTTAGTTTAAAGAAAACATTAGCGGGTCAAACAATTAAAATAATCCCCATTTTCAACAAACTTATACAATGTATTGATTAACATTTTTTTCTTACCAGAGGTTGTGCAGGATATTCATCCAACGTAACCAAGCACCTACGTTGTCTGTAACCTAGAAGAGCCAGATCGTATCCAGGGCATTCGTGGCCTGCATCGTTGTACCCTGTTACATAATAACAGTCTTCTTCCTGACGAATGAAATGGAATGTGGCCACATTGATGTATTGGCTTTGATCAATAAAAGCTTGCCACTCGGACCCTTGCAAAGTAATGCAACCACGAACCAATTTCCAGTAAACCTTATGTTTGGTTCCCCTATTGTGGATTAGGTATATCCAGCGCTTCTTGGGGTACAATGTTTCAGTAAACAAAGCAGGAAGCATCTTAAATTTAAAAAGTAAGCACGTATATCAATTTGATGGTTACATCGATAAATTTATAACCTTAAGTAAGCATTTTAAGTACAACTTACCTGCAATGTCCTAATGTTTGTGCGGTTTGCCTCCACCAACAATTGGATGCTCACTCTATTTTAAAACCACAATCGTCTTAATGGTCAATAAGGTTATATCATATGCATAACAGTCAACTAATACAAGTCTTAGATGATCAATACATCTTTATCATTAAGGTGTCAAGCAAAATATGATTGAAGATGTACTACTACATATTTAACTATGTTTCAAAAACCAATAATCATATAGTCCTTTTAGAGTAAAAATCTGTATTTTTTTACGTTTATTCATCTTACCCAATACGTTTGTTAAAATCTAGTAAGAAATCCATAATCTACCCAACATACGATACGCCATTGCTTCATCCAATGTTTAAACCTAAGCTCAGATAATTAATTACATAAGGTGTAGTGCTTTACCAAATCATATAAAAGCTATACTAACCTAGATTAAACATATGTTTACAAGTTGTCTAATTAGCTATTTAACAAATAGCTGCTACGTTTTTCCACAATCCACATATATCCATGATTTTTTTTATTCAAATCATCCTATATTTACATGTCACACAATATTCTAAAGAATCAAATCGCATATAGTTCTAATAAAACGGCTGTTACTTTATGATCAAAGGATACTATATTCTTTAGGATATGTTAAACATTGCTGAAAAATTACCAAACATGCATTTGTATCCATCAACATATCAGAAACATGCATATCAATCACTTTACATTTGCAGTTCATGGTTAAAAAAACAAAAGAAAAAAAAAAAAAAAAAAAAACAATGTGTAACATTACCTGATGATGCGGTTGTTGTGTTGAAGAAGATAGACTTGAATATTTTGCTAAGACTATGTGATTAAGTGTAGCCGTAATATGTCACGGTTCTCAAAACTGCAATGATTACAATTAATTAAGGGAAGGATTTTTTGTTTTATTTTTTTAGCTTGTATTATGGGAGCATTGCATATATACCCACTAAAACTCAAAAAGTTTCATATTTCTCCATAATACAATTTTTTAATGCATGATGTACAATGCAACTTAAGCATGTTTTGGGTATATATGCAAATATGTACACAACAATTACGTACCAAAACAGTACATTTGAAAAAGTACGCAACTATTTTATGACCTAAACCCTTGATTAAATACATACAAAATATTTGGTAGAATCACCTTAAAAATTAAGTACCTTAACATACAAATAAATAATATTACATTAACATACACGATATCGTAACTTCTCGCAAATAAATACATATGTCGAATACAATATTGGTTAATCGAATATACAATGTAGCTATTGAATCACTGCCAGTGCATCAACATTTGCAATGTTTTTGTACGATGTTTCCGGTCCTTGAATGTCACGTTCACTGTGATGATAAAAAACATGTGGAATCCAAGTAACAAAAAAACTTATACGTTGTAATAAAGTATATAATTGTAGGTACTTTTTAAATAAGAAACATACTATTCAATAACTTAGCACTACCAGTATTAACTTAGCACTGACAGTATTAACTTAGCACTGCCAGTATTAACTTCTTCCAGCCCATTCTTATTCGATGTCAAATTCCAGCCCATTCTACTACGACTATATACACAGATGCTTAACATCTTCGAGCCAATCATGATTCATTGGGACGGGTGTATGATAGGGACCAATGATTATATATAGCTTCTAACAGAAACTATATATACACGTGACGCCAACGGACGCCAGCCACAATGAAACATGATTGACCTGAAGAAATTTACCAACTTCATTAAAGTACAAGGTTGTGATAATATTATGCATATAAAATAAAACGGTCACAAACATGCGACATAATCGTCTATACATTGCTATAAACCAGGTCAAGATATGGGCAATCTCAAGTTTAAAACTACCCGTCATAATTGATCAAAGCGTTGATGGTCATGGTAAGCTTAACACAGCCTCTATCAAAGTAAGACACCTATGTTATAAGCAAGCAAGTGGAGACAGCTTAGTACTTTGAGCGTCCACTCGAAATCCCATTGCCATGTCTATGAAATGGCAGCAAAGATTTGCACCAAACCTATTGCTATGACAGTGACATAGGAATGGGTTTTCGAGGGGAAGCTCAAAGTACGAAAGGTGTGCCGAATAAATAATTATCGATTCTACAAAAAGTTAATTTTACAGAGATGAAAAGACAAAAAGCCTATCCAGCGATGAAAAGACTTTTAAGTGCAATGGTTAAAATTTTAATGTTGAAACTAGGGAATAAGATCTTGTATACAGGCAACCCATCTACCATACAGTCAAAAAAAATTGACTCATTTTTTGCACATAATAGTGAGGCTCAGATCTGTATAAATCAATAGTTTCAAAAACATCAGTATCACATCATTTGGATGATTTAATAAGATACTTGTCATCACAGCCTCATACACACTGACACCTCATAATTATAGTTTTGCTAGATTGTTAAAAAAAAGTTAAGGAACAATATGATATAGTTGCGGATTCAAACGGAAGTTGAACATACCAATGTGGCCGCGTTACTTTGTAGATGTGTATGGAATTTCAACTTAGTGAACCCTTCTGAATCCCCCTACAGTACCTTTTGTCGTTTTTACTCCGTTTGAGCAAAGGCCTGCACCAGGCGATTTGCTAGATTGTTGAAAAAACAAAAGGCACTGTTTGGGAATTTAGAATGGGTAACTATGCTGAAATTCCCTACTCATCTACAAAGTAACGTAGCCACCTTGGTACGTTCAACTTCCCTTTGAATCCGCAACTATATCATATTGATCCTTAACTTTTTTTAACAATCTAGCAAAAGTCTATAACAAGTATATCAGACTCATATAAACTTCCAAACTGAGTGTGCAGTGTGATATGCATTAGCAAGGCTCAGATCTGTGAAAAGGTTGGATAAACACCGGAACATCAGGATATAACCGCCATGGCTGCAAAATAATGTAATAAAATTGCCATGCCAACATACGGTAAATCACATCATTTGCATATCAAATAAGATAATCGTCATCACAGCCTTTTGCATATCACAAATAAACACATGTGGCCCAAAATAAACCAACTCCCTTTGAGCAAAGGCCTGCACCAGGCGATTT
Organism: Chrysanthemum seticuspe; assembly: GCA_019973895.1. Lineage (NCBI taxonomy): Eukaryota > Viridiplantae > Streptophyta > Magnoliopsida > Asterales > Asteraceae > Chrysanthemum > Chrysanthemum seticuspe. The sequence goes on from BPTQ01000006.1 coordinate 308,980,846, forward strand.
GCTAGATTGTTGAAAAAACAAAAGGAACTGTATGGAAACTGAGAAGGGTTAATTATGTTTTTTGAAATCATAATTATAGTTTTGCTAGATTGTTAAAAAAATTAAGGAACAATATGATATAGTTGCGGATTCAAAAGGAAGTTGAACATACCTCTATCACATCATCTGATTGATTTATTAAGATATATCATCACAGCCTCTATCAAAGTAAGACACTTATGAACAAAATAGAGTTTATACATGCAAAGGAAATGGTCAAAAAAGTTAAATGTCAATATGTTATAAGCAAGCAAGTGGAGACAACTTAGTACTTTGAACGTCCACTTGAAATCCCATTGCCATGTCTACGAAATGGCTGCAAAGATTTGCACCAAACCTGTTGCTATGACAGTGACATAGGAATGGGTTTTCGAGGGGAAGCTCAAAGTACCAAGTGTAAATAATTATCGATTCTACGAAAGTGTATGTGTTGAATGGGATAATTGTAAGATATTAACTTTCACATACACATCATAACATTAACACAATGAGCAAATAGATGGTTTTAGAGAGAGAAAGAGTGGGACATTCTAGTAAGAGAAACTTGTGGAATATTAGATTACCAAAGAACATCCAACCCTCTACCTTGCAAGGTAGAGGGTATTTATAGGTTACAAGAAAAACGACCTCCTAACGGCCTGTGGATCAGGGATACAGTGGGTAAAGACCCGACCTTCTTCCATGGTGTTGCACTATACTATTTTACACTACTAACTAACTACATAAAAACGTAACTAATGACCAATCTACGAGCTAACTTATGCTAGATAATAGTTGGGGTGACCGACTCTTCAATACTGGAATTATCTAATTCCTAACAATCTCCCCCTAAGGGAGGTCACCCCATGATTTACATTACAGACACTAACATTTCTTGACATGATTCTTGAGCTCGTAGACTTTCATACATTAACATCGTAAACTTAGTGCATAGGTGGTGCAACTTCAAAGTCTGCAAAGATTTGTACTTTAAATTGGAGGTCCATTTCTGATTCACGAGATAGTAAAAATGAGCCAGCTTTTGAGATCATCAGCTATCAACAATCTCTGACACATCCTTTGTGGTGTTGGTATGTTGTGATGTTGTGACATTGGGACCGACATGCTCACATTCTGGATCATGATATCTTTTCATCAGAGTAGCGGAAGCTTTAGTTGATTCATGATATTGGCAGTAGTGTAGCAGAAGCATGGAGTGAAAATATCAGAGTCATTGATGCACTAATCATGATTTCTTTTGAGATGAATGTGTTAAGTGAGCATGCGGCTGTGGATTGACCGCTTCATTCTGAACAGCTGCAAACGTAGGGCGTACCTGCATACAACAGTTAGCAATAAATCGCACGAAAGTGTCTTTGATTACTTTCGTTGAATTGAGGTACACGGCCCACGGTTCCCCGTTGATCAGTACAAGTACTGCCTGTGATCAGGTAGGATTCCTAAGAATCTCCTTGACAGGGTTTCGCAGCTGTTCTAGCTGTTCTCAAACCGGAACGTCTCAAAGAAGACAACACTGAGTGAGTGAACCAGCGAATTTTAAGTCCACTGATTGATGAAAAGAGATTTGAAAAACAATCGTGTATTGCTCAATAGAAATTGTTTTTGTAATACAACGAAGGTTTTATTGAAAATCAATTATCAATCATAAAAAATACCTTTTGGTTAAAAAAAATGAGTACACAGTCGAGGTGCTAAAGAAAAGAGTTTATTAAGCACAATGACTGGTTTTTCAAAGGCATCCGTCAATCCATAACCTGAACCAGGATTGATTCAAGAAATTGAATCGCCCCATTGTTTCTGTTCAGTTGTCACATGGTTGATCCATATAATAGATCTCACATGCCACCTACCAGGAGCTTGTTTGATGTTGGCTCCAGAAGGCTTTCCATCTTCATTGTGAGTGTGTAAACACATCACTCAGATGTTCTGGCAATACCACAAGGATAATGCGTAGGACTCAAGATATAATCTCTCTTTCCACATTGTGTGAAACAGAGAGTCTTCATTGAAAGTGTCCTAATGAGATTTATTGATGATCTCGTGGCTCTAGACTCAATTTGTGCATATTTGGATCCTATGCCGGAGACGAGGGAGAGGGTCTCCTTCTTCAATATCAACAATCTCTAAGAGAAAGTCGATAGATAATGTCGGTTCCCCGTGAGAATGAAACAAGTCCTTTTAAGAGGAACTTGAGTGGTTTGGAAAGTTGAAGTGCAGTGCGTCACTGGGTCCATGACGTCTTGTCTTCAATACCGATGTTACCATCAGTAGCATATGAATTGAACCCGGTTTCTGCCCTAAGGTTGAATAAATGGAGGGCTATTTGTTTTCACCCTTTTCTCATTCAATTCTTTTTAATTCTTCAACCCCTTCAGTGCTTACCGAGACTTCATAGCTAGAACCTTGTTGGGTTTATTCCAGTACTAGCTCAGTCTTAGTCCGCACTCTTCCCATATCTCATTTTTCTCCTTTTATCATCATACCTAAGGACTTCTACACTAACTAGTGGATTGTCCCTGGGTAGATCCCTCCGGTTCTGGCGGATCATGGGAACCAATACCTAACCTTATCATCCTTATATCACCGTATATAAAGTAAAGTTGGTCGGTCTATTTGGTATTGTTCATCTGCCATTGGATCCAATTGAAAACCATTTGAAAATCAATTCAGATACTTGTGATATATTATCAAAGCATTTTGTACCTGAATTGTTTTTGATATTTTTAGAACGAGAACTCCCCCTCAACATGTGCATCAAGTATTTGAAAATGTTTTGCACACGGAGGCAAGAGAAAGAATTAACTTCTTTGGTTACCATCTTCTAAAAGATATCAACATCACTTCCCACATTAAATCAAGTAGAAATAGCATTTCCGGGAAGGATGAGGTTTCCATAACTTTGCTCCCCCTCAATATGTGCCTCGAGGTTTGAAAAGAGTTTTGCACATACTAGAGGGAACCCTTTATCATCAAAGGATTAGAAGCCATGTGATCAAGGTACTTTAAAAAATATTTAAAGTGTAGTGTACCCTGATGACTTGAGTTTGCAAAGAGAGTTCTCCCCCTTAATATATGCTTCGAGATACGAAAAATTGTTTAGCACATATAAGAGAGAAGTTTGCACAAAAATTGGTCATCTTATCTTTTACCATCTTTCATATTTATATCACATTTTCTCCCCCGATCAAAAATCTTAAATCCTTTGAGATTTTGGATCTCAAGTGATTTAAATACGTATGAGGTAAAATATTTGTAGGAGAAAAATGTGTCCAATTTTATATGATAAAGAAAATGGACAACACATATGTTTCCCCTTTTCACAAGGGGAAACCATAGTTCAAATCCTAGCACTATTACATGTATTACAGTTGTTCATATTTATTACACCACATAATACACAAAGTTAACAAAACATAAACGGTATTCCGAAGAAGTCTTCATTCAGTTCTCTGAAGAAGTTTGTAGTGACCATCACGGTGCCTTCCACCAAAAAAGCTTTCAAGGCTGCGAAAGATCCTTCGTGTCTTGAGTCTTCGTCTGATTGCAGCAATGAAATGTTCACATCTCTTCACGTCATCATCAGTCCAGAAAGTAGTTTTAACCCAAGATCTCATATCAAGTTTGGCTTCTTTCACTCTGGTGTCAAGTTCTTCTTCGACCATTTTGAGCGTACCATCACTAAACTTGTAAAGTTCACATAGACGCATAAGCATACGTGATCCATATCTGTCGGTGAAGATGACGGCTCTAGGGGTGTCAAGAACTTTGAATTCTCGATGAAATTCATGCCCAGCTGCATTCCATTGAGGACTTGTGAGGTTGACCCTGGTTTGGTAGCTTTCAATGCCAAGCTGACAGTCCTCAACTCTTTTCCGAATGACTAAGCCCCTGATCTAAAGAGTGACAGCTGCAGAGAGGGCCTTTTTTCTCACGTACAGGTAAGTGCTCCAGGTGTCCTTGAAGATTTAAGAGATAGAGATCTTCGAAATCATTTGGCAGAAGATGTTTGAAGTCGTTCTCTTCAATGGTATACACTTTGAAGTCAGCTCTTTTAAGGACAATCTTCTTCAAGTACTCATATCCATAGATCGGGAAGATCTCTACACTGACAACGCTTAAGATTTGCAGTTTTGATCTGACATCATTGCGTCTTTTATCAGCACCATGTCTTTCAATGTAGAACTTCTTCTTTTTGAACCACCAGTGGGAAATACCATAAGACGCTGCAATATCATACTTTTGCTCTTCATTCGCCCAGAATTGATCAGGAACCATCTGCTCAAGCCCCTGATCAGAATAGGTTGCAGCTTTCATCTTTGAAATAGATAGAGCAGGCCTTCTTTCCGCAGAGCGAGCACACAGATAGTCCAAGTCGTGATTGAAGAAGAATTCAGCCTGAATGGTTATCTGACCAGGTTCACCACCAAGAGGAAGAGATTTGTTGACATTGAAGCGACTGATTTGCTCACTGACTTGGTCATTCAGCATCTTATGGCATTCTTCCATCTGATATTGAAGATGGTTTGCATCAGAATGGAAGACTTTGACAATTTCGTAAGCTTGTCCTTCTAGAACTTTTGGTGTTATGGATGAGATACACTTCCGCTCACAAAACCATCTAATGAAACTTCCCATATCACCAGTGTAGTGCAGAAGAGAGTCTTCTGCTGGAACTTCATAAGTATTGGTGATAACTGATGCCCAATTGTTGTCAGGAATCATAGAGTCCGACTCTGGGATGGTCCATGTGGGTTCTGGAGAAGGAGGTCTATCTTCCACAATGCAGCTTTGAATTGTGTCTCTAGAAGGAGCTACCCTGGATGTACTAGTGTGGTTCCCAGCCATGTAAGTGTCAAACCAATCTTCTGATGGCTTAGGAATATGTTTCGTCGATGCATCATCTTCATCTGGTTCTGAGTCAGCCATGACTTGAGACTCTTCGTGGACCACTTGATCATCAGGAATTGAAGTGGATGTGGAGGTGAACCTTGAATCAATCGTCGTCCAGGCAGCAGATTTCTTCTGAGTACCCTGTTTGTTTATAGAGTCTGATTGATTGGACGGTTTTGGGGGTGATGATGGTGGCTGTGATGGAGGTGAATTGGTTGTTGAAGAAGGATTACCAGCTCCAGAAGTTCCAGCGCCTCCCGTTGGTGGAGGATCTTCGCGATCTTTGTGATCCTTCATCAGTGTTTCCATCACAATTGTCCTCCTTTTCTTTTTTGGCTTCCTTTTCTCCGACTTCAATTTTAAACTGCTCATAATTGTCGAACTTGATGGATTCTTCAAGAGCCTCATAGAGTTTACTGTGAACCTCATGCTTGTCCTCTTCAGCCTCATACATCCTTTCACACAGAGCTGCTCTCATATCGGAGATGGGGAGGTCCTTGAATCGTCTAAGAAGGGGAGCCTCCATTGCCCATTCCACAGCATCCCTGACTTCTCCTTCAATAGCGTCAGTAACAGCTTCATTGAAGTTGAGGTGCTCCAGTCTATAGACGCGATCCACCAGAGAGTCAACAGATTTAGGAAGTTGCCTTTCCAGAGCTTCAATCCTTTTAATGGCTTTATCCAGCAGTTGATCAGATGTGAGAATCTGTGGAGGGGAAGCTGGTGGAGCCACTTCATCTGCAATTGTAATGACGGGTTCTGGATTTGGTGATATTGTCGGTGGTGTTTGTACGATTGATTGAGTAGGTAAGGGAGGTGGAAGTGCAGTTGATAGTGAAGATGCAGTCATTAGAGGAATGGTTGACGTATCTTGCTGAATGCTGACATTATACATGGATTGTGCAGAATCTAAGGTTTTGTCATTAATGAATTGATCACCAAAAGAGAAGTCTTCATCAAGATTCTTAAGTGAAGATAGAGAGTTAGTAGACAGATTTGGTTCATCCATCTTCAAGGTCTCGTCAGATCTTGTCTCAAGGTTCTCCTGTGAGCCCTTTTGTAATAGACTGTCAACATTCAAGTCAGATTGAGTCTCACCAAGTGAAAGAGATTCCTTAAACGTTTCAGGCACCTTAACCACACCAGATTGTTCTTTTGCATGAGTTGAATCTGTTCTTCTCTTCAGCTCATATTGATTTGTGGTGCTAGAAGGAGATGATGAGATAGTTAAAAGCATGTGAGCAGCTTGTTCAACACTTGCAACTCCTTTACCCTTGTCAAGTGTAATTGGGGCTGTTTGTTGAGGTGGTTGAGCGGGTTCTCTTAACACAATTCCACCTACTGGAGCTTTCATATTTTGACTTTCATGGCTTTGCTGAATTCCAAGTTGCAGATCCGCATCATCTTCATCAGTTAGCCTGGAAACATTCCTTGGTGTCTCAGTGTTCTTACCAATCTCCTTTTCCACTTTCTTCCTTTTTGCTTTCTGCTTCTTGGAGGTGGTGTCAGACTGTTGAGAACTATCACGTCTCTTTTTAGGAAGAGAGGCATAGGATGCTTGTGAGGCTGACTTGGTCACGGGAGCATTTGGTTGTAAAGGAGAGGGTGTGACATCAGCAGAGAGTTTGGTTGCTCTTTTAATGTATTGCTTGAAGTAGTCCTTCCTTTTGATATCATCTAGGAGTGAAGTTGTGAGTTTGTTGCAAATACTGGATAACAAGCTTGGAGAATCTGATGCTGGGAATTACAAGTTTGTTCTGCTTCTTTCGACCTTGAACATTGTTCAGGAAATAGGTTCTATCAGATATGAATGTGTTCATTGATAACAAGAATTCTTCCCAAATACGATCTGAGACATTCACATCAACCCTATTAACGATTCCCCATAGGATTTGCAAGATAGGAATTCTCACTTTATCGAACCCTGAAGTTTTCCCAGATAAGCATAAGTTCAGAATGGTTGTAATAGCTCTCCAGGGTTGATACATGTGTCCGGTGATGATGTCAGATGCTCTTGAAATACTGTTCTGATAGCCCAACCCAATTAGAAATACGATCAAATCGTCAGCACCAGGCGGAGATTCAGAACGAACGTCAGGGTTACATGGTGTGATTCCAAGAGCCTTGCTCAGAATATCAGAATCAATAGTGAACTCCATATTATCCAGCTTGCAAGAGTATCGTGCTGTGATTTTATTCCATTGAACGGTGTTCCAGAATTGCTGAATGTAGATGGTAGGAATTGAGCATTGCTTGGTAATAGCTCCGAAGAAGTTAGTGTTTTTGAGGATGTCAATTGAAACTTTGAGTATCGGATTTTGTTGGAGCCTTTGTAGGTCCACATAACAGTTGCTTTTACCAATAGCAGCCCATTGACTTTTGGGAAGGATTTCATCGTCTGAGAGAATTCCGGATGATCCCGACGGGGTAGCGATCTTTTCTGGGATTGAACTTGCCATTGATGTTCTGAGTAATCATACAATCAACAGTGATGGATGGTAACAGGTTAGATGATAAATGGTAAGTGAGACAACATTAACATGGAGATAGTAACTCAGAAGGAGTCCCCAAACCACATACATAATTGAGATATATCAATGAGGTACATTCATATAAATAAATGATTACATGACGAGCTTATAAGGGATTTAAAGGGCAAAAGAGTGCATTTCAAAGTGATCATGACATGAACCAAGATACACATGTAAAAGTGATATAACACATATGTATGAGGCAAAAAGAACATTTGGCAGTCGTGAGAGAACCCAAGTACCTTTTGCCTAAACAGAGATGTCATAACAGTTTACATAGAGTAAGTTGATTCAACAAGTCGAATTAGGAGATCCTAAGTGTAGTGAGAGTGAAATCATCTTTAGCAAAAACTTTGAACATTTTAGTAATCCTTGACCCTAAGACTAATTCTCAATCATGAAAGTGAACATTGTTATAAACTTGTAAAAACAAGTCGTCGTCTAGAGCCACGGACAAGTCGCAAAAGGATTAGCACTCTAAGTCGCTAAGCTAATTCGCTAGCATGTAAGACCAAGTTGCCATGAATAGAACCTAAACCAAGTCGCTACAAAGCAGTCAACTAAGTCGCTAGGTAACAAATTCGCTAACTTGTAAATACAAGTCGCTATCTGCTAACTCGCTAACCAAGTCGCTAGGATAATTCGCTAGCTCGTAAAGTCAAGTCGCCATGTACAGTAACTAAGCCAAGTCGCTACAAAGTGGTTAACTAAGTCGCTAGGTTATTAATTCGCTAACTTGTAAATACAAGTCGCTAGTTACTAACTCGCTAACCAAGTCGCTGGAATTTAGTGAACTAATTCGCTACGGAGACGTATTCGCTAAGTAGAACACTAACTCGCCATGAAGAACATTCATACTAAGTCGCTACCAAGAACAATATAACTCGCCACCAAGAACACTTCTAACCCCAACCCATCAGACCAATCCACTTAATCATACATCAATGTATCCACCCAACATAATCCAAACAATATATTCCAAACAATTAAAACTCATTCAATCATTTTATAAGTAACACACACACGAAAACATAAAAATCCGAACCTAAGCGAGAGAGTCAACTAATCATACCTCACGAGCACGAACGGATCTGGATATAACGATAAGTTAGAGACTGGAAACTGAAGCATAAGATAGTAACGATAAGAGTGAATCGAAGCAAACCTTATGCTAAGTCGCTAGTAAGACTAAAATGACGAAGAGAGGTAGAAGAAAGGAACGAGAGAGAGAAACAATTTCTAGGAGGGTAAAGTGGTAACTCGCTAATGGGTAACTCGCTAGGGGTATACAACCTAACTTAGGCAATATGACACAATTGGTCCTTGTGGTAATAGACTAAGGTGGTAATTCGCTAATGCAACATAACTTACACTATATCACAAGTTTGGTCCCTATGGTATAAATGAATGAGTGGTAATAATATGCTAACACGGATAAGATATCGTCTCTAGCATTGATTATTAAACTGATCATCATGAATCAATTCAACATTTCAACACATAGGCAGTTACAACGAAAGCACACACTGAAAGTCTCATGAGCAAGATACAATCACAGCCTATAACAGGGAGAAACCCATTCCCAGATATTTCAAAAGTATAACCAGTTAGTCACACAAGCAGGAAATCACCACATCATACAAATAAACAAGCATCATAACCAGCACAGAAGCCAATGGTGTATAAAACTAATCTCCCCCTCAATCAATGTCATCAAAGAACATTGATTGATATTACCCAATCCCATTAAACCACCAAGAATATATCTTTTGTTCGAACTTCATCTATGATCCCGTGCCATTATTGAATGACATTTCTAGGACCGTAGATGTTATCGATAACAAGGAGTATATTCATTATTAGATTGAGAAAAAATGATAAAATGATAAAATTTTGAAAGGAGTATATAATTTTTTTTATTTTTATGGAAGCTTGATTTATACAAAGACATGGAAGGACGAGTCCAGATTCGAAATGAATAGGAGTCAAAGTAAGAAGTACATCAACTCTGGCAAGCTATAGCTCCTGAATGAGCCATGTTCATATCTGAGGGGAACCAAGTCATGAAGTTCCTGATTGAGTTGAGCATTGTACCTGAAAAAGACTGAGAGCACATTGTACTTGAAGCACATGTAGACTTGTACATAGAAGGGTTAGTGACATGTTTAGTCTCACATTTAGATGCAACACAGTATAATCCAGCCGTATCATCAATGGGGATCCTAATAGGTTCTTCATTCTTGAAAAGTTTACCTGTGGGAATCCACTTGAGGCATGATTTGGGAATGTAAGTTCGTTTAAGTCCTGTATACTTAAATAATCTGCCAGTGGGAATCCATTTGAAGCCACAGTGAGATGAACTAAATGAGTGCACACCCTTGTTTTGACTATTTGTCTTTTTGTGATCAGAGAATTTCTTAGGGGATTGATCTGTCAGACTATGTTTTGCATGATACCTAGTTAAGCTTATAGCATTTTTGATTTGTGGGTGATGTTCATTAGTCCTATGCTTGGGATTCATCATATCTGAACTAGGCAATGAAGTGACTGGTTTTGACAAAACAGACTTGTTATCAACTTGGGATGTAAGCTTAGATTTCAATGGTTTAGCTCTTTCAGACCTAAAGGCATTAGGTTGTTTAATAACTGTTCGTTTCAAGTGGTTCTGAACCGTTGACTTTCCCAAAGTTGAAGGTTTTGCAAACTTAGTGTTCATCCTATTTCCAGCATACTTCCTGAGCTCATTTTTTAGGGCAACAATATTGAAGCTCTTGTCCTGAATTTGTGCTTTGAGGTCATCAATATCTTTCATCAAGAGATTAGATTGATTGACTAATTTAGAGTTTGTTTCCTCAAGGTTCTTTCTTAAATGCTCATTTTCTCTTAGAAGGTTGGACACACATAGAGCTAGTTCAGAATTCCTAGATTCTAGTGTATCACTTATCTCATGACAGTCATAATTCTGGGCTTCTGAAAGAAGAGATTTCAGACTTCTTATGGTAGAATCTTTGTCCTGAATCTGGGATTTTAACTGATTAAGTTCAAAAAATTCTCTAAATTCTGGAAGTTCCAGATTACTACACTGTTTTTTTGCATAAAACATTTCATCCTTAAGTTGTATCTCAATTTGCAAAGAGATACAGTGTTTTTCAAGAATTGAAAATTTGTTTGAAAGCTCATCATATACCCTTTTTCAATCATGTTACTTGCATTAGATTCAGACACAACAGAGATTGATTCCACATTGTTATGTTCAGGGTAAGGGTCATGTATCTTTTTGTGAGAATTAGTGTGATCAGATAAGAGTACCTTGTTGATTGATACCTTTTCTGACTCTGAGAATTTGAGATCAGTGTTGTTTTCTTCATCCTTTTCCAACACACCTGAGACTCTGCAGTCAGTGTCTTCTGCTGGTTCAACTGGAATGAAGCATGACACGTCATCATTGTTCCATGGATACTCTTGACACTTATTCAATTCTTTCAGTTTGTTATTATCTTTTGCAGCTTCCTCGATGTATGTTACCATATTACTCATATGTTGAATAAATGAGTTTCTGAACTCATGAATTTCCATTCCCGTGTGCTTCTTGAAAGACATTCCAGTCATGGTATTATCAAAATCTGAGGAGTATTCTTCCCGGGTAAGTGGCTGAAATTGGTTGAAGATGGTTTGGAGAGCAGCATGAGAATCATCAGTTGAGAGCTTTTCTTTGGTAATTTGAAACCTCAGTCGTTCTAGGTTAAGCAAAACATCTCTTGTTAAAGTGGGAAAGTCCTGACGAAGGATGGCACAACTTGTTCGATCCATGGTTGTTGATAAGAGTAATTTGAGAAGCAGACTGAGATGTTGAAACGGCTCACTGGTGCATTCCACATTCTTAGTATCATCTGAAGATATTAAGTGTGACTTATTTGAGTTGTTCTGATTGATCGATACTGAGTCATTTAGTGTGAGGCCTTCAGATGGGCATTCTGTTTCACTATTCAGTGATGTGTCATAGAGAGCAAGTACTTTCGTGATTAAGGAATCCGTGATGACTGACATTGTGTTATTATGAATTACTCCCCAAGTCTCTAGAGAATTTAGAATCAATTCGCTACCAACTAAATAGTACTAATCCCAAGTCGCTAGAAAGTACTACACCAAGTCGCCAACACTAATTCGCCACCACGCTAAGTCGCTAGCTTTCCAATTCGCTAGCCAGATGTAAGTCGCTAGGTGGTAACTCGCTAACGCTCAAGTCGCTAGCAAAAATTCAGCAGTAATTCGCTACTCAAGTCGCCAACAATGCAAGTCGCTAAAGAGCAACTCGCTACAGACCAAGTCGCTACCACAAGTCGCTATCCGTAGTGGAGAGTCTACTACTTGTACATTAACTCGCTAGATCTAACTCGCTAGATCTAACTCGCTAGCTTTAACACTGTAAGTCGCTACAAAACTGTGAAGCAAGTCGCTACCAAGAAACTATTCTGAGAGCTAAGTCGCTAGCTTGAAAAACCAAATAAACTTCACTTTTCAATCCAAAAACAACCCAACCAAGATGATTCAAGCATACCAAATGAAAACCTAAACACTTTTGATGATTCTAAACATAAAAGTACCAACAAAATTCAAACTTTAACACAAGAGATCAACCAAATGATGCAAAAACCACTAAACTTTTTCAAACTCAAAAACCACCTAAAAACCACTATAAATCCAAAGATGTGCAAGATATGATCTAACCATGGCTCTTGATACCAATTGTAAGATATTAACTTTCACATACACATCATAACATTAACACAATGAGCAAATAGATGGTTTTAGAGAGAGAAAGAGTGGGACATTCTAGTGAGAGAAACTTGTGGAATATTAGATTACCAAAGAACATCCAACCCTCTACCTTGCAAGGTAGAGGGTATTTATAGGTTACAAGAAAAACGACCTCCTGATGGCCTGTGGATCAGGGATACAGTGGGTAAAGACCCGACCTTCTTCCACGGTGTTGCACTATACTATTTTACACTACTAACTAACTACATAAAAACGTAACTAATGACCAATCTACGAGCTAACTTATGCTAGATAATAGTTGGGGTGACCGACTCTTCAATACTGGAATTATCTAATTCCTAACAATAATGAAGGAGTGTGGCCTGCCATGAACAATACACACTATATCATTATCGCAATCAACACACCTCATAAAAAAGAAACACAATCAAACCCTTTTTGAGATCCCCTACTGGTCCTTTTGTCGTTTCAACTCCCTTTGTGCAATTGCCTGCACCAGGCAAATCGCTAGATTGTTGAAAAAACAAAAGGAACAGTATGGGAACTCAGAAAGGGTTTGATTGTGTATTTAAGATCATAAAAAAAGTGTTTTCCTAAAAAAGAAGCATAGTTAACCCTTCTGAGTCCCCATACATTAACATTTAACTATGCTTTTTATATTTACTAAACTGCATACCTTATTGACTATTATGCGATCACAACAACAACAACAACAACAAACAAAAGGCAATAGCGTAGTGCGAAAGGATAGAGAAAGAATACGACAAAACCAAAAGGCAATAGCGTAGTAAAAAGAAAGCAAGCAAACAAGCAAACAGGGCATACAGGAAAAAGAAACACGCACAAGCAGGCCGTAAATACGCCAATAGCAAAGCGCAACAGACATAAAACCAAAAAGCCCAGGCACACCAAAAGCAGGCCAACCTAAGGGAGCAACAACAGAGCAACGCAAACCACGCATGGGGCCTAAGACTACGGCAAAACAAAACACGCAAGGAGGCAAAAGGGGACACCTACCCGCAAATCTCATTCTTCGCGTCTACTAATCTCATTCTTCGTGTCTCATTCTTCACGTACCCATGCTGCATGTATAACACGTAATCGTTATTACCTCAACTAATGATCCATAAATCATCAAACAACTACTTTTCCTATGCAAATGACTAATACCCTGACTAACATCCTAAACTAACATAACACAATATCATCTATAAATCAATAAACATCCTAAACTAACAAACTAGCATTAAATTATAACATTTATACCTGAGATATTAGGCTCAATAGGAAGAGAATCAAGCCCTTTATAATAGCCCTCAAGAGTATTTCATTGACTAACATTTATTTTCATTGATTTTGCGTTTGATTGAAAACCCTAAATCTGCTATTAATTATAATCTAACTGTGTGTTTTGACCGAGTGTAAGAGAGATAAATGTGTGAAATACTGAAAGTCAAACACACACTACTTGACCATTTTCTAATAAAAGTAAATAAATAAATAAAACTAACTTATTTCTTTAAGTTAATAAAGCATTAAAACCTAAAATTAACCATTGTACTGATCATTGATCATTGATCATTTACATATAATTACTTATATAAACAAAGTAGCAGTTAATAGCAAGCATCCATACAACCATCAACTATACATCATCAAAACACAAAAAAAACTTCCAAAGCTTCCTATGCTCCATCTTCAGACTCATCAGCTTCATCCAAATCTTCCAAGAACTCCTCCTTCTCCGACAGACTCCGACGACATAGCACCAAAAGCTGAGCCAGCAAATCAATCTTCCTTCGATCCTTCAACTGTATCTCATGAAGGGCATACTCACCAGTTGCTGCAACAGCATTGAAACGAGTAAACAAACTACCAGCCTCATCGATTGTCTGTTCTTTTTTGGCAACAGTTTCCCTCAGAATGCTGCTCTCTTCTCCCATCCGCTCGATCAACTTTTTCTCCTCTGCTATGTCTTGCAATATCAACAACCTGAAAGCATCGCTGAGCTTGCCGGATTCAGTGGCGGCTTTCATTTCATCGATATTAGGTGTGGAAGACATTTTGTGTGTTTAGGGTAAAATTATTGATAGTTGTGTTTTAAGAGTAAAATGATTGATACTTAGTGTGTTGATTTTATGGTTAGGTAAGTATACATAATTACAATGTACCTCACAATTTGCACAAATAATCACAAAAAAACACTTAAGAGGCATCGGAAAATTTATTTTGGGTGTTACTGTAGCCCCTTCATATTCTTCCATGCATAAATGTGATATGCAATAGTTCAAGAAAAAAGAAAAGAAAAAAGTGATATGCAGGAGGAGTATTTAGGAAGATATCTAATATTGCAATTTAAACCCTTCATTTTTTCATTGGATCTAAACCAGCCCCTATATAGTAGGGGTGTTCACGGGGGGTTCGGCTCGATTCGTTTAGAGATTTT
>BPTQ01000006.1:309002704-309054840 GCA_019973895.1 Chrysanthemum seticuspe
AAAAATGAGGTTTTCTGATGTGTGACTTTTGACTTTTTAAGCCTAAGATATATATTCTAATGTAAGCGCTACCGCAGTGGAATACTAAACACTGCGGCAGCCCAGCGGCAGTAATCCCAAAGCAGAACCGGTGCAATAAGAACGCTGTCGCAGTGGAATACGAACACTACGGCAGACCTACTTTAGATCCGGCAGACTCACGCTGCTGGATGAGAAAATTTCGGACTGTGGCAGTGAACTTTTATTCGTTAAACCGATGACATAGCAGTGTTGTACACGAGGCTGCCGCAGCGTCCATTGTGGACTGCGGCAGGGGAACATAAAGTCGTCAGATTCACCGAGCTAAGAACTGAAACCGGTAAAAGAAGCATATAGGCGCGGAAAAGCAGGTTTATTCACACAAAATTTGTACCTAATTAGTCACACATGTTACGGTTTTGGTTACTCTTTTGCAATAGAGACTAAAAAAAAGTCAAACACGTGACCATAGGGTACCTATGGTCGCGCGACCTTTAGTCACACACGGCCGAAAAAACATGTGTGACTATATGTATATCGTCACACATATTCGGTGTAGCCAAATCCACTTTTTGTTCTAGTGTTTAGTTCATTGTTTTAAGTATCACTTACTTAAAATAGTTCAATTGTTTTTATAATTGTAATAAAACTAAACTTTAGTTTGTAAAAATTATTAAATGGTTTTACTAGTAAGTATACGATAGTATATATACTTTTCATGTTGACACTATAAAAATATTAAAATCCAAAATTTGGTTTGAAAATATTTACGTTATTCTTTTAGTAAGTATGATAAGGTTTTAAAATGTACCTTTTTGAGGGGTCGTTTAAGCCCTTATTTGATCACTTTTGTATCCGTTATTACTTAATATCGTTCCTTTTCACTTTTTAGGTCTCTCGAAGGCAAATTGCTGGAATGGCACTTATTTGGACGAAAAGGCGCGGATATACGAAGAAAATGGCCAAAGTCAAGAATCGAGCCACTTAGACTGCTGAAATACAAGGGGACGGCGTCAGGTGTTACCTGCGACGCCGTCGGAGCACATGTTGTGACGATACAGTAGCCAAATTGCTTATTTTCAAGTGACGGTGTCAGGCTTTAAAAGAGTAGGTCGTCGCACTCAGACGGCCTAGATTTCATCCAGACGGCATCACAAGCATAAGGTGACGCTGTCGCAAGAATAACGTGGCCAAGACGAAACCCTAATGACGGCGACCCGACGGCGTCACAAATCATAAGGTGACGCCATCGCGAATGTAATCTTATATATAGAATCCGAATTTTTCAGTTTTCAGTGTGTAGTCTTTTGGAGTAAAAACCTAAACCGAACCAAGGCTGTCTTGTATAGTATTTTAGGGTTCGAAACCCTATCTTACATTAAGATAAGTGTTTTACTTTATTAATTCAAATATGTCTTCAATTACTTGTGTGTATGCTTGCATGTTCTCCATGTCCGGCTAATTTACTTGTGTGTTTGCTTAGGGAATATGAAACTTAATTATTGAATATTGATTGGTTGTCTCTTATCTTAATTGTTAATGATCTAGTAATGCGATAGGTCATTCGTTGTGTAGTTAATGCTTGATTAATCTTTGTGAACCTTAGACTATAACACCTAGAGTAGTTGTAGGCTAAACCATCCAAAGAGTACCTTAGAGTTAGAGTTTATAATTCCTAGAGATATTGTAGACGATACCCTTTGGTAGTTTCAAAGAGTTAGGGACAAACGCATACCCTACGACTTTAGACACACAACTCGATTGAGAATAAGGACGTGACAATTCAACCATCAATAGGAGATAATTAAGGAGTAATAAAACCTAAGTAAACACATCTTTAAACTATCATACGAGCACACAATAATTAGACATAGACTACATACACCTTAGATTAGATAATTAGATAAGTATAGTAATCGGTAGAAATACCAACCCCCAAATCCAAACCCCAAGATTCGTACATTTCTAATTCCTAAAAAAACATAAAAAGATAAAAAATAATCTTCCTCAACCCCAACCTTAGCGTAGTAACTTCTCACTAGCATTCCTATTCCCCTAGAGAACGATATCAATACCCGTGGCTTACCCTAATACTACACTACAATGATTAGGTTCATTGCCTAGGGTGTTATAAAACTTGCTCGAAGAAAAGGAAGTTCCTTTGACCCCGAACGACGCGTGTAGCGTTATCAAGTTTTTGGCGCCGCTGCCGGGGAATAGTTATTGCTTAGGCTTGATTTATATCTCGTTTAGGTCTACTCACAAGATTCCTATCAAGTGATATTTTTTCTTTTTATTAGCTTCCTTGTAGTCTATCCCCCTTCTTTGTGCCTTTGTTCGTAAAACTTGTCCATTGACTCTTCCGTTCACCATTATGGAGAACGCGAATCCACTATATCCGCGATTAGGTTTTTTCATAAAAAATTATGATATTACTAAAGCGGATTATTCAAAATGGTGGGAAGAAAGTAACCAAGTCCATAAACCTTTTGAGGGTTTCACCATTCCATCAAGCCCACAAAACACCTCATCTAGTGAAACCTATGCTTCGTATGAGCCTTCACCTAGGATAGACTTTCATGAACAACCTCCATGTTTAGAAACTATTGTTAGTGAGGCCCTTAGGAGAACTGACCAAATCTGTGAAAATATTATGGTAAGCAACCAAGCATTAAACCATAAGTTGGATCAATTACTAAGTTTGGTTTCATCACGACCTAAGGAAATAGCACATGATGAGCATATAGATGATGTAGATGGGATTGAGGATAAGGTGAAAAGTTTAGACCCACAAGGTATCCCACAAGTCCCACCATCATTTAAGGCATACAAACCGCACGTGACTTACCCAGAAGTAGAAGAAGAGACTTTAGGAATCCCGATGGAGGTAGAACATTTGAACCAAATGCAACTAGAGAATATAGTTTTGAATACTTGTAGTCTTAGTTATACTAATAGTTCTGGGGGATTTCCTAGTGTTGATGAACCGGAACCTCAATATTTACATCCAGGAGACAAAAGAGGAACCGACCAACCCATCAACCAATTTAGTCCAGGTAGTTTTAGGATGAAGGAAGCCATTCACACATCCCCTTCACCTCACGTGGAAAATCGCCACCCTATGGGTGTGTATCGCTACTATCACCCGCACTTAAACTTAAGTGTAGGGAAAACCTCCCCTTTATCCGTTAAATAAGGGTAGAGTCAGGCTCGTGACTCGAACAAAAAAAAGCGCTTCTTGGGAGGCAACCCATATGTATTTATTTTTCATTTTCATTTGTGTGTCGTATATCTTTTATTAATTGTTTATTCTCATGTTTGAATTTGTAAAAATGCTTTATTTTGTCTTTAACCTCGTCTTAATTAGATATAAAGGTATTTTACATAAGGGATAAGTGTAGGGAGGATTACACACGTTTTTAAAAGAAACGTGAACATGAGAATTACAATTATTTAAAAGATATACATGTGTGTTTGTTCGAGTCAAATGCTTGTATCGAGTCATAATGGATGTTATTGCAAGAAATTTTTCCAGATTTTAAAGGTAAAAATTTTCCATAATTTTTTCCAGAAAATCGTAGACTAGTTTCTGTCATGATAACCTGACGGCGTCAGGAGGAGTAGAAACTACTTACTACTTTTTCTCGTTTTTTGTGCCACTTATAAATATTTGGAATTTTCCAGGTCTTAATTTTCTAGAAAATCTGCAAACATCCATTCCACAAGCATTATATCTTATTTAAGTATGGAATTACATCTTGTTGTGATTTTTCTTTGTTCGGTTTGATGTGTTGGGTTGTTTGTTTTCTTCAAGTGTGCAGGTTTAATTTATCAAGAAGAAGATACATAAGATCGGAATGAGCTCTTCACGCAAATATTCTTCTTGAAGAAAGATGTAACCACTACTTCACACGGATCCTACCGAGCTAATCAGGGGAGTACTAGTTTCTTTCATTTTTAATTACCCTCAATTATCATAACTTTGATACTTTCAGAGAACATTGGGGACAATGATCAGTTTAAGTGTAGGGAGGGAAAATAAAACGGGAACTTTGCAACTATGCTTATCCTTGATTATTTGCTTTGTCCAATTGTATTTGTGTAATAAACCATGAGAAATATCGGTTAGAGTAATTTTGGCACCAAATTTAAAAATTTTCATGACGTATAGGAGTGGGCCATTAGTCTTAATAAAGCGTCTCATGGATAGGAAATTATATGGCTAGCACAAAAACCCTTTACCACTTAAATTCCACCCAAAATGTGAGGATCGCCCTTAGATTAGTAGGAATTAAATTATTCATCTTTAATGCTTAGAGTGTGAACCGGTACTTTAATAGACTCTAGAACTTGTTTTGTGATGCATCCCGAGATCGCTAGTAAGACTACACATGTGTAGTTAGGAATAACTAAATGATAAGAGGCATTAGGATAACCCTTGTTTGATACCTGTAATATAATTACTTCTTTCACATCGGTTGAGTAATTCCCCCACGCCCTTGCGTTGTTCTCATCTTTAGTACACGATACCCCTAGTTAACCCCTCAGAGCCTATCCTTTTCGCGGTTCTCATGATGTTTTGGTTTTTCAGAATATCAATGAAGAGCATTGTTTACACCCCACCCCCAAATGTACACCCAAATCGCCTTAGCCTACCTTGTATGCACTCACTTTTAGTGCATTATTGTTATCAAACTAAACCCTTAGTTCAATTATCTAGTTGCTTGCATAAGTTGCTAAGTCGAGTCAAATCCTTTGTACACAGTTTTGGGACGATTGGGACTCATGGGAAAAGTTAAAGTTTATGAAATGATAGGAAAGGAACGTTAAATTCAAATTCCCTTTATTTGCGTAATAATGTACTCCAAGTGTTTTGATCTTTTCAATTCGGGTCATATTAGTGTTAGAATAATAAAAAAATCAAGTGTAGGGATGTGCCTATAAATCCCTATCATTTTGATGTTATCGTAGAGGATGGTAGAGTAAAAGTGTATGAAAAAAAATAGAAAAAGAAGAAAAGGAAAAAAATAGAGTGTTGACAAAAAAAAAAAAAAAAAAAAAAAAAAAAAAAAAAACGGGCTACCATCCTATATCCATCTTTAATTTATGTTTGTTTGTTTCAGTTATCTAGAGTCTAGAGTGTCGAGTCTTGGCTTAGCAACGCCATTCTTCGCATGCTTGTAACATAAAGATTTTTGACTTGCCACCACTAAATAGCCTATCCCACCAAACCCTTTGTTTCCCTACCGTAAGCCTAACATTACAACCCTTTAAAAGACCTCTTGGATAGTCTTTCCTAGGTGCTTACGCCAAAGCGATGGAGGTTTGATCTAGTCTCAAGCCTATGGTAATCTATGTACTAGGACCGGTTAATGAGTGTTTATCTTCCATTTCCAACTTGTTATATTTCATATACACCCGAAAGATATGCGTATCCAAACACCCCTTGTGAGGTGCTAGTATGTAATTTCCGTGATTCTTATGACTTTTGCGGGGCTTATATGTGTTGTGAATCATTCTAAACTAATGCTTCATGACCCCTAACTTATAAATTAATTGGCTAAAAGCACATTTGCTTGAGGACAAGAAAATACCAAGTGTAGGGATATTTGATAAGGTTTTAAAATGTACCTTTTTGAGGGGTCGTTTAAGCCCTTATTTGATCACTTTTGTATCCGTTATTACTTAATATCGTCCCTTTTCACTTTTTAGGTCTCTCAAAGGCAAATTGCTGGAATGGCACTTATTTGGACAAAAAGGCGCGGATATACAAAGAAAATGGCCAAAGTTAAGAATCGAGCCACTCAGACTGCTGAAATACAAGGGGACGGCGTCAGGTGTTACCTGCGACGCCGTCGGAGCACATGTTGTGATGATACAGTAGCCAAATTGCTTATTTTCAAGTGACGGTGTCAGGCTTTAAAAGAGTAGGTCGTCGCACTCAGACGGCCTAGATTTGATCCAGACGGCGTCACAAGCATAAGGTGACGTCGTCGCAAGAATAACGTGGCCAAGACGAAACCATAATGACGGCGACCTGACGGCGTCAAAAATCATAAGGTGACGCCGTCGCGAATGTAATCTTATATATAGAATCTGAATTTTTCAGTTTTCAGTGTGTAGTCTTTTGGAGTAAAAACCTAAACCGAACCAAGGCTGTCTTGTACAGTATTTTAGGGTTCCAAACCCGTTCTTACATCAAGATAACTGTTTTACTTCATTAATTCAATTATGTCTTCAATTACTTGTGTGTATGCTTGCATGTTCTCCATGTCTGGCTAATTTACTTGTGTGTTTGCTTAGGGAATATGAAACTTAATTATTGAATATTGATTAGTTGTCTCTTATCTTAATTGTTAATGATCTAGTAATGCGATAGGTCATTCGTTGTGTAGTTAATGCTTGATTAATCTTTGTGAACCTTAGACTATAACACCTAGAGTAGTTGTATGCTAAACCATCCAAAGAGTACCTTAGAGTTAGAGTTTATAATTCCTAGAGATATTGTAGACGAGACCCTTTGGTAGTTTCAAAGAGTTAGGGACAAACGCATACCCTACGACTTTAGACACACAACGCGATTAAGAATAAGGACGTGGCAATTCAACCATCAATAGGAGATAATTAAGGAGTAACAAAACCTAACTAAACACATATTTAAACTATCATACGAGGACACAATAATTAGACATAGACTACATACACCTTAGATTAGATAATTAGATAAGTAGAGTAATCGGTAGAAATACCAACCCCCAAATCCAAACCCCGAGATTCGTACCTTTCTAATTCCTAAAAAAACATAAAAAGATAAAAAATAATCTTCCTCAACCCCAACCTTAGCGTAGTAACTTCTCACTAGCATTCCTATTCCCCTAGAGAACGATATCAATACCCGTGGCTTACCCTAATACTACACTACAACGATTAGGTTCACTGCCTAGGGTGTTATAAAACTTGCTCGAAGAAAAGGAAGTTCCTTTGACCCCGAACGACGTGTGTAGCGTTATCAAAGTATATAATGTGTATATACTTATTTAAGTTGACACATGATTGTAGTGTCAAGGATCAAACATTAGTTGATTTATTTTCTAATTGTATTTAGAAAATACGTAAGTTAAAGTTGAAGACTCTCAAGTTTATAGTTTGACAAAACGATTTAGTAGTCCTCGCTTAATTATTAAAATTGGGTTCTTAAAAAGTACGACTAGCAACCTTTATGATATAAGTTGGTTTACACGTTGACGTTTAAACTTGTCATAGATCTTATTAGTGAAACATGTTTTAAACACTTGTTTTATTCTTCAAATGCCTTTACCCTTGTGCTACTTGTCGACACAATTATATTAACATCAAAGTATAAGGTTTGAATTTACGGAAAATATATTTTGTTTATATCTTGTTTCTCCGATTTGTCACCTCAAGTTTTAGTTTTCGGTTTAACTTGGACTACCCAGACGAACACCCGAAACTATCATGGGCTGTGGCCCGGTGTTATTAGTGGTAGGGTACCCGGATTGCACTTAGGCCCGAAGTGAAATACATGTAAGGAATGGGTTTTTTGCTCAATGATGGTGTAGGAAAATTTTGTTGGAGCGTTAAACTGGGCTGCTGCCCAAGGTAATACAGGAAGGGTTTTTGTCACAAGTTTTGGTAACACAATATACTATCCAAGACTGAGTACTAGTGTACTAACTTTGACACTAAGGGAAGGCAGTTAAACATTTTCAGATTGACACAAACGTGGCTCGATCATGAACCTAGACCTTATGGTTGCTCAACAGTTACACGACATACTACTCAAATAAAATCTACTCGAGTTAGAGGCTCAACCGAATATGACCATAGTGAGCTTTCGGCTCACTCCAAAACACAACATAACCCATGTTGTTGGACGTACTCTAGACGAAAGAAGTTGGTCGAGAAGACATCAAAGTTCTACTCTTCCAATACTCAAGTTAATTTAAATCCGGTTTCACTTGATTATCCTAACAACTCTTAGTTTTCGAAAACCCGACTAGTTGCCATAGTTACAATCCTATTTCCAGATTCACGCAAGTATTAAGATGACCAACTTATCACCAAGTTTCAAAACCACTTATGATGACAAAGATGATTCTTCTAGCCTAAAATTTATATCTACTTGAAACAACAACAAGACATTGACTGATGAATACCTCGAGTACCCGAGTGGGTTCTCAGTCGAGGCAAAACCCATCATACTTACAAAGAATGATGTGATTAACACGATCAAATGTATAGCCGAATTCCGATACAAGGTACCAAATTTTATACGAAAATTTGAGCACTTAGACAAGAATGTCGCAACTGACATTAGTTTTCTGGGTTCGACACCTAGCATTACTAGTAGGTTTTATAAAACTTGACTTATCTAGTTTTTCTCGTTTCATACACCTCAACAGAAAACTCAATAAAGTAAAAGACTAAATTAAAATTCAACACTCAAATCATTTACCGATATACCAACAGATTTGTCATGTACTTAGTATCGAAATTTTTTATTAACAAAAACAATTACAAAGCTTAAATTATAACCTAACCGATTACATAACTTGACATATAATAAAGTTGTGAACATTTAAGAAAACTCATCCTTACAAAGTATGTGGCGGGTTGGAATAGGAGTCGACCCAAGAAGATTCAATCGACCACAATTTACACTTGATATCACCAAATTGAGGCTTGATTCGGCTTGAACACTCCTTGAATTGCAAAACCCCCAATCTAATTTTTGAAAACCCTAACTTCCACAAACCCTAATTTTTGGTACAGGTGGTGAAGAAACTGAATTGGGGCGTTTCACATCTCTACTAGAAATAAAGGAAGTGTTTTGGGAAAGCCTTGACCTTCTTTCTCCTCGTGAGTCTTGGTGTGAAGCCGATTTGAGCTAAACCTCTACAACCTAAGGAGTCTTGAGTCTTTGACTCTAGGTATATTGATGTTGATATATGCTTCTCTTTGGTGGCTTTGTCTTGAAGCTCTTTGGACTCATTCGAATGGCAGTGCACGCCTCCATGGGGAGGGTTTGCGAGACAAAGTAAATCATGATTTTGGTGGGGGAAGTTTGAGAATGATGAAAGGAGTGTGTTGGTTTACTTCTTTGGGATGCTTGACCTACTCGAAGTGCATGTATAGAGGTAGAAGACGATGGAGACTAGGTGACTACTGTTTCTGCTTTGCTCTTGGGTTTTGTCGTGTGGGGTGAAGACACAAGGAGAGTTATCTCAATTTTTATAAGGAAAGGGTTTTTATTTATATCTTAGGTTTATGTATAATATGCATTTTGTGTTAATGTACTTGTAAATATTTAAGAGTCATCATTTAAGTGAAAGTATATTAAGTATTTTGTGTCCCGCGATATTAAAGTCGTGACTGAAGTATTAATGTACGATAATTGTTATGATGTAGTATCTTATAGATACGCTTCGGAAATATTATTATCTTTGTAATATTTTCCATTACAGGGGTTTACTGTTTGTTTTATTTTCCCTTATCATAGTGTCGATACGCGTGCAGTGTCGGCCACAGTGGGAAAACGAGATAACCTCTCGTCTTACAAATTAAATCATAAGACAATAACACAATATTCATATAATGAAATGAATGCAAAAGTGATGAAATAGGCTACTGTATGCGATTTATCTACTCAAATGATCAGGCAAAGCTTATGCATGCTTAATGACTAGGTTTAGTAATAATAAATTACCATTTATTATTTAAATATGAGTGAAAAATTACCGTGTGTCCCAGACTGGTTGTACGAACATCGCTTTGACTTGGAAATTTTTCTTTCCTGTCTCCATGGCCTTATTCATGTTCAGACTTGCCTTTGCTAGTAGCAACATCTTGATAAGAAGGAGCTATAGCACCGTCCTGAAACTTGATGCTCGGGACACGGGTAGTGAGTGATACATCACTGATGTTTGCTTCAATGTTGGCGTTTCGATTACTGCCCCTAAAATCCAATCTACAATTCAAGCAATCTTCGAAGGAATACATTTTAACCCAGTAATCGAAATACATTATAATAAACATCACATATTCAAAACCATCATATACAATTAATCTGATTAAAGGGTAGCTGGAGTTGCTAATATTTTCCGCTTAAGTGTTTATCTGCTTACTTTTAACTTTCTAGGCAAAGCAGTTCAAAGTGCTTTGGTTCAAAATAAGAATGTCTCGTGGTCATGCCAACAGGTCCAAGTCTATACGCCGTTCATTGTCATTGGTTGTAACATTAACTTTGGTAGTACGAATAGTTGGCATCCCAATTTCGGCTGGTATGACGACTTCTGTCCCATAGACAAGAGAAAAGGGAGTGTCTCCCGTGCTAATTTTGATTGTCGTGCGGTGCGCCTACAAAACATGCGATAATTCCTCCACCCACCTCCATTTGTGTTTGTCTAAGCGTGCTTTAATTCCTTCACCCAGACTACGATTTGCACGCTCGACCAAACCATTGGTTTGTGGGTGTTTAACTGACGCGAAGTGTTATCCAATATTTAGTTTCTCGCACCATTATTTGAAAGGGTTGTCACAGAATTGTTTTCCGTTGTCCGAAATGATTTCCCCAGGCAATCCGAAATGGCAAACGATATTCTCCCAAACAAATCGTTTTACCTGATTACCTGTGATTGTAGCGACCGCCTTTGCCTCAATCCACTTAGTGAAATAGTCTATAGCCACAATAAGGAATTTCAGTCCCCCTGCTGCAACAGGGAAAGGACCTGCAATTTCGTTTCCCCATTTATAGAATGGACATGGCGACGTAATAGGTGTTAGCTCCTGTTATGGTCGGCGTGAGATGGGTCTGTGAACTTGGTAGTCGCCACACTTTTTTATCAAATCTCGTGCGTCACGGTGCATCGTAGGCCAGTAGTATCCTGACCGTAAGGCGCGTGCTACAACGGACCGTGGTCCTAAGTGCATACTGCATGAACCGACATGGATCTCTCAGAGTACGTAATCTGCTTGAAGGGGTCCGACACACCGAAGCCATGGTTGTAGAAATGAACGCCTATATAATATACCATCTCAAAGTTCAAACCTCTATGATGTGCGACGTATTCGTCGGGCGTCCTTCTGCTCTTGGGGCAGTATGCCCTTGCTTATAAACTCGACGATGGGAGTCATCCATGTAGGACCTTGCTCCTCTATCACTGTGGATATCTCCATCTCTTAAGAGTCTCCACCAGTACTTGTTTTAATAGGTGCGCAAAGCTTGTGGATGCAATCTTGCTCAGTGCATCCGCCTTTCTGTTTTCCCCTCTAGGAACTTGTTTGATGGTAAACCTATCGAAACCCTGGATTAGTGACTTGGTCTTGTCGAGGTATTGAACCACGTTTTCCTCTTTAGCCACATATTCGCCTAACACATGGTTGGCTACTAACCGGGAATCCACATTTGCTTCTAGGTTGCGTATGCCCATTCGAGCTGCAATGCATAATCCAGCTATCAGGGCTTCATACTCTGCCTCGTTGTTTGTGGCTGTGAATTCAAAACGCAGTGCGTAAGTGAATTCCATTCCTTCTGGACTCGTGAGGATAAGGCCTGCGCCTGACCCATCTACGCATGAAGATCCATCCGTGAATAGGATCCATGGTTCTTTGTAGTTCCGCCTCGCCTTGTGAAGGTGCATCATCAGTACCTGGTTTTTCAATGATGAAATGCTAGTATCTGCCCCTTAACTGCAGTATGTGGTCTGTAGGAGATGTTATGCTCACCTAGCAACACACTCTACTTCTGTAGTCGTCCTGATGCGTCGGGTTTGGAGATGACTTGCTTGATGGGTTAGTCTGTGATCCCCGCTATTGGGTGCGCCTGGAAGTACCTGCGCAGCCTTTTGGCGGCGAATACTAATGCCAAGACCAACTTCTCCATTGCGCTATAGTTAACCTCCATTTTCTTGAGTGCTTTGCTTACAAAATATACCGGTGTTTGTACTGAATTCCTGTCCGTCAGTAGCACCGCGCTGACTGCTCCATGAGTCTCAGATAAGTACATAATTAATTATTCCCCTGGGCGGGGCGCGACTAGCATGGGGAGCACTGCTATGTGTTGTTTAAGCTGTATAAAAGCTTCTTCTGCTTCCGTAGTCCAGCGAAAGTCTCCCTTTTTTGTACACTTCTTGAGCGTTTTGAAGAGAGGGAGTGACTTATCTGCTGATTTGGACAAGAATCTGTTCAAACCGGCTAGTTTTCCATTCAAAGACTGGACTTCTTTCAACGTGCGTGGTAAAGGAAGTTGGATGACAGCCTTCATTTTTTCTGGACACGGTTTAATGCCATCGGGCTCTATCAAATATCCAAGGAACATGCCTTCTGTAGCTCCAAAGGTGCATTTATTAGGATTTAACTTCATGTTGATCTCTCGTAGTGTCTTAAATGTTTCCTTAATTTCGCGCACCAATTCGTCCTCAGTATGTCTTTTTATGACAAGGTCGTCAACATAGACCTCTAGGTTGCGGCCCACCTGTTTGTCAAATGCATTATCTACCAATCGCTGGTAGGTGGCTCCTGCATTCTTCAAGCCAAAGGGCATCTTTGTATAACAATAGACGCCTTGGCTTGTATGGAAGGCCGTTTTTTCCTCATCTATTTTAGCCATTTAGATTTGGTGGTACCCTTTGTATGGGTCTAAGAAACATTTAAGTGGGTATCCGCACAAAGATTATATCTTCCAATCTATCTCTGGTAGTGGGTAGCAGTCTTGTGGACATGCTTTGTTGAGATACGTGAAGTCCACGCACATCCGCCAACTACCATCGCTCTTCTTGACCATCACTGGGTTGGAAAGCCAGTCATGGTAATAGACTTCCCGCATGATACCTGCATCCACAAGTTTGCGTACTTCCTCCAGAATGGCTTTTGCGCGCTCTGGAGCCTGGCCGCGCTTCTTCTGTCGTACTGGGGAGTATCCTTGTCGGATTCTCAACTTGTGTTTTGTAATCGAGCGTGGCACACCAGTCATGTGCTTTGGTTCCCATGCAAAGATATCCAGATTCTTTTGCAAGAGTGCGCACACGGCCTCCCTGCCTTTATCAGACAGCGATCCCCCGACCGATACTTCTTGCTCTGGGTAATCTGGATGAATTGCGACCCTCAGATTTGATACTTTAGTTGCGCGCTGTTCTGTGATGTGTGCCGTCTCACATGTAATGGTGTTACATTCTCCATGTGGTACGGTGGTATTGTAGAGAGTAACAATGCCCCCCTCCACCGGGAACTTGAGCATCCCATGTGCTGTAGATGGTACCGCGCGTATGGCCGATATCCCTGGCCTTCCAATAATGCCATTGTATGACAAAGGGGATCTGATCACCATAAAGTTCATCCAGGCTGTCGTGGAGTGTTCCTTATTACCAACATTGTCTAGTAGGCGTATTTGCCCCATGGGCCATATCTTTTCTCCCGTAAAACCAGTCAACGACGTCATGGCCGGGCTTAATTGACTTCGTATCTCAGGTCTTAGTCGCTTGAAACAATGTTCATACATTATATCTTCGGATGCTCCTCTATCAACATACATGCGGTGGATATCGTGACCCCCTGCATTAATTTCGATGGTAAGTGGTTCTACCACTGCGTTGTCCGCAGCCAAGGTGGGGAAAGAAATTTCGCTTCCACAGGAAAACTTTTGGTTGATCTTCTGCCTAGTCTTTGGCTGCCATGATTGTATCTTGTAAATGGTATCAGCCTTATCTTTGGGTGCTTCTTTCTTGTTCCCAGTCTTTTGCTTATCTTTCCCCTCCTTAATGTTCTTAACTAAATGGTCCAATCTACCTTCTTTTACCAGTTTATCAATTAGTTGGCACAATTGGACACACTCATTAGTGGTGTGGCCCTTCTGTCCATGATAGTCGTAGTATCTATTCCCCACGCGGCGCTCCTCTGGGTGCGCATTGGTGGGGGTTTCGGGAAGTTCGCGCCTTCCGTTGCGAATATCTCCTTTGGAGTCTTGGTTAGCAGGGTATATTTGTCATTCTCTCATCCGCTCCCCTGACCGCGGTAGTTCCTGTTGCGGTTGCTAGTCTGGTCAATGGATTGTCTCCTAGGCTATTCTTGTGACCTATAGTTTGAGTAGCCTTTCTTGCTGTCTGCCGCAGCAGCTTCTCCTTGGATAAAGGACCTTGTGCGTTTCATAAGTTCATCAAAGGTTTGGGGGACCTTGTCGTTCAACTTTTTGATGAGTTCTGGGTTATTGATTCCGTTCATAAACCCTGAGATCTTTAGTATTTCGGGGCATGCCTTGACATGTATGCATTCGTCTTTGTAGCGTTCCACATAAGCGCTTGTAGATTCCCCCTGGCGCTATTTTACCCTAGCAAGTTCGACAGGGTTTTTGGCGCACTTCTTCTTTTGAGTAAAGTTCAGGCGAAACGCCTTTCACAACTCTTTAAAACCACCAATGCTTTTGCGTGGGAGCTTACTGAACCAGTTTCGCGCATTTCCCAATAATGTGGAATTGAACATGTGGCACCACACAGGTTGTGGCCAATTTTCGATGGTAGCAGCTGACTCGAAAATTTTTAGGTGATCATCCGGATCACCTGTTCCATCGTAGGTTTTTACATTGGCGGGCATGCGCCTTCTCTTATCTTTTGAATAATCACTGATGCGTCGAGCGAACGCATCCACCTTTTGGCGGCGCCAGGGAAGAGACATATCTTCATCCTCCTGGTCGCGATATCTTCTCCTGGACTTCCAGTGTCCTGTTTCTCTGTCCTTGTTGTCCGAGGGATCACTGGAGGACGAGCTTCCCCTCTTTCGGTGCTTGCGCCGACTATCCTCAGAATCCGAGCTCGAAGAGCTTTCACTTGGAGAGTGCCATCGTCCAAGTCTATCATGGACCCTGCGGCTACCAAGCCTAGCGTGGGCATTGGTACACCGTCCATCATCTTCATGTTCTCCCAGATACTGTAGGTCATATTCTTCATCGTTCGCAACTCTCCTCCCGATCCTGGTAAACACTTGGGGTCGGAGGCTGTCCCTCTTGCACCTCTCCCTTTGGTGACGCGATGGGGATGTCTCATACTCTGGTTCGAAGTTGAGTCGGGCTTGCAGGCTCTGACTCGACCTCTTTTTCGCTTCCTCTTGCATAAGGGCAGCCAAGGTTTCGTAGTTTTGAGACATGAAGTCACTTGGCGCTAGTTCAGGCGCGACTCCTTCTAGCGCGAGGGTGTCTGTTTCCACCTCTGGACCCCTCTTTCGGCCAGGCGCACCTGGCGGATTTGTGGGGTCTGTTTCTGGCACCGATTGGTGGGGAGTGGTATAAAAGGTGAGCTGTGGATCTTCTGCGCTGGTGGTTGTCGTAGTGGTATGGGTTGTCCCCGTGCGTGGTTCCACTGTCGTGAAGACTGGGCCTGACCCTTGGTTTCTAGTCGCATTGGTTGTTCCAGAGGCCTGCTTAGAGGTTGATTCGCTTTGCTGCTTCTTCTTTTGTAGATCACCATGTGATCGCTGGCTTAGGTTTCCGTGCTTTGTCATTCTAGTTCTTAGTGATTGGTCCCATTGATGGCGCCACTTGTTGATACAAAAGTTGGGCGTTCCTTATTTGGACTCCGGTTCCCGTATCAATTAGACCTTAATGCTTGAGACATGCGCACTAAGAAAACAGAAAACACCGTTAGGCTTATCGTGGGATTGTCTCCCACGATTATCCTCCGGCGTGAGAGTAAGTAATCGGTTTTAGGGTTTAGTGGAGAGTTAGGTTTTGTGATCGTACCTTTAATGAGGGCCGAGATGCCCTTTATATACACACGAAGTCCTTGTTGGTTTCGTGTTCCCCAACCTTCGGTGTATCCCGCCTAAGTCGGTTGGTTGGTACATATCCCATCAATAAGAGATATCCGATATCAAAACCATAAATAACTTCGGGTTTGGGCCTTCGTGAGCCCAAACCGTTACCGTGTTAGCCCACTCGTACTGGGCTCGAGTGTTAGTAGCGTCCATTGGTCGGGTTCATGACCCGAATGCGAACTATACGTCATCAATTCCCAACATAAACTTGGTTATTGGCATGTTTGTCAACTTAATTAGTCACCAATTAGCATTAGTGCATGTTGGGATTTTAGATCTAGTTAACGAGTAACCTCTACGAGTACGCAACGGATAATGGATCTAGTTAATACAATTATGTTAACACGTAAATAATAAACACATAATTAATACATTATTAATTAATTAAAAGGGATAAAGAAGGCTAACCTTGCTTGGCAATTGGACTCTAGTAACGGAACAAGAAACCCTACGAAACCTTTAAGTATCTAAAGTAGATACCTCGAAGAGTATCACACACAAACCCGATTCATGTATACGTTCGATGTAGCTAGTCGAGAAGGTAATAAATAATAAACCAATCAATCACTTTGACACCTTGAATATGTCACGTACAAAAACCCAAAAGAACCAGCTTCTTGTCTTGTACGAGAACTCCAAGAAACTGATAAAACCAGTTTCGTTCACTTTACCCGATATCGGACGCAACCTGTCCGATATGTACAGCTTCTGTCCGAGATGTTTAACCACGAGCAGGAGCAGATTCTCCCACTTGTTTCTGTTGTTTGTGTCGACAAGGAGACAAGGAAACAAGTACCAATCAATTCAACTAAACTCTTGTCTTGATAACAAGTTTAGATTTCAGTCAAACTACAAAACCCTTAGCTGCTAATCTTGAGACTAACGACCAAGAGTAGAAAGAGTAGAAAAGAAATTGGTTTTAGGGATTATAATAATGTTGTTATGCGTACATGACTGAAGGTATAGGTTTGTATATATACAGCTACCTAAACCTACTTCTAGTAGGATTAAACTTGCTCAACAAGTTCCAAACCCAATCCACTTTGTACCCGATCAGTTTTAAGACTCAAGGGCCCAAGCCATGTCTCATACGACCCACAACAGGAACTTAAAACAAGCCCACGGGTCATAATAATAATCGGGTCAAGTATTGCATAACGGGTAAATATAATTCAAGTATTAGTTTATGTTCAACACGTATACTCGTGTTTATTGCGTGTGCCCCCATCGGCTCATACACATTTAGTTGTTTTGTCGTGTTTTAAGACTACCACAAACCAACAGCTCCCACTTGGGAGTTGGTGTGTCGAATGGCACACAAAACTAACGACGGAAACGCCTAGCAAACGCTCTCACTCGCTTTTTAACTAAATGTGTCTGAGAGAATAGTTTCGTAAAAGTTTCTCAGTAGCATGGTTATTCAATGTCTTGCTTTAATCATCCTTTGTTATAGATACCGTTAAACCATGGATTATGGATCTTTAATCATTCCATATAGTTTAACCATTTAGAATCTCATTATAGATTTTAATTCGAATATACCAAATGTAATCAAGAATCATCTTGCATTACCCTTTGGGTCCGGCCAGACAATTATCTGATTAAATCTGGAGAGGCGCCATGGTATCTTTCTGCACATATCAAGTGGAGTAACAAATCCTTTATTGACTACAAGCGTTGTGGATGCTGCTTCACATCACTCCATTAAAACATAACAGAAATGAATTTCAACCCAGAAATGAATTTACAAATACATATTTATGGCTCCAGTATTATCACAATACATATTTATGGGTTCTTCAATTATGGGAACGATGTTCAACCCAGAAATGAATTTACAAATCCATACAGCCTCTTTTGATGCATCACAAGCAGCAATATACTCAGCTTCAGTAGATGAAGTAGCAAAAATACTTTGCTTAGTGCTTTTCCAATCAACAGCACCTCCATTAAGAACAAATACATATCCAGTCTGAGATTTTAAGTCGTCAGCATCTGTCAGATATCCAGCATCATTGTAGCAAGAAACCCTGAGCTCTTGTTCATCTTTTCCTCCATAAATACTTAAGAATATTTTTCATAGCATTCTAGTGAAGTTCACCTGGATTCTGTTGGAATCGGCTTGTCACATTCTGTGCGAACGAAACATCAGGACGAGTACATCTCACAGCATACATAATAGAACCTATAGCGGAAGCATAAGGAATCCTTTGCATGCGCTCTTTCTGAGCAGGTGTTTCAGCACCTTGTGATTTACTCAATTTAGGCTTATCTTGCATTGGGATTGCGCCACGTTTGGAGTTCTCCATACAAAATCTTTTCAAGATTTTCTCAATGTAAGCACTTTGACTCAAACCAATCAATCGTCTAGATCTGTCTCGATAGATCTTAATTCCAAGAATATATGCAGCTTCTCCTAAATCTTTCATGGCGAAACATCTTCCAAGATAGGATTTTACATCTTGTAACATTGGAATATTGTTTCCCATAAACAATATGTCATCAACATACAGAATTAGGAAAGTGACATAACTCCCACTAGCTTTCTGATATACGCATGGCTCATCTTGATGTTGAGAAAATCCAAATTTCTTTATCTCATCATCAAAACGTTTATTTCATTGCCTCGATGCTTGCTTAAGTCCATAAATGGAACGCTTGAGCTTGCATACACGGTTAGGATATTTTGGATCAACAAAGCCCTCAGGTTGCTCCATATAGACCTCTTCGTAAAGATGTCCATTGAGGAAGGCGGTTTTGATGTCCATTTGCCATATCTCAAAGTCATAGTATGCAGCTATGGCTATGAGAATCCTTATAGCTCTAATGTCTGCTACAGGAGAAAAGGTTTCTTCATAATCAATCACGTAGGTTTGAGTGAAGCCCTTTGCTAAGAGACGAGCTTTAAAGGTGTATACCTTACCATCTATATCAGTCTTCTTCTTGAAGAGCCACTTGCTGCCAACTGTATTGAAGTTAGGAGGAAGCTCAACTAAGACCCAGACATCATTATCTTTCATGGATTGCATTTCCACATTCATTGCATCAAGCCATTTCTTGGATTCAGGATCCAGCAATGCAGCTTTATAGTTATTGGGTTCACCAAGATCCCCTAACTCATGTTCCTCACCGTCAATGTATAAACACATACGGTCAGGAGCACGACGTGTCCTATTGGACTTTCGAATGGGAACAATATCACTTTGAGATTCTTTAATTTCTTGATCATCCTCATCATGATGAATGCTAGTGTCTAAAGAAGGATTTGTATCTTCTTCTTGAAGTAATTCAAGATCATCCATACTCCCACTTGCTTTAAGATCCATAAGATTACTCTCAAAGAACTCAGCATTTCGAGCAACAAAAACTTTGTTCTCAGATGGAAGATAGAAAGAATATTCCATAGTTTCCTTAGGGTATCCTACGAAGATACACTTAATAGCTCTAGGTTCAAGCTTGTCAGGTTTGGTAAGTGTATCACGCTTAGCAAGTGCCTCACAACCCCAAACTTTTAAGTAAGACAGCTTAGGGGCTTGCCCATGCCATACTTCGTATGGTGTCTTATCAACCTTCTTAGTTGGAACCATATTGAGAATGCGTGCAGCAGACTCAAGGGCATAATCCTAAAAGGACTTTGGAATAGTAGTTTGTTTCATCATAGAACGCACCATGTCAAGCAGGGTTTGATTTCTCCTCTCAGATACACCATTGTGTTGTGGAGTATAAGGAGGAGTTCGATGGGAAATAATCCCATGCTCCTTCAGATGATCCAAAAACTCTTTACTCGTATATTCTCCTCCACGATCAGTAGGTAGTGATTTTATGGTCTTCCCGAGTTGATTTTCTACTTCCTTTTGAAACACTTTGAATGTTTCAAACACTTCATGTTTATGTTTTAGCAAGTAAACATAACCATACCGACTATAATCGTCAGTGTAAGTCACGAAGTAATTTGCTCCTTGTCTTGAATTGATTCTAAATGGGCCACATACATTTGAGTGTATAAGTCCAAGCAGATCTTTAGCCCTTTCCACTTGATGTGAATAAGGTTTTCTAGCCATCTTACCAGACATACAAGCAACACACTTTTCAAGAGACTTAATGTCAGATGAGTTGAGAAGTCCATCGTGTTGCAACTTCTCCATGCGTTTCTTGCTAATGTGTCCAAGACGACCATGCCACAAGAGAGCAGAGTCCAAGTTAGTCTTGGCTCTTTTATTGCTTACAGCAAACATAGAACTTTCATTTGTATTTGAATAAGACATTTCAATTTCATAAACACCATCACGAGGAATAGCAGTAAAATAAACAACGTTATTCTTAGAAACTGGAATATAATTATTCGATTCAAAATAGTTAATAAAACCATCGTCATACAAACGAGAAACTGAAATAATCCCCCTAGTAATAGAGGGAGCATAATGACAATCTTTTAAAACAATAACTAATCCACTAGGGAGTGATAAATGATAGTTTCCAATAGCTTCAACTTCTGCCCGTTGACCATTGCCCACGTACAGACTTAAAGCTCCTGGCTTCAGCTTCCTACTGCCCCTTAGACCCTGAGTATTATTACAGATGTGAGTACCACAACCAGTGTCATATACTAAGGATGATTTAGGGAAAGAATAGAGTTCTATAGTGAAAATACCTGAAGAACTAGCTGCAAGAGACTGTTTCTTCTTTTTCATTAACTCGGCGATATACTGGGGACAATTCCTTCTCCAATGTCCTGTCTCACCACACTGGTGACAGGTAGCGTCCTTTGCTGGATTATCCTTCTTGGGTGGTGTAGGAATCTTGGGTTTGGAAGTATGAGGTAGTTTATGTCTAGGATCATAAGCCAGCTTGTACTTCTCATTCCCTTGTTTCCCTTTAGCAGCCATAAACGATTTATTCTTTTTGTGGTTTTTCTGGACCTTACCACCACGCACATAATGGAGTGCAGGTGCAGCATCTTTCTTTGGCAACGTCTGCTCATGTTGCTTAAGCATAGCATGCAGTTCATTAATAGTCTTCCCCATGTTGTGCATATTAAAGTTCTGCACAAACGAGATGTACTCTTTAGAAAGACCGATTAGGATCAAACTAATTCCATGGTGGAGAGTAACTGGGTGACCAAGACGTTCCAAACTGTCAATGTAGCTCTTCGTCTTTAGAACATAGGAGCTAACCGAATGACCCTCTTCCTGCTTGCAAGCGTGGAATTCAAGTGCAGTTTGTAGAAGCTCTTGTTCTGCTTGTTGAGAGAACATAGACTTCAACTCCTGAAGCATGTCATAAGCACCAAGATGAGTTAGATTTCGTAGGATCTCTAACTCCATGGTCATGAGCATGAAGGCAGCTATGTCCTTTGAACCTTTAACCCAAGCAGTGTGAGCTGCAAGAGCCTCAGGTAGGACAGGGTGGCCAGGAGTAGCAACAGGTGCTGCAGGTATGGGATGCTCTAGATAAGCTTCCTTATCTTCAGCTGATAGTATGATGCGAAGCTGGCGATACCAATCAATGAAATTAGGTCCAGTGAGTTTTTGTTTCTCAAAGAAACTCCTGAGTACCGAACTGTTTCCGATTGAAGTAGTCATCTACAATTGAAAAGTTCAAATAATTAGTATTTTCGATAATTACATTCTTAAAGAATTAACTACCCAATTAATTACTAATAAGACTAAGATCCAACTTGCAACCCCATTAATTACCATAGGTCTGACCAGTGTATAAAAAATGGGAAAAGAGGTATGCGACGAGCGTTAATTGCATAATGCAACTCTTAGATTTATGAGACTGTTTAAGGCATTATTATCAAGTAATAATGTCAAAAGCATGTTTAGTTCTCATCGTATGCCTCGGGTCCGAGGTCTGACCAGGTAAACTCGATATAAGTCGACCAAGTATGACCGTGTATAAATAACCAGAGGTCTGACCAGTGAGAAATAATTACCATGGGTTGGAAAGGCCCTTAGGTCTGACCAGAGAAGTCAATCCAAGTGCACGTGTCCATAGTTGGGTGGCATAGACTTAATATTAACAAATAGGTATGCACACATAAATGTGGTAAAAGTCATGTACAAAGAAGCATGCAAAACAACTTCGTAACACTAATTTTAAAAACTTTTTGGTAATGACACTGTAGTGATCATCATGGTTCACGGCTCCAATCGAACGCACAGGGAGGCAGAGGACCAGGTAAGCTCAAAGCATAACCTTAGACATCCTTTCAGTGAGATTGTGCTCACTTCTTTAAACCCCCTTTCTAGTTTGTTCTAGTGGGTGAGCCGTACATCCCAAGTGTCCATACCGTCTAGTTTTTAAATTCTTGAAAACGTGTTTCATATATTAGGTCACTTTATTTTACAAAAACAATTTTCCACGAATCAAATAGCAGGTCACAATGAGCATGGTATTTAGGCGTGTAAATAAAGACCAATATTAATGTTATGGTTACGATATGTATTATTCCATATTGCATACAATTAGGTGTCAAAACAAGTAATAATGCACATATATGAATCACAAACATACAAGCACAAACATCAATATTAAATAATCACATATTGTTCCGAGTTCTCTTGCGAGTCTTCCCCAAACGGAGAACCATAAGACCGTCACTAGGATGCAGTACCTAGATCGCCCCATACATCACTTAGAAAAGCAATTGAGTGGGTCTTGTGGCCGGAAAAACACATAAAGCATGGCAATCCCAATTAACAAGTAATTACGCAATATATGTATTTAAATCAATATGTAATTCTAATTATCACAATAATTCTAATTAACAATTAATAAATACAAATTAACTTTTAATTCTAATTAGCAAGTAATTTAAATTTAACATGTAATTCTAAATTAACAATTTAATTTTGTCACACCCCCAAATTACCTGTTTTGCAGCGGAATGGAATTCCTGGGGGATGACTGTCATAGCACCACAATCACAGTTATATTGAACGACCTAAAGTGTCGTTTGAAAAGAACATCGTTTGATATATATTAAAAACACTCATAGTTACAAAGATAGGTCCCAAATGAAAATCAACATGTGCGGAAATAAGTTTGGTACAAGTCAAACGATGTTTTAAAAAAATGTATAAATCCATGTGAGATGCGTCGTCACCGCGACTCTATGATAAGTACTCATGCATGCCATGAAGTGAATGCCTTAGTTACCTGAAAATACATTGCTAAAAGTGTCAACACAAAGGTTGAGTGAGTTCATAGAGTTCATGTAAAACGTTTTATACGACTACCACAAGTATAGGCCATGTATGACAAATATGCCACATAAAAATGTTACAATTCCTATAAGAACATGACACCGAAGCTGACTGTTCATGATGTTCGCCCCAACAGAGTGTTTTGCCAAACAACTCAATAATGATAAAGAAATGAAATGCATCCGTTGACCAGTTGGACCTACCAACACGGATGGAGGAGTCACCCTCAATAGATCTATCCACTCACCCTAGCTTCTTTCGGAATTAACGGTTCATGATTCGTGAAATGGGGACATTAAAATGGCAATGAGGTAACTTAAGCAATGTAATGAATTTGATATACTTGGTATCGTAATAAAAATGTTGTGCAATGTATTCTCCCCCGTAGGTTTGAAATAAAGTAAAAACTTGAATAAATCGGGGCTATGAAAACTCACATGTTGCAATGATAATGATGATATAATGGCAACACTGAAATGAGGCGCAACCTCTGACCGTGACCTATTATGAATGATATGTTCTAATGTAAATCATGAAACAATGTCGTGCATGCAAATCCACATGTAATCACTTGTACGTTTTTGAAAATAGAATTTATCGTCGAAATATATGTTTATGACATCTCGTCATGTTATAAAATACTTTACAAGTATTTACGTTGAAATGATATCCTACGATAGACGTTTAGTGATTTATTACGAAATTGTAGTTTTTCATCGTAAAACAATATAATTTGACTAGTCATGAGAGTGACTAAATGGCCTTGAAAAGCTAGTCGTAAAATGGTGCACATCGAGTGTTAGGAAACAAAATCAACGGTTTTGGGAAGCTTGTATCATTATCTCAAAGTTTTAGCATTTAAGTTTTTATCGTAGAGGTTTCGATCATGGAGAAAAACATAGGTAAAGTATGGTACTTGTGTCAAAAATATTGTTTAAGGGTGGTTTTCGGCAAAGTTTAAGTAACCATATTTTATTCGTTACGACTCCGCTTGACGAACGGTTGGACATTTTAGAAAATATGCTAGGCGAACTTACTTTTACTAGAAGACACCATGTTATAAAAAGTACTACATCCATGTTATAAACGACCCTCAACATGGTCCTTCGTGGCCGTAATGTTTGTCTAATAGAAATATATTAATTTTGCTTATATAATATAGTTACGGCAACTTGTTTAAAACGCTTGTAATTTAATCGTTACAAGTCCGTTTTCTACGTTTTATATGTCCTTAACTTCGTGTTAAAGTATACTAATATATTTTTGATAAGTCGACACATTTTATAGCGCTTAAGACTCATTTTTGACTCGTAAAAAGTTGAGAATACATGCTGAATTTTGTGAAACAAATAGTTTTCGTCGTTAAACTTAAAAATAGTATAACTTCTTCGTTATAACTCCGTTTTAACCCGTTCAAGCGGCCACATTTTCGTTTTAAAGTATATTTTCTAAATATCTAGCCCAAAAATTTTTATCTACTGTCGAGAATTCCATAATTCTAAAATAAGATCAGACCTCTAAATAAAGTTGTCGAAATGAGTTTTTCTCGCGCAAA
The DNA here is from genome assembly GCA_019973895.1 of Chrysanthemum seticuspe. Classification (NCBI taxonomy): domain Eukaryota; kingdom Viridiplantae; phylum Streptophyta; class Magnoliopsida; order Asterales; family Asteraceae; genus Chrysanthemum; species Chrysanthemum seticuspe. The sequence goes on from BPTQ01000006.1 coordinate 309,027,308, forward strand.
ACCTAATCTAACCAATTCAAAACAACTCCGAAGCTATTCTAATCCTATCATACACCTTCTTAGGGTGTCATGGGTTCCTAGACATCACCAAAAGTGATATGTTTCAAGGAGTAATTATAGGATGATAAATATATATATATAACACTTAAAAACAATAAAAAGTGGTATAGTCACACATGATACTTGCATATTTTCTTGCAAAAATGATGAAATAGCATAAATATGGATATGATAGAGTTATAAAAATCATGAAATGCTTACATGAATGATTTATGAATTTTTTGAACAAAGTATGCTTAATAATCTTGAGGTTTTTATTTCAAAACCTTAACAAGATCACTAATGGAACTAAGTAAACACTTGAACTTCAAAAATTAATGGTTTCTTCATGGTGTCTTGATGTGGCCGGTTATGGAGGAAGGAAAGAAGAGAGGAAAACTTTTCACACCTTCGATATTAAGTATGTATGTGTTTGTATGTATTATTAGATAATAGGTATGCAAGTTTGATTTGTAGACTTAGATATTTTGGAAATAAATGTGTGTCATCCCTTTTTGTCGACCAACATAAGTCAAAGAAAGACTTAATGTATTTTTGCATTCATTTAATATATAAGTATATTAGTAATGTGTAGTTATTTAAGGATTGTTGGTAACTTGTGTACATATTTAAGCATTTAGAGTAGCGTTAGCTAAAATAAATTTTAACGGATCAAAAAAAATATATATTGAAGTCATAAAAAATTATAAAAATACATTTCTTACAAAAATTGAGTGAAATAATAATTATTGAGTAGTATTTACGTAAACCGTCGTAATTATATAAATATAATAATTTATATACCAAATAAATTTAAAACACCGGGTAAACTAATAATATAATTTTTATAGTCTTAAAATGAGTATAAAAATATATTAGGATTATTTTTGGAAGTGTCGGATCAATATTCAAAATAAATGTTTACGCGATAGCGTTTATTTAATAAGAAATTATGCGTTTAATGAAAAAATGCGAAACCATGCATGAACTAATATGATGATAATGATGCTAATGATATGTAGACTAAACCTAGTCTATATGAAATGTCCTCGATAAAATTTTCATGAATTCGCAGCTAAACCACTAAGGTTACGCGAATTTGATACTCGTAAACCTAGTTTACGATAAATGATGAATAGTAAATTTTTCAAAGTTTGTAAAATGAACTGAAATTACGAGTTGTCACAAATTTTAATTAACAAGGTAATTATAATTCACATGTAAATTAAATTCTAATTAACAAATTAATTCTAATTATCAATATAATTTTAATTTGTGTGTGACTAGTTATTATTTATTAAAAATTTGACAAGTATTGCATGTAATTGTCAAAATTAAAATAAAACACAATAACTAAACTAGGTTTCATGCAGCCCTTTTAAAACATGTTTATTAATATCAGAAACGTGTAACCCATAATCGCAAAAACGAGTTGACTCGTGATGCTACTGTTGGGATTTTAGATCTAGTTAACCAGTAACATCTACGAGTACGCAGCGGATAATGGATATAGTTAATACAATTATGTTAACACGTAAATAATAAACACATAATTAATACATTATTAATTAATTAAAAGGGATAAAGAAGGCTAACCTTGCTTGGCAATTGGACTCTAGTAATGGAACAAGAAACCCTACGAAACCTTTAAGTATCTAAAGTAGATACCTCAAATAGTATCACACACAAACCCGATTCACGTATACGTTCGATGTAGCTAGTCGAGAACGTAATAAATAATAAACCAATCAATCACTTTGACACCTTGAATATGTCACGTACAAAAACCCAAAAGAACCAGCTTCTTGTCCTGTACGAGAACTCCAAGAAACTGATAAAACCAGTTTCGTTCACTTTACCCGATATCAGACGCAACCTGTCCGATATGTACAGCTTATGTCCGAGATGTTTAACCACGAGCAGGAGCAGATTCTCCCACTTGTTTCTGCTGTTTGTGTCGACAAAGAGACAAGGAAACAAGTACCAATCAATTCAACTAAACTCTTGTCTTGATAACAAGTTTAGATTTCAGTCAAACTACAAAACCCTTAGCTGCTAATCTTGAGACTAACGACCAAGAGTAGAAAGAGTAGAAAAGAAATTGGTTTTAGGGATTATAATAATGTTGTTATGCGTACATGACTGAAGGTATAGGTTTGTATATATACAGCTACCTAAACCTACTTCTAGTAGGATTAAACTTGCTCAACAAGTTCCAAACCCAATCCACTTTGTACCCGATCAGTTTTAAGACTCAAGGGCCCAAGCCATGTCTCATACGACCCACAACAGGAACTTAAAACAAGCCCACGGGTCATAATAATAATCGGGTCAAGTATTGCATAACGGGTAAATATAATTCAAGTATTAGTTTACGTTCAACACGTATACTCGTGTTTATCGCGTGTGCCCCCATCGGCTCATACACGTTTAGTTGTTTTTTCGTGTTTTAAGACTCCCACAAACCAACAGTGCATACCACGTATCCGCATCATCTCCTTTTATATAATTTACCAAGCCATTTGTTTATCATGTGTCCTGTTTTTGGCTTTCCATTACCCGTTCTAATTAGTTTAACCACAGACACTGTAACATCTCATTTAGGACAATTAGAAGCACTATATAAGCCATTCGACGTTCCTTGAGAAATTAGTAACTAAATATCTTTTTAACCTAGGTTTTTAAATATGTCTACTACCAACTCACTTCAACGAACGCAGTCAGTTGGACATACCCTTTGATAAATAGTACTTTTAAGCACTTTATAATGAGAACATATTCCAAAAGCTACAAATCAATATTAACATTAACTATAGCTCATATTTTCTTATAAACATAATTGGTAGGACATAAGTAAGTCACTATTATCATGCTTAAATACAAAAACACAATACAGATGCACATAAACTCTCGGCTTCTTAACATAAATTGCTTAATCATATCAAACCTACGCTTGCAGAAAGAACTAAAACAAAGATAAAGAATATACTAGTGCCCTCAAGGACATACATGCTCCTCTGTTACATAAGTGGCATGGATTTTTTGGGTAAACAAATTACTCCGAAGTTAGCTTAGTATACTCAAAATTATCTGTGGCCATCCTAAAGAAAAAAAAAGACAACGTTATAAAAAGAGTTTAATTTAGGTCGCATGTTTATGTGTGTACAAATATATCATACACGTTTACCTAGAGAGATGGAGACTAAGAATAATCATTACAGGTGGTTTGACAGGTTCTGTTTCAGATTATGTAGAGTCCCATTCAGTCCGACATTCTTTTGCTATTTCCCTCAAGCTATCAACTTTACTTCACCAGTATGGGCTGTAATTGAGAGCTCATTAATAAGCAGCAAAAATTAACAAAAAAGGTAATGAGGCGGTGAACAAAAGTATAAAGTTTTCCTTCCTTGAGTAGTATTACATATGTGAGTACCACAACCAGTGTCATATACCCATGATTAACTAGGAAAAGAGTAGAGTTCTATGATGAAAATACCTGATGTACCAGCACCACTGGTTTTGTTCTTCTTTTGCATTAACTCATCTAGGTAGGCAGGGCAGTTCCTCCTCCAGTGACCTACCTCACGACAATGATGGCAGGTTGCGTCCTTTGGTGGGTGCTCCTTCTTTGATTTATGGAGGACCTTTGGCTTGGGAGCATAAGCGAGCTTATCTTTTCCATTACCACGACCATTTCCAGAGCAGCAGCTTGGGGTTTCTTGTTTTTGTTAATTTTCTGGATCCTCCCTGCATTGGGTAGGGGTAGCAGCATTCTTTGGGAGCCCTTTCTCATATAGCTTGAGCATGGCATGCAACTCAGCTATTGTCTTCCTCATGCCATGAAAATTGTTGTTCTGCACAAATCCTTCATACTCTTTGGACAGAGTGGTAAGTATCAAGCTCACTTCAAGGGGTAAAGACATGGGGTGACCTGGACATTCCAGTTCATTTATATATCCCTTCATCTTTAGGATAAAAGAGCTAACAGATTGCCCCTCTTCTTTTCTGCAAGCATGAAAAGCCTTCACGGTTTCAAGAAGTTCATCTTCTGCCTGTTGAGAAAACATAGTTTTCAGCTCCTAAAGCATGTCATATGCACCAAAGTGAACCAGATTCTTTTGAATATCCGCAGTCATGCTCATAAGCATAAGACAATCAATTTCTTGATGTGCATCAACCCATCGGGTGTATGCAGCAAGAACATTAGGAGCAACGAACTGAGCAGGAGGTATAGGCACAGGAGTAGCGGGCATGGGATGTTCCAGTTTTCTCGGCTATGAGGATAATCTTCAGGTTGCGATACCAGTCGAGAAAGTTAGGTCCAGTTAGTTTTTCTTTTCCAAGAAAAGACATGAAAATCAAATTGTCGACGGTTTGACCAGCTAATGCCATCTACAACTAAAACAAAGTTCAAAATTTTAGTATTTTTGATAATTAATTATATTAAAAAAAATAGCAACCCTTGTTTTTAAAGAAAAATAATTAATTTACTAAAAGACTAAGATCCTACTTTAACTCCCACTCATCACGGTAGTCTCACTACTCTGGTAAGTTTTGTGTGTGCAAGAGGTAACGGGCGGAAGATAATTGCATTACTAGTGTAACTCTTAGAGTTATGAGACTTATGGCACTAGAGTACAAGCTACTAATGTTATGCATATTTTGTCTCATCTTATGCCTCGGGTTAAGGATCTCACCCGCTTAATTTGGTTAAGTCGTCCAATTGAGAACATGTGTAAATCGGACTAGGTCTCACGCATAGAAGATAGACACCTTGGGTTGCAATTCACCTACGTTTCATGCATAGTAAAAAGAAATTGCAAGTGTCCTCAAAATTGGATGACAAAGACTTACATTTAAAAATAGGTATCATATAGTTTTTATAAAACGTGTATTAATAAGTGTACTAAGAAGCATGTATACATCTTCATATTATAAGTTTGCAAAATCCAATTTTCCAAATTTCAGGCGCACTTTTATCACGGAAAAATATTAAAGAATGACCAAACCCTATATTGTACTCTGCATGAGTCATAATAACCCAAGTTCTTTCAATAATTACCTAATATGCCGAAGCATATAGTGGTGCGGGAAAAGATTAAAGATCAATCAATCCCTAGACCATTTTATGTCGTCACAGGAGAAAAATACGGTATGTAAGCCTAACCCAATGCGTTATAAACACACAAGACATTTGTTTGATCAAATATTGGTTATTATAAATTGTGCAAAAACTTTAAGTCTATAATTAAAGTTTATTAAACTAATGTAACTATGAGCTTAATCAAATCATATTTCAATAAATTTATATCAGTTTAATTTCAAAAATCTTTTGCACAAATAAATCAAGTCACAAGGAATTAATATAAGCGAATAAAACAAACAGAAATAGGAGATGAGGTGAACAAAGACTCTTACAATTCAATAAATAAATAAAGCAATAACACATAAGATTCGAAAAACCCATAAAAGATTATTTCCCTACTTCTGGAGTAATCAAAAGGCCCCTACTCGCATAGAATAATCTAGAACGAGCAGTAGATATACATCAAGAAACTTGATTGCAAAGGGAAAAGTCCACCTTAAGCAATTAATAAATTAATTTAATATGTCAAAAATAAGATTCTTGGCTTATCATCCATGGCAAGTATGCATGTACTTAACATGAATTATTATAACTAATAACACAAAAAAATAAGCCTAAACATTAAAGATTTGTAACACGTAAAAAATCTTTGATTTAGACATGTAAACCAATGACCTAGGGTTTTCTTAAAACTATTTTTAAAGACCATTAAGATCGAATATTTTCCAAGAAAAAAACCCCCTAAGGGCATCACAAGTTCTACATAAACCAAATACATCAAACTATTTCGTTTTTACCGTTAAACCATTTCGTAAACCATATATATCGATTACGCAGCGAATGGATCTAGGATCGAATATTTTTAAAGACCATTACTATCGTTAAACCATTTCGTAAACTTTACTTAATATAATTAATACATCTAATATATTAAATACATTACTAAAACGTTCTCTCGATGTATAAGTGTGTGCCCCCAATAGTCTCACATATTCCCGTCCGTATAGTTACGAATTTGACAAGAGCACTACCAATACAAACATCACACAAATAAGTTAGAATTATGAGGTGAAAAACATGAGGTGTATTAGCTTCTCACACTACAAATGTTTCCACACACCCCTCATGGAGAGTCATGAGGGGTACTTATAGGCTCTATCTAACATAACTATGTCTCGTATACAATATTAGTTCCTACATATCTAGTCCAATTCACGATAAAGACACCAACTTTACAAATTTAGCAAAGCTAATAATAAACACCCTAATTATGTGTGAAAAATGATTGGGGGATCTAATTGTGCGACTAATTTTATGCCTAAAGTGATGTGCAAGTGTTTTATTGGTTTGTGAAGTAGTGGGTCCATCTAGTGTTACCAACACAGTGATGTCACATAATATTAGGCATATATTTAGGCACACGAGTTATACATGTCAATCAATGCTCATTATGTGTTTAGGTTTAGTTATATCTCTGATTAGGAGATCTTTATATTAGGGTTTGGTCTGCATGGCGTTTATGCGTTTATTTTTCGTTGGGCATGTTTTATACGCCATGCGGGTGACCACCAAATCCCTACAACTTCATCATGATCAAGACAAAGCTTCTACTTACTTTGAACGTTCAGTCGAAGCTGCTCCAACTGATAGGTACCATTTCCCATGTTTCCTCATGTTTGTTTAAGGTATACGTTAATGATATGGGTGACATGCGTCAGTATTTTTAGAATGGCTTGTTCGACTCAAAAGCATCTAAAAATAAAAAGATAATCAAAGATTCCAATGGAGTAAGCTATATGTACATAAGGTCGAGAGGCTTAGAGATGAATGAAATGGATTGTATATACATGCACATTATGATCATGAGAAACCAAACTAGCCAAAAAAAAACAAACAAACAAAAAAAACAAAAAAAAAAACTATAGGATAAGACTGGAAGCCATTAAAACAAACCACTTACTCAACGTCATTGAAAACAACTAAACAGGCTACATAGTATAGGACTATAGGCCAGTGCAAAACAAAATTAAAGAGATGCTAACTTTTTTGGTTTAAACTGTTTGTCTTGGTGGTCCCAAAATTTATAGTCTTATGTCATTAAGAAATTGAAAAACGTTCAAATTGGTAGAGCTTTACGAGTTGAATGTTTTTGAATTTGAGGTGCTCTGGTTTTCAGGTAGAAGAGCAACGGAGTTAGTTTTAAAAAAAAAATACTATTCATAATCCCATGACTAACACACAATGGCAGAAAAATATCTACTGTATTTACTCATTTAGGTTCATTCTGGGTTATGATTGTAACTTTCAAGGCTATACATCTCCAATTACATACATAATGAAGTTCATACAACCTGTATAATTGATATAAATGCATGGTCCCAAATCGATTTATTTTGTGGTGGATTGTATCGCCGTACAGTGACTTTAGTTGTTTTAGGTTTGTTTTCAAGACTCGCAACATCCGTAAAATTTAAAATAAGCATAGCATTTTTATTGTTAAGAGCTTATACGAGCGTTTGAAAGATGACTATGATGATAACCCATATGATGATGAAGAGTGTGAAGATTTAACGGAAGCGCAATTAGCTTTCTGTGACGCCGATGATATAAGGGTTCATAGTCATACTAGACGTAAGTAGTTTATTTTAATAGTTTTTCATAAGATTGGTTTGTATTTCTTATGATTTGTTTGGTTTGAAGCACAAATTGTGCTTTATGTAATTAACTGTTTTTTTGGAGTAATAAATTTACCGGGTGTAACATCCTTTTACCAAAAAAAAATCTTATGTATTATGTATTTAAAACTTTTGTAGTGAAAGATGGTTGCTTCCGGGAAAAGGTTGAAGGACCGGAAAATTCAAGAATGGAACGGGTATCTTGCATTCTACTTCCAAGAGATCCTTATATGATCGATATTGAAATAATCATGTATAAAATGACCAAATTTGTTATGCTTTTGCAAATTCCAGATATTATATCAATTACAAGCTCATGAAGAAGAAAGTAAAGCAATATTCTCGCCAGATTGAGGCCGAAGGACTTGAACGCAGATATGTTCTCAAGGATTTCTCAAGAATGCTCCATAAGAAGGTAAACATGCGCTAATAATTTAACATTTCGCTATTAATAATATCTTTTGTTTTGGGATTTTGGTCATAGGACTGCATCAACAATGCTCACTACCGTTGTTAAATCGATACTTTGACTTAAGCGGTTGCGGCTGGTTTGGGTTATATTTTGAAGGGTCAAATGGGTAAAAAGTAAACAAATAGTTTAACTTGGAACAGGGAAGCGTCAAAGGGGTCGCACTCGATCTTAGAAAACTATTTAATTCTTTAATTTTTTACCAATGTTGCAAAAATCACGAATCGGTAGTCGGGCGGTCGACCTCCCTGTAGCTTGTAATCGGTCTAGGCGGGATTAATCGGTGATTAATCAGATTGGCATTTGCGACAAGTTTTTGGTATTTTCGGGAAATTTTAGGTATTTTCGACAAGTTTTAGGTATTTTCAACAATATTTTTCTTGAAATACATCTTGTAATAAATATAAACAATGACCATAAGTTATTCAAACAATTTTATGGGTAGTTTTAAGTATTTTCGGCAAGATATGAAGGTTTTTGACAAGTTTGACCACCATTAACCGTCATTGACCACCATTGACCACGGTTGACCGATTTGTTTGACCGATTTACATAAACCGGAAAGGTTGGTGGCATTGCAGCACCTAATCGGCAATTAATCGGCCTTGTAGGGCTTGTTTTGCAACACTGTTTTTTACTATTTTTGTAATAGTATTTGATCTTTAGATTTCATGACATAATTCAAATCTTGGTCAGAGATTCAGAGAATGCCTCGGGTCGACCCAGTTTGGCCTATTTTCTGCCAACTTTTAGTTACCTGTTTTGACCCAACTTATTAGTATATGATTATGTGAATGGAGACTGAGAAGATTGTTTTGTACCTACTGGAGCAACAAGGGCTGCTTGCTAGCAGGTTAGTTGCCCTCGGAAAAGAGCAAAAGGCTTTTCAAGAGGAACCGCATTTTGCAATAATATCTGCTTTATGAGAAGCCTATAGAGACGTTGGAAGAGATTTATTAAAGCTCTTTTTTTTAGATCAATGCCGTTGGACTGCGCAAGATCCTCAAGAAATTTGACAAACGTTTTGGTTATAGATTTACTGATTATTATGTGAAAACTCGAGCAAACCATCCTTATTCCCAGCTACAACAAGTCTTTAAGCATGTGGTAATGTATAATAGTTAATGATACCCCTTCTTCTTTTACGCGTTTTTTTAATTAAAATGCAACAATGAAACTTGCAGGGTCTAGCGGCAGTGGCTGGATCCAACACATGATACAAGTTAGGGCTGTAAACGAACTGAACGTTCATTGAACATTTCATGAACCGTTCGGTAAAAAGTTCGTTTATGTTCGTTTATTTATTAAATGAACGAACATGAACAATATTTTACGATCGTTTAGTTAAATAAACAAACATGAACAAAAGTCACGTCCGTTTATTTATGTCCGTGAAGTTCCGATTATGCGTTCGTTAACGTTCGTTTATTTTCATTTATTTACTTATGTTTTTATATCATATTTTTTAATTATATAATTTTAAAATTAGTTTGTCTAAACAAAAAAACACTTATAAACAATATTAGATGCATAATTTAATAAAGTTTATGTTTGTTTGTATGTGTTTATTTATGTTCGATCGTTTATGTCCGTTTAGCGTTCGTTTAGTGTCTTAATGAACGAACATAAACGAACATGAACAACTCATTTTCTTAATAAACGAACATGAACAAGAAATTTCGTCCGTTTAAGCGTTCGTGTTCGTTTATTTGTCCGGTTAAAGTTAAATGAACGAACATGAACAAAGCTCCGTTCGTGTTCGTCCGGTTCGTTTACAGCCCTAGTACAAGTGATGGTGACTTAGATTCTTTACATGTTTTCTCCATGATACGTTTTATTCACCATATTTCTTTTAATTCTTTGTTGCGAATTTATTTTCTCATATTCTTTGCTTATCTTTATCAAGTCTTTTGTGACAGAAAGCAAGATTTGTAGTTCTGTGATCAAGTCTTTGTAACGCAAAGCGAAACTTTAATGGCTCTAAGCTTTGTAGTTATGTATGCATTTGGGCTGCGGTATGTATTTCACACTAACCAGTAGACTGACTTGCTAATATTTTATAATACTCCCTCCGTCCCATTTTTATTGTCCATGTTTCCTTTTTGAGATGTCCCAAATTAATTGTCCCCTTCCATAAATAGATAGACAATATAAATCAAGTTTACCATAACCTTCACTTTAATTTATTAGAGTAAAGTCCTAAAAACATCCCTGTGGTTTGCCCCGTGGTGCTGTATACATCCCTAAACTTTTTTTTGGCACAAAATCATCCCTCCATTAGTAAAGTTGGCACAAATACATCTCTCTGTTAGTAAAATCAGTTGGTGAGGACTAACGGTGCAAATATATCTCCGTTATCTCACATAATTTAACGTAAATCGTTCTTGTGGCAAGGAACAAATTGCAACCAAAGTCCTTAACTGTATTTACAAAATCGTCCCTGTGGTCAACGTGGGTCAACGCCACGTGTCAACACATGATTGGTGCCACGTGTCATCGGGTCGGGTCGGGCAATGTGTCGGGTCGGGTCGGAAATGGGTCGGGTCGGGTTGCCACGTGGACCAATGAGATGGTGCCACGTGGCATTGGTAAATAATACCACCATTTGTCTCCCCCTGGATTCGAACCCGGGTTGGTTGATTGAGAAGCAATGCTTTGCCCAACTGGGCCAAGCATAGCTTCAAGTATATTTCCCTACATTTAATACATAACTCTTTCCAAAACTTAAAAGCCCAATTCCTTATTATTAAAAGGTTCAATTTAGTTTTTGGCCTATCAATTTACGGGGTTTTATGGACTGTAAAAAAATAAATAAATATACCGTCGGACTCGTTTTTTCGTGCTCTTTCCAATGGTATGCTCGGGGAATTTTTTTGACTTAGTTTGAACCTCGAAAAATGCGAAAATCATCGTTTTTTCTTTGTTTTCGCATTTTTTGAGGTCCAAACCAAGTCGAAAAAATTCCCCGAGCATACCGTCGGACTCTTTTTTTCGTGCTCTTTCCAATGGTATGCTCGGGGAATTTTTTTAACTTAGTTTGGACCTCGAAAAATGCAAAAACAAAGAAAAAACGATGATTTTCGCATTTTTCGAGGTCCAAACTAAGTTGAAAAAATTCCCCGAGCATACCATTGGAAAGAGCACGAAAAAAAGAGTCCGACGGTATGCTCGGGGAATTTTTTCGACTTGGTTTGGACCTCAAAAAATGCGAAAACAAAGAAAAAACGATGATTTTCGCATTTTTCGAGGTTCAAACTAAGTCAAAAAAATTCCCCGAGCATACCATTGGAAAGAGCACAAAAAAACGAGTCCGACGGTATATTTATTTATTTTTTTACAGTCCATAAAACCCCGTAAATTGATAGGCCAAAAACTAAATTGAACCTTTTAATAATAAGGAATTGGGCTTTTAAGTTTTGGAAAGGGTTATGTATTAAATGTAGGGAAATATACTTGAAGCTATGCTTGGCCCAGTTGGGCAAAGCATTGCTTCTCAATCAACCAACCCGGGTTCGAATCCAGGGGGAGACAAATGGTGATATTATTTACCAATGCCACGTGGCACCATCTCATTGGTCCACGTGGCAACCCGACCCGACCCATTTCTGACCCGACCCGACACATTGCCCGACCCGACCCCGATGACACGTGGCACCAATCATGTGTTGACACGTGGCGTTGACCCACGTTGACCACAGGGACGATTTTGTAAATACAGTTAAGGACTTTGGTTGCAATTTGTTCCTTGCCACAAGGACGATTTACGTTAAATTATGTGAGATAACGGAGATATATTTGCACCGTTAGTCCTCACTAACTGATTTTACTAACAGAGGGATGTATTTGTGCCAACTTTACTAACGGAGGGATGATTTTGTGACAAAAAAAAGTTTAGGGATGTATACAGCACCACGGGGCAAACCACAGGGATGTTTTTAGGACTTTACTCAATTTATTATTACAAACTTTAAAGAAGTTATAAATTAATTAGTTAAGGGTAAAATTGTCATTGTGCAAAAAGTATGAGAGAGAAAGCTGTAATGATGATGTTTTTCTTAAACTATGTGTTTTTTGTCGGTGAACAATAATTTTGGGACGGAAGGAGTAGAATGATAACCCTAAACTTTGTAGTTATGTATGTATTTGGACTGCAATCGAATTTAATTAAGCTTTGCACAGCCACATGAAAGCTTAAGCTTTGACATAATGTTCACGCAGCAACGCGTGAACTTCCAAATCCTCATTTTTAAACAACTGATGGTAAGTATTTTACCCATTAAAGTTTCAAAAACAATATCTGAAAATTTCAAAAGCTAACAAAGTTTATGTGACTGCATTTTAGGGGTGAGTTATTAATACGGTGGCTATGTTTTTATTCATACGGTGGCTACTTTTTTTTTTTTTATTTATTTTTTTTTTTTATCAAAAAGCTATAAACCTGAAAATGCGGAACTGTAAATATAAAGTTTAATAAGCCAAACGCTTAAAACTGTCAGAAATACGGAACAAAAACTGACAAAAAACTGTGTTGTACTGAAAAAATGAGAGGACAAAGGGGAATATTCCCCTGAAAAAGTTGCAGCCTATGGGGTTAGACCCCGTAGGAATAGTGTATCCCGCATTTTAATGGTTCGCCACGTAAGTGTCACTTTTAAATTCTAATTCATACTGCGTGACTACTGTATCAAACATGGTTATATAAAAAACTTAAAAGCTTTGTAAATGGAATTGTAAAGTGATACGATGTATTTCTAAACGAATTCCCGGGGGCCGGGTCCTTGGAGAAAATGGCCAGGGTTCAAAGCTCACCTCCTGATAAGTACAGTCACTGGGACAGGTGCTCATTGCCTGGGGCCGGGTCATTGGGGGAGGGTCCGGTTGGCATCTTTAGGATGCATGGGACCAGGGTGATCCCACCGATCTTCACCTTTTGAAGAGATTTCTAAACGAATTCCCACCAACTTAAAATCATAACCAATCTTACTGATTTAAGTAATAAATTCTGATGGACCATTGAACATGTAATACGATGTATTTCCAAACGAATTCCCCACACCCTTTATTACCGATTGATGATTCGCTGGAAACAGATTATTGTTATAAAATCAAAAATCATAATCCCACACCCTTGTTTCTCTTGATCATGATGATCACCAATTCATCCGTATTACATAATGCATGAAAGTATAAGGACCTTGATTAATAAAACCTGGATGTTGTTGATTGACCGTAGTAGTCTCGTCTTGACCACGAACAATTTTATGTCTAGCTAATGAACCCAAATTCGAAGAAGAATAAGCAGAAGAAGGAGAATCAGAGGAGAAAACACTCATGAAGCATCTTAAGGTTTTACCCTAAATAATATGATACAAGTTTTACTCGATCAGTTAGTTTTTTAAATGCTCTTAAATGATTAGCTTCTTCTTATGTTTCTCGGTTAAATTTCTCTAGATTAATTCAATGTTTATATAAACCAACCTCGAACAACCGTAATTATGATGTGTATTATGATGAGAGTGCTTATAAACTAACCTATCAATTAATAAACCAACTTGGAAGAAACTAAATAAGTATGGACCATCTTATAAATTTTTATAAAAAATGTTGCCCATTGTGCTAGATCTTATGATCCAAAACTAACAATTATGGTCCATATAACGTTTCTTCGATTCTTTATTGAATATGATTTTGGTAGTTTTTGTTGGGGTATAGCTCCCAGAACAGGGTTAGATAATCAATTCAGCAGAAACAAGCAACAAGTCAGCAGAAACAAATACCACTAGGTGGTTACCGGATATCACTTGGAATCGTGTGATCACTTTCCAAAGTAAACTATTCGACCCTAATGTCTGGGTTACACGAATATCTACTTGGGATAAGACCAAATGTAGTTATAGAATTAGGCACAATTCAATAACCCTTGCGCTTATAAGTGTTAATCGTTTTCTGTGTGTCTTTCATGCATAAACAGATCTCCTATATATAGGAAAATACTCTTAGCTATTCCAATGAAATTATGAGTATTAATCGACCATTAATAGCCTCATAATATTCCCCATTATAGCCGTTAGTGGTTACATGACCAATTAAACGTGGTCATTATGCAGTTGTAACTGCCACTTGAATAGGTCAAAGCCCGTTACAAGCAGTACCTTCATCAGTACTTTCATAGCACTAGCAGTGGATACATTACTTCAGTGGAAACACTGCTTATCAGTGGAAACACTGCTTATCAGTGGAAACCACAAGCAGTACTTTTCACAAGCAGTACTTTCCACAAGCAGTACTTTCTACTAGCACTACCAATACAAACCACTATAAGAGTCAGGGTGTTCATGAACCTTATGGGTGTACACTCCGTACCTCCTAACCCATTACAAGGTGTGAACTAATCCCACAAGTGCACTAAATTTTCCAACAATCCTCCCCAAATTTAGTTCACTTCCTTTGCATGAAAAATAAACATAAAGCAAAACATGTGCATAAACGAAAATGTCCCGAGGATTGAATTTCCATCTTAGTAAATTACACGTTCAAATATTCGAGAATCAAGGTGTTCTAAGAATTGAACCCTTCAACCCATTTGAATACCTGAAGATAAAATACACACAAGTTTTCAAACACTTATCAGCTCCTGACACAATACAAGCCATGTGTCCATATCCCAATTCATAAATGTTGTAAAAGCTAAAAGTCCAAAAGCTCCCTGAAGCGGCAAAACTTCAACATTTACATAGGTGGTTCCTCTTTATTCATGCTCCTGCCAAGCACTTTTTCAAAGAAAAATAACCATTAAGAAGTAAAGACTTCATCCTCCTTTCAGCAGGTTTTGAGCACAACCTTGGGATGTAAATAAACATATGCTCCAGTCCACTGAATGTTCAGCTTTCCACATTGAACTCAGCTCCCAAGTTTCCTTAGGAGGGAGTTGGGTGTCCTAGCATTCAGTGACTAAGTTAGACTTAAACCCATCCCTTTAGCAGACTTTATAACCAAGTCTCTAGCCAAACCCTTCGTCAAGTGATCAGCTAAGTTCTGTTGAGATCTAACAAACTCTATAGATACCACCCCATTCATGATAAGCTCACGAATCATGCTATGTCTGACACCTAAGTGTCTAAACTTACCATTGTACATCTGGCTATAAGCCTTAGCCAATGTAGCTGCACTATCACACCGGATAGAAATAGGTGCTATAGGTTTAGGCCACAATGGATTCTCAAAAAGCAAGTTTTTCAACCATTCAGCTTCTTTACCAGCAGCTGCTAAAGCCACAAATTCATATTCCATTGTTGAACTGGTGATACAAGTTTGCTTCTTGGATGCCCAAGAAATTGCACCTCCACCAAGTAGGAATACCCAGCCACTGGTAGACGAATTGTCTTTAGTGTTACTGATCCAACTTGCATCAGTGTAACCTTCCAACACTAAAGGATAACCAGTATATGAGAGACTATAATCCATAGTTCTCTTCAAATACTTCAGTACCCTGTGAACAGCTTGCCAGTGATGAGCACTAGGATTACTAGTATACCTGCTCAATTTTCCCACTGCAAAACCAATATCAGGTCTTGTACAATGCATGGCATACATCAAGCAGCCAATTACCCTAGAATACTCAAGTTGAGATACAGCTTTGCCATTATTAGGTATCAGCCTCTCACAAGTATCCATAGGTGTACTCACAGGAGTACAATCAAAGTAATTGAATTTCCTCAACACCTTCTCAATATAATGAGACTGAGAGATAGAAATTCTTTTACTTTCATGTTTAATCCTTATACCAAGGATAACATCAGCCTCCCCCATGTCCTTCATGGAGAACCTTGATGACAAAAATTCCTTTGTCAGGTCAACCTGATTTTGGTCAGTGCCAAAGATCAACATGTAATCAACATATAGACAAATGATGACTCCTTTACCAGATTCATCAAATTTGCTATATACACATTTGTCAGCTTGGTTAAGAACATAACTACTAGACAAAACCACTTCATCAAATTTTTGATGCCATTGCTTAGGTGCCTGCTTAAGTCCATAGAGAGACTTAATCAGTTTACACACCTTGTTTTCATTGCCAGGCATGATGAAGCCCTGAGGTTGGTTCATGTAAACCTCCTCATCCAATTCACCATTCAAGAAAGCTTTCTTCACATCCATCTGATGAATAACCAGATTGTGAATAGATGCCAAAGCAATCAGCAGTCTTATGGTACTGATACGAGCCACAGGGGCATAAGTATCAAAATATTCTGTCCCTGACTTTTGTTTAAAGCCCTGAATGACTAGTGTAGCCTTGAACTTTTCAATAGTTCCATCTACCTTCATTTTCCTTTTGAAAATCCATTTGCAACCCAAAGGTTTGCAACCAGGAGGTAGATCAACCAACACTCAAGTGTTGTTGCCCATGATGGAATCCATCTCATCATTGATTGCTTTTTTCCAGAAAGCAATATCCTGGGACTTCATTGCTTCTTCAAATGTCTTGGGATCATCCTCAAAAATGAAGCAATAGGAGTATTGATCAGAGACCCCATCCCTTGTTCCTTCAACCAAGTATAGTTGAAACTCATGTCCAAATGACTTTGGAGTCCTGACCCTTTTGCTCTTCCTGAGCATAGGTTCAGGTTGTTGAACCACAACCTCATCAGGGACCACTGATGGTTCATCATCAGGGACCTCTGATACACCAGTGTCATGAGTTCCATTAGGAATCCTCTGACTTGGTCTAGGGACTGATGAGAATCTATTCTCATCAAAGTCTGCATCCCTTGATTCAATTATTGAGTTAACTGAAACATATTCATTAGGTTCAATAACATAGAACCTAAAAGCCTTGGAATGCTCAGCATATCCAACAAAGATGCAATCAATGCCTCTTTCACCCAAAGTCTTTAGCTTTGGATCAGGGAGTCTTACAACAGCCCTACAACCCCAAACCTTGAGATAATTCAGGTTGGGTTTCCTTTTAGTCCAGAGTTCATAAGGGGTAACCTTGTTCCTTTTGTTTGGAACCCTATTTAATAAATAGCAAGCTGTTAACATAGCTTCACCCCAGAAACCTTGACTCAATCCTGAATAGGACAACATGGAATTAACCATCTCCTTCAGCACCCTGTTTTTCCTTTCAGAAATACCATTTTGCTGAGGAGTATAAGGGGCAGTCGTTTCATAGATTATACCAACAGACTGAAAATACAAAGTATCCATGTACTCACCTCCCCTATCAGTCCTTAATCTTTTGATCAGGGACCCAAGTTGTAATTCAACTTCAGTTTTAAACACTTTGAATTTATCTAATGCTTCATCCTTGGTATGTAACAGATAGACATAACAAAACCTTGAAGCATCATCAATAAATGTCACAAAGTACTTCTTATTCCCCAAAGAAGGAGTGGCATGCAAATCACACAGGTCACTGTGTATAAGCTCCAAGAACTTAGTCTCACGACTAACACCCTGAAAAGGTTTCTTGCTTATCTTGGTCAACATGCAAGTTTTACACTTTTCAGTGTCCATGTCAAATGCTGGGATTAGACCATCCCTGGACATATCGTGCATCCTTTTATAGTGTACATGGCCAAGTCTTGCATGCCATAGGGTAGAGTCAGTCAGGTCAGTGGTGGTCACAAATATTGAATTAACACTATCAGTTGAAATATTAAGCCTGAACATTTGATTACATAAATAACCAAAACCAATAAAAACACCATGCTTAGAAAGCACAAATTTATCAGATTCAATAACTTGTTTATATCCATGATTATTCAAAACACTACTTGAAACCAAGTTCTTCCTAATATCATGAA
The DNA here is from genome assembly GCA_019973895.1 of Chrysanthemum seticuspe. Taxonomy (NCBI): domain Eukaryota; kingdom Viridiplantae; phylum Streptophyta; class Magnoliopsida; order Asterales; family Asteraceae; genus Chrysanthemum; species Chrysanthemum seticuspe. The sequence goes on from BPTQ01000006.1 coordinate 309,045,386, forward strand.
CATGAATAACATTAAACAAAGTTACAATCTTTCCAGAACTAAACCTAAGATCTACACAACCATGACCATGCACCAAGGCTGTTGACTCATTTCCCATGTGAAGAATAGAACCATCATTCAGTGACTCATAAGTCTTGAACCAGCTTCTATCTTTGCATACATGAACTATTGCACCAGAGTCAACCCACCAAGCAACATCATCATCCTGCACATAATGAGATTCAGATACATATGTAACATAATAAATCTGAAAAGACTTATTAACCATATTCTGACCTTTCAGTGAGTTGGAAGAACCACCACTCCCTGAACCATTAGTGCCTGATCCATTGGCTTTACCACCAACTTTAACACCCTTGCAGTCCCTTTTAATGTGGCTAATTTTGCCACATTTCCAACAAGTAGGTGTTGCCTTCTTGTTAGGATCTGCCCTTGTGTTGTCATGATATTTGCGTTTGCCTTTGTTGTCATTATACCTGGTGGAGTTGTTATGCTCTACCATATTGACAACAGATGGTCCAGCAGCATTGCTACCCTTTAGCTTGTCATTATCCTGCACCTTGAGAGATTCCTCAATGCGCAGATGACTGCCCAACTCAACCAGAGTTAATTCCTCCTTATTATGTTTCAAGGTATGCTTGAAATCTTTCCAAGAAGGAGGAAGTTTATCAATAACACAAGAGACTTGAATAGCCTCATCCATGTGCATATTGTGTTGTGTAAACCTTCCAAGTATTCCAAGAAGTTCATTGTATTATTCCATGAAGGGTCTTGAATCAGTCATTTTGTAATTTGTGAAATTACTTACAAGAAACTTCTTACTTGATGCATCCTCAGCCATATATTTGGCATCCAAGGAATCCCACAGTTCTTTGGAAGATTCAAAGTTCTGATAAATATCAAACAGAGCATCAGACATACCATTGAGAATAAGACCTCTGCATATGTAGTCATCATTCTCCCATTTGCTCCTCCTCCTGATCTGCTCCACAGTAGCATCATCCCCATCATCAGGAATAGGTGTAGTTAGCACATACACCACACTCATGCTTGACAGCAAGAAGTGCATCTTCGTCTGCCACCTCCTAAAGTCCACTCCTTCAAACTTATCAAGCTTAGCAAAGTTTGAAGCCATGTGTTTCATTGCAGCAGCAGTTGATTATCACAAAATAGTTTACTTTGATTGTTGGGGTATAGCTCCCAGAACAGGGTTAGATAATCAATTCAGCAGAAACAAGCAACAAGTCAGCAGAAACAAATACCACTAGGTGGTTACCGGATATCACTTGGAATCGTGTGATCACTTTCCAAAGTAAACTATTCGACCCTAATGCCTAGGTTACACGAATATCTACTTGTGATAAGACCAAATGTAGTTATAGAATTAGGCACAATTCAATAACCCTTGCGCTTATAAGTGTTAATCGTTTTCTGTGTGTCTTTCATGCCGTTAGTGGTTACATGACCAATTAAACGTGGTCGTTATGCAGTTGTAACTGCCACTTGAATAGGTCAAAGCCCGTTACAAGCAGTACCTTCATCAGTACTTTCATAGCACTAGCAGTGGATACACTACTTCAGTGGAAACACTGCTTATCAGTGGAAACACTGCTTATCAGTGGAAACCACAAGCAGTACTTTCCACAAGCAGTACTTTCTACTTGCACTACCAATACAAACCACTATAAGAGTCAGGGTGTTCATGGACCTTGTGGGTGTACACTCCGTACCTCCTATCCCATTACAAGGTGTGAACTAATCCCACAAGTGCACTAAATTTTCCAACAGTTTTATGGTTTGGACTGTTGCATGTTCAATCACTCAATTGCTAATGTGATAACCTGATATGCATATTGTTTGTTTGACAAAATGTTTGGATGCAAAAAGCCAATGTTTTTGTACTTTAGGGTAGTTTGTAATTACAATGGACGGGCAGTGGCAGGATCCAACACATGGTACAAGTGATGGTGACTTAGATTCTTTACATATTTTTTCTCCATGATACGTTTCATTCACCATATTTCTTTTAATTCTTTGTTGCCAATTTATTTTCTCATATTTTTCTATTAAATACTCTACACATGTATATTCTTTGCTTATCTTTATCAAGTCTTGTGTGATAGAAAGCAAGATTTGTAGTTCTGTGATCAAGTCTTTGTAACACAAAGTGAAACTTTAATGACTCTAAGCTTTGTTGTTCTGCATGTATTTGGGCTGCAGTAGTATGTATTTCGCTCCGACCAGAGCTGACTTACTAATATTTTTTTAATAGAATTGTTGGAATCGAAACTTCAACAAACCCGAAGATCGATATCGCGGAACCTAGAACACTTCGAAGAAGTTCGACAAGCTGCAACACCAAAGAAACCCTTTGGATACAAACGAAATCAGAAGTAATAAACCACAAAGATTAGCCGAATGATTAATGTATTATTAATACCAATCGACAAAGAAAGAATAGAAGATGGGATGTTTGAGACCTTCACCCCTCATCTCTATTTATAGTGATGATGGGCATCCTAACCGACCTAGACTTGAGCTGCAAACCACAACCGACTCAAACATGTAACTTGCCTTGCAAGGCAAGTATTCGAACATAAAGAAAACTACACTTAACTACCATCTACTTAATCGACTTAATATTATGTAACTAGACTTGACAATAAACTAACAATTTCCACCTTAGTGGCAAGACTAGTTAGCCCCGACACCAAGTATCTCCATGCAATACTTGAACTTCGGACCTGGAACCACCTTTGTAAACGCGTCAGCTGCATTATCTTCCGTGCCTATCTTTGCCACTTCAATCTCTGTAGATTCAACGATCTCCCTGATGAAGTGATACCTCACGTTGATATGCTTCGTCCTCTTATGAAACATTGCATTTCTTGAGAGATGAATTGCACCTTGATTATCACAATTCACAACCACTGACCTTATGTTTACTCCCAGCTCGATTAGTAGACCTTTAAGCCAAATGCTTTCCTTAACAGCTTCTGTAAGCGCCATATACTCCGCCTCTGTAGTAGATAATGCAACAACATACTGCAGAGTTGCTTTCCAACTCACAACACAACCATGTACCATAAACACGTACCTTGTTATCGACCTACCCTTGTCAAGGTCTTTAGCATAATCTGCATCCACGAAACCATCAACATCTACGGGTTTTCCTTGATCTCTACCATATACTAGACCTACGTCAGTAGTGCCCTTCAAGTACTTCAAAATCCACTTCACTGCCTCCCAGTGGTTTTTACCTGGATTCGCCAAATACCTGCTCACAATGCTAACAGCGTACGCAATATCTGGTCTGGTACATACCATCAAGTACATTAAACTCCCTACAACATTAGCATATGGGACCTTACTCATTCTTTCCACATCCCAGTTACTCGACGGACAATCCTTCAAAGATACCTTGAAGTGTGCTCCCAATGGCACAGAGACCGACTTGCCATTATCCACTCTGAATTTATTCAGAATTTTCTGCACGTATCTTGACTGAGACACCTTCAGGGTTCGGTTACCCCTATCCCTGATAATCTCCATACCAAGTATCTTCCTAGCTGGACCTAGTTCCTTCATATCAAACTCTTTTCACAACAGTCCCTTGGTATATTCGATCTCAGACTTGCTTTTACAAGCAATCAACATATCATCTACATATAGCAATAGATAAATGTACATACCTAGTGCAAAATCCTTGAAGTAAACACAACTATCATAGCTGCTACGGCTAAACCCATTGTTGACCATATACACATCAAACCTTTTGTACCACTGCCTTGGAGACTGCTTAAGACCGTAAAGAGATTTCTTCAACGAACATACCTTGTTGCCTGTTCCTTCTTCAAAACCAGGTGGCTGCCGCATGTAAATGGTTTCTTCAAGATTACCATGAAAAAACGCCGTATTCACATCAAGTTGTTCCAACTCGTAATCTTCACAAGCTGTCAATGAAAGAATCACCCTAATAGATGTATGTCGAACCACGGGTGAAAATACCTCATTATAGTCAATCCCTGCTCGTTGTGTAAAACCACGGGCTACTTTCCTTGCTTTGTACCTTGGTTTCTAAATGCCTTCAATCCCTTCTTTAATCTTATACAACCACTTGCAGCTCACCAACTTCTGACCATGTGGTTGATCGATCAGCTCCCAAGTATGATTCTTTTTTAAGGAACTCATCTCTTCCTCCATAGCATGAACCCACTCATCTTTTTCTGATGAATTAATCGCCTCTTGAAATGTGATAGGTTCATGTGTATCTTCTTCCTCAGCAATGGCAAAGGCATAAGCCGTCATATCATCTTCATCCCTAAACCCAGATGGTCTAGACAATAATACATTACCTTCATCCACTCGAACAAAAAGTGGATTTGGCTACACCGAATATGTGTGACGATATACATATAGTCACACATGTTTTTTCGGCCGTGTGTGACTAAAGGTCGCGCGACCATAGGTACCCTATGGTCACGTGTTTGACTTTTTTTTAGTCTCTATTGCAAGAGAGTAACCAAAACCGTAACATGTGTGACTAATTAGGTACAAATTTTGTTGGATTAATCCGTATTAGTGACCATAAACACTGTATAGTCACACAAAGCATGTTTGTTTTGGGTATTTAGTCACATACAATTAAGCATAAAGTGGCAAAAAGTGTTAATAAGTGTGACCATATGTTGTTTAAGGTGAAGAAATATGTCTTTTGTGTGACTATTGATCATCTAATGGCCACTTGAATTTTTTGTTTGTGTGGCCTTTTCTAACATTTAGTCACACAAAGCATGTTTGTTTTGGGTATTTAGTCACATACAATTAATCATAAAGTGGCTAAAAGTGTTAATAAGTGTGACCATATGGTGTTTCAAGTGAAGAAAGGTGTCTTTTGTGTGACTATTGATCATCCAATGGCCACATGAATTTTATGTTTGTGTGGCCTTTTCTAACATTTAGTCACACAAATCATGTTTGTTTTGGGTATTTAGTCACATACAATTAACCATAAAGTGGCTAAAAGTGTTAATAAGTGTGACCATATGGTGTTTTAAGTGAAGAAATGTGTGTTTTGTGTGACTATTGATCATCCAATGGCCACTTGAATTTTATGTTTGTGTGGCCTTTTCTAACATTTAGTCACACAAAGCACGTTTCTTTTGGGTATTTAGTCACATCCAATTAATCATAAAGTGGCCAAAAGTGTTAATAAGTGTGACCATATGGTGTTTTAAGTGAAGAAATGTGTGTTTTGTCTGACTATTGCTCATCCAATGGCCACTTGAATTTTATGTTTGTGTGGCCTTTTCTAACATTTAGTCACACAAAGCATGTTTCTTTTGGGTATTTAGTCACATGCAATTAACAATAAAGTGGCTAAAAGTGTTAATAAGTGTGACCATATGGTGTTTTAAGTGAAGAAATGTGTGTTTTGTGTGACTATTGATCATCCAATGGCCACTTGAATTTTATGTTTGTGTGGCCTTTTCTAACATTTAGTCACACAAAGCATGTTTCTTTTGGGTATTTAGTCACATTCAATTAATCATAAAGTGGCCAAAAGTGTTAATAAGTGTGACCATATGGTGTTTCAAGTGAAGAAATGTGTGTTTTGTGTGACTATTGATCATCCAATGGCCACATGAATTTTATGTTTGTGTGGCCTTTTCTAACATTTAGTCACACAAAGCACGTTTCTTTTGGGTATTTAGTCACATCCAATTAATCATAAAGTGGCCAAAAGTGTTAATAAGTGTGACCATATGGTCTTTTAAGTGAAGAAATGTGTGTTTTGTGTGACTATTGCTCATCCAATGGCCACATGAATTTTATGTTTGTGTGGCCTTTTCTAACATTTAGTCACGCAAAGCATGTTTCTTTTGGGTATTTAGTCACATGCAATTAACCATAAAGTGGCTAAAAGTGTTAATAAGTGTGACCATATGGTGTTTTAAGTGAAGAAATGTGTGTTTTGTGTGACTATTGATCATCCAATGGCCACATGAATTTTATGTTTGTGTGGCCTTTTCTAACATTTAGTCACACAAAGCATGTTTCTTTTGGGTATTTAGTCACATACAAATTAAGCATAAAGTGGCCAAAAGTGTTAATAAGTGTGACCATATGGTGGTTTAAGTGAAGAAATGTGTGTTTTGTGTGACTATTGCTCATCCAATGGCCACATTAATTTTATGTTTGTGTGGCGCTTTCTAACATTTAGTCACGCATCGAATTAAGCAAACTGTGACCAAAAAGTGTTAATAATTGTGACTATATGAATCTTTTAGTCACATATAATAAATCAATATATATCAAAACAAATTCTAATATATAAAAATATATTCAAAATATATTCAAATACAATAAAATTGGAATGTATATAAAATTGTAATGTCGTACATAATAATATTCTCAATAATTTAACGACTTCTGACTCTTGATCTTCTTAGCTTCCTTTTGCATGGTATGACTAGAGACGTAGCGCTTCGTATTTAATTTAGGTGCAGTTCTATTCTCACCAATCAGTTTTATGGTACTTGGTGGTGTTACCTGTAGGAAACAAAAGCCGGGGTATCAAACACTAAATTAAATATGAAGAATGATATATGTAGGTTTATAAAACACATGCATCTATGTACCTTTTCATCGAAAACCACTTGATCCTTTGGCCATGCATAAAAACCACCTACTGCATCCTTAACTGTTTTGAGACCGTTACTTCCTACATCCGGTATGCACGCTGCATCCACTAAAGATTTTTCAATAGATACTCTGTAGCAATCCTTTGGGAGTGGTCTGTTATGAAGCATTTGTTTTCCATCAGTTTTATACACGGTACCCTCCGCAATAATAGTTGATTTCTTTAAGTGCCACAGTCTGCACTTAATTACCTAAAAAGATAATTTGTTGCATGTATATATGTATCAGTAATTAATTTTAATTAAACTAAAGAACATATGAAAATGTTTAAATACATACTTGTGGTAGTACTGTTAATGGAGACTCCTGTTCTTGTGATCCAGAAAGTTGACGTGAAGAATCCTTTCCTTTTGATCTAGTCGATTTCTTAGGTGCGACAGATTTAACAGTTTCCTATATGTATAATACACGGTAAATAAATAATGTATGTAGAATTCAAAAATCCCAGGGGGGGTGATTTATTACTTACACTTATTTGAATTTCCTTTTCCAAAGTTGCAAGTCCATTAGACTTCTTAATGCTCGCAACTTTCTCACGTCCAGCAACACGTGTTCCGGCATCCTCATCAGCACTGCTATTTAAAAGATTAATGTTCACCGGAGACACCTGAAATATAAATTGTTTAAGAAGACTGAAGCAGTATTTAAAAGGGTAAAAAAAAGATGGAATGTTACTTTCTTATGTCTTACTTCCGTTTCTGTCAATGGAGTTGAAGTTGACTGCAACTGCCCCCTTTGTGCAGCCAATTGTTTCATCAAATCCTGTATTACCGCCTTGATAACGCTACACGCGTCGTTCGGGGTCAAGGAAACTTCCTTTTCTTCGAGCAAGTTTTATAACACCCTAGGCAGTGAACCTAATCATTGTAGTGTAGTAATTAGGGTAAGCCACGGGTATTGATATCGTTCTCTAGGGGAATAGGAATGCTAGTGAGAAGTTACTACGCTAAGGGTGAGGTTGAGGAAGATTATTTTTTATCTTTTTATGTTTTTTTAGAAAATGAAAAGGTACGAATCTCGGGTATTGGATTTGGGGGGTTGGTATTTCTACCGATTACTCTACTATTATCTAATTATCTAAGCTAAGGTTGTGATAGTCTATGTCTAATTGATGTGTACTCGTATGATAGTTTAAAGATGTGTTTACTTAGGTTTTACTACTCCTTAATTATCTCCTATTGATGGTTGATTTGTCACGTCCTTATTCCTAGTTGCGTTGTTATTCTAAGGCTATAGGGCGTGCTTATTTCCCTAACTCTTTGAAATTACCAAAGGGTCTTGTTTACAAATCCTCTAGTGATTTATAGACGCCTACTCTACGGTTGTCCTTGAATACTTTATCCTACAATTACCTAGATAATTATATTCTAAAGTTCACAAAGAAATGTCAAGCATTAAGTACACAACGAATAATCTAGCGCACTCTAGATCATTAGTCAACTAAGATAAGTATCAACCAATCAATATTCAATAATTAAGTTTCATATTCCCTAAGCAAACACACAAATAAATTAGCCGGACATGGAGAACATGCAAGCATACACACAAATAATCAAAGACATAATTAAATTAATGAAGTAAATACTTATCTTGATGTATAATAGGGTTTAGAACCCTAAAATACTGCACAAGAAAGCCTTGGTTCGGTTTTAGGTTTTTTTTACTCCAAAAGACTACACACAAAAACTGAAAAATTCGGATTCTATATATAAGATTACATCTGCGACGGCGTCACCTTATGTTTCGTGACGCCGTCGTGTCGCCGTCATTAGGGTTTCGTCTTGGCCACGTAAACCTTGCGACGGCGTCACCTTATGACTGTGACGCCGTCCCCTTCAGCTCTGACGCCGTCTTGGCTGCATCTAGGCCGTCTGAGTAGCGACGGCCTATTCCTTTAGAACCTGACGTCGTCCCTTGAAAACATGCAATTTCGCCTCTGAGCCGTCGAAAAATTCCTTCCCGACGGCGTCGCAGATATGCAGTGACGCCGTCGCCTTATGTTTCAGCAGCTTTGAGTGTCTCGATTCTGACTTTGGCCATTTTCTTCGTATATTCGCGCCTTTTCGTCCAAATAAGCATCATTCCAGCATTTTGCCTTCAAGAGACCTAAAAAGTGAAAAGGAACGATATTAAGCAATAACGGATACAAAAGTGATCGAATAAGGGCTTAGATGACCCCTCAAAAAGGTACCTTTTAAAACCTTATCAAATATCCCTACACTTGGTATTTGCTTGTCCTCAAGCAAATGTGCTTTTAGCCAATTAATTTATAAGTTAGGGGTCATGAAGCATCCATTCAAAACGGTCCACAACACATATAAGCCCCGCAAAAGTCATAACAAGCACGGAAATTACATACTAGCACCTCACATGGGGTGTTTGGATACTCACATCTCTCTCGGGTGTATATAAGAAATATAACAAATCGGAAATGGAAGATAAACACTCATTAACCGGTCCTAGTACATAGATTACCATAGGCTTGAGAATAGATCAAACCTCCATCGCTTTGGCGTAAGCACCTAGGAAAGACTATCAAAGAGGTCTTTAAAGGGTTGTAACGTTAGGCTTACGGTAGGGAAATAAGGGTTTGGTGGGATAGGCTATATATTGGTGGATAGTCAAAAATCTCTATGTTGCAAGTATACGAAGAATGGCGTTGCTAAGCCAAGACTCGACACTCTAAAACTCTAGGCAACGAAAATAAACAAACATAATTTAAAAGATAGATGTAGGATGGTAGCCCGTATGGT